>CM072257.1:12252808-12315701 GCA_036851935.1 Coregonus suidteri | reverse complement strand
GTTTCCCCAGGAGGATGTGCTTGGTGATTTGGAGTGTGTGTTTCTGTTTTCTAACGCAACATGTGAGAATGTGAAGTGACAGCATGACCGATCTGCATTTATAATATGAATTAACCAAATGAATTATTAAACCATGAGAGATTGAGGAATGTGTTTATGCACGCTCTCTGAAGTGATGTGTGAAGTTTGACCCCAAAGGCTGCAGGGTCTGTCTCTCTGTCTGTCTCTCTCTCTCTCTCTCTCTGTCTCTCTGTCTCTCTGTCTGTCTCTCTCTCTGTCTCTCTGTCTCTCTCTGTCTCTCTGTCTGTCTCTCTCTGTCTCTCTGTCTGTCTCTCTCTGTCTCTCTCTCTGTCTCTCTCTCTCTCTCTCTCTCTCTCTCTCTGTCTGTCTCTCTGTCTCTCTCTCTCTGTCTCTCTCTGTCTGTCTCTCTCTCTGTCTGTCTCTCTGTCTGTCTCTCTGTCTGTCTCTCTGTCTGTCTCTCTGTCTGTCTCTCTCTCTGTCTCTCTGTCTGTCTCTCTGTCTGTCTCTCTCTCTGTCTCTCTCTGTCTCTCTGTCTGTCAGCAGTTGTGGTAGATGAGACAGTGGAACTCCCTGATCTGACATTTTATTAGTCATTAAGTTTGGAACAAAGCAAATGTTTTCTCATGTTTACCAGGACGTGTACTCCGAGCATGTGCTGACCAACTGGCAAGTGTCTTCACTGACATTTTCAACATGTCCCTGACTGAGTCTGTAATACCAACAGGTTTCAAGCAGACCACCATAGTCCCTGTGCCCAAGAACACTAAGGTAACCTGCCTAAATGACTACCGACCCGTAGCACTGACGTCTGTAGCTATGAAGTGCTTTGAAAGACTGGTCATGGCTCACATCAACACCATTATCCCAGAAACCCTAGACCCACTCCAATTTGCATACCGCCCCAACAGATCTACAGATGATGCAATCTCTATTGCACTCCACACTACAGTATGTGAATAAAAAATAGGCGATCTCAGTTAGCCAATGTGAGAAAAGCAGTGAATGAAAGAAAACATGAGCCTGATCAGCCGATCCAGGCAGTGGCAGTACAGGTAGAGGAGGAAAAGGAGGAGGCCGGCAGCAGCGCGTCGAGACGCACATTAGTTGAGATGAAGATGACAGCTAGCAGCGATCAACCAGACAGACAGACAGCCAACAGTGGCTTTTATTCCACATGTCACAAAGAAACCAACTTGTACATGATTTGATTTGCCCTAAGTGTCTAAACACTGGACTGAAAATCACCATAGACCCCCACCAACCAGGGATTCTGTAATTCTGTCATGATAGAATGTGCACCCTGAGAAGGTGATCGTGATGCATTTAGGAGGAGTGTTTCCACTTCCTCCAGGCTGCAGGAGGGCTCCAGGGGAGATGTGGCATTTTATATAAATGTGAGGATGGTTCTTCTAGCACACGAACTTGGACTTGGTTATGCAGCTCTAAAGAAAATAAACAAAGTCCTAGGGATTCCTTCCCTGAGTCTCAGCTCATATCAGAGACATGACAGGAGAGTGACAGGTCAATAAAAAGGGAGAGTAGCCCATTATTGTCAGGTGACTTGCTGTGTATAAATAATATTTAGTAGCCAACTGTGATTACTGAGAAATTAGCTTTACATAAAGTAAATGCATGCTGATATGCTAATATGTACATAGGGTAACATGCTGATATGCTAATATGTACATAGGGTAACATGCTGATATGCTAATATGTACATAGGGTAACATGCTGATATGCTAATATGTACATAGGGTAACATGCTGATATGCTAATATGTACATAGGGTAACATGCTGATATGCTAATATGTACATAGGGTAACATGCTGATATGCTAATATGTACATAGGGTAACATGCTGATATTTAGTCCTGCAGTTATGACTGTAATGTCGACAGACATCATAATAAGTACTCTTTTCCCCCACTTTAGTAGCAGAGATTCAGAGAGGGCAACAGCCAATGGGGAGTGCTGCAAAGCTAATTAGAATATGCAGATATAGACCCAGACATAGCAGAGTTGCTGAAGGAGGATGAGGATGCCATCATAGACATTCATGGATCCTTTGATGGCTCTTGGCACAAGAGAGGATTCACTTCCAACTACGGGATAGGTGTGTACATTGGTGCTGGTACCAGCCAGCCCTAGAAAATGGTGAAGATCCACCCAGTCACAAAAAACATGGAGGCCATACATTCTTTAATTGAGAGGATGCACAGAAAATGGTACCTGTATATCACAGGATGTCAAATGATAACGTCCTCAAAAGAATGTAGCACGGAGGAACCCAGAATGCAAATGAATGTCTGAACTCTAATATGGTCGCGACGCCCCAAAACTGTCTTCTTGGGCAAAAGCCTCATTGCCAGTATGGCAGTAGCCACGTTCAATGATGGAGCCACTGCTATATCAGATGGGATGGACTAATTGTGTATTGGCAGCACTTTGGTGACACTGGAAGCAATCAGAGAGGAGTTGTGAGAGCTGATGCTGCTTCAATGGAGTGTGACAAGGGGAGGCGCAGGTCACATGACACAGTCAAGAAAGTAAAGCAGCACCAGCAACAACTCAAAGAGGGCCGTACATATGGGGCAGGCATAGCTGATTACTGTTCTGCACATTTCAACAGCCATACAAAAGCCTTGGATGTGACAAATTGAGCAAAGTGATATGAGAATTTGCCCAAAACTGCATATTTGCCCTACAGACCAGTATTCAAAGCATATGCTCTATTGCTTGAAACAAATGTATTAAACATGCTGATGTATTTGTAAAAGGTATATTTGATGTTTATTTGTCAGTTTAGAAGTGATATATGAAAAAGAGATTAATTTAATGTGACGTAAATGGTCATATTTATGGAAAGTACATTTTAATTGTAGTCTGTGGTGTTTGGCATTACAGTTGTTCTCAATTGCTAAAACACAATTTCTGAAACCTTGCTCCATTTCCTGAAAACATTAAACGCAAAACCTCATCTTCAAGCACTATTTACAAAACCTCTGACTCCTCTCGCAAAATGAAACATTCGCCCTCAAAACAGTTTTTACCTGTGTTCAAAATCAAACACTGCTCTCAAATCATAAACAAAGTGATCAAAATGATAAACACTCTCAAGCAGTCAGTAAACAATACACAGAAAAATAGAAAACACATTGTTCAAAACATACAGTTCTCAGGGAGAAGTACATTTTTAATCTCAAAACAAATTTCATATTTTTCCGTCATTGTCTTTTGATGAACGAAAACATGTTCTATCATAGTAGCTCAAAATTGATCAGAAATTACTACTCTGCTTTGCTCTTTGCAATTTAGTTTTTTGTTCTTCCTCCTCCTTGTACCCCTATTTTTACAGTACTGTACCCTGCATCTCACAAACTTGTCCTTTGTCTCTGTGATACTGTAATTCTTGTTCTTTGTTGATATGAACCTGCAACCAGTCCAAATCTATTGAGCAGTCAGTCCTGTTAACAAATGGAAAGCCCAATGTTCAGGGCCATACAATTTGTCCATTGTCCAGTATACAGCCTACAATGCACTGTACTACAGTATACAATACTAAAAGGGACACAAATCAAAGGAGTATAATAATAATATAATAATATAATAATATAATAATAATAATATAATATGCCATTTAGCAGACGCTTTTATCCAAAGCGACTTACAGTCATGCGTGCATACATTTTTTTTGTGTGTATGGGTGGTCCCGGGGATCGAACCCACTACCTTAGCGTTACAAGCGCCGTGCTCTACCAGCTGAGCTACAGAGGACCACATGTGATCAATGTGCTTCTTCTTGTCTTTGGGCTGGGTCAGGCCAGAGCACTTCGTCCACATCACAAGCAATATTGTCCCTCCTGAGGCAACGGGGGAAGAAGCCTCTTGTGTGCCGTATCCAGCCCTGACATGATTCCTCACCTATATCACCACAGGCTAAATCCATGGCTTGCAGCAGATTTACTCTGGTGTAGGGTTGTCTATCATACACTTTCCATCTCCAAGAGGAGAAAAACTCCTCAATCGGATTCAGGAAAGGCGAGTATGGGAGGGGGAGGTAGAAGTTCATAAACTGCCCGTTGATGTTTCTGAAACACTTACTTGCACATACTGAATCCCAGTTCTTTCACCCTTGGTGAGTTGCATTCAAAAGGTACTCTGAATACTTGTTTCATTCGCATCCTGTTACGATGGAGGACACGGTCAATTGTGGAAATGCTCACACTGTCGATTCCCTGGAAGTGTGTGTTGTCTTGTATCACTCGTTCCTGGATTTCTCTGAGTCGTATTGCATTATCTTGAAGGACCATGCCAACTATAACGGCCTCTTGCTCCCGGTGGGAATATAGCTGTCCCATTCACCTGCATTTGGGAATGGGATTCTCATTTAGCTCTTGACCCTGCTGCTCTTGAACCTGCTGCTCAAATAAAATATCTCTTAGATTGGCCATAGATCTTAGAAGGTGCTGGGTGTTATTTGGCCCGAGTGTAACATGGTGATGTAGAACGCCATGGTTGCCGATAGCAACACAGATTGTGACATCGCCACCTCGTTGACCAGGGACTTCAACAACGGCCCGCTGTCCAATCATGTTTCGGGCCTCTCCCTTCTCCTCTTTGTTAGATTGAAGCCTTGATTCATCGACAAAGATGAACTCATGGGGTCTGTCCAAGGATTCCAAGTCAAATATTGTCTGTGTAGAAATACAATATACTGTATGTAGGATTTTGTAAGTGGTCCAGAGACAGTGCTATACTGTAGAGTACAATTAGGCCTACTGTGTGCACTTCTGATTCACATACATTGAATGTACTGAAGAGTAATGTCATTCACATAGTATGTGTTAGTACTGTAGACAATCTGGATTACAGTAAATGTTTCTGAATGTACACTTACTTGCACATACTGAGCTCGCAGTTCTTTCACCCTTGGTGAGTTGCGCTCAAAAGGTACTCTGTGTACTTGTTTCATTCGCATCCTGTTACGACGGAGGACACGGTCAATTGTGGAAATGCTCACACTGTCGATTCCTGGAAGTGTGTGTTGTCTTGTATCACTCGTTCCTGGATTTCTCTGAGTCGTATTGCATTATCTTGAAGGACCATGCCAACTATAACGGCCTCTTGCTCCCCAGTGAATATAGCTGTCCTTCCACCTGCATGTGGCAGCCTTGCAATTCTACAAAAAGTAGTTGTGCAGTTACAAAACATATTCATGCAGTACAATACATACAGTGATTAACTTTACAGATGTCTACTGAAACAGCTGCATATACAGTGGGGGGAAAAAAAGTATTTAGTCAGCCACCAATTGTGCAAGTTCTCCCACTTAAAAAGATGAGAGAGGCCTGTAATTTTCATCATAGGTACACGTCAACTATGACAGACAAATTTGAGAAGAAAAAAATCCAGAAAATCACATTGTAGGATTTTTTTATGAATTTATTTGCAAATTATGGTGGAAAATAAGTATTTGGTCACCTACAAACAAGCAAGATTTCTGGCTCTCACAGACCTGTAACGTCTTCTTTAAGAGGCTCCTCTGTCCTCCACTCGTTACCTGTATTAATGGCACCTGTTTGAACTTGTTATCAGTATAAAAGACACCTGTCCACAACCTCAAACAGTCACACTCCAAACTCCACTATGGCCAAGACCAAAGAGATGTCAAAGGACACCAGAAACAAAATTGTAGACCTGCACCAGGCTGGGAAGACTGAATCTGCAATAGGTAAGCAGCTTGGTTTCAAGAAATCAACTGTGGGAGCAATTATTAGGAAATGGAAGACATACAAGACCACTGATAATCTCCCTCGATCTGGGGCTCCACTCAAGATCTCACCCCGTGGGGTCAAAATGATCACAAGAACGGTGAGCAAAAATCCCAGAACCACACAGGGGGACCTAGTGAATTACCTGCAGAGAGCTGGGACCAAAGTAACAAAGCCTACCATCAGTAACACACTACACCGCCAGGGACTCAAATCCTGCAGTGCCAGACGTGTCCCCCTGCTTAAGCCAGTACATGTCCAGGCCCGTCTGAAGTTTGCTAGAGTGCATTTGGATGATCCAGAAGAGGATTGGGAGAATGTCATATGGTCAGATGAAACCCAAAATATAACTTTTGGGTAAAAACTCAACTCATCGTGTTTGGAGGACAAAGAATGCTGAGTTGCATCAAAGAACACCATACCTACTGTGAAGCATGGGGGTGGAAAACATCATGCTTTGGGGCAGTTTTTCTGCAAAGGGACCAGGACGACTGATCCGTGTAAAGGAAAGAATGAATGGGGCCATGTATCGTGAGATTTTGAGTGAAAACCTCCTTCCATCAGCAAGGGCATTGAAGATGAAACGTGACTGGGTCTTTCAGCATGACAATGATCCCAAAAACACACCGCCCGGGCAACGAAGGAGTGGCTTCGTAAGAAGCATTTCAAGGTCCTGGAGTGGCCTAGCCAGTCTCCAGATCTCAACCCCATAGAAAATCTTTGGAGGGAGTTGAAAGTCTGTGTTGCCCAGCGACAGCCCCAAAACATCACTGCTATAGAGGAGATCTGCATGGAAGAATGGGCCAAAATACCAGCAACAGTGTGTGAAAACCTTGTGAAGACTTACAGAAAACGTTTGACCTGTGTCATTGCCAACAAAGGGTATATAACAAAGTATTGAGAAACTTTTGTTATTGACCAAATACTTATTTTCCACCATAATTTGCAAATAAATTCATTAAAAATCCTACTACAATGTGATTTTCTGGATTTTTTTTCCTCATTTTGTCTGTCATAGTTGACGTATACCTATGATGAAAATTACAGGCCTCTCTCATCTTTTTAAGTGGGAGAACTTGCACAATTGGTGGCTGACTAAATACTTTTTTCCCCCACTGTAGTGTAGTACAGTAAATTTGGCAATTACAAAAATACAGTAGTATACTGTACCTGTTCTCTTCTCTGAATGTCCTTACTATGGTGGACACAGAAAATCCTGCTTCCCTCATTGTCAGTCCATGGACAAGAACATGGTCTCTGACTGTTGCTCGAATTTCATCAGATATTTCCACTCTTTGTCTTCCTCTTCCTCTTCGTCCTCCTCTTCCCCTTTCTTGCCCTCCTCCTCTTCCTCCTCGTCGCCCACCTCGCATACGCCCTCGTCCTTCGTCCTCTCACATTGTTTCTTCTATCCATTCTCAGACTTTCTCCTTCCCACCTTCAACAACCCTGTTTGCTCTCTGAACTGCCTTATATTGGTTGTGTCGCATCATTTGAAAACAGGTTAAATCCATTTTGAGTGGTTTTGTTCAGTCAATGACATGTGTTCTCTATTTGTGTTTGATTGTTGCCTCTTGTGTTTACCGGTATGGATGACGTGCATTAGAGTGCAGAATGTGTTTTGAGAATGAGAACGTGTTTAGAGTTTTGCTGAAAAGTCTAAGTGAGATCTGCATATTGTGTTTTACCATGTGAAATGGTTTAAGGTATTGACAACAGACTGCATAATTAGCTAAATGAGTCCAGGCAACTGAGAACTTTGTTCAGCCAATGGGTTTTAGTGTTTTAGCAATTGAGAAAAACTGTATTGCCACAGGGGGGCAACAGTGTCCAACTGATCAGGGAAACCCAGTTGGCAGGACGTTAATGCCACAGGGGGACAACAGTGTCCAACTGATCAGGGAAACCCAGTTGGCAGGACGTTAATGCCACAGGGGGACAACAGTGTCCAACTGATCAGGGAAACCCAGTTGGCAGGACGTTAATGCCACAGGGGGACAACAGTGTCCAACTGATCAGGGAAACCCAGTTGGCAGGACGTTAATGCCCTGGCATTTGCTGCCCAATAATAATGCTTAAAGATGGGGAGGCCTAAGATGCCACTTTCCTTGGGCTTTTGCAAGTGGGCTTTACCAATACGATGTTTTTTTTAACCCCAGACAAATGACAAGATTGCCGAGTCCAAAGTCTTAAAAAATGACGAGGTAAGACAAATAGGAAGATTCCGGCAAAGATAAAGTGTAACAAAGTGAAAATGTAAAGTTTCCATCAACCTCGGTGCAATGTAGACATCAAAGAACGGTGCAGTTCGTGGTAGAGTAGTGGGTGAAACCATTCACTTCAGGAAAAGGGGTGATATAAATAAAGTTTCCTTTCATTTTGTGTTCCTGAATTCATAAAAATATTTGCTGCCATTGTAGTAAGGTTGGTAATGCGAGAGGTCTTCGGACTTAGCATTTTTTGTACTATTTTCTTTTGAAAGAACAACTAGTGGGTTTGGAGTGCCTCTCCCCTATTTGGGAAGTTGGTCTGCCCGCTCCTCAGTCTGAGAGAGATATTCTGAGAGCAGGTTCGTGTTCCTCTGTATATAAAAACGGTTTAAAGCTGTATAACATAAGTGTTTTGGAAAACTGGTTCATATATCCTAAAGTCAATAGCAAATGGGGCTATGTATATATTTATTTTCCGTGAATGTATTGAATACCTATTTCAGCAAGTGAACCAAGTTTTTGCTGGTTTAGCTAGCCATGTTAATGATGAGCTAACTAGCACTGTTGGTCACTGCACTACAACGTCACGCTAGCTATTGCCAGCAGGTGTCAAGGGCTGATGTAAGTGTGGTGTGGAAGTCAGGCGCAGGACACCGAAGCTTAGTCCAACAAAGTTTACTAGTTAACCACTAGGCAAAAATACAATAAACGGCCTCAAAAACACACAGAGGCGAGCGATTACGCAAAACAACAAACAGAGCAAACACGCAGCACTAACTGACATCCGAAAAACAACACACAACCTAACCAATATAAAACAGGCAACTTCTAGAACACATAATCAGACACAAACGGACACAGGTGCAATAGACAGACAAAAGCAATCAAACATAGAAACATTCAACGGTGGCAGCTAGTACTCCGGGGACGACGAACGCCGAAGCCTGCCCGAACAAGGAGGAGGTGCAGCCTTGGCAGAATCCGTGACAGCAGGTGACTTATTGAAACTAAGTGAATGTTTATTTTCTTACTACCTTAAAAGGTTTATATAAAAGGGTTGTACTTGTGCTCTGTATTTATGGATTAATATTACTTCACATTGAGGCTATGTTTCACTACTGTTGCTCCTATCTAAAATATATATTGTGTCCTACCTAACCAGTGAACGTGAGGCTGTGACCGTCCTGTCAATGCCTGTCATCACTGTTTGATATCTTTTACTGCAGGTATGCTTTTCTATATTTTTGTATATTTTCTAAACACAACGAACATGCATACTATACGATCACTTTGTGGATTCAGTCTGAGAGAGATATTCTGAGAGCAGCAGTGAACGTGTGGATGTGACCGTCCTGTCAATGCCTGTCATCACTGTTTGATATCTTTTACTGCAGATAAAACCCGAGTCAACCTGAAGTGTGGGTGTCCGTGTGCCTTTCTTCTGGGGGGATATGTGAAGTTGGTTACAAAAGGAACCTGGGAAGAGAAACCATTTTTATGGCATTAATGCGCCCCATCATAGAAAGAGGCAATATTCCCCAGCTCTCTATGTTTTGTTTTAGCTTTGCAACCAGATCACTGTAGTTAAGCTTGAAGATGAGCTTTGGGTTTCTAGGTATGTTTAGACCCAGGTAAGTTAAGTGATCATGCACCACTTTAAATGGTATCCTCTCTAGCTCACTTGTTGTAAAATTATCTGAGATACACATGAGGTCACTTTTTCCCCAATTTATTGAATTTCCAGATAGTTTGCCAAATGAATTGATGAAGTCTAGTAGGTTAGGGACAGAGGCTACTGGGTCTGAGAGGTATAAAAGCACATCGTCTGTATATATCACGAAATGATGCTTTCTATGTTTCCTACTTTAAGACCTTGGATATTAGGATGATCCCTTATTTGTATCGCCAGGGGTTCAAGGGAGACAGCGAAGAGCAGAGGACTGAGTGGGCAACCCTGCTGGACAGATCTAGGTAGTTCAAAGGGACTGGATTTGTCTCTGTTGGTCAGAATAGAGGATGTTGGGCAGGCGATCTCCTCCAGTCACATGTCATTCCCTTTTGTTTTATGGCAGACTCATATGAAATAATATGACCTCTCATAACCACTTGAAAAGGTTCCTATAGTGTAGAATCAGATACCACTCCTGTGTCATTAGTCTTTGGCTTGGATGCATATTTGATGTGGTTGAAATACAGTCATCTTTTATGATGCTGATAAAGACAGGGGCCGTCTGTTAAGGTGCTAACTGCACAGTGTAGCTACAGGTTAACACTGAGTGGACTAAATATTCACAGGTTATACACTGAGTGGACTAAATATTCACAACACTGTTATGACCAGTTTCTCTGGTATCTCGTACTTCAGGATGGAAGAGAGTAGTCGACCACTTAGATGGAGAGTTGATTCTTTAGTACATAGTGGGGTTGAGTTGCTTTGTTGAGCTCAGTTCATTGTTAGAGCACCTTTAGTACATAGTGGGGTTGAGTTGCTTTGTTGAGCTCAGTTCATTGTTAGAGCACCTTTAGTACATAGTGGGGTTGAGTTGCTTTGTTGAGCTCAGTTCATTGTTAAAGCACCTTTAGTACATAGTGGGGTTGAGTTGCTTTGTTGAGCTCAGTTCATTGTTAAAGCACCTTTAGCACATAGTGGGGTTGAGTTGCTTTGTTGAGCTCAGTTCATTGTTAAAGCACCTTTAGTACTTAGTAGGGTTGAGTTGCTTTGTTGAGCTCAGTTCATTGTTAAAGCACCTTTAGTACATAGTGGGGTTGAGTTGCTTTGTTGAGCTTAGTTCATTGTTAAAGCACCTTTAGTACATAGTGGGGTTGAGTTGCTTTGTTGAGCTCAGTTCATTGTTAAACCACCTTTAGTACATAGTGGGGTTGAGTTGCTTTGTTGAGCTCAGTTCATTGTTAAAGCACCTTTAGTACATAGTGGGGTTGAGTTGCTTTGTTGAGCTCAGTTCATTGTTAGAGCACCTTTAGTACATAGTGGGGTTGAGTTGCTTTGTTGAGCTCAGTTCATTGTTAGAGCGCTTGTTGTTTTCATACTTTCTCCTCTGTGCCAAAGAGATAAAGCTGTGATATCAGCGTTTAGGGAAAAAAGCGAACATTTTAAAAACCTTTTAAATGTTATTTTGCTTTACTATAGTGTAGTGCCAACTCCTAGCTTGTCATTGTCAAGTCAAACATGACAATTCCATAAAGAGTTGGCAAGAAAGCAAGAACAGACTGGCCATCAGGCTAGTCAACTCCTTCAGACAAAGTTAATTCATAAACAACAACAGTTTTCTTGATGAAGGAAAATGGGGATATGTTTAGGAACCAACTAATTATAATTGTGTTAATGAACGAATGAGCATTACTGTTTTAAATCTTTGTGATACGCCAAATAGCAACTACTGTATTGTCTACTAGGATTCTGAAATGAAAATGGTGTTTTGTCTCTGCTGTTCTTCTACTGTATAGCCTGGTTGTTAGTGTGGTGTTATTAAATGATTTTAACAATACTAGTTACGTGTGTCTTGTACGTGTGCACTTTCTGTACAAAGACAATTTCGCAGCAAAAAAAAAACAAACAAAAAAATGTTTAGAAAAATATAAACCCTTGAAATAATAATTAATTCATCATTCCAAACTGGCCTGAATGACACATATGCAGTACTGATCCTGACCACAGGGGGGGGGGGGGGGGGGGGGCTGTAATGCAGAGGAACTTTTGTGAGACAGTCGTGGTTCCATAAAGTGTGTGTGTGTGACATTCCTACAGATTTGTGTGTGCGTGTGTTACACTCTAGACGTGACATTGTTTACGATGCTGACAGATGGATCTATAATGAGTTACAGAATACATATCTAGCTGAACCAACCACAGATGGATCTATAATGACGTACAGAATACATATCTAGCTGAACCAACCACAGATGGATCTATAATGAGGTACAGAATACATATCTAGCTGAACCAACCACAGATGGATCTATAATGAGGTACAGAATATACATATCTAGCTGAACCAACCACAGATCAAATCAAAATCAATTTTATTGGTCACATGCGCCGAATACAACAGGTGCAGACATTACAGTGAAATGCTTACTTACAGCCCTTAACCAACAGTGCATTTATTTTAAACAAAAAAAAGTAAAAATAAAACAACAACAAAAAAAGTGTTGAGAAAAAAAAGAGCAGAAGTAAAATAAAATAACAGTAGGGAGGCTATATATACAGGGGGGGTACCGGTGCAGAGTCAATGTGCGGGGGGCACCGGCTAGTTGAGGTAGTTGAGGTAATATGTACATGTGGGTAGAGTTAAAGTGACTATGCATAAATACTTAACAGAGTAGCAGCAGCGTAAAAAGGATGGGGTGGGGGGCAGTGCAAATAGTCCGGGTAGCCATGATTAGCTGTTCAGGAGTCTTATGGCTTGGGGGTAGAAGCTGTTGAGAAGTCTTTTGGACCTAGACTTGGCACTCTGGAACCGCTTGCCGTGCGGTAGCAGAGAGAACAGTCTATGACTAGGGTGGCTGGAGTCTTTGACAATTTTGAGGGCCTTCCTCTGACAGATGGATCTATAATATAAACCACAAGGGGGGGCTGTAATGCAGAGGAACTTTTGTGAGACAGTCGTGGTTCCATAAAGTGTATGTGTGTGACATTCCTACAGATTTGTGTGTGTGTGTGTTACACTCTAGACGTGACATTGTTTACGATGCTGACAGATGGATCTATAATGAGGTACAGAATACATATCTAGCTGAACCAACCACAGATGGATCTATAATGAGGTACAGAAATACATATCTAGTTGAATCAACCATAGAACCAATGAAAGCTCTTGTGTGTCGATATCTTCACTAGTTGTTCCTGGCATCAAACCTGTAAACAATCAGGATCAATTGAACTTCAGATACCCACCTGGATCCCTTCTGCTGGAAACGTGGCAACAAGATACACACACAAACACTAAATATTTCAACAGAAATCAAGGGGTACATTTAAATGTGGTAATGGAAAAACAAGGTCTGAAAAGTGGTTTCTAAAAACAAAATAAAAAGTAAGGAACAAGTTGTTTTTATCACATTGAATATGAACTTTGTAGTAGAGTGGAGTTGCTTGTTAAAAATCATACAGATCACAATTCATCCAAACAACTTGGCATAAGTCCTTGCCACAGTGCTATTGCTTGGAGCTAGGGATAGGGTTAGGGTTAGGGATTGAGTTGGGTTGAAGCTAGGGTTAGGTTTAAGCCAGCATGTGGATAGACATGAGTCTAAGATTTGAGGATATATAATCTCTTATCTGGCTGTAATGGGGGAGGGGGGGAGAGAGAGAGAGAGAGAGAGAGAGAGATATCCTACCAGTGTTCAGTTGTACCTTTACCTTCCTGTAGTTGGTCATTTGGAAGGATTCTGTATGTAGGTATGGTCTAATATCACTCCCAATGTGTTCTCGCAAGGGAGGTATTGAACGGGGGTGTCAATTTTGACCGCTACCTTTTTGAGAAAAAAAAGTATTACTTGTTATATAATCTCTTTCTCTGAGCAATTGTATTAGTATCAAATCATTTAATTTCATAATTTGGGACACTATTGTATACTTCAATGTTAGAGATATGTTGAATCTGGATCCATCATAATGATTCTACATATTATAGTATGCCATGGCCTTTACTGGCCAAAGGTTAAACTACTGTTATGTTAATGCTATACTATGGTGTTGAGTCACTAGACTTTGACCAGATATTATTGCATCCAAAGATCAACTGTACCTAGAACATAGATACAGAGCCACTTGTCATCAGGAAGGTGCTCTCTCAGCAGAACGGAAAATAATGCAATGACTTGACATGTTCTGGTTGTGAATACAGGCTACAAGGTAAGAATCTTCCAAGGGATTATTGTAAAGTGTGTAGGGAAATTAAATATATGGTGTTATTATAGTATAGAGAATGACAGTAAAACACTCAGATCTAACAGTCCATTTCACCTGGGACAGGTACGTGACAGTTCAATCATACAAAATGGCGCTAACTGGGCGTAGGCAAGTCAAATTCAAAAACATATTGTTCATATCTCGTATTATATGATTCGTATATCGCGGTTATTTTACAATTTGTAAAAATGTTAACGTATCATAGTTCTAAATAATCTTTCAAAATATCAGAACATTTGTTGTTTTCAAAATTACAATGAGCTCCTACTTCCTGTGTAATTTGGTATGAAACCTGAACGTACTTTTCTTAACATTGATATTATGAATTAAATTCAATAATATCATAATCATATCAGACCTGTTGAACAAAGCAACACACTAGAATGAGTGAAAATTATTAAAAGAGAAAGTGAGACATTATTATTATTAATATTAATATAATTATTATTAGTTCCTCTACATGGAGAAAAGGTGAAAAATATCAGTCATGACTACATGTTGATGTGATTGCATTAAATCACCTGACTGTTTGGACGTGTCTGTTAGTAAATGTTTGATTTCTAAGAGATAAAATAGAACAATTGACCTTCAAAAATTAGTTGTCACTGTGTTCACCAAAACCAACATGCTGCATCTCTGTTTAGGGGTCAGTGGTCTAAAATGAGTCTCTCTGGAGAGAGAGAGGAGGGGGGCCCTGCCTCTAAAATGAGTCTCTCTGGGGAACATGACACCAAAGCTAAGAGGTGAGATGACAATGTTGTTTAAGAATTTATAAGGAGTTTATTTCTAAAATGTTATATCCACAATTTTTTCACGTTTGTTATTTTACATCAGAAATTATTGCTTATGGGTACCTTCATGTGTCTGTCAAATATTGTTGTTCTAAGATTTTAATTAATAGATTTTTGTGTATGAATTTTTGTTTTGCAAAACGCTATATAGCTGGAATGAAATGTTTGTATCCTGTATATTTGACTGTGATATGTGGATGTCTCACCAGCACACACAAACACACACACACACACACACACACACACACACACACACACACACACACACACACACACACACACACACACACACACACACATCTTTACCATCATACACACACACATCTATAGAAGTTTTGCATGACACAATCATTTAGCCTACTCTTAGTTATTGTCTAATATGTTGTCATGCATAACCTTATTGTTTTTACTAATTCTGATCGTTGTTACAAGCGGAATTTTGACAATATTACCATCAAATTAGCAGTCCTGTTTAAACCAAAAAGGGTTCTATCACCTGCTTAATATATGGAACCACTAAAAGTTCTATATAGAAACCTTTTATAGGGTTCTTTGATCAGAACTGCTGGGGATTTGGAAAGCCATAGTCAGTCAATCAACAATAGAATAATACTCTTATGAAAAATATTGATCTTTAATTTAGTCTGTGGATACTATGAGACTAGAAAGGTTTAAACATGCATGTATGACATCACAGCACATTTGATAAAATATGGCAGGTGGAAATCAAAAGAGGATGTTCCACGGAGATAGGTGGGCGTGGCAGAGAGTAGCAGAGGGGTGGGATTAAAAAATATCATGATCGGTAATAGTCATTACTGTAAACACTATAAATGTCTGAGTACTATCTATCCAAAATGTAATGTGTATAAGAAATTATTATTATTATTATTATTATTATTATTATTATTATTATTATTATTATTATTATTATTATTATTATTATTATTATTATTATATATAAAAAAGTAATTACTGTGTATAAAAGTATTGTATGGGGGGTAGAATTGATCTTGGTTATATGCAAACACACTGGTGGCCAGGGAGGCATCTCTTTGTTTGAACGATGGCCCACGTATGCTCCGTCCTTAACCCCTCCAAACAGCAGACCTCACACATACATTTGAGACCAGCACAGGTTCAAGCTGCAGTGCAGCGCCCCTGGATAAAGAGCATGTTGTGGGGTTAAGGGCCTTGCTCAAGGGCCCAACGAAAGGTGAATGTTTTGAGGATGTGAACCCAGCAGCCCTCCAGTGATCAGATCAATTCCGCCTGTTTTTTCCAGCGCCCGGCCCGGGATTCAAACTGGACACTTTTCTGCCATTTGCCGCTGAGCGAAAACCTGAGTTAATATTCAGAAATAAGCATGAGTTAATCTGCCAAAATGAAGACAAAATGTTATGCAGACATCATTATTATGATAACATATATGCAGTTGTCATCAGCAGCAGCCACAAGAGAGACCCTCTGATAGTTCTGGGCTATTAGTTTCTGGCGCCTGCCACAGCTCCAACTAATTTGCCAGACTGAGCAAAACATATATAGATGGTGTGTTAAAAGTCATGTATTGAATCACCAACACTTATTATACAGAAATCATTGTCAAATGCTGAAGAGAAACTGTTGCATGTAGATCTATATTATTTATGGATTGATCATATAGAAATATAGAAACATTATTTAAACTACTCCAAAGCAATTACATGTGGCGCAGGAACCACTGACTCACTGCATTATTCTATAGTATTATCAAGACACCTGCTGTTAATTCTTAACTGGTTAGGACAGCTCATGAGGTGTCCTAAATATCTACCGACTAGGTGGGACTAGAGGCTTCATGCATAGCTTTAATTTATACACATCAGTGTAAAATGTCTTTATTCTCAGCACTTATACGACCAATGTTCTACTCTGAGACACTTTGTGGATATGGGGCCCAGATCTCAAAATATTGTTATAAAAAACTTTGAATGTTTGTTTTACATATACAAATAAATGAATATTACTAATGTAAGCCACTGTAAAGACTGGGTTTAGTTTATTGTGTTGCTCTGCTCATGTCCGCGTTCTGGAACTGTCCGCGTCCCCGTACAGAACTGTCCGCGTCCACGTACGGTTTGGCGCCAAGCATATTGTCCAGTTACGCGCAGAGTGGGCTGAGGTGATCTTGGGGAATAACGATGGAGTTTGATACAGTGTTGAGACACCGAAGTTTATTGTTCAATTTTCTTTTTGGTCAGGGACAGTATGAGTGTAGCCAGATCCTTTTCACTCGGTTAACCGGATTCGTCATCATCCTCGAGACGAGGGACAGACGAACGACCTGCTAGCTAGCCAAGCTAGTCGGTACAGCTAGCTAAGCTAGCTACTCTACCAGCAGCATCCTAGTTATCCTAGCTACCACTACATCATCACCGGCTGCCTGCAGTGGACCGATGGAGCTCCCTGGTTGTTTCTTCCACCTGTTAAATACCGTGGAGGGCTTCTCCCTCTCTCGTTGACGGATGCTGGCCTCTGTCCGGTTCTCCTCTCTTCACTAGATGGACGGTAACTTTAGTGTTTAACCCCTCTGTGTCCAAGGACCAAACTTTTGAATATTATTCAAGAAAAGAAAAAAGTGTACAATCTAAACAAAACGCATGTCCCTGTCCTCTTTTTCAAGATGTGGCCGATTTAAACAGCCAGAAGACATTTTTTAATTAAGAAATAACCATTTTTTAATAACCATTCTTGTTGTTTCTAAGTGGCTGCTGGGTAATTTGATATGCATCGAACTCTTCGTTTGTAGGCATCAAATTGAGCGAATGCTGCGCAGGTTCACTGAGTTGCAAACCAAATGGGTATAATGGGGTGATTGTTGTCTAATCGGATGGTCTAGCTAATGGATTTGTAGATCTGATGCAGTTGCTACCTCAGATTATGAGCCTAGCAAGTGTCATGAATGAGTTATGTAGTACCCACACACGGCCACAAGGAGGAGCAAGAGTGCCATAAACCCATACTGTTTCTTGCCATATAAACCCTAAACCTAACAATCAATCAAATGTATATATAAAGCTCTTTTTACACCAGCAGATGTAGCAAAGTGCTATACAGAAACTCTTACCCTACTTATAACCTATTTTAGCCATAACCCTAACCCCTAATTCTAGGGTAGGGTAGCCTAGAACACTTTTAGAAACTATTTTAGTAATAATATTATCTTAGTAAATACAATTATAGTATTAAAAAGCGTTTTGATTATTTTGTTGTTATTTTATTATATGTATAATTGCAAAACAGAACACTTGATAAATAAGACACATTTGTTTTATTTTTCAAATGTGGTTTGAATTGGGTGACCTAGTAAACTCTGTGTGAAAGTCCAGCAATTGGCGTGGGACAGGTTTGAGACTGATCTAATTCACTTTATTTCTCAGCTGCCTCACCAACGTCTGTACGTGAATTAATAACTTTTAATTGCTAAATATTTCCAATAGATGGCAGCATAAGACCACGAAGCATCAGTTATAGGCTACAAGCAGCAATATGATTGACATAAAATAGCATGCAACCAAATACTATATGTCCCATGATTTTCTAAAATGGTCACTCATTACTTTAGTTAGCTATATATCTCGTATTAGGCCTGTGATGCTTTTGGAAGAGCAATTAAATAGTGACTATAGCAGGTGTTGAACCCCTGGTAAATAATCACTAGTCAGATGCTCCAACCTCAACCCTAGTATACATGCATTTTTAAATATCTAATATTGCGTTTAAACAACCTCGGAATAGAAAAGACAAGAGTGCGTCTTCCAGCCCACCAATAAATTACATCATGCAACCCTCCCGGTTAGCAAATGTACCTCAACATGCCCCTCGCTTGTGCTAGAAGGCAGAGTGCTCGCTGCTGGTTGATGAATCTGACAATGAATGTACTAGGAAAATATGTTTTTCTCGACCAGAGGTGACAAAATTAATGTTCAGGCCTATTGATAATCATTATAGTAATGAAGTATAATTTCAAAACATGAGCATAAAAACAGCTAATAATAAACATGAATCATCGTTATATTATTTCACAGTAATCTGTTAAATGCTTTTTCAGTCATTCCACTTGCGTTAGCAGTGTGGAAAGGGACAGTAAAAAGCGTGTGCAGGAGTTTTCCTGTGAGGGGGAGTGGTGGTGTATCCAGGGAGAAAACTAAACTGAGCTTCTGAAATGTCATTCGTGGTCTTATGCTGCCATTTATTGGAATTATTTAGCAACTGCAGTAGTACTGAATAAAGTATATCCTTACTAAAGTAGTAATTACTCAGAATTGCAAAATATGACATTTTCTAGTTAATTTTACCACTTACAACCATAAAATAACCATTTATAGTATAACAAACAATGAAACTGACATAAACCAAAACCACCATACATTTTGTTAACTATGTATATTTAAAAAACTATTTATTTAGATGGGTAACATTATCTGCCAAAGTAACACCACTGTAGATAAAGAAGAGCTCTCCAGTAGGTGAACCAAAACATTCAAAGACCATTTTCTCAAAATTGAGGTTACAAGTTTATCATCTTTCAAAGCAGAATTACTTTCCCATTGTTCCTCAACTGTAGTGTATGATATACATTTTTCTAGCTCAGTCTCTACTTTTATCCAATGTAAAAAACACAATTAAAAATTTTGCTACATAAGAACGAATCGAGCCGGTCGGTCACATTTGACTGAGTAAAACCTAGCAGTACTACTTATTTCTCTGAGAGTGAGGCAGATATATTATTACCGTGTAAAACCTAGCAGTACTACTTATTTCTCTGAGAGTGAGACAGATATATATTATTACTGTGTAAAACCTAGCAGTACTACTTATTTCTCTGAGAGTGAGGCAGTTATATATATTATTACTGTGTAAAACCTAGCAGTACTACTTATTTCTCTGAGAGTGAGGCAGATATATATCATTTTACACAAAAACATGATTATTTGTCTCTCTGAAATGAAACCATCAAGTGATAGATTTTAAACAAATACATGTCTGTCATTGAACAACCCCATGCCATGACTAGATGGTGAAAAAACACACCAATCTCTTTCATAATTACTTTAAACAATAGAAGCTAATTTACTAACATTTCTGAAAATGGATATATAGCGTTTTGGAATGAAACTTCTTGTGTTTCCCCATCTGAGCTCAGATTAGATGAGAGACGTAATGTTTGTCTCTGTTGTGTTGAAGCCCCAATCAAGCAGGAGAGACCAGCCTCCCCTGTACCCAGCTGTGTGACCATGAAGAGTGACCGGTCTATGGGTCATCCTATACAGTTTAGAGAGGGAGCCTTTTCTACTGAACAAAGGTAAGAAGAACTCATAGGTCACGGTCAGTGAGTTAAACAACACTGTCTCTAGTCACTTCTCCACTCCATTTTCCCATTTATTTTTGTTGTTTTCATAATCCATAGGCTAATCCTTTTTTCCATTTTCATAGTCCTGAAACAATATTAAACAAACACAACATTCCCTCCCTGTGCATGTGTGTGTGTGTGTGTGTGTGTGTGTGAGTGTGTGTGTGTGTGTGTCTGTCAGTGAGTGTGTGTGTGTGTGTGTCAGTGAGTGTGTGTGCACTCCCTGGATGAGGAGATGTAATCTCTATCCTGATTGCATAGTCAATTTACCCCTACGTACATGTACATATTTCCTAAATTACCTCAACTACCTGGTACCCCTGGACATTGACTCAGTACTCCTTATAGCCTCATTATTGTAATTTTATTATGTTACTGTTTCCTTTTTTTATTTAGCTAATTTTTGTGACTTTTTAACTCTGCATTGTTGGGGAAGGGCTCGTAAGTAAGCATTTCACGGTTAAGTGTACCACTGTTGTATTCGGCGCATGTGAGAAATACAATTTGATTTGATTTGAAGCTCATGCGCAGAAATACGTCATTGGGTCTAATGGTCGTCTTGTGCCGAACTGCACAGGTGCAGGCCGTCAAATCAAAGTCACTCCTTCGATATAAAGTTGTTTTTGACTAACATGAAAATGTTTCAGTTTGTTACACTACTTAAGACAGAACATTAAAAAAATTAACAACTAAGGAAGTCATTTTTACCTCTCATTGACTTCTTAAACCCCAAACCCTGGCCTGGTCTGCTTCATATGTATTCCCAGAATAATTTTTTTACATCAGCAGTTGTCACAAAGTGCTTATATAGAAACCCAGTCTAAAACCACAAAGAGCAAGCAATGCAGATGTAGAAGCACGGTGGCTAGGAAAAACTCCCTAGAAAGGCAGGAACCTAGGAAGAAACCTAGAGAGGAACCAGGCTCTGAGGGGTGGCCAGTCCTCTTCTGGCTGTGCCGGGTGGAGATTATAAGAGTATATGGCCATTAAGGCCAGATCGTTCTTCAAGATTTTCAAATGTTCATGACCAGCAGCGTCAAATAATAATCACTGTGGTTATAGAGTGTGCAACACGTCAGCACCTCAGGAGTAAATGTCAGTTGGCTGTTCATAGCCAAGCATTCAGAGGTCAAGACAGCAGGTGTTGTAGAGAGAGAGAATGAGAGGGAGAGAGAGAGAGAGAGAGAGAGAGAGGGTCGAAACAGCAGGTTCGGGACAAGGTCGCACGTCCGGTGAACAGGTCAGAGTTCCAGATCCGCAGGCAGACCAGTAGAAACTGGATCAGCAGCACCGCAAGTTATCACGTCCGGTGGAGCATGTATCGATACTGATAGGATCGAAAGAAAGGGAGCGCTGCTCTTGGATCAGTTTTCTCCATTAAAATCTTTCCTTAACATTATAATGATTTCACAATACTGACCACGGATCAGCTTCTAGAAAGATATTACTACCTACAGCTGCAAATATTGAGGTAGTTTATTCTAATGCTTACACAATAAAAATTCACTAAATCACAGATTTGGCACAACATTGTTCACATGTTAGGCTACACATCATGAAATATATTGAGACAAATTACAGACCGTAGCCTACAAGTAGCAAAATAAAACTAAATATATTGAACATCGAATATATTTCAATATGATTGAAATAGGCCTATAGCCTACTGTTTATATTTTAATGCAGTCATTTCGGTTTTAATTTGTAGCAAACTTTTATACGTCACTTGTTTGCATCAATTGCAAAGACATTGGCAACTTTGTATTTGTAGTCAACTTTGTTCTGAATTTATCGGCGGTCACAGAGAGACGAATAAACCATGTGATTCTATGTTTAGCGGAGATCTTCTGTGTATAAAGTGACGCGGGAGGGCAAAAAAGCATCTAACGACGCACTTGGCTGTTCTACAAGTGGTCTGAGGCAGGTGTTAGAATATGAGCGTTTTCAAGTGCAATGTTAATAATGATGGTTTTGGGAAACAGCTCAGATATTTAACAATGCTCCTACGAAGGTTCTAATGATGAACTTGGCCTTAAGATGCTTTTGGGAATCCGGACCCTGAATGAAAAACATCTGCTAAATGTTAAATGACTAAATGACTAAAAAATTAAATGTAAATGTTTTACATACAGATCTCATATTACTGTATTTATAATTATTTTTTAAATGTATTTAAATATTGATGTCACAAGTGTATCATTTGTACAGTTCTTTATTAAAAATGTAGTTATTTGTTAGATTTAACTGTGTAAAATCTATTAGTACTACTTATTTCTCTGAGAGTGAGGCAGATATATAGCATTTTGCAAAAAAAAACATGTGTCTCTCTGAAATGAAGCCATTAATTAATCGATTTTAAAGAAACCCATGTCTGTTATTGAACAACCCCCTGCCATGATTAGACAGAGAGAAAACCCAACCATTTATTTGATAATTTCTTTAAACAATAGAAGCTAATTTACAAACATTTCTGAAAATGGATATATAGCGTTTTGGAATCAAACTCTTCTTATGTTTCCCCATCTGAGCTCAGAGTAGATGAGAGACGTAATGTTTGTCTCTGTTGTGTTGAAGCCCAATCAAGCAGGAGAGACCAGCCTCCCCTGTACCCAGCTGTGTGTCCATGAAGAGTGACTGGTCTATGGAACCTCCTATAGTGTTTAGAGAGGGATACTTTTCTACTGAACAAAGGTAAGAAGAACTAATGGGTCATGGTCAGTGAGTTAAACAACACTGTCTCTAGTCATTTCTCCTCTCCCATTTTACCATTTATTTTTGTTGTTTTCATAATCCATAGGCTAATCCTATTTTCCATTTTCATAGTCCTAAAACAATATTAAACAAACACAACATTCACTTTGAGTGTGTGTGTGTGTGTGTGTGTGTGTGTGTGTGTGTCTGTCAGTGAGTGTGTGTGTGTGTGTGTGTGTGTCAGTGAGTGTGTGTGCTCTCCCTGGATGAGGAGATATAATCTCTATCCTGATTGCCTAGTCACTTTTACCCCTACCTACATGTGCATATTACCTCAACTACCTGGTACCCCTGCACATTGACTCAGTACTGGTACTCATTGTATATAGTCTAGTTATTACCTCAACTACCTGGTACCCCTGCACGTTGACTCAGTACTGGTACTCCTTGTATATAGTCTAGTTATTACCTCAACTACCTGGTACCCCTGCACATTGACTCAGTACTGGTACTCCTTGTATATAGTCTAGTTAATACCTCAACTACCTGGTACCCCTGGACATTGACTCAGTACTGGTACTCCTTATAGTCTCATTATTGTTATTTTATTATGTTACTATTTCCTTTTTTTATTTAGTGAATTTTTGTGACTTTTTAACTCTGCATTGTTGGGAAAGGGCTCGTAAGTAAGCATTTCACGGTAAAGTTTACCACTGTTGTATTCGGCACATGTGAGAAATACAATTTGATTTGATTTGAAGCTCATGCGCAGAAATACGTCATTGGGTCTAATGGTCGTCTTGTGCCGAACTGCACAGGTGCAGGCCGTCAAATCAAAGGCACTCCTTCGATATAAAGTTGTTTTGACTAACATGAAAATGTGTCAGTTTGTTAAACTACTTAAGACAGAACATTTTCAAAATTAACAACTAAGGAAGTCATTTTTACCTCTCATTGACTTCTCAAACCCCAAACCCTGGCCTGGTCTGCATATGTATTCCCAGAAGACATTTTTTACATCAGCAGTTGTCACAAAGTGCTTATATAGAAACCCAGTCTAAAACCACAAAGAGCAAGCAATGCAGATGTAGAAGCATGGTGGCTAGGAAAAACTCCATAGAAAGGCAGGAACCTAGGAAGAAACCTAGAGAGGAACCAGGCTTTGAGGGGAGGCCAGTCCTCTTCTGGCTGTGCTGGGGGGAGATTATAAGAGTACATGGCCATTAAGGCAAAATCGTTCTTCAAGATTTTTAAATGTTCATGACCAGCAGCGTCAAATAATAATCACTGTGGTTATAGAGGGTGCAACACGTCAGCACCTCAGGAGTAAATGTCAGTTGGCTGTTCAAAGCCAAGCATTCAGAGGTCAAGACAGCAGGTGTTGTAGAGAGAGAGAAGGAGAGGGAGAGAGAGAGAGAGAGAGAGGGTCGAAACAGCAGGTTCGGGACAAGGTCGCACGTCCGGTGAACAGGTCAGAGTTCCAAATCCGCAGGCAGACCAGTAGAAACTGGATCAGCAGCATGACAAGGTATCACGTCCAGTGGAGCATGTGTCGATACTGATAGGATCGAAAGAAGGGGAGCGCTGCTCTCGGATCAGTTTTCTCCATTAAAATCTTTCCTTAACATTATAATTATTTCACAATACTGACCATGGATCAGCTTCTAGAAAGATATTACTACCTACGGCTGCAAATATTGAGGTAGTTTTTTATTTAGTGCTTACCCAATAAAAATGCACTAAATCACAGATTTGGCACATCATTGGGCACATGTTAGGCTACACATCATGAAATATATTGAGACAAATTACAGACAGTACCCTACAAGTAGCAAAATAAAACTAAATATATTGAACATTGAATATATTTCAATATGATTGAAATAGGCCTATAGCCTACTGTTTATATTTGAAAGCAGTCATCTCGGTTTTCATTTGAAGCAAATTTTATACGTCCCTTGTTTGAATCAATTGCAAAGACATTGGCAACTTTGTATTTGAACCAAACTTTGTTCTGAATTTATCGGTGGTCACAAAGAGATGGATAAAGCATGTGATTCTATGTTTAGCAGAGATCTTCTGTGTATAAAGTGACGCGGGAGGGCAAAAAAGCATCTAACGACGCACTTGGCTGTTCTACAAGTGGTCTGAGGCAGGTGTTAGAATATGAGCGTTTTCAAGTGCAACGTTAATAACGATGGTTTTGGGAAACAGCTCAGAGATTTTACAATGCTCCTACGAAGGTTCTAATGATGAACTTGGCCTTAAAATGCTTTTGGGAATCCGGACCCTGAATGAAAAACATCTGCTAAATGTTAAATGACTAAATGACTAAAAACTTAAATGTAAATGTTTTACATACATATCTCATATTACTGTATTTATAATTATTTTTTAAATATATTTAAATATTGATGTCACAAGTGTATAATTTGTACAGTTCTTTATTAAAAATGTAGTTATTTGTTAGATTTAACTGTGCAAAATCTATTAGTACTACTTATTTCTTTGAGAGTGAGGCAGATATATAGCATTTTGCAAAAAAAAACATTTGTCTCTCTGAAATGAAGCCATTACTTCATCGATTTTAAAGAAACACATGTCTGTTATTGAACAACCCCCTGCCATGATTAGATAGAGAGAAAACACAACCATTTATTTGATAATTTCTTTAAACAATAGAAGCTAATTTACTAACATTTCTGAAAATGGATATATAGCGTTTTGGAATGAAACTCTTCTTATGTTTCCCCATCTGATCTCAGAGTAGATGAGAGACGTAATGTTTGTCTCTGTTGTGTTGAAGCCCAATCAAGCAGGAGAGACCAGCCTCCCCTGTCCCCAGCTGTGTGTCCATGAAGAGTGACTGGTCTATGGAACCTCCTATAGTGTTTAGAGAGGGATACTTTTCTACTGAACAAAGGTAAGAAGAACTAATGGGTCATGGTCAGTGAGTTAAACAACACTGTCTCTAGTCATTTCTCCTCTCCCATTTTACCATTTATTGTTGTTGTTTTCATAATCCATAGGCTAATCCTTTTTTTCCATTTTCATAGTCCTAAAACAATATTAAACAAACACAACATTCACTTTGAGTGTGTGTGTGTGTGTGTGTGTTGTGTGTGTGTGTGTCTGTCAGTGAGTGTGTGTGTGTGTGTGTGTGTGTGTGTGTGTGTGTGTGTGTGTGTGTGTGTGTGTGTGTCAGTGAGTGTGTGTGTGCTCTCCTGGGATGAGGAAGATGTAATCTCTATCCTGATTGCCTAGTCACTTTTACCCCTACCTACATGTAAATATAACCTCAACTACCTGGTAGCCCCCTGCACATTGACTCGGTACTGGTACTCCTTATAGCCTCATTATTACCTCAAACTACCTGGTACTGTGTGACCCTGCACATTGACTTCGGTACATTATAGCCTCGGTACCTGGTACTGGTACCCCTGCACTTGACTCGGTACTGTACTCCTTGTATATAGTCTAGCTCATTACCTCAACTACCTGTACCAACCTGCACATTGACTCGGTACTGGTACTCCTTGTATATAGTCTAGTTATTACCCTCAACTACCTGGTACCCCTGCACATTGACTCAGTACTGGTACTCCTTGTATATAGTCCTAGTTATTACCTCAACTACCTGGTACCCCTGCACATTGACTCAGTACTGGTACTCCTTTATAGCCTCATTATTACCTTCACTACTATCAAATGGTACTGGCTACCCCTGCGACCATATGACTACAGTACTGGATACTCCTTTGATAGCCTAAGTCTAGTTAGCCACAACTACCTGGTACCATGCCCTGCAACATTGACTGCAGTACTGGTACTCCATTGTTATATAGTCTAGTTATTACGCTCAAAGACCTGGTTAGCCTGGACATTGACTTCAGGTACTCCTGATAGCCTCAGTACTACCTCAACTACCTGTACTCCTTGCACATTTGACTCGGTAGCTGGTAGCTCTTATAAGCCTGCATTATTTACCTCAACATACGCTGGTCCACCACCGACGCTGAGGCACATTGACTCGTGCTTGGTACTGCGTACCCTATAGCCTCATTATTACGCAGTCAAGACTACCTGTAGCCCTGCACATTGACTCTTAGACTGGTTACTCCTTAGTATTAGTCTAGTTATGACCTTCAAGTCTACGCTGGTAGCCCGGGGTACTGGAAACTCAGTACTCGACTGATTAGGCGCTTATTACTACTCAACTACCATGTAGCTCTGATCCGCCTGCACATTGCTCGGTACTGGTACTCCTTATGCGGTCATTGGTTACGCCTATCACTACTGGTAGCCCGCTGGGGCACATTGACTCGTGGCGTTCTAACGCTTATAGCCTCAGTATTCCGCTCAACTACCATGGTTAGTTGCCTCTCTGCATACATTGACTTCATTTACTGGTACTCTTGTATTGATAGTTCTAGTTATTACGCTCAACTACCTGGTACCCCTAGCAACATATGAGCTCAGTAACTGTTACAATCCTTGTATATAGCCTAGTTAGTAACCGTACAACTAACCGGGTACAAAAAACCACCTGCACATTGACTCAGATACTGGTAGCATCCCGTATATTCGTCCTAGTTAGTACCTCAATCTAGCGCTGGATACGCCTGCACATTGACTCAGTCCTGGTACTGCGCTTGTATTATAGTCTAGTTATGTACTCTCAAGCTATCCTGTACCTACCTCGCTGGCCCATTGGACTCATTTACTGGGTAGCTCCTTTATAAGCCTCTCATTATTGTTTATATTTATATACTGTTACTATTTCCTTTTTTTTGATTTAGTTGAATTTTTGTGACCTTTTTAAATACTCTGCTATTGTTGGGAAAGGGCTGCGTAAGTAAGCATTTCAGTCGGTAAAGTTTAAGCACTGTTGTATTCGGACCCGGATATGTGGAAAAATAGCAATTGATTTGATATTGAAGCTTCATGCCGCAGAAATACGGTCATTGGGTCTAATGGTCGTCGCTGGTGCCAAACGTGCACAGGTGCAGGCCGTCAATAATGCAGCTAAGGCACTTCGCTTCGATATAAAGTTGTTTATGACTAAAATGACAAGTTTCAGTTGTTAAAACTAGCTTAAGTAGACAAACTTAAGACAGAACATTTTCGTAAAATTAACAACTGAAGGTGGGGAAGTATCATTTTACGCTCTCATTGCCATTCTGCAAACCCAACCCTGGCCTGGTCTGCATATGTATTCGCCAGAAGATCATTTTTTTTAAGCATCAGCTAGTTGTCACAAAAGTGCTTATACATGAGAAACCGCAGTCTAACACCACAAAAGAGCAAACGAATGTAGATGTAGAAGCACAGTGGCTAGGAAAAAACTCCATAGAAAGTCGCAGGAACGCTGGAAAGAAACGCTAGCTAGATGAACAAGGCTCTGAGGGGTGCCAGCTCTCTTGCTTGGCTGTTCTGGGGAGTATTATAAGGAGGATATGGCCAATTAGGTAGCAGATTGTTCTTCAGATTTTCAAATTTGCATAAGATGACCAGCAGGTCAAATAATTAGATCACTGTGGTTATAGAGTGTGCAATCTACGTCAGCAACCTCAGGAAGTAATGTCTTTGGCTTTTTCATGAGCCCAGCCGAGCTTTCAGAGGTCGAGACAGCGAGGTGTGGATAGTGAGAGAGAAGAGAGGGAGAGAGAGATAGGGGTCGAAAAAACAGCAGGTTCAGGACAAGGTCCACGACGTGCAGGTGAACATGGTCGAGAGTTCCTTTTCCGGCGTAGCAGTGACCAGGCAGATAACGGGTATCTAGTCACGTCCGGTGGAGCTATGTGATCCGAGACTGATAAGGAGAATCGAAAGAAAGGGAGCGCTGCTCTCAGGATGCGTTTTCTCGCTATTAAAATCTATTCCTTAACAATTTATTAATTATTTCACAATATTAGAACTCAGCTCGGATCAGCTTGCCTGAAGGTTATGAGATTACTACCTACGGCTGCTCATTATAATATTGAGGTATATTATTTTATAGTTTATTCGTTACTATGCTTAGCACAATAAAATGCACTAAATCACAAGATTACTGTAGAAACATCATCATTGGGCTCATGTTCGAGGGCTTAACGTAAATCGGTACATTCATGAAATATATTGAGAAGCAAATTAGCAGACACGAGCTTACCTTACAAGTAGCAACATAGAACTAAATATATTGAATCATTGTAATATATTCCAATGGATGATTGAAATACTGTGGCCTAATAGGCCTTATAAGCTGTTTTATATTTTATTATGCGAGTTATCTCGGTTTTCAATTGGTGAATTCCTAATTTGTGTACTTCCCTCGTTTGATCAATCATTGCTAGATAATACATTTGTGGCTACTTTGTATTTGTATGTCTAAACTTTGTTCACTGGGAATCGTCTGCGGGTCACAAAGAGACGGATATAACATGTCGTTCTTGTTTAGGCGGAGATCTTCTGTGTATTAAAGTGCCGCGGGAGGGAAAAAAAGCATCAATACGACGGCACTTTGGCTGTTCTTCACATAAGTGGTTCTGAGGCATGGCATGGTGGTTAGAATATGATCGTTGGGGGGTGGGGTCAGAAGTGCATCGCAACGTTATAACGATGGTTTTGGAACGAACGTCAGAGGATTTACCATGACATCCTATCGAAAGGATCCTATCATAACCTAGTATACGATTCTATGATGATACTTAGCCTTAAGATGCTTTTTAGAGAGCGCCTGGATAAGAACATCTGCTAAATGACTCGAGAATGTAAATGTTTTACTTCGTAGCAGATCTTCATATTACTGTTTTAAGAATTTGTATGGCGAATTTGTACAGATGTTTATTTAATAAATGTAGGTATTGTTTACTCATTTGACCTGTGTAAAACTTTTCGGTGCCAGTAGCTACTTATTTCTCTGAGAGTGAGGCTAGATATTGTTAGTTACTGTGTAATAGACCTATGTATGTGAACACTTTATTTCTCTGAGAGTGAGTGCAGTAATATAAATATTTATTTAACGGTGTAAAGAACCTAGGGCAGTACTACATTTATTTCTCTAGAGTGAGGAGATATATTATATAACTGTGTAAACTAGCGATGTACTACTTAGTTCTGCTGATAGTGAGGATAGATTATATATTTACTGTGTCAGAAACCTATGTAGTACTACTTTATTTCTCTGAGAGTGAGGCATATATATGTTATGACATGTGTATAAACCTAGCTGTACTTTAATTTTTCTCTGACAGTGAGGCAGATATGATAGGTATATACTGTGTAAAACCTATGCAGTACTGTCTACTTAATTTCTCTGAGAGTGAGGCAGATATATATATTTAGTATTTTGCTAAAAAAAAGAGAAAAAACGTAAGGACATTATTTGTATCTGAAATTAAACCATCAAACAACATGTCCTTGTCATTGAACAATCCATGCCATGATTTAGGATGGTCAGTAGAAACTACAGCCATATTCTCTTTCTTTGCTTTAAAGGCAAGCATAAAGCTTTCATTTGACAACCAGTTTCTTAAAAATAAGCGTTTGGAATGAGAAACTCTTTTCTATGTCTCTGTTTCCGAGGCCATCTGGAGCTCAGGTTAGTAGATGAGAGACTGTATGTTTGTCTCTGTTGCCTGTTGAAGCCGCATTTTTTTTTTTTTTTTTTTTTTTTTTTTTTTTGTCTTTTTTTTTAATGGAAGAGTGGTCTAGTTCTATGTTTCCACGCTAGAGTATCCTTCATAATGAAGGGAGTACTTTTTCTAGTGAACGATACAAGGTCAGAAGAACTCGATGGTCATGTGTCTTGATGGACATGATTTAACAAAAAGCATAAACACTGTCTCTGGGAGTCATTTCTCCTCTCGTCAGCCCATTTTAGCCACTTCTTTTGTTGTTTTCATAATTGCCATAGCTATATCCTTTTCGCATTTTGCATAGTGCCTCCTGTAACTAATATTAAAGCTACTGTAAACACTAGAGCTAATCTCCTCTCCTGTGTGTGTGTGTGTGTGTGTGTGTGTGTGTGTTGTGTGTGTGTGTTGTGTGTGTGTGTGTGTGTGTGTACTCTCCTGGATGAGGAATGTAATCTAGATGTTTTGTCCTACAGAAAAGCCGTTAACGATGTAGAGATCAGGTTAGTCTAGTGATTCTCAGGTGTCAGTTCTGCCCAGATGTCATCATAACGAGGTACCTTGGCCTCCATTATTCGAGTGTATGTGTTTCCTGTTAATGTACATTTGTTTTTGTGTTATGCTGGCAGTAAAGTTGATCCTGTCATTCATTACATTAATGTGTTAATGAGAAAGCATTTAGTCTCATTGGCTTAATCTTCATTACTTGTATTTATTTCAGTTACTTGAAGAGAATATTAATAGAATGACATTTGTTAGGAATCGAGCTGAAGATGTTCACAGAGGATTCTTAGTCATGACTCCAGTAAGTCTTTGGGGTCAGTAAGCATGTGAATATAGGATTGGTGGTATAGCTGAAGATGAGAAAGCATAGGAGAGACATGCCCAGAGGAGTGGGCCTCTGATAGGGATGCGGATCCGACTAACCTGCTCGTCCTGAGGAAAATGATACCATGAAGGATGCTGCTGGATCACGACTGGAGAAAAGTAGGACTGTACTGCTCGATGTTGAATGCATGTTTTAGAACATTTAAAAAGGCTGTAGCTAAAGGTATTTCGGCTAACTATAAGTAGGTGTTAACTCAATGATTATTAGTTTAGCAGCCTTAACAGCTAACACACTTAGTGATTCCTCATCAGTAGCAGGGCAGGGATGCTGTTGTGGTGATTAAATGAGATGAGAGAGAGTAAGAGTAGAGAGGAGATAGAGGAGTTAGTAGAGTAGAGAGAGAGAGATAGAGAGAGAGAGAGAGAGAGAGAGAGGAGAGAGTACGAGAGAGATAGAGTAGAGAGAGAGAGAGAGAGGAGGTAGAGAGAGAGTAGGATGATAGAGGTAGAGAGAGAGAGAGAGAGAGAGAGAGAGATGAGAGAGAAGAGAGAGAGGAGAGGAGATAGAAATCAATCACACTGCAGTCTGAGGTATATGCTTTATGAAACGTATTTAGGCAGATCTTATACAGACAGTTAAGTAGATTTATTATTATAATTTACAACTATTATAACACAGTCTTGACAATACTGTAAGGCATTAAAACAGATGTAATATTAATATCCTCATGTTTATTTCTTCCTCATTCAGATGACTTCGCTGTGATTTGCGGCACGTGTAACTTGCAAATTCTAATCTTTCAGAAGAAGTTTCAATGTGATATCTGAAGGGATTGCTAAACTAAGGATACCCACATTAGCACTTCGTTAATCTCAATAAGTGATCTACACAGAAGCTCTACATCATCTAAAGAGGTGGTTTACAGAGAGGTCAATTGATGAAAGCATGGAGCGGTATGTCAAGGATTTGAGACAACAACCAGGGAAACAAGCAAGACCAGAGACTGCAATCCAGGTCACTATGTCACGTACATCGTTCAATACCCTTACTGGACAAGACTAAAACATTGTCTGTTTGGGAAGGGAGGTTTTTTAGCAGAACTGTGCTGACAAAGGGAGTCGCTGGGCATTTGAGAATAACATGTCTCTAGTGCAGACGTTTCAATTCCTGGACTGGGCTGAAGGAAAGGGCAAATCAGATATCGCGAAATTTGTATTTCATTTCCTTTCCGGAGTCGAATTGATGAAAAAGGAATACACACTATTGATTGTAACATTCTCAATCTTACTACTCAATAGGAATACCTAAAGTATCAAGATATGCTCGCTAACTACGACAAGTAAAGAAAGTCTGTTCTCATCCTTTGATGTCTGGATGATGTGCCGGACTGGCGCGCTAGACTTCCAGAGAACAAGTATCTGTTTGTGACGTCACAGTAGTCATCTCAGTGGATATTCTGCTGTACATATCTCATCAAAGGAAATCTGCGTCCGCTCTGTGCTCTCCTCTGGTAACTGTCGTCGCTACCGCGAGGCCTAACCCTGCAGCACTGCCCGAATATAATCCTTCAAGTGTGTGTTGACTGGGTAACCGACCAGGTGACAAGAGGTACTGAGGGTTCGATATGACCCAGAGATAGGAGGTTAGTACTTCAGGTAGAGATTTCAGTGATCAGAGATCCTTGCGCAACAGGTAATCATCTCACACATGGAGAGTACAGTCAATGGAGCCTCCACAATCATGTGCCACATCCCGTCTTCTGTTGGATTTCTGGCAATCGTCCGCTATGACACATGCTGTAAACATAATAGAGATATAGTTAGATGCGCCGAAGTACTCTGCTGAGATGTTCATGAGCAGATAACTACTTATGTGGTGTTTCATACACCAAATCCAAGAAGAATGAATAAGTATTCTTTGGGAAAGAAGAGTACATGTTCCACACTGTAATAAAGAGAGCATCTCTGTCACTGGGAATAAACTGGGCTTTTCAACGGCTTGTGAATGGCAATACTGATTTCTATGAAGAAAACGCTGAAAGAGGCTGGCATTGATGTCATGTAAGCCTCATAGTGTACTCGGATTGTGCACACATGCTGCTTTAAAGAGGAATGTGTGCTAGCAGTCTCGCAGACATAGTGTACATGCTATCGTGGCATTCTGAGCTAATTCAGGAGTTTCTGCTAGCCTGTAATATGTGTTTTCCTCTCTCATTTCATACAACAAACAATGAGAATCCATTAATGGGCCGGAACCGCGGTTACTGAAGTACTGTCTACAAGTTTAGTGCTGGTTGATAAAGCCTTACAATAGTGAGTTACAGGAAACGCTGGACCTAGTTGCGAAAACTTGCCTCGCGCTTTCCTTCTGGCTCTCACTGGATTCTCATCAGAAGCACTTACGAGGTCTAGCGACAAAGACTAGTTTAAGTGCAGCTGTAGGACATAGGCTATGAATACGTCGAAAACAGTCAATTACATCAAGGAGAAGATCAGGAGCAATCCCTCATCTCAGAGAGGTGCATCAATCTGTTCGCTACTGTCGTGAATGAACGATGACCATATCTCTAGTGGAGGAGATCCTACACAGCTCACCTCACAGATCTAGGAAGTCATCGCAAAGCCATAACTGTCTACCTGCACATGGTCATAGCTCTGGTCCTTGTGTTGCTGACTTTCAGAAAATGAGGGGCTGGATGTGTTATTGACACTGAGAAATACTCCATATCAGTAAAGGTATAGGTGCTCTGTATGGTCTTAGGGCTGTCTGCCGAAGTGGTTCCAAAGCTCTACCAGACTGCTCTGTGAGGTACATACAATTACATTTAAGTACTATCATCAGGATAGAAATTATCAGTTAGTAGAAATATATGTATGTATAATATGTATATAATTTGATATTATTGAGAGAAAGCTATTATTGAACTCATTCATTGGATGTTACATAAGTGAGTATTATAACAATATGACGTCATAACAATTCTAGAATGACAGAAGATTAATATATGATGTTGTTTAAAGAGAATTAAACAAAATGCATCTGCGCATTGTCCCTTCCTTACACTTATTGGTGTTGAATTATAGAGTTGTTTGTGAAATGCATGATGATGCTCTTCTGTCAGGTTTCAGGCTGTGGAGGTCACAGAGGAAGGCTGTGGCTTCTCATGGTCTCAGCTGCTGCAGGTCTAAAGCCCCTGCAACACCTGAGAGAGCTGGATCTGAGTAACATGACAGGCTGAAGGATTCAGATGAACGCATTGCTCTCTGCCTGGACTGGGGGAATCCCACTGTAAACTGGAGACTCTGCTGTTCAGTTTATTCCTGTAGTTGTGTCATCGTAAGTGTATACTTGTTCACCTGGTGAAAAGAGGGAGGGAATGGAGGATTGGAATTTTTCACATCAGGATCCTACAATGTTTTTTATCTTCAGGCTGACAGCGAAAAAAGCATACCTATATTCCTACACCATATGCTTTGACAGTGAAGTTTGACAGTTTTACATTTGGTGATTCTCCAGCATTTGGTATTTCAGTATTGATGTTTGCATATAGTAATTGTCACGCATTTATTTGATGTTAATAATTGTTATTGGTGAGTAGGTTAGCTATTTTTGTTGTAGCCTGCTGTAACTTTCTCACTCATTATTATCTCCATGATTCATCATCGATGCTTTGTCCTCATCATGGCTCCATTATGGGAGGATTCATGCAGTAGTGTTTGAACATGTTATCGTACTCCATCGGTAAGAGTAGCAATTACTTCAGCGACGGCCAAGAGAGTCATAGGGCTAGTGTGTGTTTTGAATATGATTTGACTCTTTGGCAGGCTGTCAGCTGTCTAGTCATCAGAGGAAGGCTTGTGCTTCTCTTGGTCCTCAGGTGTCTCTGAAGTCAAAACGCCCTCAGCTAACGCGGCTATCACACACCTGAGAGAGCTGGATCCTGAGGCTACATACTTTGCACCCAGGAAACTCAGAGTCAGACTGGGGGGGAGCTCTTCTGCTGAGGACTGGTAGGATGCTCACACTGCAGACTGGAGAAACATCAAGTATGTAGTAGGTTATGTCAATGTTCATATCAGACATGTTGGAGTTATCTCGGCTTGGTGAAGATCAACAGTCTGCTGACGCACCTGTTCGCTGGAGCTAAGTTATAATAAGACTGTGTGTGTGTGTGTGTGTGTGGTGTGTGTGTGTGTGTTTTAGCGTTTGTGTTTGTTTGAGTGTGTGTCGCATGTGTGTGTGTGTGTGTGTGTGTGTGTAGTGTTTGTGGTTTGTGTGTGTGTGTGAGTGTGTGTCTGTCTGTGTGTCTAGTTTTGTGTTTGGTGTGTGTTTAGTGTCGGCAGGTGTGGTGTGTGTGTGTGTGTGTGTGTGTGCACGTGTATCAGTACACACACTGGAGCATCATACAGGTCCCAGCACACTGGACTAACACAACACACAACTACTAACACTGGTACTACCACACACACACGACACTTCTACACTGGGGGGAGCACACGCAATTGATCAAACACACAGTTCACACACACTGGTACACACACACACACTACACACGCAACATGACATCACACACACACATCACACGCCTACTGAACGACTACTAGCAACATCACACTCATGGACAGCACACACTCACTGTACACATGCAACACAGACATAACATGTCTTTACCACTGCTTGTCTCATAAGTTATATGCTGAATGTGTGTGTGTTGTAGTGTGTGTGTGTGTGTGTGTTTGTGTTGTAGTGTGTGTTGTTGTGTGTGTGTGTGTGTGGTGTGTAGTGTGTGTGGTGTGTGTGTGGTGAGTGGTTCAGGTGTATTCGCCTCAATGACGTGTCTGTTCTTCTCGCTACCACCTACAGTGTGGAAGCTATGGTGGTAGGGGTAGTAAAGCACATTGAAAACCTGGACGTTAGGAAAAATTGTGATTGTTGACTGCTGTGAAGATATATGGTACTAAGAATGAAGTCTTAATTCATGTGAGTAGTGCAAATGTCATAAGATTCGCACCTACTCATTACTTCGCTTGGTTCATATTAAATATCAGCTGTAGTTCTAGCAGAAGCATGTGAAATCAGGGACACCAATAGTTACAAAGAGTTCGCTTGACATGTGTGTGTCTGTTGTGTGGTGGCGTGTTCGCTGTTACGAATTAGAACTGTGTGTGTTTTTTGTTGATTGAATTGAATTTGTCTGTATTGTTGTTGCAGTGGGGTGGTGTTAGTTTCATGCGATAACAGGTGTGCAGTGTGTATCCATGTGTGTGTGTGTGTGTGTGTGTGTGTGTGTGTGTGTGTGTGTTTGTGTGTGTGTGTTGTGTGTGTGTGTGTGTGTGTGTGTGTGTGGTTTGTGTGTATGTGTGTTGCAGGATGTGTTTGTGTGTTCTAGGGTATGTTTGTGTTCAGGTGTGTGTGTGTGTTCAGGGAGATGTGTTTGTTGCAGGGATGTGTGTGTGTGTCATTAGTGTGGTGTGTTCAGGATGTGTTGTGTGTGTGTGTTCAGGATGTGTGTGTGTGTTCAGTGATGATGATGTTTCTACATGGTAGGGATGTGATGGTCAAAGATGTTATTAGCCTTTAGCCCGCATATCCTGTCCATCTAATCACACTCACCCGGTCTAAACATCAGTAACCGAAAATTCTTCCATTTGTGACATGAGTGAATGTGTTGCGCATCGCAAACTCACTTCGCTAGTACTCTTTTCCTATCCTCTGGTCGACTCATTAGGCAGTGTGTGTGTGTGTTGTGTGTGTGTGTGTGTGTGTGTAATTATGGGATTACGTGTGTTTTATGATTACATACAGTTATAACATCATATGATGCATTCATACGAATGTCTCATTACCTAACTTCTCTTTTGATATCTAAACTCTTACATTAAATTAATTATGAGTTATACAATTCTAATGTGAATGATGTATGATTTCTAATATTGTGTCTGTTCCATCCTATCGAGTATGTCTGTGAATCTCAGCACTGGACCTAAACACGTAAACAGACTCTCTCTCTGTCTGAGGAGATACAGAGAGGTTACACGTAGGAGAGAGGAGCCTAGCCGATATGCTGATCATACAAGAGATTTGTAGGTTCTGGCCGTCAGGTGCTGTGTAGAGGTAGGGGTCTGACTGGCGCTGTTATTTGACTGGAGTAGTAGTAGGATAGGTGTAGAAGGGCTGTTATTAGGAGTGACATGTAAGGGATGCATGCTGAGGTTAGAGGAGGATTGATGACTGTTGCTGGATGTAATGTGACATCCTGGAGTCGTGACCTGCTGCTGTACTACAGTTATCAGACCTGGCAACAATAGTAAGTCCATCAGCCATTAGGCGTCCTCCACCATCCTTCAGCTCCGCACAGAGTCGGTAGTGTATATCTGATACTGGCAGGCCGGCGCACAGCCTGTCCTTCTTACAGAGATCTCTCTCTGACACACTGACGCCAGACTGACACATTCGCTACTCCACATTCACTGACCCGCTCTAATCCTAGGGTTTAGAGGTTTGTATGATGGAGACTTCAGTGTCCAGCTGTAAATAATATAACATTTAGTTCATTTAGGTCAAACGCTCTTATCTCGATGAGGCGACTATCGTTAGTGATTACATTTTTTTTTTTTTTGCATACTGGGGCCCCTCCGTAGGAATCAACTCGTCCCACCCAGCAATCCTGGCGTGCAAACGCCATTGCTGCTATGCAACTGATGCTAGTCATTCCTCTGCCGGGCCATTCCTCACCTACCGTCTGACGACGCTGGCGCTAATTGTGTGCCGCTCTGCATGAGTCTTTTCCGCGGAATCGCGGCCTGGCTGGCGCAGAGGCCTGGATTTCGAGCGCAGGATGCTCTAGTGGGCATCAGTTAGCTCTACTGCAGCCAGCTCAGGAGACTCTAACTCATGGTAACCACTGACTACACCAGTTGCATCACGACACACACGACGAGTCACAACGTCATGGTCATCATGGACTACACACACAGCACACTCATCACACATGCACACCACTAGCACTAGCACTGGCACCACTACAACACATCACTTATCACCGACGACACATCTACGACAAGATCTACACTAGCTACTTAGCACTGGTGGACGACGACACATGTCTTACTATGTTGACACTAACCTGGACCCTATACATCATCACGTATCTAGACTACAACCGCATGACGTAGCATCACAGCACAGGCACGTGGTACATACACACACTGTCTTACCGACACATTTTTAGATTCCAGCTGCTACTACAAAACACACACACTTGGGACAAACGACGTACTAGGGCATCACATCACTTCCCTTACACACACATATTCTAGGAAGCATTACCTACCCTATACAACACACATCATACATCTGATACACACACACTGTAGATACAACCGTACACGCCTAGGACACGTTAAACACACACTTGACTCACACACTAACACACAATACACACTACACCCGTCATATAGCCTGAACACTAGCACACACACACTACTACACATCTACCATGGACAGCTAATACTAGGATCATTCACGACTAGCACTGGACGTCACACTACACACACATCTGAGAGTCTACACTAACAACACCAACTGAACAGCACACACACTAGACACAGCTCAGCCAATCACATAACACAAGCACACACACACGGACACCTTCACCAAAAGCGGAGAGCTACACTATCACTACTGAACAGCACGAACATCACATCACATTTCACTAGGATATCATCAGCCGAGTAACCTAAATTAACAACCGTGTACTATGATCGCCTGAAACACTATCACACCACATCTTATACGTACAGCAAACACGCACGGCGGACTAAGGACACCACACTGACACACCTACACTGAACACAATTCACCATTGACGTCACACGATCAGCTAGAGCAAGACAGCATCTTAACACACACACGTACATGACTGTTTCATCTCATGACACTACACTCTGAACACACAACTACACTAGACGTCATCACACACGAGACAACACACACTTAAGACAGCACACTTTTCACACTTAAGCTGAGCACACACAGGTGCTGCACAACAATACAGCTAGAACACACCTTTGAAATGCGAGTGCAACACGACTTTAGACACTACGCTAGCGACAGCACGCTATGACCACAGACTTGCTGAAGAACATCACACACTCTGGATAACACTAACACTACTGGAACATCACACACACACTGGACACATGCACACTTGGGACTCATTACTCTTAAGTAAATTGGGCACACACACTGAACACAGGCTTGCTAAGACAGGGAATCATAGCGAGACTCCATAAACATATCACATCCCTGGACACACATGCACACAGCACTGGATCCATCGACCCACACTACCTATCCTTAAACATATAACCAACAAGCAGCACTGGAAACACACAACACATCGACAGCAGCCGGTATCGACAACATGGACCTACACCAATTGACAAACAACGACTACACTGGTCGACATTATCACGGACTCGAAGCACTGAGCACACACAGCACTTAACACACTACAGCACACAAGCACGATTCTGACGAACACACTTGACTCGACACTCTACTATCACACGACTTGCGACTAACATGATTTTGACAGCGTACTAGCACAGGGTCACACACACTAAGACTTTATACACACGATTCCCTAGCACGATTCACGGGACATCACACACACACAACAGCTGGATATTACTCGTGATGATAGCTTACTATCTGCACAAGGAAAAAAAAAAAAAAAGCATAGCTGCACACCCATCCGATCACTACACTGGACACATTTCCTTGTGTAGGGATTTTGATGAAAGGAAATCCATATAGCCTACTTGGTAAGACAGGACTTGCTATGGCTATCTTCTGTTTGGGTGTCTCTAGGTCTCTGAGGCGGTTCTGAGCCATGATCAGAAATGTTTCTCTGTGTCTATTTCCAGCCTGCCATTTCTACCTGTCCTGATCTAGTGTTTCTACGCCCTGACCGTCACTCACACGCTTGCTCACTGTCCTATGTCTGGTCTTTTTATGTTGCTGCCACCTCTAACTTCACTGTGTTATAATGGACCTTGCTTGTTATGTCACTCTGTTCACCAGTTATACAACACATAGCTGACCTTTCTGACCCTATCCCTATGGGCCCATAGCTTTCTATCAACTGAACATTTAATCCTCTATGATTTTGTTTCGTTTTCCGATTAGTTCCTATATATTATGTATTTGTTTATATTGCGGTTTGTGGCTGCAGAGCAACATGGGAGTTTGTATGTGTTGGAGATGTATCACGTTCCTAATTTAAATGGTTGAACTGATCCTGTCTCCTGATCTCATCATTGATTGAATGATTTATAACAGACGTGGTTATTGAAACCCACCGGTACAGAAAACATAACAACAGATTGGTGATGAGTAATGTCCTGAATTGTACATGGAACATTCTATCTGGAAGAAGTGGTTTTTACAAACTGTTTAAAAACTGTTGATTTTCTGTGGTCCAGAATAGGCTAATGTTAGCACAAGGTGTATATTTGTATAGGGGCAGAGGCTTGAAGTGCAGTAGTCTTAGCTAGCTAAGAAAAGTAGAGCCTAACTGCATTGGTGTAAAGTACTTAAGTAAAAATACTTTATAAGTAGCTACCTTTTAAAGTTTCAAGTTATTTTGGGTTATCTGTACTTAGACTTTACTAAAAAAAAAAAAAAATTTATATTTTTTGACAGACTTTTACTTTTACTTCAGCTACATTCCTATAAGATAATAATGTGATTTACTATCCAAACATTTTCGCTGGCATACTCGGGGTGTGGCGTTCAGGGTAGCCCAAAGTACTCGTTTACAATTTTTGAATGCTTATGCAGGAGCTTAGGAAATGGTGCGGGGGCATTCCACACTTATCGAAGAGTTAACATCCCTACTGGCCTCTGATCTGGCATACTCACTAAACACTAAATGCTTTAGTATTGTAAATTAGTCTGAGTGTGGAGTTTGCCTTCTGCATGGGAAAGTGTACTTTCATAAACAAGAAAATTGTCTGGTTTGGCTTTTATGTCGGAATCCGAGTGTGAATTATTGAAATGATTTATCTTGTTACTTTTACTTTTGATGTACGTTAGTATATTTAGCAATTACATTTATCTTTTGATATCAAGTATAGTATAAACTCTAATACTTTTTAGATTTTTACTCTAATGTAGTATTTTACTGAGGTGCTTTCCTTTAGTTGAGTCATGTTATATAGGGTATCTTTACGTTATTACTCAAGTTATGACATTGGGTACATTTTTCCACACTGGAGTTTAACTCGTCATGGGACGGCAGAAAATCAGCGCTCGAGTACGGACATGCGGAGCTGGTGAAAGACACGTATTAACAAGGAGGAATATAGGCAGTGATTTACAGAGCACGGAAAGGACTTTATTCAGCTAGTGAAGACAAACCGTATTACCATTATATCTGCTAATGCACGAACCATATATGTAGGAGAATAAATCGTCAGTGAGTGAAAGAATGAAATTTCACGAGTACTGGGCTTTGAGTTGGGATGCAATATTGAATTGTAAGTGAGTGACAATCAGACAGAGCTTATTGAGATAACGAAAATATTATTTTAATTGATGGATAACATTGAGAGCATATGGCAATGTTTGCTATAAAAAGTATTGATGTCAGTGGAGCTCAATATGACAGAACAGTTTATATTTGTTCTTGTAAATGACTGGATGAGGACTAGACATTGTGCAGCTAACATGTATTCTAGTGTACGATGGGGGCCAAAGTACATTTAATTTACTATTGCATTCCTGCTACAGCCAGACGAGAACAGGTAATTAGAGACGTATGGGGATATTGTGGTAGATAGCTTAAAGGAAATTTTCACATGACGCCGAATCTCTACTATTTAAAATGCGTGAAAGTGCTAGGTTTCGCAGCAGGAGACATCAGTATAGAGGGAGTAATCAGTACTAATGTTTGTACGTGTTGACCTTATGATGATAAATTATAAGGCCTCTCTCATCTTTTATATGTGGGATGTAATCTTGCACGATTGTGAGCTGACTAAATACTTTTATTTCCGCACTGCTACCTAGCCTTATCTTTAAAGAGACTGGAGAGATCCTTTAATGGACCAAGCTGGTAGTTATGAACGACATTTACAGGATAAGCTTATCTCCCAGCATCTAAAGCCAGACAGCAAAGACGTAACGGTTCTGAAAGCAGACCTGTATACGCTCTTATGCTATCAGACGAAAAGTCAAGGCTGGACTTGGACAGGCTTTAGTCAAGAACAAAGTACTGGGTAGCCGGGTCAGCAGTGAGTGACATGGCATGAGGCAACACCTCATCTACCATTCTTAACACTTAGAACTCGCTGTCCAGAGAATTGAACTTTCAGCTAGTAGGATGGTAAGCGTCCAATACCTCGGGTGTCACACTTTCCCTCCATCGCCTAGGCAAACACGCTGATTAACTAATCGCATTCTAAATTGAAGATTATGATTAGTTAAGTATTGAAGTGCATGTGTGTTAGCTGCGGCTAGGGCAAAAGTGTGACAACCATATTCAGGCCCATTTCCGAGCGATGGAGTTCGACATAAAGACCCTCACTAGAGCAAGGTAGTGAGCTAACTCCACGCATAACAGGCCCATATGCTGAGAGGTTGGCCCATACCTATGACTACTATTGAGCAAGGTGTAGTACATCCCAATCAGGTGCGGCCCGAGGATCTGGAGTTGCCATCCGCTGTAGCACTTATATGCAAGGTGTGACACCAATCAGGCTATCATAGAACGAGTCTAGGAGTTGACTCATCCCTGCCCCCTTAGGAGCAAGGTGTGACTACAATGCGAGGCGCTCCGAGGACTGGAGGCTGCCCATTCCTTCTGCACTATAGCAAGGTGTAGACACCGATCAGGAAGTCGCTTCGAGGACTGGCGGGGGGAGATTGGCCATTGACTTTTGTATCCCTGGCACTATTTGTGCATAGGTGTGCCTACCAATCAGGGCTCCGAGACTGAGTTGAGACGCATCGACCTGCTACTATAGCTTAAGGTGTGAGCACCAATCTCAGGCCTCCGAGGACTGTAGTTTGAACTATCGCCTGCTACTAGTAGCTAGAAGGTTGATGCACCTAATCAGAGGCGCCGAGGGGACTGGAGTTGCTCCATTTCCCCTGCACTATGAGCAAGGTGTGGACAGCATCAGGCCAAGAGTGGACTGGATGTTTCCCATCCCACTGCACTATTAGCTAAGGTGTGGACTACAATCATGCCTCGCCCTGAGGAGCTGGAGTTGGGCTTCATCCGCTGCGACTAGGCTCGAAGGTGTGATCACGCTATATCAGGCGCCAGAGGGACTGGAGTTGGACGCAGTTGTCCGCTGGCGACTATAGGCAATGTGTGACACCATATCAGTCACCGTAGACTAGTATTGACGCTATCCCTAGGCCTAGTTAGCAAGTGTGACATTCAGAAAGAAAATAGCCAAACAGGTGCCGGGCTCGATGGACTGAGTTGTCCCATCCGCATGCTATTCTATTAGGCGAAGGTGTGACACCAATCCAGGCCGCCGAGGACTGGAGTTGCTTCATTGTTAATTTATTTCTCTCTATGCAGCTATAGCAAGGTGTGATCTACAAAAGCCAAATCAAGAGCCCGAATTGAGGGGGGCGACTGAGTTGGGCCCTCCCTGCACGTTATTGCAAAGGTGTGAGCACAATCAGAGCGCCGAGGACTGGGAGTTTACGCTATCCCTAGCACTTCAGCAGGTGTTGACACATGCAGGCGCGAGTCTCGGCTGCGAGGTACTGGAGTTGACTACGGTGGACCTCTGCCTATAGCAAGGGTGGTAGGCTACCGAATACGGAGGCCTCAGAGGAGCTGGAGGTTTGCCCATTAAATAAGCCCTTGCTTCTAGAGCAAGGTGTGTAGCACCAATGCAGGACCCTAGTAGGTGACTTGAGAGTTGGCCATCCCTGCGCGAACTAGAGGCTAAGGTGTGACACCGTGACAATCAGGCCCAGAGGACATGTTGTCATGCCCATTCCTGTGTCTTAATAGCAAGGTGTAGACACCTAATCAGTGCCCTAGATGAGGTAGCGAGAAGTTTTCGGCCGTTAGTTTATCCTTCATGTGTCTAGAGTAAAGTCTGACACGTGGCCATCACTGGGGCCATGAGATATGGTCTGGAGTTGCCAGTCCCTGTCACTAGTAGGCAAAGGTGTGAGCATCGCGATATCAGGCCGACACAGAGGACTGGAGTTGCTCCATTGTGATCCGCTGCGACCTATAGGGCTAAGGTGTGACATGATTTGCTTAAATAACGATGGTTGATAGAATAAACAGGCTTGAAACGATAAATAATAGTGCATATACTAGGTGTTAAAGTGATAATTGGCATTGAAGAATATATATATGGGAAAATTTAACTATTTTTTGTAACTTAAAAAAAGATTAAGTATCTTTACAAAGTAAGAATAAATAAAAGGCCTATAGCTATTTCTGTTTCTCTACAATAAAACATTAGCTAGCTTTAATCCATCTGATCAACTTTATTTGTAGATCAATTAGTAATAGAGTTTTAGTAGGCTTATAGAGTCCATTTTACCGGAGCAGTTTTATATTTTGACATCCACCGCGAAAAGTATAAAGAATGAGAAGATATCATAATAATTACATATAATAATAAAATAATAGATAATATAATAATAATATTTATTTTTTTTTTTTGTATTATTTCTTTTATTTATTCTTATTTATTATTTCTTATTAAAAAAATAATTATTATATTTTTCATTCACTATGCTTTTGTCAAAATTTAAGTCTGTAAGGGATCATTTATTAAGTAGCAAAACTGCTTATTACTAATTAGACATCTACGAATATAAAGGTTGATCAGGATGGATTGACGCTGTAATGTTTTTATTGTGAAGGTGAACATAAAAAAATAAAAAAAAAAAAAAGAAGAAAAAGAAAAACAACACTAAAGAAAAAAAAAAGATAGAAAAAGAAGGAGAATAGGCTATAGCTTTTTTTTGATTCTAGCTTCTGTAGAATTAACTTTTTTTATAGTAGTTACAAAAATATATATTTCGCTTATCTAATATTTCTTCATGCAATTATACGCTATTACAATAGTTTATGCACTATTTATTTAATTGTTTCAAGCGTTTATTATCATCATGTTATTTTAATCAATCATTGCTACCACCTTGCTATGGTGGCAGGGCTATGGGGTGCTAACTTCCTAGTCCTCGGGTGTGGCCTGCTTGGTGTCTTACACCTTGCATCTAGTGCAGGGGATGGGCAACCTCCAGTCCTCGGGGCGCTGATGTTGTGTCTAGACTGCTATCTCTAGCTACTAGGGTATCGGGCAGCTCCTGTCCTCCTGGGCCTGATTGGTGTCACACTCTTTCTATAGCACTAGTGGTAATGGGAAGGACAACTCCACTTCCTCTAGTGCCTGATTGGTTGTCCATCACACCTTTGCTCTAGTGCTAGGAGGATGGCCAAGCTCATGTCCTCTGGGCTTCGTGATTGGTGTCACACCTTGCTCTAGTGCAGGGGAGAAGATTGGGAAGAAAGAAGATGGGAGAAGAATTAAAATTGGTCAACTCGCAGTCCTGCTGGGCCTGATTGAGTGTCTACACCTTGCTATAAGTTGCAGGGATGGTCAATCTTCCAGTTGCCTCGGGCCTGATTGGTGTCACACCTTTTGCTATAGTGTCAGGGGATGGTCAAGCTTTTCCAGTCCTCGGGTGAGCCTAGATTGGTTGTCACACTACTTTGTCAATAGTGCAGGGATGTGCTAACTTCCAGTCCATCGGGGGCCTGATGTGGTGTCACACCTTGCTATAGTGGCAGGGATGGGGCAGACTTCCGTCCTCGGGGCTCTGTAATGGTGTCACACACTTGCTATTAGTGTCTAGGGATTGGACAAACTCCAGTCCTCGGGGCCTGTTTTGGTGTCTACAGACTTGCTCTAGTGCTAGGGACATGGTCCAACTTACAGTCTCTTCGGTGCCTAGATTGGTTGTCGACACCTTGCCTATAGTGGCTAGGGATGGTCAACTCCAGTCCTCTGTGGGGGGCTAGATTGGTGTCACAGCCTAGTGCTCTAGTGCAGAGATGGCCTAATCTCTCAGTGCCATCGCGGGCCCTTATTGGGTGTCTACACCTATGCGCATAGTGCAGGGATGGGCAACGTGCGCTTAGTCCTTCTGGGCCTTATTTTGGTGTCACAGCCTTGCCTCTAGTGCAGGGATTGGCAACGCCAGTCACTCAGGAGGCCTGAATTGGTGTCACACTCTTGCTCTAGTGCAGGTGTCTAGTCCAACCTCGCAGTCGCATCGGTGCCTGTATTGTGTCACATCCTTGGCTATATAGTGCAGGGATGGTCTAACATCCAGTCCTCGGGGGGCCTGATTGGTGTCACACCTATGCAATAGTGGCTAGGGTATGGGGCAAACTCCAGTCCTGCGGGGCGCCTGATTGGTGGTCATCTAACGCTTGCTATGAGTGCAGGGATGGGCGAGCTCCAGTCCCTCGGGGGCCTGATTGGTGTCAAGCAGACCTGTGCTCTAGTGGCAGGATGGTGCAACATCGAAAAAGAAGTCCGCTGGGCGCTGATTGTGTCACACCTGTGCTATAGTGCAGGGATGCGCCCACTCGCATCCTCGGCCTGCTTGGTGTCAGCACCTTGCTATGAAGTGCTAGGGATGGGCAACTCCAGTCCTCTGGGCCTGTTTGGTTGTCACTCCTTGCTCTAGTGCAGGGATGGTCAACCTAACTCCAGTCCTCGGGGGCCTGATTGGTGTCAGCACTTTTGCCGTCTAAGCCGCAGCTTAACCACATCTTGGTACTCAATAATTTAACATAATCGATACTATCCTTCATATTTTAGAATGCGCTTCGTTTAATCCAGCTGTGTTTTGCTTAGGGATATGGGGGACAAAGTGTGACACCCTTCGAGGATTTGGAGTTGAGCCCTGATCCCTAACCTTAGCTGAAATCCTGAAAGGCCAGACGGTTCTATTGTGTAAGGAATGTAGATGGGTGTTGCTTCATGCATTCACTCATGGCTGACCGGCTACCAGTACTTTGTTCTTGACTAAAAGGCGTCCAAGTCTGAGCCCTTGACTATTTGGTGCTGATCAGTCATAGGGTTGACAGGTTCCTCCTTTCAGAAACGTTTGGTTTGGCTGTCCTCGGCTTAATAGCTGAAGCTTCGCTGTAATGTCGTTGCATGACTACCGCCAGACTGTCGCAATTATAAGACTTCTGCCATGTTTCTTTAAAGATGGGCAGGTACACTGGGGAAAAAAAGTATTATAAGTCAGGCTACCAATTTGTGCTAAGTTCTCCCTACTTAAAAAGGATGAGTAGTAGGGCTGGCTGTTAGTATTTTCATCATGAGGTTATGTACATCTGATCTAAACATTTGTTACTGATTCCCCTTCTTCCTGATGTCTCCTGTGGAGACCTGAATCGGGTCTGTCAGGCATTAACTAGTGGTTCTGAGTGGAAAACATTTCCTTTAAGTATCTCCACATAATATACTCTCATAGACGTCTTATTACCTGTTCTGTCTGGCTGTGAGCAGGCTGCCTATTAAATTAATATGTCTTTGGCCCCATTACTACTAAACACATGGAGGCAGTCAATGTTGTCGCTCCATCCATGTCATTTTACCAAGAACAAAATATTCAAACTGTTCTGTTATATGAGCTGCACGAACTTGCTGGCGAATATCTTTTATCAAAACTGTCCCATGTTTCCATCACTTCAAATAATTTTTCGTTCTCAATTAGTCTCCTGATTGTCACTCACTTTAATTCAATTATTGTCGCTCTATACCAAAGCAGTCATGTGATCTTCATTCAACTTCAGCTCACTAGACGTTTCCTCCTTACGTTCGCGTTGCTTTAGGTCATCAGATTTTGAGATTACAATTGTACATGGAATAATTTTATTAAAATGTGAATACAATAGTATTTAATTAATATAGGTCTGTCAACACGTTGATAAATGTCCTTTCCTGTGTATCACTGTATATTCCTCCCTTTTTATCGCGTTGTTTTCGGCCGCTTCCGATGTCGCGTCTCGAGTTATTGTTCTGCCGTCTCAGGACGATGTCTAAGCTTCACAAGTGGTGGAAAAAAGTACCCAATTGTCCATACTTGAGTAAAAGTAAAGATACCTTAATAGTAGAAATGACTCAAACTTAAAAGTGAAAGTTCAGTCCCCAGTAACAATCTACTACTTTAGTATAATAAATCTAAAAGTATCTTGGTTTAAATATACTTCAGTGATCAAAAGTAAATGTAATTGCTAAATATCACTTAAGTAATCAAAGGAAAAGTACCAAGTATTAAATCATTTCAAACTTCTATACATGAAATGCAAACCAGACATATTTTCCTTGTTTTTGAAATGTACATTCTAGCCAGAGGCCAAACTTCCTAACACTCAGAGCAATTTACAAAGCAAGCATTTGTGTTTATGTGGAGTCTGCCAGAAAAAAAAAAAAAAATAAAAAAAAAGATAAACATAAAGATCAGAGCAGTGATGGGGGGGGGGATGTTCTCGTTGATAAGTGTGTGAATTGGACTCATTTCCTTTCCTGCTAAGCTATTCAAAATGTAACGAGTATTTTTGGGTGTACAGGGAAATGTATGGAGGAAAAATTACATTATTATCTTTAGGAAGGTAGCTGAAGTAAGAAGTAAAAAGTTGTCAAAAATTATAAATAGTAGAGTCAAGTCCAGATATTCCGCTCAAAAAACTACTTAATATAGTACTTTAAAATATTTTTACTTAAGTACTTTACACTGCACTGGTTAGCTCTCTTTCCTTTAAGGCTAGCTAGACTAATGCACTTGCCTCTGCTATCCAATACGACTGTTGCTAACATTATGGCCTATTCTGGGACACAGAAAATATACAGTTTTAAGATCAGTTTGTAAAATACGCCACCTTTCTTGCCAGATAATATAGTTCCTGTTGCATTGCATGACTTACTCATCACAATCTGTATGTTATGTCTCGTGGGTTTTTCATAACAGCAGTCTAAGTAGGATACAATTTCAATATGATGTAGAGCAAGTAGACAGTAAAAAAAAAAGAAAAAGAAAATAAAAAAATAAAAAAAAAGAAAAAAGAAGAAAACAAAGAAAAAGAAAAAAAAAAAAAAAGAAAAAAACGGAAATCAAAAAGAATTCGTTATGCAATGCATTTATCTGAACGTGATCATCTCAACAGTAGAGAAGAACATGAGCTCAAACCGCCCCATGTTTGCTCTGCAGCACATATCCGCTATTATATACAACAAATACATTATGTAATATAGGAAATGAGTGCACGAAACAATAACTCATAGAGTGATATTTGAAATGTTCCAGATTGTAGAACAGTAGGGCATGGGATGAGGGTCAGAACGGTCTATTTATGTTTGATAACTGGTTACTAGTAGTGACATTTAAACAAGGCTATATGGGTGGGGGGGAAGGGGGCGAGGGGTCGTCTTATTATAACTACAGTGTAAGTAGAGGTGGGTAGCTAAATGCGAGAGCATGGCACAGTGAAGTTCGAGCGGTGTGAGGAGGTCAGGGGTGAAACACTAGGATCACTAGACTTGGTAGAAATGGCAGGGCTATGGAATGATAGACACAGGAGCACTATTCTGATCATGGCTCAGACTGACTCTGAGTGAAAAAAACGACGCTCTATAACAGAAGATGCCATGAGCTAGAGTCCTGTCGCAGTAAGGCTATATGGGATTTCCTTCTCATCAAAATCCTACCACACAGGTTAAATGTGTCCAGTGTGTGGTGGTGTGTGGTGCAGTATGTATGGTGTGTGTGTCCAGTTTTTTTTGTTTTGTGTGTGGTTGTGTGTGTCCAGTGTGTGTGTGTGTGTTTGTCCTAGATGTGTGTGTGGTGTGTGTGATTGCAGTGTGTTGTGTGTGTGAGTGTTGAGTCTAATTTGTGGTGTGTGTGTGTGTGCTGGTGTTAAGTGTGTGTGTGTGTGTTCAGTGCGTGTCTGTGCCTATGTGTGTGTGTCTGCAGTGTGTTTGTGGTGTGTCCGGTGTGTGTGTGTTGTGTGTGTCGTTGCTGTGTGGTAGTGTGTATGTTCAGTAATGTGTGGTGTGTGTGTGTGGTCCAGTGGTGTGTGTGTTGTGTCGCTTAGTGTGTGTGTGTGTTCAGTCGTGTGTGTGTGTGGTGTCCAGTGTGTGTGTGTGTCGTAAAGAAAGAGTGTGTGTGTTCAGGATGTGTGTGTGTGTTTCAGAGTCTTGTGTCTTAGGCGTGTGTGTGTTGTGTTAAGTGATGTGTGTGTGTCTAGTGTGTGTGTGCTTCCAGTTGTGTGTCCACGTGCTGTGTGTGTCCATCAGTGTGTGTGTGTCTAGTGTGTGTGTGTCTAGTGTGTGTGTGTTCAGATGTGTGTCCAGCGTGTGTGTGTGTGTTAAGTGTGTGTCTAGTGTGTGGTGTTGTCCAATGTGTGTAGTTCAGTGTTTGTGTGTGTTCAGTGTGTGTGTCTAGGCGTGTGTTTGTGTTGTTAGTGTGTGTGTGTGTGTTCAGCGTGTGTGTATCCAGTGTGTTGTGTGTGTGTGTTCAAGTGTGTGTGTGTCCAGTGTGTGTGTTTGGTTTGTGTGTTGTGTCTAGTGTGTGTGTGTTCAGTGTGTTTGTGTGTGTCTCCATCGGTGTGTGGGTGTTAGTCCAGTTGTGTGTGTGTTTGTTTTTTTTTTTTTTTTTCATGGTCGAGGTGTGTGTTTTAGTAGTGTTGTGTGTGTTGGGGTGTGTCAAGTGTTTTTGGGGTCCAGGTGTGTGTGTGTGTGTGGTTTTTCCATGTATGTGTTTGTGTCCTGTTTGTATGGGGTGTTGTGTTTTTGTGTGTTTGTCCAGTGTGTGGTGTGTGAAATGTGTGTGGTCCATTTTGTGTTTGGGCCCGTGGGGTGTGGGGGGGGTTGTGGGGTGTTTCCCGTGGTGTGTTTGTTTTCCAGTGTGTGTCCCCCAGTGTGTTGTGTCCCCCAGTGTGTGTGTGTGTGTGTGTGGTGTGTTGTGTTGTGTGTGTGTGTGTGCCCGGTGTTGTGTGTGTGGTGGGTGTTGTGTGTGTGTGTGTGGTTTCCCGTGTGTGTTGTGTGGGGTGTGTCGGGGTTTTGGGAAAGGGTTTTTTGATTCTCCTGAGTGGGCAGGGGGTAACTGGGGCCACTTTAAAATCCTGGTTTTGAACCAGGCTCTGTCGGGAGCCCGGGCGCGACCGGGAGACCTGGGGGCGGGGAACAAATTTGGGCCCACCCTCGTCCAGGGGAGGGGAGGGAATGGCCCGGGAGGGTGGAGCTCCAGTTGTTAAGGGGATGGGGGTTTTCAACCCCAGGATTGGGGGGTTTGATTCCCACGGGGGGGGCCCGTTTTAAAAAAAAAAAGTTAAACACTAAAATTTTAAATCCCCTCTTTGGGTAAGAGCGTTCCCGCTAAATGGCTAAAATGTTTTATTTCCCGGGACACGTAGTCCCCCAAACATACAAAACCCTAAAACCCTGGATGAGGGGCGGGGCAGTGAAAAGTGGAGTGGAATGTGTTTAAGGGGGGTCGTGTGTCGAGGGGGGCCCCCTGTAGAAGGACAGAGTGCCCGGCCCGGCCAGATCCAGATCACTCCTACCCCGCTGTGGGAGGGGGAAGGGGGGGGACCCTATGGTAGTGGATTAATTTTTGGGGCCAGGGTCTGTAACTGTAGTCAGAGGCAGGTCGCTCCAGGACTTGTCCCTTACATCCAAACCAAACAGTCATCAAACCCCCCCTCTCCTCTGATTTTCCTTTTTATGTCACTCCTTTTAACAGGCCCTTCTCCCCTCCCCTCTTAACCCTCCAGTAACAGCGCCCATTTAAAACCTCCCCTTACAAAAGCACCCGAGGCCAAAAACTTCAAATTCTCGGGTTGATCAGGAAAAACGGCTGCTCCTCTTTTCCTTTCGTGTCACCTTTCTGTTCTCCTCAGGGCAAAAGAGGGAGTCTGTTTTTCTGTGGTTTTTGGGGCCAGTGTGAGGGTCACAAAAACATCTGATGGATGAAAACCAGAACCCCAAAATTAGAAAAACATCATCATTTACTTTTGAATTTTTAACTCACTTTAAATTTAAATTTAAATGTAGTTTTTTCTAGGGATCAAAAAGGAAATTAAGGTTTTAAATTGGACTTTTTGAATGATCATATGTTATAAATGGGAAAGGGGGAATATAAAACCCAAGGACCCATTAATTACACACACACACACACACACACACACACACAAACAATTAAAGATGTCGACCAGGGGAAAAGTTCTTTAAAAAAATGGTTTGGGGGGCCGAAATTCCCCATGTCAAAGGAGATTACTGTGTTTAGGGTAGTGTTATTGGGTGGGCCCGGGTATTGGGGTTTTTAAAGGGAAAAACATCTTTTCCAGGGAAAAAGAAATGTGAGAAATCAAAAAAAAAAAAACATCATCCTGAAAAACCACACACACATCCTGAACACACACAAAACACACATCCCCGAAACACACACCGGGAAAAAACACCAAACCTGGGAAAACCCAAACATTTTCCCAACACACCAAAACATCCTGGGCCCCACCACTCCCGAAAACCACACACATCCTGAACACACATACACACACACAAAACACACAAAAAACCCCCACACACAAAAACACACACACTACAAACCCCACACACAACACCACACACACCACACACACCACAAACACCCCACACAAACCCCTGGTTTAACAACTCCACACCTGTATGCCTGGGGGAACAAAAAAACACCCTGAACAAAAATCAGACAATTCAATTCAATCAACAACACAAATAACCCCCACATTTCTAATTTTAAAAAGGGAACACGCCACCACAACAGGGGCACACCATTGTCAAAGCAAATTTTGTAAACCTTTTTGTCCCTGATTTCTGCTTCTGGAGGAACTACAGGCTGATATTTAAAATTTACCAAATAAGTAATGATGGGGGTCTTTGACTTTGCTTTACTTTGAATTAAAGGGCTTTTCTTAGTCATTTTTTCTTCACACAGTCAAACTCACATTTTCTTAAATCCGGTTTCATGGTTCTCCCCCCCAAAACCATGTTCCACACTTTATGGTAAGGGGAGAAGGGAACAGACCAGTCATTGAGGATACCCCCCTGGGAACTACTTTACACACACCCCCACCCACCACACACACAACACACACACACACCCCACACACACACACACAACCCCACAAACCCCCACAAAAACCCAAAACACCACACCACACCCCATTTCAGGCATATAAAATTTGGACAAGCAGTGGGAAGAATGTTTTTCTGTGTTGTGTCCAGTGTTTGGTGTGTGTCTGGGGTGTGTGTTTTTTGTGTTTCCAGTGGCTGTGTGTGTGTGTGTTTGTTTTATTGCGTGTGTCCATTGTGTGTGTGTGGGCCAGTGTGTGTGTTTTGTTTTTTCCATTGTGTGTCCAGTGTGGGGTGTTTTTGTGTGTGTGTTTTTCCAGTGTGTGTGTGTGGTGTGTCCCTTTTGTGGGGTGTGTCCATGTGTGGGACTATACCGTGCCCCAAAAACACACCCCCACACACCAAAAACACCCCCACTGGAACAACCCCACACACAACACAAAAACCCCCACCAAAACACACCGGACACACACTCCCCACAACACACACAACACAAAAACACAAACCAACCCCACCGACCACACACGGCACACCCGGACAAACACCCAACTTTAAAAACCCAAACAAAAAACAAAAACAAACACACCACACACACAAACACACACACACACCCGGGTCTTTATTTTTAAACTTGAGTCCGCGGGGTCAAATGTTTGTCTTTAAACTAGCCTGATAACCCCCAACATGTCTTTATATTAACATTGACATTAACCCCCCTACCTACTTGAGTTTTTTCCCCCTCTGGGGAATGTGGATCCCCCAGTCCAAAAAGAGCAGTCTGACTCCTGGTTTTCCTGGGGGATTGTAAACTCCGGGCCCCTCTCTCAGGTGGAGGGGTTTGACTTCCAGAGCTAACCCAGAGAAACACGCCTTCCTCTGTTACTTTGACAGCCTGACAGCCTGCAAAAAGTCCCAAACCCTATTAAAAAACCAAACTGCTATTCTTTGGGGGTTGAGTAATTGTCTTTCTGTGAGGGAGATAAAAATGTTTCTTTAAAAACTAAATTGAATGATCCTAATGATGGGGCCCCCATTGAGAAAGATCATATGGGGAAACATTTAATTTTAAAAATTAGTTTTAGAAAGTTACAGAGGGGTACAACAAAACATGCTAAACCCCTCACCAAAAACAATTATTTTAAAATCAATAAAAGGTGACATTCTTAATTGGGAAAAATTCAAACTGAAATCCCAAAATGCCCCCTTTTAAAAACAAACACGCAAAAGTAAAACCCGTAAACCTTTTACTGTCCAAACACATAGGGGGTGGGAAAAAGTGTGCCTGGTAAAAAACAAAGTTTGGGTCTGGTGAACAATTAATCAATTTGTTGACCAACTACAGGAAAATGACCTCAGAGTCTCCAGTTTACGTGGGGATTTCCCCAGTCCAGCAGAGAGCAGCTTCCCTCCGAATCCCTTCAAAGGTATTGTTAAATCAGATCCGCCTCTCAGGTGTTAGGGGGTTTGGGAAATTCAAAGCTGAGACCAAAAAAAGCACAGCCTTTTCCCCTGTGGGGTCCACAAACCGGAAACCTGAAAAGAGAGATCACATGGGTTTCACAAAAAACTCTTAATTCAACCACCATAAGTGTAGAAGACAGGCATATGCATTTGGTTTATCTACCATATAATAACAAAAACCCCCTAATCCTCTGTCCTCTTAGAAATTGTAGGTCAATATTGTTATACAATATGAACATCATGAATTGATTCAATATGTTTCTTCAATATATGTTATATACTATTATAATACTATATTTCTCTAAACTGATAATTTCTTCCTGATGATTAGTACTTAAATTCATTGTATGTACTCACAGATGTCAGCTCTGGAGGCTTTGAACCACTGGCAGCAGCCTCAGAAACCTTCCTCTGATCTGGAGTATTTCTTTCAGGTTCAACACATCCACTCATTTCTGAGTCAGCAACACAAAGACCAGAGCTGACCAATGTGCAGGGACAGTTTGGCTTCTGAAGACTTCCTGATCTTGGTAGCTTTGGATCTCCTCCACTAGAGATTGTCATTCAGTTCAAATTTAGAACAGTGGAACAGATTGATGCACCTCTCTGGAGAGGGATTTCTCCCTGATTTTTCTCCTTGGGTTTTACCCTTTACTGTTTTTTTTCCCGGCTCTTGGTTGGGGCTGGGGTTCTTGTCTTTGTCTTTTTTTGGGGCCCCCGTAAGTGGGTTCTGGGTTGGACTTCCAGTGGAGGGGCCCAGAAGGAACGGAGGAACAGGTTTCCAGGTTTCCCCGTTTTCACTTTGTAAGGCTTTTTCCACAGCCTCTTTTAGACAGTTTAAATTCAGTAACCTGGTTCGGCCATTAATTCTCATTGTTGTTTATGAATTTAGAAGGAACCCCATATCAGCACCAGGGAAAATCCTGAAAGCTCAGATGCCCGAAGGCGTACACCTTGTCCTTGGTTTGGGAGCACACATTCCTCTTTAAAGAGCTTGTGGGGCACAAACCTGATTACAATGGGCTTCATTACAAACAATGGCCGCCTCTTTTCAGGTCTTCTTTTTCATAAAATCAAAATTCCATTTTACAAGGGTGTTTGAAAAGGCCAGTTTTCCCAGTGACAGGGGGAAAGCTCTCTTTTTTCCAGGGGTGGAACTTTTCTCTTCCCTTTCCCCCAAGATACTTTTTTATTTCTTTTTTTGGGATGAAAAACCCCCCAAGGTGTATGGGCCCTCTCAGCAGGGGTCTTTGGGCATCTCTTCTCTCTTATGTTTCAGCATTGTTTCAAGGACGATTGCAGAAATCCCAAAAGAAAACTGGGAAAGTGGCACATGATGTGGAGGGGGTCCCTTTAGGGCTTTATGTGTGAGATGATTCTGTTGGCCCGGGGCCTGATCCCGAAACTCTTTTCCCGGGAAATACCTTCCCCCCTTTCCCGGGTCATTGGGGGCCCCCCTTTCCCTTTTCACCTGTTCAAAACACCCTGAAGGGTTTTTATTGTCTGCTGGGAGGTCGGGTAGTTTCCAAAGGGGGAGGGAAGGGAAAACAGATTTCCCCCTTGGTAAAATTTGTCCCGGGGAGAAAATCCACTGAGGTTTTACCCCCTGTGACGTTTACAAAAAAAATCTTGTTTTTTTCTGGAAGTTAGGGCAGGGCCGGGGACTCATCCAAGGGGGAACCATCAAAGATGGGGCAGAACTTTTACTTGTCGTAGTTTTTTGATTCTTTATTCTTTTTTTTTCCTTTTAGAATTTATTTTAGAATTCAAACAAAGTGTGTTTTTTTCCCTTTTTCAAAATCAAAAAAAGGGTCCCGGGGGAAAAAAGGGGAAAGAAAAAACAAAATTTGGACTCCTGATTTGGGTTTTTTCCTTTAGCCCCGTCCAGGATGAACTTCTGCCCCAAAGAACCCGTTTTTTTTCCCAAAGGGAGGGGGACCTCCCTTTTTCCTACAGGGTTTTGATTAAATTTGTCTTGTCCAGTTAAAGGGGTTTGGGAAAATGTTCGTTTCATTTTGATTCATCCTGGTTTTTGCTTTTTCCTGGTTGTTGTTTTCAATCTGTCTCGCTCATGTTCATTATTGACTCATCCTGTTTTCCCCCTCTGTGATGTAGGCTCTGTGTAGATGCGTAATTGGAGAAGTGTTGGGTTTCCTTGTTTTAGCATCCCCTCAAATACACATTGAACTTCTTCTTTAGATTAGATTGAGTTCACGTTGGCAATCACAGCAGCTCATCTGAATGAAGAAATCACACGAGAGGATTTAATATTACATCTGTTTTAATGCCTCATTATATTTTATTTTTTTTTTTATTTTATTTTATAATTATTATTTTTATTCTTTTGTTTTTTTTGTCTTGTATATATCTGTTAATTTTTTCATAAAGCATTACAGACTGGTGTGACTGATTTCTCTCTCTCTCTCCTCTCTCTCGTCGCATCTCTCTCTCATCCAGTGTGTCTCTCTCTCTTCTCAATCTCTTCTCTCTCTCGCTCTCTCTCTCTCTTTTTCTCTCTTTTTCCCTCCTCGGGAATTTTGTTTTTTCTTTTCTCCTCTTTTCTCTCTTTTTCCGGGTCTCTTTTTAATTTTTCTCTCTTCGGGGCTCTTTTTCTCTCTCTTCCCCCATCTCCTTCTCTCCTTCCCCCTTTTTCCCCTCTTTTTTTTCTTTTTTCCCGTTTTACTTTTTCCCCTCTTTTTTCCTTTTTCCCCGTCTTTTCAATTTTTTTTAAAACCACCACCCCCAAAAACATCCCTTTGGGTTTTCTTTTCTTTTGAGGGGCCCAGGTGTTTTTGTTAAGGCCCGCTACAATATCATTGAGTTAAAACTACTTTAGCTGTTTCTTTTGGGGTAACCCGCTTTTAAATGTTTTAAAACACATTCCCAAAATGAGCAAGACAGGGTCCCTTTCTTTTTCTCCAGTGTGTCAGCCCAAGGGGTTTTTTCTGGTTCATTTTCCCCAGGAAAGGGGCAGTGTGATCTTTGGGGCCCCCTCTCTGGCACTTGGGTTTTTCCTGCTTCTCATCTTCAGGGAAACCACCAAAATTCCTTAAACCGGCCTTTTGACTCTCAAAGGGCTTCTTTGGGGGTTTTCTGGACTAAGGGAAACCTCTTGAAAAATCTTCACTTTGTTCCCCTTTTTAATGTCAAATATTCTCTTCAAATAAATTTTAAAAAAACAAGTAAAAATTTTTAAGGGGAAAAAACTAAATGCTTTCTCCCCTTTTAAAAACATTAATTAAATGGGGTTTACAGATCACTTTACTTGAGATAAAAAAAAACAAATGGACATAAACAGGACCACATAAAACGAATATGGATCCCCGGTCTGTTTGATGACTCTGGGGGAAAACTGACCACTGAGAATCTCTGACTCTGATCTCTCCTGTTTGGGTTTTTGTTTGGAAAAAAATTAAAATTACTCTCCTCATCCCTGGAGTACACACCACAGCACCACACAACAAAACAAAACCACCACACACCCAACACACCACCAACACCACACCCGGGGGGGGAATGTTGTGGGTTTTTTTAAATATGTTTCAGGACCCATGAAAAAAAAGGGGGGAAAAAAAAGGGGGTTAGCCTATGGTTTTTTAAAAAAAACAAAAAAAAGTGGGGAAAAAGGGAGAAAGAAATGAAATTTTGAGACAGTGTTGTTTAACTCACTGACCATGACCCCTGAGTTCTTCTGACCTTTTTTACTAGAAAATTTTCCCTCCAAAAAACTGAAGGATTAGGGTTTAAACATTTTAAATTGGGCACTCTTTATGGGCACACAGCTGGGTACAAAGGGGGGGGCTGGTCTCCTTGCTTGATTGGGCCCTTTTAAAAAACCAACAGAAAACAAACATTCCGTCTCTCATCTACTCCCGACTCCGGATGGGGGAAAAAAAAAGAGTTTCATTCCCAAAAAGCTTTTTTTAAGAAAAAGTTGGGAAATGACTTTTTTTTGTTTAAAAAATGAAAGAGTTGGTGTGTTTTTTCAAATTTTCTAATCAAAAGGGATGGGGTTGTTCAAAGACAGACATGTTTTTTGATGGTTTAAAATTTTAGATACAAAAAATGGGGCGTTTTTTTTTGGGGAAAATACTAAAAATATATCCCGCCTTTACTCTCAAAAGAAATAAGTAGTACTGCTAAGGGTTTTTTCAACAGTAATAATATATATCTGGGCCTTTTCCTTTTCAGAGAAATTTAAATTTGTAACAGCTAGGTTTTACACAGTCTAAAAATAAAATTGCCCCCACTCTTTAGAAAAAATAAAATAGTTTCTACTAGGGTTTTTCACATAATAAAAATATATCTAGCCCACTTTTCCCGAAAATAAGTATATGCTAGGGTTTTACACAGTAATAAATATAAACCCGCCCCACTTTTAGAGAAAAAATAGTACTGCTTAAAGGGGGTTTTCACAGTAAATTTAATTTTAAAATTTTGTCTCACTCCCGAGAAATAATTTTGTACTACTTTGGTTTTAAAACAGTAAAAAACATAAAATCTGCCCTTTACTCTTTAAGAAATTAAATAGTCTGCTAATTTTTCACAGTCAAAAGTAAAAAAATTTAAATACATTTTTAAAAAAAAAAACCCTCTGTACAAATGTAACCCAAAAAACAAACAGTAATAAAAGATCCCGGGACGTAAAACATTTACTTTTTCGTCATTTTAGGGGAGATGTTTTTATCCCGGGGGGCTCTCAAAAGCATCTTAAGGTTTGGGGTTTTATATTAGAACTTTTCTAGTTTTTTTGATAGATCCCCTTTGTAGGATCATTTAAAAACTCGAGCTGTTTTCCCCCAAAAACCCCTCGTTTTTAACTTTTCAACTTGAAAAAAGATCATATTCTAAATACACCTGCCTCAGACCCCTTTTTAAACAGCCAAGTCGTCGTTTGATTCTTTTTTTCCCTCCCGCGTCACTTTATTAAAAAGAAAATCTCCGGGTAAAAAAAGAATGACTGGTTTTTAATTTCCGTCTCTTTGGTACCCCAGGAAAGGTTTTAGAACAAAGTTTACTACAAAAAACAAAGTTGCAAATGTATTTTGCAATGATTCAAAAGAGGGAAATACACAAATTTGGGTTTAAAAAAAACCCAGATTTCCCGGTTAAAAATATAACGTAGGGTTATTTGGGCCTTTTTTTCAAATCATATTGGTTTAAATTTCAAATTTTTAATATATTTATTTTTATGTTGCTACTTGTAGGCTACCCGTCTGTAATTTGTCTCATATATTTCAAAGATGTGTAAACCTAACATGTGCCCAAAAGATGTGTCGAATCTGTGATTTTAGTGGGATTTTTTAAATTTTGTAAGCAAATTTGAAAAACTAACCCCCAATATTTTTCAGCCGTAAAGGGAGTAATATCTTTTTAGAAACCCGATTCCCGGGGGCAGTATTGTGAAAAAATTATAATTTTAAGGAATGTTTTAAAGGAGAAAACTGATCCCAGAGCAGCGGGTTCCCCCTTTTTTTCGATTTTCCCATCAGTTCGTACTGCTCCACCGGGCTGACTGTTTCCCGTTTCTGCTGGGGCCCGGCCCGCGGATTTTGGAACTCGGGCCCGTTCCCTTTTGACGGTGAAACCTTTGGGGTTTTGACCCTGCGTTTCGACCCTATCTCTTTTCTCCCCCCTCCTTCTTCTCCCCACCCACCTGCTGTCTCGCCTCCTGAATGCTCGGGTATGAAAAGCCAAATTTACATTTACCCTGAGGTTCTGCCCTGTTGCACACTCTATAACCCCCAGTGATTTTATTATTTGACCCTCTGGCTTCCCCTATTTCACATTTGAAAATCTTGAAGAACAATCTTACCCAAAGGCCTATATCCTCTTATAATTTTTCCCCCAAAAAACAGCCAAAAAAGGGGGGGCCCCCCTCAAGCCCTTTTTCCTCTCTTTTGGTTTTTTTCCTAGGTTCCTGCCTTTCCCATGGGTTTTTTTTAGCCACTGTGGGTTCTTTCACTACATTGTTTTCCTTTTTGGTTTTAAAACCCGGTTTCTATATAAACCTTTGTGACAACTGCTTATGAAAAAAAGTCTTTTTGGGGAAAACAAAGGGAAACCGGCCAGGGGGTTTGGGGGTTTTAGAAGCAATGAAGTAAAAAAAGCTTCCTTAGTTTTATTTTGAAAAATTTTTGTCTTAAGATTTAAAAAAATGACACATTTTTATGTTGTCAAAAAAACTTTATATCGAAGGAGTTTACTTTTATTTGACGGCCGCACCTTTGCAGTTCGGGACAAGAGCCATTGACCCAATGAGTTTTCGCGCATGACTTCAAATCAAATCAAATTTTTTCCACTGGGGCCCAATACAACAGTGGTAAAACCCTTTCCGTGAAATGCTTATTACGAGCCCATTTCCCAAAAATGCAGAGTTTAAAAAAATCACAAAAATTCCTAATAAAAAAAGGGAAAAAGTAACATAAAAAAAATAACAATAATGAGGTATAAGGAGTACCAACGAGTCAATGTGCGGGGGGACCAGGTAGTTGAGGTAATAATAGACTTATACAAGGGGTACCAGTACTGAGTCAATGTCCCGGGGGCCAGGTAGTTGAGGGATTAACTAGACAATACAAGGAGTACCAGTACTGAGTCAAGTGCAGGGGACCAGGTAGTTGAGGTTAGGGCTAACTATATACAGGATTTCCTAACTGATCAATTGCAGGGGGGACCGGGTAGTTTAGGTAATAACTAGCTAATACAAAGGAGTCCAGTACTGAGTCAATGTGCGGGGGTACCGTAGGGGGAGGTAAAATGAGGCTATAAGGAGTACCAGACCGGTCAAAGGCAGGGGTACCAGGTTATTAGGTAAAAATGAGGTATAAAGGAGTACCTTTCCGAGTCAAGTGCAGGGGTACCAGTATTGAGGTAGTAATGAGGCCCATAAGGGGTACTGAGTCAATGTCCAGGGGACCCGGTAGTTGGGGAATAACAGACTATATCAAGGGTACCATCTGGTCAAAGTCGGGGTACCAGGTTTGGGGAATAATGAGGCTATAAGGAGTACCCACCCCAGTCAATGTGCAGGGGTACCAGGGATTGAGTAAAAATGAGGCTATAAGGAGTACCAGTACCGAGCAATGGGGGGTACCAGGAGTTGAGTAGTAATGGAGCTATAAGGAGACTGGTCAATGTCCCCGGGGACCAGGGAGTTGAGGAAAACTAAAATAATACAAGGAGTACCATACTGATCAATGTGCAGGGTACCCGGTAGTTGAGGTAATAATGAGCTATAAGGAGGACCAGCCCGAGTCAAGTGCAGGGGGAACGGGAGTTGAGGTAATTGGGCTATAAGGAGTACCAGTCCGAGTCATGTGCAGGGGTACCGTAGTTGAGGTAGTTAATGGGCTATTTAAAGGGGTACTATCATGTGCAGGGGTACCGTAGTTAGTAAAACTAGATATATACAAAGGATACCAGTACTAGTCAAGTGCAGGGGTACCAGTAAGTTGAGGTAATAATGAGGCTATAAGGAGTACCCTTACCGATCAAAAGTGCAAGGGGTACCAGGGAGTTGAGGTAATAATGAGGCTTTTTAAGGAGACCAGTAAGAGTCAATGTCAGGGGTACCAGGTAGTTTTGGTAAAAATTTACATGAGGTGGGGTAAAATGACTAGGGATCAGGATAGGATTACAAACTCCTCTCCAGGGAAGCACACACATCACTGACACACACAACACACACACACCCACACACCACTCACTACAACACACACACACACACACACACAACCACACACACACACACACACACACACACACACCACACTCAAGTGAATTTGTGTTTTTTAATATTGTTTTAGGACTATGAAAAAGGAAAAAAAGGATTAGCCTATGGATTATAAAAAAACAAAAATAAAAAGGGAAAATGGGAGGGAGAAATGCTAGAGACATGTTGTTTTAAAATCACTGACCATGACCCATAGTTCTTCTTACCTTTGTCGTAAAAAATCCCCTCTCTAAACCATATAGGTTTAAGCTAGACG
>CM072257.1:12242721-12252308 GCA_036851935.1 Coregonus suidteri | reverse complement strand
ACTCCATCCACGAAGACCAAACGTCACAAGGGAACTAGTTGTCAAAAGTACAAGAAGTTGGAAGACGCCATCTCTAAACTCGAGGAGAAATTAGATTCTCCACGAAAATTTCCAAAAAAGAGATTTCAAGGTTTCCCGGAGGCCGTGGAGGGACGAGACGCCATCTCCTTTCTACAGGAATGGAGTCCCAAAATTCTGGATCTACCCCCTTCCGCGCACCCACTGGAAATGGAGAGGGTCAATCACACCCTACGGAGGCAGCTGCCTGGCCAGGTTTGCACCCCAGGGCATTTGTCGTTACATTTCTACGGTATCAGACACTGTCCGAATCCTCTCTGCTGCCCGAGCAAAGGGAGAGCTCAAGTACGGAGATGCAGAATCATCATGATCTTTCCGGATCTTTCTCCCATACTACACAAGAGGAGGATGGCTTTCTCTCCCACTGAAGAGGCTTCTGCGGCAGGCTGGCTCGGCATACGGCCTACTGCTACCCGACGACTTTGTGGACGTACACCAAGAATGGTGAGCGCGCACATTTGACTCTGGGAAGACGGCTGAAACATACATGAGGAAAGAACTCCCTGACTTATTCCCGTCTACTACATCAGGAGGAACTGTCTTTTGATCTTGGATACAGTGGATAGTGAACTGTTAGAACATGAGGATACAACCAAATGACTCATAGGATCGGCTGGCTGGCTGGCTAGATGGCTAGCACCATAATGACAGGCCAGGTAAAGTTGGATCATAGCTAATGTTGACTGGCTGGCTGGCTAGATGGCTAGCACCATAATGACAGGCCAGGTAAAGTTGGATCATAGCTAATGTTGACTGGCTGGCTGGCTAGATGGCTAGCACCATAATGACAGGCCAGGTAAAGTTGGATCATAGCTAATGTTGACTGGCTGGCTGGCTAGATGGCTAGCACCATAATGACAGGCCAGGTAAAGTTGGATCATAGCTAATGTTTGACTGGCTGGCTGGCTAGATGGCTAGCACCATAATGACAGGCCAGGTAAAGTTGGATCATAGCTAATGTTGACTGGCTGGCTGGCTAGATGGCTAGCACCATAATGACAGGCCAGGTACAGTTGGATCATAGCTAATGTTGACTGGCTGGCTGGCTAGATGGCTAGCACCATAATGACAGGCCAGGTAAAGTTGTATCATAGCTAATGTTGACTGGCTGGCTGGCTAGATGGCTAGCACCATAATGACAGGCCAGGTAAAGTTGGATCATAGCTAATGTTGACTGGCTGCTGGCTAGATGGCTAGCACCATAATGACAGGCCAGGTAAAGTTGGATCATAGCTAATGTTACCTGCGCTATTTAGCCAGCTCGCTAAGTTTACCAGGGTGTTAATATAGCTACAGCCACACTATGCCAGGTAGTGACATTTTCTTTCTGGATACTTTTATTTTACCCATAGAGGTCCAGTGGGGTTTGGTAAATAGTGATGTGGCTTTTGACTGGGTTTCAAGCCTAACTATGTAGTTTATATTACTTCAGGGAATTTTTAGCTACTATTACGTTTGCTGGCTTGTTTATTGTTAGAGATGTATGCTAGCGTTAGTGATACCGAGGCAGGGAGAAGCTACTCACTGGCTGGACACCTAATTGCCAGCTAGCTGATAGCTGGACAGTTGTGTGTGTGTGTGTACATGTGTATATAAATATATATAATGGGGGGTTGGGAGGGTGAACTCAGGAGGATGGTGATTGTTTAACTAATTGTCTCTATTTTATATTTGAGGGATAATAGTTATCGTCTGGTAAAGGTTTTCATTTATTCATCATAGCTTGATGTCTTTTTTCCTGTGCTGCTTGGGTGCGTTTGTTTCACAGCGCAGGTTTCAGGGCACCTTGGTGCTTTATCTTGGCCAGGTCACAGTTGTAAATGAGAACTTGTTCTCAACTGGCTTCTTACCTGGTTAAATAAAGGTGAAATAAAAATAAAATAAATAAAATGCTGATTGGTTGACGTTTGTGTGTGCGGGTAGGGCGCTGTTGGTGACTATGAACGCATCCTCTGTTGTTGTTGTTGTTGTTGTTGTTGTTGAGACATGCTCAAGTGGGGATAAATAGTCCAGTCATTATTGTTGCCGATGTTTGTCTCTTTGATTCAAATTGTATTTTGTGACTCGACTAACAATATATTCATGTTACAGGGAACAGTCAATGCACTTCTAATGCCATATCCATATAATTTAGAATGAACCTCTTTGGGGCGATGCTATGCATAGCAGGTACATCTAGCTTAAAGACTAGCGTCTAAGGGTATGGTTTATTAACTCCCTCAGTTGGGGAGGGGGTTGGTGGGTTTGTGGTAGGGTCAGGGTATTAGCTCACCAGATGGTTACTATTTTATACTTTCATCATTTCATCTAGTTTCTATCTTTTTTCCCTCTTTCTTATTATCTTTAAAGATGTCAGCACCTAATAACTATACATTTATGACACTTAACATTAGGGTACTGTAATGAATAATGAGGGAGAAAAAGGTGTAGATTCACACGCAGAGCGGCAGGTGTTTATTACGTCTTTACAGAAGACAGGAATCGTGGTCACAGGCAGGCAATGGTCATACACAGGTAGGCAAACAGGCAGGTGAATCAAAACTAGGACTGAAGGCTATAACTGGTTCTCACAAACGAGCTAGGAAAAGGCTTAGTAGAGTCAAAACGAACAATACCTCACAAGGCACAAACAGAATGAACTGAACTAAATAAGGAGCTGATGAGACCAGGGCTACGTTCAAGAACACAAAGAAACAGGGCTACGTTCAAGAACACAAAGAAACAGGGCTACGTTCAAGAACACACAGAAAATGACTCAACTAAAAGTGAAAGTCACCCAGTAAAATACTACTTGAGTAAAAGTCTAAAAGTATTTGGTTTTTAAATATACTTAAGTATCAAAAGTAAATATAATTGCTAAAATATACTAAAGCACCAAAAGTAAAAGTACAAGTATAAATCATTTCAAATTCCTTACATAAAGCAAACCAGACAATTTTCTTGTTTTTTAAATGTACGTTCAGCCAGAGGCAAACTCCAAAACTCAGACAATTACAAAACAAAGCATTTGTGTTTAGTGAGTCTGCCAGATCAGAGGCAGTAGGGATGTTCTCTTGATAAGTGCGTGAATTGGACCATTTTCTGTCCTGCTAAGCATTCAAAATGTAACGAGTACTTTTGGGTGTCAGGGAAAATGTATGGAGTAAAAAGTACATTATTTTCTTTAGGAATGTAGTGAAGTAAAAGTAAAAGTAGTCAAAAATATGAATAGTAAAGTAAAGTACAGATACCCAAAAAAACTACTTAAGTAGTACTTTAAAGTATTTTTACTTAAGTACTTTACACCACTGGTTAACGCTCTTTCTTAGCTAGCTTGACTATGCACTTGCCTCTGCTAGCAATACACTGTGCTAACATTAGCCTATTCTGTACCACAGAAAATAACAGTTTTAAAACCGTTGTAAAAAACCCACTTCTTCCAGACGGAATAGTTCCTGTTGATTCAGACTTACTCATCACCAATCTTTTGTTATGTCTCGTGGGTTTCATAACCACGTCTGTACAACAATTCAATAATGATGAGACAGGAGACAGGAATCAGTTCAACCATTTATCTGGAACGTGATCATCTCAACACATACAAACCCCCATGATGCTCTGCAGCACAACCCCAATATACAACAAATACATACATAAGTAAATGGACATGAAACAAAACTCATAGAGGAATTTAAATGTTCAGTTGTAGAAAGTAGGGCCATGGGATAGGGTCAGAAAGGTCAGTATGTTTGATAACTGGTTACAAATCAAATCAAATCAAATTGTATTGGTCACATGCGCCGAATACAACAGGTGCAGACATTACAGTGAAATGCGTACTTACAGCCCTTAACCAACAGTGCATTTATTTTAAACAAAAAAAGTAAGAATAAAACAACAACAAAAAAAGTGTTGAGAAAAAAAGAGCAGAAGTAAAATAAAGTGACAGTAGGGAGGCTTTATATACAGGGGGGTACCGTTGCAGAGTCAATGTGTGGGGGGCACCGGCTAGTTGAGGTAGTTGAGGTAATATGTACATGTGGGTAGAGTTAAAGTGACTATGCATAAATACTTAACAGAGTAGCAGCAGCGTAAAAAGGATGGGGTGGGGGGGCAGTGCAAATAGTCCGGGTAGCCATGATTAGCTGTTCAGGAGTCTTATGGCTTGGGGGTAGAAGCTGTTGAGAAGTCTTTTGGACCTAGACTTGGCACTCCGGTACCGCTTGCCGTGCGGTAGCAGAGAGAAACAGTCTATGACTAGGGTGGCTGGAGTCTTTGACAATTTTGAGGGCCTTCCTCTGACACCGCCCTGGTATAGAGGTCCTGGATGGCAGGAAGCTTTGCCCCAGTGATGTACTGGGCCGTACGCACTACCCTCTGTAGTGCCTTGCGGTCGGAGGCCAAGAAGTTGCCATACCAGGCGGTGATGCAACCAGTCAGGATGCTCTCGATGGTGAAGCTGTATAATTTTTTGAGGATCTGAGGACCCATGCCAAATCTTTTTAGTCTCCTGAGGGGGAATAGGCTTTGTCGTGCCCTCTTCACGACTGTCTTGGTGTGAGAGGTGACATAACAAGCATAAGGTCCATTATAACACAGTGAAGTAGAGGTGGGAGCTAAAAGCAGACATGGACAGTGAGACGGTGTGAGGAGGTCAGGGGTGAAACACTAGATCAGGACAGGTAGAAATGGCAGGGCTGGAAATAGACACAGAGACACATTCTGATCATGGCTCAGACCTGACCTGAGACACCCAAACAGAAGATGCCATAGCAAAGTCCTGTCCAGTAGGCTATATGGGATTTCCTTTCATCAAAATCCAACACCTGGAAATGTATCCAGTGTGTGTGTGTGTGTGTCCAATATGTGTGTGTGTGTGTCCAGTGTGTGTGTGTGTGTGTGTGTGTGTGTATGTCCATGTGTGTGTGTGTGTGTGTGTGTGTGTGTGTGTGTGTGTGTGTGTGTGTTCAGTGTGTGTGTGTCCAGTGTGTGTGTGTGTGTGTTCAGTGTGTGTGTGTTTTCAGTGTGTGTGTGTGTCCAGTGTGTGTGTCCAGTGTGTGTGTGTGTGTGTGTGTGTGTTCAGTTTGTGTGTGTTCAGTGTGTGTGTTTTTGTGTCCAGTGTGTTTGTGTGTCTAGTTTGTGTCCAGTGTGTATGTGTGTGTGTCCAGTGTGTATGTGTGTGTGTCCAGTGTGTGTGTGTGTGTGTGTGTGTCTAGTGTGTGTGGGTGTCAAGTGTGTGTGTTTTTGTGTCCAGTGTGTGTGTGTGTGTGTGTGTGTCCAGTGTGTGTGTGTGTGTGTCCAGTGTGTATATGTGTGTTTGTGTGTGTGAGTGTCAAGTGTGTGTGTGTTTGTGTGTGTGTGTGTGTGTTCAGTGTGTGTGTGTGTTCAGTGTGTGTGTGTTTGTTCAATGTGTGTGTGTGTGTTCAGTTTGTGTGTGTGTCCCCCCAGTGTGTGTGTGTGTGTGTTGTGTGAGTGTTCAGTGTGTGTGTGTTTCAGTGTATGTGTGTGTGTGTGTGTTTGTGTGTGTGTGTGAGTGTGTGTGTTCAGTGTGTGTCCAGTGTGTATGTGTGTGTGTGAGTGTGTGTGTCCTGTGTGTGTGTGTGTGTGTTCAATGTGTGTGTGTGTGTGTGTGTGTGTGTGTCCTGTGTGTGTGTGTGTCCAGTGTGTGTGTGTGTGTGTGTGTATGAGTGTGTGTGTCCAGTGTTTGTGTGTGTCCAGTGTGTGTGTCTCCAGTGTGTGTGTGTGCGTGTGTGTGTGTGTGTGTGTGTTCAGTGTGTGTGTGTGTCAAGTGTGTGTGTGTGTGTGTGTGTGTGTGTCCAGTGTGTGTTCAGTGTGTTTATGTGTCCGTTTGTGTGTGTGTGTGTCTGGTGTCTGTGTGTGTCCAGGGAGTGTGTGTGTCCTGTGTGTGTGTGTGTGTGTTTGTGTGTGTCCAGAGTGTATGAGTGTGTGTGTCCAGTGTGTATGAGTGTGTGTCCTGTGTGTGTGTGTGTGTGTTTGTCCAGTGTGTGTGTGTGTGTGTGTGTCCAGTGTGTGTGTGTCCAGTGTGTGTGTGTGTGTCCAGTGTGTGTGTGTGTGTGTTTGTCCAGTGTGTGTCCAGTGTGTGTGTGTGTGTCCTGTGTGTGTGTGTGTGTGTGTGTGTGTGTGTGTGTGTGTGTGTGTTCAGTGTGTGTTTGTCCGGTGTGTGTGTGTTCAGTGTGTTTGTATCAAGTTTTTTTGTGTGTTTCCAGTGTGTGTGTGTGTTCAGTATGTGTTTTTGTGTGTGTGTGTTTCCAGTGTTTGATTGTGTCCAGTGTGTGTGTGTGTTCAGTGTGTGTTTTTGTGTGTGTGTGTGTTTCCAGTGTTTGTGTGTGTCCAGTGTGTGTGTGTGTGTCAGTGTGTGTGTGTGTGTCTAGTGTGTGTGTGTGTCCAGTGTGTGTGTGTGTCCAGTGTGTGTGTCCAGTGTGTGTCCAGTGTGTGTGTGTGTGAATCTAGTGTGTGTGTGTGTGTGTGTGTAGTGTGTGTGTGTGTGTGTGTGTCCAGTGTGTGTGTGTCCAGTGTGTGTGTGTGTGTGTGTGTGTGTGTGTGTCCAGTGTGCGTCCCCAGTGTGTTTTATGTTTGACACAAGGACACTGACACCAAACCCCAAAAGTTATCGACATCAACCCTACACCTACAGTGTCCAGTGTGTGGGTGTGTTTGTCCAGTGTGTGTGTGATCAATGTATGTGTGTCCTGTGTGTGTGTGTGTGTGTGTGTGTGTGTGTGTGTGTGTGTGTCCGGTGTGTGTGTGTCCAGTGTGAGTTTGTCCAGTGTGTGTGTGTCCAGTGAGTGTGTTTGTCCAGTGTGTGTGTGTGTGTGTTTGTCCAGTGTGTGTCCAGTGTGTTGTGTGTGTGTCCAGTGTGTGTGTGTCCAGTGTGTGTGTGTCCAGTGTGTGTGTCCAGTGTGTGTGTGTGTGTGTGTACAGTGTGAGTGTGTCCAGTGTGTGTGTGTGTGTATGTCCAGTGTGAGTGTGTCCAGTGTGTGTGTTTGTCCAGTGTGTGTGTGTGTCTAGTGTGTGTGTGTGTCCGGTGTGTGTCCAGTGTGTGTGTGTGTGTGTATTTGTACAGTGTGTGTGTGTGTGTCCAGTGTGTGTGTTTTGTCCAGTGTGTGTGTGTGTGTGTGTGTGTGTGTGTGTTCAGTGTGTGTGTGTGTTTGTTCAGTGTGTGTGTGTGTGTTCAGTTCGTGTGTGTGTTCCCAGTGTGTGTGTGTGTGTGTGTGAGTGTTCAGTGTGTGTGTGTTCAGTGTATGTGTGTGTGTGTGTGTGTGTGTGTGTGTGTTCAGTGTGTGAGTGTGTGTGTCCAGTGTGTATGTGTGTGAGTGTGAGTGTGTGTGTCCTGTGTGTGTGTGTGTTTCAGTGTGTGTGTCCAGTGTGTGTGTGTGTGTGTATGAGTGTGTGTGTCCAGTGTTTGTGTGTGTCCAGTGTGTGTGTCTCCAGTGTGTGTGTGTGTGTGTGTGTGTGTGTGTGTGTGTGTATGTGTTTCAGTGTGTGTGTGTGTCAATTGTGTGTTTGTGTCCAGTGTGTGTGTGTGTGTGTGTGTGTGTATGAGTGTGGTGTGTCCAGTGTTTGTGTGTGTGTGTCCAGTGTGTGTGTTCTCCAGTGTGTGTGTGTGCGTGTGTGTTCAGTGTGTGTGTGTGTCAAGTGTGTGTGTGTATCCAGTGTGTGTGTGTGTGTGTGTGTGTGTGTATGTGTCCACAGTGTGTGTTTTGTGTGTTCAGTGTGTTTTATGTGTCCGTTTGTGTGTGTGTGTGTGTCTGGTGTCTGTGTGTGTGTCCAGGGAGTGTGTGTGTCCTGTGTTTGTGTGTGTGTGTGTGTGTTTGTGTGTGTGTCCAGTGTGTATGTCTATGTTGTGTCCAGTGTGTGTGTTGTGTCCTGTGTGTGTCCCTGTGTGTGTGTCCAGTGTGTGTGAGTGTGTGTGTCCAGTGTGTGTGTGTGTCCTGTGTGTGTGTGTGTGTGTGTGTGTGTGTGTCAGGTGTGTGTGTGTGTCCAGTGTGTATGTGTGTGTGTCCTGTGTTTGTGTTTGTGTATGTGTGTGTGTCCAGTGTGTATGAGTGTGTGTCCTGTGTGTGTGTGTGTTTGTCCAGTGTGTGTGTGTGTGTGTGTGTGTGTGTGTGTGTGTGTGTGTGTGTCCAGTGTGTGTGTGTCCAGTGTGTGTGTGTGTTTGTCCAGTGTGTGTCCAGTGTGTGTTTTGTGTCCTGTGTGTGTGTGTGTGTGTGTGTGTGTGTGTGTGTGTGTGTGTGTTCAGTGTGTGTTTGTCCGTGTGTGTGTGTGTTCAGTGTGTTTGTATCAAGTGTGTTTGTGTGTCCAGTGTGTGTCAGTGTGTGTGTCCAGTGTGTGTGTGTTCAGTATGTGTGTGTGTGTGTCCAGTGTGTGTGTGTGTGTGTGTGTGTCCAGTGTTTTGTGTGTGTCCAGTGTGTGTCCAGTGTGTGTGTGTGTCTAGTGTGTGTGTGTGTCCAGTGTGTGTGTGTCCAGTGTGTGTCCAGTGTGTGTGTGTGTTGTGTCTAGTGTGTGTGTGTGTGTGTGTGTGTCCAGTGTGTATGTGTGTTCCTGTGTGTTTTTTTTCCAGTGTTATGTGTGTGTGTCCAGTGTGTATGAGTGTGTGTCCTGTGTGTGTGTGTGTGTGTCCAGTGTGTGTGTGTGTGTGTGTGTGTGTGTGTGTGTGTGTGTGTGTGTTTTTTGTGTGTGTGTCCCAGTGTGTGTGTGTTGTTTGTCCAGTGTGTGTGTCCAGTGTGTGTGTGTGTCCTGTGTGTGTGTGTGTGTGTGTGTGTGTGTGTGTGTGTGTGTGTGTTCAGTGTGTGTTTGTCCGGTGTGTGTGTGTTCAGTGTGTTTTGTATCAAGAGTTTTGTGTGTGTCCAAGTGTGTGTCAGTGTGTTGTGTCCAGTGTGTGTGTGTTCAGTGTGTGTGTGTGTGTGTCCAGTGTGTGTTTGTGTGTGTGTGTTTTGTGTTTGTTTTGTGTGTGTGTGTGTGTGTCCAGTGTGTGTGTGTGTGTCTAGTGTGTGTGTGTGTCCAGTGTGTGTGTGTCCAGTGTGTGTCCAGTGTGTGTGTGTGTGTGTCTAGTGTGTGTGTGTGTGTGTGTGTGTGTCCAGTGTGTATGTGTGTGTCCTGTGTGTGTTTTTCCAGTGTGTATGTGTGTGTGTCCAGTGTGTATGAGTGTGTGTCCTGTGTGTGTGTGTGTTTGTCCAGTGTGTGTGTGTGTGTGTGTGTGTGTGTTGTGTGTGTGTGTCCAGTGTGTGTGTGTGTCCAGTGTGTGTGTGTGTGTTGTCCAGTGTGTGTCCAGTGTGTGTGTGTGTGTGTGTGTGTGTGTGTGTGTGTGTTGTGTGTGTGTGTGTGTGTGTTCAGTGTGTGTGTTTGTCCTGTGTGTGTGTGTTCAGTGTGTTTGTATCAAGAGTGTTTGTGTGTCCAGTGTGTGTCAGTGTGTGTGTCCAGTGTGTGTGTGTTTCAGTATGTGTGTGTGTGTGTCCAGTGTGTGTTTTGTGTGTGTGTGTTTCCAGTGTTTGTGTGTGTCCAGTGTGTGT
>CM072257.1:12170221-12240221 GCA_036851935.1 Coregonus suidteri | reverse complement strand
TAGAATGTTAACTCACTTTTCACAAATTCATTTAATGTAGATGTTTCTAGGTATCAAAAGGAGACTTGTTCAATGATCATATGTTATACTGTATGGTAATATAATAAAACACACTTATTCCCATTAATTACATTACACACACACATACACAGACAAACTGAACACACACACACATCCTGAACACACACACATACACACACACACTGGACACACACACACACACATCCTGAACACACACACACACACACACACACTGGACACACACACACATCCTGAACACACACACACACACACTGAACACACACACAACCTGAACAAACACACACACATCCTGAACACACACACACACATCCTGAACACACACATACACACACACTGGATACACACACACACACACACACACATTTCTAACGTAACACGAACACGTCACACACAGACACACACATTGTCAAAGCAACTCTTTGTAAACGTTGGTGTCCCTGATTTGTGCTTCTGTAGAACTACAGCTGATATTTAATATGACCAAGTAAGTAATGATGGTGGTCTTTGACTTTGACTTCACTTGAATTAAGACTTATTCTTAGTCATATTCTTCACAGCAGTCAACACTCACATTTTCTAAGTCCAGGTTTCATTGTGTTCTCTCCACCATGTTCCACACTGTAGCGGTAAGCAGAAGAACAGACAGTCATTGAGGGATACACCTGAACTCACACACACCACACACACACACACACACACACACACACACACACACACACACACACACACACACACACACACACACACACACACACACACACACACACACACACACACACACACACACACACACACACACACTCAGCATATAACTTTGTACAAGCGGTGGTAAGAATGTTTGTCCGTGTGTGTGTCCAGTGTGTGTGTGTGTGTGTGTGTGGTCGAGTGTGTGTGTGTGTGTGTCCAGTGTGTGTGTGTGTGTGTCCAGTGTGTGTGTGTCCAGTGTGTGCGTGTGTGTCCAGTGTTTGTGTGTGTTTTTTGTGTGTGTGTCCAGTGTGTGTCCAGTGTGTGTGTGTGTGTCCAGTGTTTTTGTGTGTGTGTGTTTTTGTGTGTGTGTCCAGTGTGTGTCCAGTGTGTGTGTGTGTGTGTCCAGTGTGTGCGTGTGTGTCCAGTGTGTGTGTGTGTGTGTGTGTGTGTGTGTCCAGTGTGTGTGTGTGTCCAGTTTGTGTGTGTGTGTCCAGTGTTTGTGTCTGTGTGTCCAGTGTGTGTGTGTGTGGGGTGTGTGTGTGTGTGTGTGTGTGTGTGTGTGTGTGTGTGTGTGTGTGTGTGTGTCCAGTGTGTGTGTTTGTCCAGTATGTGTACTACACATATTGGACACATACACACACACACACTGGACCCCCACACACACTGGACACACACACACACACACACTGGACACACACACAAAAACACACACACACACACTGGACACACACACACACACACACACTGGACACACACACAAAAACACACAAAAACACACACACACACTGGACACACACACACACACACAGGACCCATGCACTGGACACACACACACACACACAGTCTTTATATCACTTAGTCCAAGTGGTGGTCAGAATGTTTGTCTTAACTAGCCTGATAACTCCAACATGTCTGATATGAACATTGACATAAACCCTCTACATACTTGAGTTTCTCCAGTCTGCAGTGTGGATCCTCCAGTCCAGCAGAGAGCAGTCTGACTCCTGAGTCTCCTGGGTGATTGTAGCTCAGGTCCAGCTCTCTCAGGTGTGAGGGGTTTGACTTCAGAGCTGAGACCAGAGAAGCACAGCCTTCCTCTGTGACTAGACAGCCTGACAGCCTGCAAAGAGTCAAATCATATTAAAACCACACTGCTATTCTTTGGTGGTGAAAATAGTGGCAGTATATTTTTTCTAGATATTAATTTTTATACCAGTGTCCTGAAACCTGCATACAGTGGGGGAAAAAAGTATTTAGTCAGCCACCAATTGTGCAAGTTCTCCCACTTAAAAAGCTGAGAGAGGCCTGTAATTTTCATCATAGGTACATGATGAAATGAGAAAAAAAAAATCCAGAAAATCACATTGTAGGATTTTTATTTAATGAATTTATTTGCAAATTATGGTGGAAAATAAGTATTTGGTCAATAACAAAAGTTTCTCAATACTTTGTTATATACCCTTTGTTGGCAATGACACAGGTCAAACGTTTTTCTGTAAGTCTTCACAAGGTTTTCACACACTGTTGCTGGTATTTTGGGCCATTCCTCCATGCAGATCTCTCCTCTAGAGCAGTGATGTTTTGGGGCTGTCGCTGGGCAACACAGACTTTCAACTCCCTCCAAAGATTTTCTATGGGGTTGAGATCTGGAGACTGGCTAGGCCACTCCAGGACCTTGAAATGCTTCTTACGAAGCCACTCCTTCGTTGCCCGGGCGGTGTGTTTGGGATTATTGTCATGCTGAAAGACCCAGCCACGTTTCATCTTCAATGCCCTTGCTGATGGAAGGAGGTTTTCACTCAAAATCTCACGATACATGGCCCCATTCATTCTTTCCTTTACACGGATCAGTCGTCCTGGTCCCTTTGCAGAAAAAACAGCCCCAAAAGCATGATGTTTCCACCCCCATGCTTCACAGTAGGTATGGTGTTCTTTTGGATGCAACTCAGCATTCTTTGTCCTCCAAACACGACGAGTTGAGTTTTTACCCAAAAGTTTCTATTTTGGTTTCATCTGACGATATGACATTCTCCAAATCCTCTTCTGGATCATCCAAATGCACTCTAGCAAACTTCAGACGGGCCTGGACATGTACTGGCTTAAGCAGGGGGGACACGTCTTGCACTGCAGGATTTGAGTCCCTGGCGGCGTAGTGTGTTACTGATGGTAGGCTTTGTTACTTTGGTCCCCAGCTCTCTGCAGGTCATTCACTAGGTCCCCCCTGTGTGGTTCTGGGATTTTTTCTCACCGTTCTTGTGATCATTTTGACCCACGGGGGTGAGATCTTGCGTGGAGCCCCAGATCAAGGGAGATTATCAGTGGTCTTGTATGTCTCTTCCATTTCCTAATAATTGCTCCCACAGTTGATTTCTTCAAACCCAAGCTGCTTACCTATTGCAGATTCAGTCTTCCCAGCCTGGTGCAGGTCTACAATTTTGTTTCTGGTGTCCTTTAAACAGCTCTTTGGTCTTGGCCATAGTGGAGTTTGGAGTGTGACTGTTTGAGGTTGTGGACAGGTGTCTTTTATACTGATAACAAGTTCAAACAGGTGCCATTAATACAGGTAACGAGTGGAGGACAGAAGAGCCTCTTAAAGAAGAAGTTACAGGTCTGTGAGAGCCAGAAATCTTGCTTGTTTGTAGGTGACCAAATACTTATTTTCCACCATAATTTGCAAATAAATTCATAAAAAATCCTACAATGTGATTTTCTGGATTTTCTTTTCTCAATTTGTCTATCATAGTTTTACGTGTACCTATGATGAAAATTACAGGCCTCTCTCATCTTTTTAAGTGGGAGAACTTGCACAATTGGTGGCTGACTAAATACTTTTTTCCCCCACTGTATCTATTCATAAATTAATTAATATTCCATTATTAGAAACTATCATAATATTTCTTGTAGAGAGATACACATGTATAGTAAGAATATTTGAGTATACTGACCAGACCAGTTTAAAAAGCAGTATCAGTCAAAAGACAGACAGTGAGGTATCAGATTTAGATTGTATTGAGTATACAGTCCACACCATATCTATTTTGACAGTGAAGATAACATTTTAAATGTTGATCTGTACTCCAAACATTTTGGATTTGAGATCAGATGTTTTATATGAGGTGACAGTATATAATGTTACCTTTTATTTGAGGGTATTTTAATACATATCTGTTTCACCGTTTAGAAATGAAAGCACTTTATGTATCTAGTCCCCCACACATTTGATGAAGTCAAACGTATTCTGACCATTTCACTTTCATTCATTAAGTTGTCAAAGTTGAGTATTTGGTCCCAAACTCGTTGGTTGCATTTGCAGTTTGTTTTGGTTGTGTTTTGGGTTATGTTTTGTCCAATAGTAACTGAATGGTGGTTGATGACTGGAGTAATTTTCTGTCTAAGTGAGTAGATAAACATGTTTTCTAAACACTCCTAAATTAATCCTGATGATGACATGATAAAGAAAAATCATGAATGAATCATGAATAATACTGAGTGAGAAAGTTATAGAGGCTACAACAAAACATGCTAACCTCTCACCATTACCAATACAGAGGGGGTATGATCCTTGTTCCTCTGTAACTTTCTCATTCATCATTATTCACGATTCTTCATGATTATTCATAATCATGGTAGCATCCACATGAATGTAGAAGTGTTCAGAAACATCTTCTATTCTTACTGACAATACAAGTGAAGTGACTCCAAAATGACAGGACATTATTCACCATTCAGTTTCTATTAGGAAAAACATCATCTAAAACACAACCAAGACAAACTGCAAATGCATTCAACAAGTTTGTAGAATCACAAGCTTGATTGTCACGCCCTGGCTCTGGGACTCTGTTATGTTGAGCCAGGGTGTGTAGTTTCTATGGGTTTGTTTTCTAGGTTCATTATCTAGCTCATGTGTTTCTGTGTTGGCCGGGGTGGTTCTCAATCAGAGGCAACGAGTATCAGCTGTTGCTTGTTGTCTCTGATTGGGAACCATACTTAGGCAGCCTGTTTTCCACAGTGTATTGTGGGATCTTGTTCCGTGTATGGTTTGTGTCTGTTACCTAGGACTTCACGTATCGTTTTGTTCGTGTGGTACTCTAATAAATATAAGTATGTACTGCGCCTTGGTCCACTTCCTCCTACGATCGTGACATTGATGTAATCACTGCAGGTAAGGAATATGGGACCAAATACTAAACTTAAGACTACTTTAATACAATATAAGTGAATATGTCCAAATTATTACGACTTTTTCAAATGGAAGAACTAGACACATAAAGTGCTTTCATATCTAAACAGTAACACAGATATGTATGAAAATACCCTCAAATAAAAGGTGACATTCTGTACTGTCGCCTAATATGAAACATTCTATCTCAAATCCAAAATGCTGGAGCATAGCACCAAATGTAAAACTATAAGCTTCACTGTCCAAACACATATGGTGTGGACTATGTGTGCCTGGTAAACACATGTGGATCTGGTGAACAGTTATCACTTGTTGACCAACTACAGGAATACTGACCTCAGAGTCTCCAGTTTACAGTGGGGATTCCCCAGTCCAGCAGAGAGCAGCTTCACTCCTGAATCCTTCAGGTCATTGTTACTCAGATCCAGCTCTCTCAGGTGTGAGGGGTTTGACTTCAGAGCTGAGACCAGAGAAGCACAGCCTTCCTCTGTGACTAGACAGCCTGACAGCCTGCAAAGAGTCAAATCATATTAAACCACACTGCTATTCTTTGGTGGTGAAAATAGTGGCAGTATATTTTTTCTACATATTCAGGTACATCATTGTCCTGAAACCTGCCATATCCATTCATAAATGAATGTATCATTATTAGAAATGATCATAATATTGCTTGTAGAGAGAAACATGTATAGTACGAATATTTGAGTTGACTGACCAGAGCAGTTTAAAAAGCAGTATCAGTCAAAAGACAGACAGTGAGGTATCAGATTTAGATTGTATTGAGTATACAGTCCACACCATATCTATTTTGACAGTGAAGCTAACATTTTAAATGTGGCTCTATACTCCAGCATTTTGGATTTGAGATCAAATGTTTCATATGAGGTGACAGAATATAATGTCACCTTTTATTTGAGGGTATTTGAATACATATCTGTTTCACCATTTAGAAATGAAAGCACTTTATGTATCTAGTCCCCCACTTTTGAAGAAGTCATAAGTATTTGATAAATTCACTCATAATGTATTAAAGTAGTCAAAAGTTTATTATTTGGTCCCAAACTCGTTGGTTGCATTTGCAGTTTGTTTTGGTTGTGTTTTTGGTTATGTTTTGCCCGATAGTAACTGAATGGTGGATGATGACTGGAGTAATTTTTCTGTCTAAGTGAGTAGATAACATGTTTCTAAACACTACTAAATTAATCCTGATGATACCATGATTTAGAAAAATCATGAATGAATCATGAATAATAATGAGTGAGAAAGTTACAGAGGCTACAACAAAACATGCTAACCTCTCACCATTACCAATAACAGAGGGGGTATGATCCTTGTTCCTCTGTAACTTTCTCATTCATCATCATTCACGATTCATTCATGATTATTCATAATCATGGTAGCATCAACATGAATGTAGAAGTGTTCAGAACATATTCTATTCTTACTGAAAATACAAGTGAAGTGACTCCCAAATGACACAGGACATTATTCACCATTCAGTTTCTATTGGGAAAAACATCATCCAAAACACAACCAAGACAAACTGCAAATGCATTAAACCAGTTTGTAGAATCACATGCTTGATGTAATCACTGCAGGTAAGGAATATGGGACCAAAATACTAAACTTATGACTACTTTAAATACAATATAAGTGAATATGTCCAAATATTTACAACTTTTTCAATGGGAGAACTAGACACAAAGTGTTTCATTTCTAAACAGTAACACAGATATGTATGAAAATACCCTCAAATAAAAGGTGACATTCTATACTGTTGCCTAATATGAAACATTATATCTGAAATCCAAAATGCTGGAGCATAGCACCAAATGTAAAACTGTAAGCTTCACTGTCCAAACACATATGGTGTGGACTATGTGTGCCTGGTAAACACATGTGGATCTGGTGAACAGTTATCACTTGTTGACCAACTACAGGAATACTGACCTCAGAGTCTCCAGTTTACAGTGGGGATTCCCCAGTCCAGCAGAGAGCAGCTTCACTCCTGAATCCTTCAGGTCATTGTTACTCAGGTCCAGCTCTCTCAGGTGTGAGGGGTTTGAACTGAGAACTGAGGCCAACAGTTCACAGGATGTGTCTGTGAGTTTACAGCCAGTGAGTCTGTCAACAGAGTAAATACCATGAGGGACAGGTTGGATTAAAATGTTACATTTAGCTTCCCTGCTTACAGTTACCTCTTCACTAATAATGTGAACACTGTGTATAGATGTCTCAATGCTACAACTTTTCTGATCCGTTTGTATTACAGTTTCTTTAAGACTTTTCAGCTGATAGAAAGTTTAGTCAGCCAATGAAAATATTGTTGTTCTTACCTACAGTAAAGTTTGGTCTGAGGGATAGTCACATGAGTACTTACAGAGCCAGTCAGCCAATAAAAATGCTGCTGTAACTACAATGTATTTTGGTGTGGGATATTTCCATGAATACTTACAGAGCTTTCCTGTAGCCTCTCACAGCTGGGAGCAGTCTCCTACGACCCTCCTCTGATGTCTTGTATACCTTCGGGTCAAACACATCCAGAACCTCCTCTGATATCTGTAGCATGTAGGCCAGTGCTGAACACTGAGAATGTGTGAGGTTTTTGGATCTCTTCTCTGACCTCAAGTACGCTTGGATTTCCTCCTGTACTGAATGGTCTTTCATCTCTATCAGACAGTGGAAGAGATTGATGCACCTCTCAGGGGAGATGTTCTTCCTCTGCATCACCTTAAGGGATCGGATTGTTTTCTGGACGCTGTCTGGACTGCTTTCTGTCTGTATCACCAGACCTCGTAGGAGTTTCTGATTGGACTCCAGTGACATGCCATGAAGGAAGCGGACAAAGAGGTCCTGGTGTCCGTTCTTGCTCTCCAAGGCTTTATCCACGGTACTCTTCAGCAGCTCATGCAAGGTTAGCTCTTCAGATGCAGCTCTAGACTTTCTCTTGAGGAAGGGCTTCAGTGTATCCATGTTCTTGGTTGTGTAACAATGGTACATGTAGACAGCTGAGAGAAACTCCTGAATGCTGAGATGAACAAAGCAGTACACCACTCTCTGAAATAACACAGACTCTTCTTTAAGATTTGTGTGCACACTCCTGAGTAAACTGAGGCTTCTTTGACATCAATGCCACACTCTTTCAGGTCTTCTTCATAGAACATGAGATTACCCTTCTCCAGATTTTCAAACGCCAGCTTCCCCAGCTTCAGAAGAATTTCCTTATCTGACTCCATGAGCTCCTGTTGATCCATCTCATCTCTTCCATGATATTTCTGGTTCTTCAGGCTGGTCTGAATGAGCAGGAAGTGTATTGACATCTCAGTCAGAGTCGTGGGCATCTCTCTCCTCTTGTCTGTACTCAACATGTGTTCAAGGACTGTTGCAGAAATCCAACAGAAGACTGGCATGTGGCACATGATGTGGAGGCTCCTTGATGTCTTTATGTGTGAGATGATTCTGCGGGCCAGGTCCTCATCACTGAATCTCTTCCTGAAGTACTCCTCATTCTGTGGGTCATTGAACCCTCGTACCTCTGTCACCTGGTCAACACATTTAGGGGGGATCTGATTGGTTGCTGCTGGTCGGGAGGTTATCCATAGGAGAGCAGAGGGAAGCAGATTCCCCTTGATGAGGTTTGTCAGCAGAACATCGACAGACGATGTCTGGTGACATCAGACACCTTTTCATTGTGCTGGAAATCCAATGGAAGTCTGCTTTTCATCCAAACCATCAAAGATGAACATAGCTTTACAGGCAGTGAGTTTCTTTGCATTGCCTATGTCTAGTTCTGGGTGGAAGCCATTTAAAAGTCTGAGAAGACTGTACTGGAGATCTTTAATCAAGTTCAGCTCCCGGAAAGGAAAAACAAATATGATATCCACATCTTGGTTCGCCTTCTCTTCAGCCCAGTCTAGGATGAACTTCTGCACAGAGACTGTTTTTCCGATGCCAGCGATGCCCTTCGTCAGCACAGTTATGATGCTTCTCTCTTGGCCTGGTAAGGGTTTAAAAGATGTCATTGCAGTGATTGCTGTGGCATGTGAGGTTGGTGTCCTGGATGCTGTCTCTAGCTGCCACACCTCATGTTCATTGTTAACCCCTTCACTCTCTCCTTCTGTGATGTAGAGCTCTGTGTAAATCCTGTTGAGGGGAGTTTGATTCCTTGCTTTTTCGATGCCTTCTATCACACATTCATACCTCCTTTTCAGACTGTCTTTATGGTTTACTATAGCTCTCTGCAGGCTGTCATCCACTACAAGGGAAGAGGGAAAATTATGTGTATCAGAAACATTCATTGACAGGATGAAAAGTGGGCCTTCCACAACTACAGTAACTTCTATTATCTCATAATATTGTAGTTAACTACTGTAAATCATATTAAGGTATTGACTTGGCCCACGTGTGCAAGTGGTCTTACTGTTTTCAGAGCCTCTTGTTTTATTGGGTTGACTCAGGTGCTGTAGTACAGGCCGTGTTCTGGATCTCTTTCTACACTGAGGACAGTCATAGTCTCCTGAAGGAGCAGGTTTCTCCCAGTATCTGGTGATGCACTGTCTGCAGAACCTGTGTCCACAGGTGATAGAGACTGGATCCCTCAGCACCTGCTGACACACTGCACACCTGGACTGATCCTCTGGCAGAGTAGACCTTCCACTACAGAGATAAAGGAGAGAGAGATTGTAGATGTTAATACTGTTCATAGACAGACAGCTGGGAACAGAATACTCTGCTCTCTGAGTGTGGTAGTAGCCTCTGGAATGGATAACATGTCCACAGTGGTATTACTAAACTATATGAACTCAGGTAGTAGAAACATGTCCACAGTGGTATTACTAAACTATATGAACTCAGAAGGTTGTAGAAACATGTCCACAGTGTATTACTAAACTCTATATGAACTCAGAAGGTTGTAAAACATGTCCACAGTGGTATTACTAAACTATATGAACTCAGAAGGTTGTAGAAACATGTCCACATGTCCACAGTGGTATTACTAAACTATATGAAACTCAGAAGGTTTGTAGTGTAGAAACATGTCCACAGTGGTATTACTAAACTATATGAACTCAGAAGGTTGTAGAAACATGTCCACAGTGGTATTACTAAACTATATGAACCAGAAGGTAGAAACAATGTCCACCCAGGTATTACTAAACTATATGAACTCAAGGTTGGTAACTATATACAGTCCACAGTAGTCGGCCATTAACTAAAAAACTACTAAAACACAGTGGAGTATGACTAAACTACATGATGAACTCCACAGTGGTAACTCAAACTATATGAACTCAGAGGTTGTAGAAACATGTCCACAGTGAAGGTTGTAGAAACATGTCCACAGTGGTATTACTAAACTATATGAACTCAGAAGGTTGTAGAAACATGTCCACAGTGGTATTACTAAACTATATGAACTCAGAAGGTTGTAGAAACATGTCCACAGTTGTATTACTAAACTATATGAACTCAGAAGGTAGAAACATGTACAGTGGTATTAAAACATATGAACTCCACAGTGGTAGAAACATGTCCACAGTGGTATTTTATTTTTTTTATTTTTTTTTTATTTCACCTTTATTTAACCAGGTAAGCCAGTTGAGAACAGGTTCTCATTTACAACTGCGACCTGGCCAAGATAAAGCATAGTAGTGCAATAAAAAAAACAGCACAGAGTTACATATGGGGTAAAAAACATAAAGTCAGAAATACAACAGAAAATATATATACAGTGTGTGCAAATGTAGCAAGTTATGGAGGTAAGGCAATAAATAGGCTATTACTAAACTATATGAACTCAGAAGGTTGTAGAAACATGTCCACAGTGACATTACTAAACTATATGAACTCAGAAGTTGATGATACGCCTGTTGCGTAGCAGCCACTGAACTGCTCTCGGACTTACTTATTGCTGTTCACTGGACCTTATGATCACTCAGCTACACAGCTGATGCCTGCTGGACTGTTCCTTTATACGGTACCCCATCCTGTTGATCTGTTTAGCCTCAGCTCAAACTTTCGTTGCCATTACCAGCTGTTGTCTTAGCTCTCTCGAATAACACCTGTGATTGCTTTATGCCTCTCTCCCATGTCAATATGCCTTGCCTATTGCTGTTTCGGTTATTTCTTATTGTACTATTTCACTGTAGATCCCCCAGCCCAGCTCAACCTGCCTTAGACAGCTCCTTTGTCCCACCCCCCATACATATAGACCGGCTCAATCGGTGCCTTTTTATTTTTTATTTTTTTATTTCACCTTTATTTAACCAGGTAAGCCAGTTGAGAACAGGTTCTCATTTACAACTGCGACCTGGCCAAGATAAAGCAAAGTAGTGCAATAAAAACAACACAGAGTTACATATGGGGTAAAAAACATAAAGTCAGAAATACAACAGAAAATATATATACAGTGTGTGCAAATGTAGCAAGTTATGGAGGTAAGGCAATAAATAGGCTATAGTGCAGAATAATTACAATAGTATTAACACTGGAATGCTAGATGTGCAAGAGATTATGTGCAAATAGAGATACTGGGGTGCAAAAGAGCAAAATAAATAACAATATAGGGTTGAGGTAGTTGGGTGGGCTAATTTCAGATGGGCTGTGTACAGGTGCAGTGATCGGTAAGGTGCTCTGACAACTGATACTTAAAGTTATTGAGGGAGATAAGAGTCTCCAGCTTCAGAGATTTTTGCAATTCGTTCCAGTCATTGGCAGCAGAGAACTGGAAGGAATGGCGGCCAAAGGAGGTGTTGGCTTTGGGAATGACCAGTGAGATATACCTGCTGGAGCGCAGACTACGGGTGGGTGCTGCTATGGTGACCAATGAGCTAAGATAAGGCGGGGATTTGCCTAGCAGTGATTTATAGATGGCCTGGAGCCAGTGGGTTTGACGACGAACATGTAGTGAGGACCAGCCAACAAGAGCGTACAGGTCACAGTGGTGGGTAGTGTATGGGGCTTTGGAGACAAAACGGATGGCACTGTGATAGACTACATCCAATTTGCTGAGTAGAGTGTTGGAGGCTATTTTGTAAATGACATCGCCGAAGTCAAGGATCGGTAGGATAGTCAGTTTTACGAGGGCATGTTTGGCAGCATGAGTGAAGGAGGCTTTGTTGCGAAATAGGAAGCCGATTCTAGATTTAACTTTGGATTGGAGATTCTTTATGTGTGTCTGGAAGTTGAGTTTACAGTCTAACCAGACACCTAGGTATTTGTAGTTGTCCACATACTCTAGGTCAGACCCGTCGAGAGTGGTGATTCTAGTCAGGTGGGCGGGTGCCAGCAGCGTTCGATTGAAAAGCATGCATTTAGTTTTACTAGTGTTTAAGAGCAGTTGGAGGCTACTGAAGGATTGTTGTATGGCATTGAAGCTCGTTTGGAGGTTTGTTAACACAGTGTCCAATGAAGGGCCAGATGTATACAAAATGGTGTCGTCGTCTGCGTAGAGGTGGATCTGAGAGTCACCAGCAGCAAGAGCGACATCATTGATATTACACGGAGAAAAGTGTCGGCCCAAGAATTGAACCCTGTGGCACCCCCATAGAGACTGCCATAGGTCCAGACAACAGGCCCTCCGATTTGACACACTGAACTCTATCTGAGAAGTAGTTGGTGAACCAGGCGAGGCAGTCATTTGAGAAACCAAGGCTATTTAGTCTGCCAATAAGAATGCGGTGGTTGACAGAGTCGAAAGCCTTGGCCAGGTCGATGAAGACGGCTGCACAGTACTGTCTATTATCAATCGCGGTTATAATATCGTTTAGGACCTTGAGCGTGGCTGAAGTGCACCCGTGACCAGCTCGGAAAACCGGATTGCATAGCGGAGAAGGTACGGTGGTATTCGAAATGGTCGATGATCTGTTTGTTAACTTGGCTTTCGAATACTTTCGAAAGGCAGGGCAGGATGGATATAGGTCTGTAGCAGTTTGGATCTAGAGTGTCACCCCCTTTGAAGAGGGGGATGACCGCGGCAGCTTTCCAATCTCTGGGGATCTCAGACGTTATGAAAGAGAGGTTGAACAGACTAGTAATAGGGGTTGCGACAATTTCGGCGGCTAGTTTTAGAAAAAAAGGGTCCAGATTGTCTAGCCCAGCTGATTTGTAGGGGTCCAGATTTTGCAGCGCTTTCAAAACATCAGCTGTCTGAATTTGTGTGAAGGAGAAGCGGGGGGGGCATGGGCAAGTTGCAGCAGAGGGTGCAGAGTTGGTGGCCGGGTTAGTGGTAGCCAGATGGAAAGCATGGCCAGCTGTAGCAAAATGCTTGTTGAAATTCTCGATTATTGTAGATTTATCGGTGGTGATAGTGTTTCCTAGCCTCAGTGCAGTGGGCAGCTGGGAGGAAGTGCTCTTATTCTCCATGGACTTTACAGTGTCCCAAAACTTTTTGGAGTTAGTGCTACAGGATGCAAATTTCTGTTTGAAAAAGTTAGCCTTTGCTTTCCTGACTGCTTGTGTATATTGGTTCCTAACTTCCCTGAAAAGTTGCATATCGCGGGGGCTATTTGATGCTAATGCTGTACGCCACAGGATGTTTTTTGTGCTGGTCAAGGGCAGTCAAGTCTGAGGAGAACCAGGGGCTATTTCGGTTCTTAGTTCTGTATTTTTTGAATGGGGCATGTTTATTTAAGATTGAGAGGAAATTACTTTTAAGGAACAACCAGGCATCCTCTACTGACGGAATGAGATCTATATCCATCCAGGATACCTGGGCCAGGTCAATTAGGAAGGCCTCCTCGCTAAAGTGTTTTAGGGAGCGTTTGACAGTGATGAGGGGTGGTCGTTTGACCGCGGACCCGTTACGGACGCAGGCAATAAGGCAGTGATCGCTGAGATCCTGGTTGAAGACAGCTGAGGTGTATTTAGAGGGTATGTTAGTCAGGATGATATCTATGAGGGTACCCATGTTTACGGATTTAGGGTTGTACCTGGTAGGTTCGTTGATAATTTGCGTGAGGTTGAGGGCATCTAGCTTGGATTGTAGGATGGCTGGGGTATTAAGCATATCCCAATTTAGGTCACAAGCAGTACAAACTCTGAGGATAAATGGGGGGCAATCAATTCACATATGGTGTCCAGGGCACAGCTGGGGGCTGAGGGGGGTCTGTAGCAAGCGGGCAACAGTGAGAGACTTATTTCTGGAAAGGTGGATTTTTAGAAGTAGAAGCTCAAACTGTTTGGGCACAGACCTGGATAGTATGATAGAGCTCTGCAGGCTATCTCTACAGTAGATTGCAACTCCACCCCCTTTGGCAGTTCTATCTAGACGGAAAATGTTATAGTTGGGGATGGAAATTTCAGAATTTTTGGTGGCCTTCCTGAGCCAGGATTCAGACACTGCTAGAACATCAGGGTTGGCAGAGTGTGCTAACGCAGTGAATAACTCAAACTTAGGAAGTAGACTTCTGATATTTATGTGCAAGAAACCAAGACTTTTGCGATTACAGAAGTCATCAAATGATAGCGCCTGGGGAGTAGGAGTGATACTGAGGGCTGCAGGGCCTGGGTTAGCCTCTACATCACCAGAGGAAAAGGAGGAGGACTAGAATAAGGATACGGCTAAAGGCTTTAAGAACTGGTCTTCTAGTGCGTTGGGTACATAGAATAAAGGGGGCAGTTTCCGGGGTGTTATAGAAAAGATTCAGGGCATTATGTACAGACAAGGATATGGAAGGATATGAGTAAAGTGGAGGTAAACCTAAGCGTTGGGTAACAATGAAAGAGATAGCATCGCTGGAGGCATCAATTGAGTCGGTCTCCGCGTGTATAGGGGGAGGGGCAAAGGAGCTATCTAATGCAGGTTTAGCTAGGCTGGGGGGTCTACAGTGATATAGTACAATTAGAAATAACCGAAACAACAATAAACTAACCATGTTTGGGCTGAGGCTAAACATAAACAGGATGTAGTACCGTAAAAAGGAACAGTCCAGCAGATATCAGCTGTATAGCTGAGTTATCATAAGGTCCGGTGGTGAAGCACTAGTGAGTAAGAGGCCACGGCTAGCGTGTGCTAGCGGGCCAGGGCTAGCAGATGGATGGAATCTTCGTGGTTAACGTCGTAACCACATCAGACGATTTCGTCGGCAGACCAGTCGTGTAGGATCGGCGGGGCTCCGTGTCAACACTAGGTGGTCCCGTCCGGTTGACAGAGAGGTAGATAGCCGGGAGATGGGCCTAGCTCAGGATGATTAGCCAGACCACAGCGTCCGTTTTGTTGTAGCTAGCTGGTAGCGATGAATCCGGAGTTAAAGGTCCAGTGATTCAGTGATTCCGGCGGAAAAACTGATATGTTCTGGGTCGATAACGCGCTGTGCAGACTGGCCGAATATCCGGTGATTAATGTCCAGTGATTAAAATTAATCCCGCAGAAAAAAAAAAATCCAATGTTCTGGGTGAAACACCGCTAGCTGTGGCTAATAGCAAGTAGCTAGTTAGCTGGCTAGCTAGTTTCAACTGGAGATTCTAGATTCTAGATAAAGGTAAGTCAATAATAGAATCCGTTCCACATTGATTGAGGCGGGTTGCAGGAAAGTATATTTTGTAGAAGGATGAAAAGTCTGATAGGGAAATATGTACGAAAAATACAGAAAAACTGGGTATTTACAGGCTATTTACAGACATACGATAAAAAACACAACTGCACTACTACGCCATCACCTCCAGTGATGCTATCTCTTTCATTGTTACCCAACGCTTAGGTTTACCTCCACTGTACTCATATCCTTCCATATCCTCCTGAGTGGCGCAGTGGTCTAAGGCACTGCATCGCAGTGCTAACTGTGCCACTAGAGATCCTGGTTCGAATCCAAGCTCTGTCGCCGCCGGCCGCGACCGGGAGACTCATGGGGCGGCGCACAATTGGCCCAGCGTCGTCCAGGGTAGGGGAGGGAATGGCCGGCAGGGATGTAGCTCAGTTGATAGAGCATGGCGTTTGCAACGCCAGGGTTGTGGGTTCGATTCCCACGGGGGGCCAGTATAAAAAAAAAAAAATGTATTCACTAACTGTAAGTCGCTCTGGATAAGAGCGTCTGCTAAATGACTAAAAATGTAAATGTAGATATCCTTGTCTGTACATAATGCCCTGAATCTATTCTACAACGCCCGGAAATCTGCCCCCTTTATTCTCTGTACCCAACGCACTAGAAGACCAGTTCTTAAAGCCTTTAGCCGTATCCTTATTCTACTCCTCCTCTGTTCCTCTGGTGATGTAGAGGTTAACCCAGGCCCTGTAGCCCTCAGTATCACTCCTACCCCCCAGGCGCTATCATTTGTTGACTTCTGTAACCGTAAAAGCCTTGGTTTCTTGCATGTTAACATCAGAAGCCTCCTCCCTAAGTTTGAGTTATTCACTGCGTTAGCACACTCCGCCAACCCTGATGTTCTAGCAGTGTCTGAATCCTGGCTTAGGAAGGCCACCAAAGATTCAGAAATGTCCATTCCCAACAACAATATTTTCCGTCTAGATAGAACTGCCAAAGGGGGCGGAGTTGCAATCTACTGTAGAGAGAGCCTGCAGAGCTCTATCATACTATCCAGGTCTGTGCCCAAACAGTTTGAGCTTCTACTTCTAAAAATCCACCTTTCCAGAAATAAGTCTCTCACTGTTGCCGCTTGCTACAGACCCCCCTCAGCCCCCAGCTGTGCCCTGGACACCATATGTGAATTGATTGAACCCCATCTATCCTCAGAGTTCGTATTGCTTGGTAGCGATCACTGCCTCATTGCCTGCGTCCGTAATGGGTCCGCGGTCAAACGACCAACATTACATTCCAGCTAAACAATGGTTTTAAATCACATCTCAAATCTACAATAGTTATATTGAAGGTACCCATTAGTAATCATTTCTGATGAAAAATCACAAATGTGATTTTCTTTTCTCCTATATAGCATTTTCTAATATAAATTCTTAAACAATATTGTCAGCTCACCTCTTAGCTTTGGTGTCATGTTCCCCAGAGAGACTCATTTTTAGAGAGCACTGACCCCTAAACAGAGATCCAGCATGTTGGTTGTGGTGAACACAGTGACAACTAATTATTTAATGTACATTATTTCTCTTTTACTCATGATCTCTTAGAAATAAAACAGTTTACTAACAGACACATCCAAACAGTCAGGTGATTTAAAGCAATTACTTTTTCTAGCCCAATGACTACTCCAACAACCCCCTGAAAACTAGGCCAAAAACATAGCCCCTGATATGCCTACATCTTATTTCAGACAGCCTCCAGTAGCCTGGGCAAGATGTAGGCAAGATGTAAGCTGAATGATTTAGCAGCTTGCTTAGTTCAAATTAACAGACTAATTTATTTAACATGAATAGCAAGGCGATGTTGAGGTAGGAAGTGCTTCTGTTGCCCAGTAGCCTGCTGGAATAGGCTACTGAGGATGGGGTCGTAATTTCAATCAATGAATCAAATATTAATAAATTGGATAATGAACTAAATAGGCATATGCTTGTCATCAACAGCCAGGTTAATTTTTTTTTACCTGTAGCTCTCTCTCTCTCTCTCTCTCTCTCTCTCTCTCTCTCTCTCTCTCTCTCTCTCCTCTCTCCTCTCTCTCTCTCTCTCTCTCTCTCTCTCTCTCTCTCTCTCTCTCTCTGTCTCTCTCTCTATCTCTATCTCTATCTCTATCTCTATCTCTATCTCTATCTCTATCTCTATCTCTATCTCTATCTCTATCTCTATCTCTATCTCTATCTCTATCTCTATCTCTATCTCTATCTCTATCTCTATCTCTATCTCTATCTCTATCTCTATCTCTATCTCTATCTCTATCTCTATCTCTATCTCTATCTCTCTCTCTATCTCTCTCTCTCTCTCTCTCTCTCTCTCTCTCTCTCTCTCTCTCTCTCTCTCTCTCTCTCTCTCTCTCTCTCTCTCTCTCTCTCTCTCTCTCTCTCTCTCTCTCTCTCTCTCTCGACTCTCTCTCTCTCTCTCTCTCTCTCTCTCTCCTCTACTCCTGAGATGCTCTCTTGTTGCTCTCTTCTCTCCACTCTCTTCTCTTGACCTCTCCTCTCTATGAACATTTGAAAATCTTGAAGAATGATCTGGCCTTAATGGGTATGTACTGTTATAATCTCCACCTGGCACAGCCAGAAGAGGACTGGCCACCCCTCAGAGCCTGGTTCCTCTCTAGGTTTCTTCCTAGGTTCCTGCCTTTCTAGGGTGTTTTTCCTAGCCACAGTGCTTCAACATCCGAACATGCGCTGTTCGGCACGAGATGACCGTTAGAGCCAATGACGTGTTTCTGCCAATGACCTTCAAATCAAATTCTATTTCTCACATGCGCTGAATACAACAGGTGTACACTTTACCGTGAAATGCTTACTAACGAGCCCTTTCCAACAATGCAGTTAAAAAAGTAAGAAAAATTAGCTAAATAAAAAAGGAAATAGTAACACAATGAAATAACAATAATGAGGCTATAAGGAGTACCAGTACTGAGTCAATGTGCAGGGGTACCAGGTAGTTGAGGTAATAACTAGACTATATACAAGGAGTACCAGTACTGAGTCAATGTGCAGGGTACCAGGTAGTTGAGGTAATAACTAGACTATATACAAGGAGTACCAGTACTGAGTCAATGTGCAGGGGTACCAGGTAGTTGAGGTAATAACTAGACTATATACAAGGAGTACCAGTACTGAGTCAATGTCCAGGGGTACAGGTAGTTGAGGTAATAACTAGACTATATACAAGGAGTACAGTACTACACAATGTCCAGGGGTACCAGGTAGTTGAGGTAATAACTAGACTATATATAAGGAGTACCAGTACTGAGTCAATGTGCAGGGGTACCAGGTAGTTGAGGTAATAACTAGTCTATATCCAAGGAGTACCAGTACTGAGTCAATGTCCAGGGGTACCAGGTAGTAGTTGAGGTAATAACTACTAATATATATAAGGAGTACCAGTACTGAGTCAATGTGCAGGGGTACCAGGTAGTTGAGGTAATAACTAGACTATATACAAGGAGTACCAGTACTGAGTCAATGTACAGGGGTACCAGGTAGTTGAAGTAATAACTAGACTATATACAAGGAGTACCAGTACTGAGTCAATGTGCAGGGGTACCAGGTAGTTGAGGTAATAACTAGACTATATACACAAGGAGTACCAGTACTGAGTCAATGTGCAGGGGTACCAGGTAGTTGAGGTAATAAATAGACTATATACAAGGAGTACCAGTACTGAGTCAATGTACAGGGGTACCAGGTAGTTGAGGTAATAACTAGACTATATACAATGAGTACGAGTACTGAGTCAATGTACAGGGGTACCAGGTAGTTGAGGTAATAACTACACTATATACAAGCAGTTCCAGTACTGAGTCAATGTGCAGGGGTACCAGGTAGTTGAGGTAATAACTAGACTATATACAAAGAGTACCAGTACTGAGTCAATGTGCAGGGGTACCAGGTAGTTGAGGTAATAACTAGACTATATACAAGGAGTACCAGTACTGAGTCAATGTGCAGGGGGTACCAGGTAGTTGAGGTAATAACTAAACTATATACAAGGAGTACCAGTACTGAGTCAATGTACAGGGGGTACCAGGTAGTTGAGGTAATAACTAGACTATATACAAGGAGTACCAGTACTGAGTCAATATGCAGGGGGTACCAGGTAGTTGAGGTAATATGTACATGTAGGTAGGGATACAAGTGACACGTCAATCAGGATAAAGATTACATCTCCTCATCCAGGGAGTGCACACACACACACACACAACACACACACACACACACACACACACACACACACACACACACACAACACACTACACACAAACACACACACAGGGAGGGAATGTTGTGTTAGTTTAATATTGTTTCAGGACTATGAAAATTGAAAAAAAGGATTAGCCTATGGATTATGAAAACAACAAAAATAAATGGGAAAATGGGAGAGGAGAAATGACTAGAGACAGTGTTGTTTAACCCACTGACCATGACCCATGAGTTCTTCTTACCTTTGTTCAGTAGAAAAGTCTCCTCTCTGAAGAATATAGGAAGACCCATAGACTGGTCACTCTTCATGGACACACAGCTGGGTACAGGGGAGGCTGGTCTCTCCTGCTTGATTGGGCTTCAACACAACAGAGACAAACATTACATCTCTCATCTACTCTGAGCTCAGATGGCGAAACAAGAGTTTCAACAATCATTCCAAAACGCTATATATCCATTTTCAGAAATGTTGGTCAATTAGCTTTTATTGTTTAAAAAATGAGCCCACTACAAGGCTTTAAAAACCTGTCTAAACAAGGCTGCTTAAAACGTCGGGCAGGCTTGGCGTTCGTCATAGCCCCTGATAAATGCCCTAACATTGCACCCCTACAGATTAGCCTCCTTAGTATTGGTAAGGTTGGTCTGTCCATACATTTGCTGCAGTGTTTTGTCATGTTTAGTCATTTAGCAGACGCGTCTAGCTCGCCTCCAGAGCGACTTACAGGAGCAATTGTAGTTTCACCAGTAAACTTTGTTGGAGCTTTGCCTTGTCACAGTCAGGGGTACGAACATTTACATCGTAATTTAGCAACGCTCTTAGCCCTTAAGCGGACTCAAATCAAATTGGTGCGTTCAATGCTGTGAAGGGTAAATTAAGATTGGGATAACCACTTTAAGCTAGATGAACCTCTACGTATCACAGTCAAATGGTTAGAAGGAATACTTTTCCTATATAAACCCAGGTAATATCCTTAAAAGGTGGGGTTAACAAGTGTCCTTGGAAGGTGTCAGGTCCGCTGTCCTGGCGTTTGAGGGAGCACATCTTCCACCATTGGGTGCCAGAGAGACTCGCTTTACAGGCAGGATTCTCTACTCTCTCTTGAGCGAGAGCTTCCTCTTAGAGGCTGCTGTCATGTTCCCCAGAGAGAACTCATTTTTAGAGGCACTGAGGTGGAAACAACGCATGCAGCTCGTTTGGTTGTAGTGAACACAGTGAGCCTGAATTATTGGTGCCGTTCACATTATTCTCTTCTCCATGATCTCTCAGCAATAAAACATTTACTAACAGACACATCCAAACAGTCAAGGTGATTTAATGCAATTACTTTTTCTAGCCCAATGACTCCTCAAAACCCACCCACAAGAACCTGAAAACTAGGCCAAAACATAGCCCCTGATAGGCCTACATCTTATTTCAGACAGGGGTCCAGTAGCCTGGGCAACATGTAAGCAAGATGTAAGCTGAATGATTTAGCAGCTTGCTTAGTTCAAATTGACAGATTCATTTATTTAACATGAATAGCAAGACGATGTTGAGGTAGGAAGTGCTTCTGTTGCCCAGTAGCCTGCTGGAATAGGCTACTGAGGATGGGGTCGTAATTTCAATCAATGAATAAATATTAATAAATTGGATATGAACTAAATAGGCATATGCTTGTCAACATCAGCCAGGTTATTTTATTACCTGTAGCTGTCCCTCTCTCTCTCTCTCTCTCTCCCCTCTCTCTCTCTCTCTCTCTCTCGCTCTCTCTCTCTCTCTCTCTCTCTCTCTCTCTCTCTCTCTCTCTCTCTCTCTCTCTCTCTCTCTCTCTCTCCTCTCTCTCTCTCTCTCTCTCTCTCTCTCTCTCTCTCTCTCTCTCTCTCTCTCTCTCTCTCTCTCTCTCTCTCTCTCTCTCTCTCTCTGCCACACCTGCTGTCTCGACATCTGAATGCTCGACTATGAAAAGGCAACTGACATTTACTCCTGAGATGCTGACCTGTTGCAACCTCTATAACCACTGTGATTATTATTTGACCCTGCTGGTCATCTATGAACATTTGAACATCTTGAAGAACGATCTGGCCTTAATGGCCATGTACTGTTATAATCTCCCCCCAGCACAGCCAGAAGAGGACTGGCCACCCCTCAGAGCCTGGTTCCTCTCTAGGTTTCTTCCTAGGTTCCTGCCTTTCTAGGGAGTTTTTCCTAGCCACAGTGCTTCAACATCCGAACATGCGCTGTTCGGCACGAGACGACCGTTAGAGCCAATGACGTGTTTCTGCCAATGACCTTCAAATCAAATTGTATTTCTCACATGCGCTGAATACAACAGGTGTACACTTTACCGTGAAATGCTTACTAACGAGCCCTTTCCCAACAATGCAGTTAAAAAGTAAGAGCTAAAAAAAAAAGGAAATAGTAACACAATGAAATAACAATAATGAAGCTATAAGGAGTACCAGTACTGAGTCAATGTGCAGGGGTACCAGGTAGTGAGGTAATAACTAGACTATGGAGGTACTGAGTCAATGTGCAGGGTACCAGGTAGTTGAGGTAATAACTAGACTATATATAAGGAGTACCAGTACTGAGTCAATGTGCAGGGTACCAGGTAGTTGAGGTAATAACTAGACTATATATAAGGAGTACCAGTACTGAGTCAATGTGCAGGGGTACCAGGTAGTTGAGGTAATAACTAGACTATATACAAGGAGTACCAGTACTGAGTCAATGTGCAGGGGTACCAGGTAGTTGAGGTAATAACTAGACTATATACAAGGAGTACCAGTACTGAGTCAATGTGCAGGGGTACCAGGTAGTTGAGGTAATAACTAGACTATATACAAGGAGTACCAGTACTGAGTCAGGTATGTGCAGGGTACCAGGTAGTTGAGGTAATAACTAGACTATATACAAGGAGTACCAGTACTGAGTCAATGTGCAGGGGTACCAGGTAGTTGAGGTAATAACTAGACTATATACAAGGAGTACCAGTACTGAGTCAATGTGCAGGGTACCAGGTAGTTGAGGTAATTGAGGTAATATGTACATGTAGGTAGGGTTAAAAGTGACTAGGCAATCAGGATAGAGATTACATCTCCTCATCCAGGGAGTGCACACACACACACACACACACACACACACACACACACACACACACACACACACACACACACACACACACACACACACACACACACACACACACACAGGGAATGAATGTGTTTGTTTAATATTGTTTCAGGACTATGAAAATGGAAAAAAAAGGATTAGCCTATGGATTATGAAAACAACAAAAAGAAATGGGAAAATGGGAGAGGAGAAATGACTAGAGACAGTGTTGTTTAACTCACTGACCATGACCCATGAGTTCTTCTTACCTTTGTTCAGTAGAAAAGTCTCCCTCTCTAAAGTTTATAGGTTGAGCCATAGACCAGTCACTCTTCATGGACACACAGCTGGGTACAGGGGAGGCTGGTCTCTCCTGCTTGATTGGGCTTCAACACAACAGAGACAAACATTACATCTCTCATCTACTCTGAGCTCAGATGGGGAAACAAGAGTTTCATTCCAAAACGCTATATATCCATTTTCAGAAATGTTGGTAAATTAGCTTTTATTGTTTAAAGAAATGATTAAACCACTACAAGGCTTTATAAAGGTGTCTAAAGTGTGTAATTTCCACTTTAAAATGTCAGACTTGATTTTCCCTGATGAAAAATGTATGAACCCCTACAGAAAATATCCCTTAATTATAATCCACCTAAAAATGCACATTTGCTATTGCTGCAGGATTATGTTCCTGCTTGAGAAACTGGGTCAAATTAAGATATGGCATCTGTAAATGCATTCATCTTAAGGTAGCTAGGTGACAACTACGTATCACAGTCAAATATACAGGATACGAACAAGTGGGTAATTTCCAGCTAAACAATGGTTTAAATCACATCTCAAATCTACAATAGTTATATTGAAGGTACCCATTAGTAATCATTTCTGATGAAAAAAACACAAATGTGATTTCTTTTTTCTCCTATATAGCATTTTGTAATATAAATTCTTAAAACAATATTGTCAGCTCACCTCTTAGCTTTGGTGTCATGTTCCCCCAGAGAGACTCATTTTAGAGGCAGGGCCCCCCTCCTCTCTCTCCCCAGAGAGACTCATTTTAGAGGCAGGGGCCCCCTCCTCTCTCTCCCCCCAGAGAGACTCATTTTAGAGGCAGGGCCCCCCTCCTCTCTCTCTCCCCAGAGAGACTCATTTTAGAGGCAGGGCCCCCCTCCTCTCTCTCTCCCCAGAGAGACTCATTTTAGACCACTGACCCCTAAACAGAGATGCAGCATGTTGGTTGTGGTGAACACAGTGACAACTAATTTATTGAACGTACATTATTCTCTTTATTCATGATCTCTTAGAAATAAAACAGTTTACTAACAGACACATCCAAACAGTCAGGTGATTTAATGCAATTACTTTTTCTAGCCCAATGACTACTCAAAACCCACCCCCACAAGGCCTGAAAACTAGGCCAAAAACATAGCCCCTGATAGGCCTACATCTTATTTCAGACAGCCTCCAGTAGCCTGGGCAACATGTAGGCAAGATGTAAGCTGAATGATTTAGCAGCTTGCTTAGTTCAAGTAGACAGACTAATTTATTTAACATGAACAGCAAGGCGATGTTGAGGTAGGAAGTGCTTCTGTTGCCCAGTAGCCTGCTGGAATAGGCTACTGAGGATGGGGTCGTAATTTCAATCAATGAATCAAATATTAATAATATGGATATGAACTGAATAGGTCCATGCTTGTCAACAACAGCCAGGTTATTTTTTATACCTGTAGCCTAATCTGGCTGACTGTTACCTTCAAACTAATGCATTCTAACATCTGATCAGCAATTGAGATAGAACTGTGACCATGGTGACACTTGATAACTTCCAATTGAATTAACTAAACACGGCCATTATTAATTACATAATAACACAAGGCTACAACAACAATAAACTGAAGTTAAAGGCTATTTATTACATCTGTTTGCCAGCTCCAGGTTGGCTACACAAGTGGCACAAAATGATTTGCAACGACTCCAGTCATTTCAACATATTTATAGTATAAAATGGTAGACTACAGTAGCCTAGACAGGCATACAGTGAGGGAAAAAAGTATTTGATCCCCTGCTGATTTTGTACGTTTTCCCACTGACAAAGACATGATCAGTCTATAATTTTAATAGTAGGTTTATTTGAACAGTGAGAGACAGAATAACAACAAAATAATCCAGAAAAACACATGTCAAAAATGTTATAAATTTGATTTGCATTTTTAATGAGGGAAATAAGTATTTGACCCCTCTGCAAAAACATGACTTAGTACTTGGTAGGCAAAACCCTTGTTTGGCAATCACAGAGGTCAGACGTTTCTTGTAGTTGGCCACCAGGTTTGCTCACATCTCAGGAGGGATTTTTGTCCCACTCCTCTTTTGCAGATCTTCTCCAAGTCATTAAGGTTTTCGAGGCTGACATTTGGCAACTCGAACCTTCAGCTCCCTCCAACTGATTTTCTATGGGATTAAGGTCTGGAGACTGGCTAGGCCACTCCAGGAACTTAATGTGCTTCTTCTTGAGCCACTCCTTTGTTGCCTTGGCCGTGTGTGTTTTGGGTCATTGTCATGCTGGAATACCCATCCACGACCCATTTTCAATGCCCTGGCTGAGGGAAGGAGGTTCTCACCCAAGATTTTGATGGTACATGGCCCCGTCCATCGTCCCTTTGATGTGGTGAAGTTGTCCTGTCCCCTTAGCAGAAAAACACCCCCAAAAGCATAATGTTTCCACCTCCATGTTTGACGGTGGGGGGATGGTGTGTTCTTACGGTCATAGGCAGCATTCCTCCTCCTCCATGGCGAATTGAGTTGATGCCAAAGAGCTCGATTTTGGTCTCATCTGACCACAACACTATCACCCAGTTCTCCTCTGAATCATTCATATGTTCATTGGCAAACTTCAGACGGGCCTGTATATGTGCTTTCTTGGGCAGGGGGACCTTGCGGGCGCTGCAGGATTTCAGTCCTTCACGGCGTAGTGTGTTACCAATTGTTTTCTTTGGTGACTATGGTCCCAGCTGCTTTGAGATCATTGACAAGATCCTCCCGTGTAGTTCTGGGCTGATTCCTCACCGCATTGCAACTCCACAAGGTGAGATCTTGCATGGAGCCCCAGGCCGAGGGAGATTTACAGTTATTTTGTGTTTCTTCCATTTGCGAATAATCGCACCAACTGTTGTCACCTTCTTACCAAGCTGCTTGGCGATGGTCTTGTAGCCCATTCCTGCCTTGTGTAGGTCTACAATCTTGTCCCTGACATCCTTGGAGAGCTCTTTGGTCTTGGCCATGGTGGAGAGTTTGGAATCTGATTGATTGATTTCTTCTGTGGACAGGTGTCTTTTATACAGGTAACAAACTGAGATTAGGAGCACTCCCTTTAAGAGTGTGGTTTTGTGCTGTGGTGGAGACCTCTGTGGGCTATACTCGGCCCTTGTCTCAGGATGCCAGTTGGTTTCTATATCCCTCTAGTGGTGCGGGGGCTGTGCTTTTCCGGAGTGGGTGGGGTTATATCCTTCCTGTTTTGGCCCTGTCCGGGGGTTTCTTCGGAATAAACCACATTGTCTCCGGATTTTCTCCTGTCTCAAACTCCAGTATTTAAATGCTGGGGATCAGTAGTTTATGTTTCGGGGGGTGGGGTAGTTGGTTATACCAACAGTACTTCTCCTGTCTTATCCAGTGTCCTGTGTGAATTTTAAGTATGCTCTCTCTAATTCTCTCGTTCTCAACTCTCTGAGAACCTGAGAGCCCTAGGACCATACGTCAGGAACTACCTCACATGATGACACATTTGCTGTCAGTACGCCTGGCCTTGCTGCTAATCACAGTTTCAACTGTTCATTGCCTGCGGCTAACAAACCCCTACCTGTCCCAAACCTGCTGTTTTTTCAACTCCTAATGATCGGCTATGAAAAGCCACAACTGAATATCAGCCCTAGGACCATACGTCGGGATTACCGGCCAACTCCTTGCTGTCCCCAGTCCGCCTGGCCTTGCTCCCAGTTTAACCTGTTCTGCCTGCGGTTATGGAACCCCTACCTGTCCCAGACCTGCTGTTTTAAACTCTTAATGATCGGCTGATGTTAAGCCAACTGAGATTTATTCCTGATTATTATTTCCATGCTTGTCACTTATGAACATCTTTTAAACAGGTGTTGGCATGGTTCTGTTTCATAATCTCCAAAACACAGGCCAGAAGAGGACTCTGCCACCCAGCAGCCTCTCCTCTCTAGGTTTTCTTCCTCTAGTTTTTGCCTTTCTAGGGAGTTTTTTTTCCTAGCCACCGTGCTTCTACACCTGCATTACTAGCTGTTTGGGGTTTTAGGCTGCTGGGTTTCTGTAAGCACTTCGAGATATTAGCTGATGTAAGAAGGGCTATAAATAAATAAAATCTCCTGAAAATTGGTTCTTAAAAGACCACCTGGGAGCCAGAAATCTTTCTAAACAGAGGGGGTCAAATACATTACCCTCATTAAAATGCAAATCAATTTATAACATTTGTACATGCGTTTTTTCTAAACAGATTTTTTTGTTGTGTTCTGTCAGCTCACTGTCCTAAATAAACTACCAGTAAAATTATAGACTGATCATTTCTTTGTCAGTGGGCAAACGTACAAAATCAGCAGGTGATCAAATACTTTTTTCCAGCTCACTGTAAACAAGGTTATTCTACTCTTTAATGGCCAACAGATCCTAAACATTTCTCCACATTTACCCAGTCTGTTTCATTGAGGTGTTTTATCTCTGTAACAGAAGCACCATGATGGAGTTCCTCTGTTATAAACTTTCCATTTTCAAAATGTCCTAAATTTTCCCCTAGCGAAACCCAAGAACTCTCCTAAACAGGTGTTGATATGGTTTTACCATAAGCAAAGTCGACATTAAACCATGTTCTCCTCTGCAGCCAAGCAAATCTCCCTTTCAGGATCCATACTTTTGTATTTTTAAGGTAAATGATGACTCTGTTAGCCAGTCTATCTCTCCTAAACAGGTGTTCTACTCTGTTTTACACAGCACTGAGGTTCATAGAGTGAAACATTTTACAAGTGTTCTCCTCTGTTAGCCAGCACCTCTCCTAAACAGGTGTTCTCCTCTGCTACCCAGCACCCTCTCCTAAACAGGTGTTCTACTCTGTTAGCCAGCACCTCTCCTAAACAGGTGTTCTACTCTGCTTGCCAGCACCTCTCCTAAACAGGTGTTCTACTCTGTTACCCAGCACCTCTCCTAAACAGGTGTTCTACTCTGTTAGCCAGCACCTCTCCTAAACAGGTGTTCTCCTCTGCTACCCAGCACCTCTCCTAAACAGGTGTTCTCCTCTGTTAGCCAGCACCTCTCCTAAACAGGTGTTCTCCTCTGCTAGCCAGCACCTCTCCTAAACAGGTGTTCTACTCTGTTAGCCAGCACCTCTCCTAAACAGGTGTTCTACTCTGCTAGCCAGCACCTCTCCTAAACAGGTGTTCTACTCTGCTACCCAGCACCTCTCCTAAACAGGTGTTCTACTCTGTTAGCCAGCACCTCTCCTAAACAGGTGTTCTACTCTGCTACCCAGCACCTCTCCTAAACAGGTGTTCTCCTCTGTTAGCCAGCACCTCTCCTAAACAGGTGTTCTACTCTGTTAGCCAGCACCTCTCCTAAACAGGTGTTCTACTCTGTTAGCCAGCACCTCTCCTAAACAGGTGTGTGTTTCTTTTGCCTCCAGTTTAAGGTAAAGGACACCTGACTTTATATTTAAAGCCTTTTGGAATCCACATTTTCCACTAAATAAGAAGTGATATTTCCTGGGGCAGAAAAGGCTCTGCATGGTAGGAATGGCCCAGCAGCACTCCAACACTAGTTTGGTGAATTCCAAATGTTCCCTTTATTCTAGATTATTAACCTGAAATACTCACTTTACTTTCAAACTGCGTTGCAGTTTAGAGATTAAACTATGAGCTGCTCTGTCATCTCAAAATGGCCCCTGTACAGATACTTTGTTATTTTCAGTTTCAACTGCAGTCATGGCCTCACCCCTTTATATACCAATAGTAACCAGAGGGTGGCGCTAACAGTCAGTTGCATGTGATTGCAGTAACTCCTGACATTGTGCCAAATCTTGATTCTATTTTTTTTATAGTGCTTCTTCAAGACATCTCTTACATTATTTTAGCTAAACTTATAATTTACAGATTTAGCTGTTTTTTTCTCTCCAAAAAAAACGATTTACTGTAGGCCTATAATAATTGTTAACAGTCCTCAAATAAACTGTCTTAAAATATTTGATGATTAGTTGAATCATGTGGGTATATGCTGGGCAAGAACAAAAGGATTGAGAAACCCTGAGATAAACATCAAACCATATCATTGAAAAGCTCCTGCACCATCTTCACCAGACGTTTTGCTGACAACATGTAGACCTACTGATTAGTTTCCATTTTGAAAACTGCTGTCTGTCAGCAACTAAGCTCAAGTAGCAGTTCTACTAACTAGTACTATCTCATTCCAGGTATTCATTCTCTTACTCTGTCCATTAGAATAGATTATTGTTCAGAAATACTTACTTTATTTTTCAGTTCTCTCCATATAGTGTTTTCTGCGCGGTCGTCTCAAAATGGATCCTGTACAAAAGAAACATTTACTTTCAGTTTCAGCTCAGCCCCCCTCCACACCCTGATAATCAAGTGTTTTATTGGTATCTTCCACTAGATGGCAGTAAACACCTGCTGTAACTAGACTACGACTATGTGTTCGGTTTCATACATGCAGTTTCCCAGAGGAGGAGTGCTGATCTAGGATCAGGTCCCCCCTTCCATCTAATCTGTTTCATTATGATCTAAAAGGCAAAACTGATCCCAGATCAGTAGCTCCTACTCTTTATGAATACTTGTCACAGGTGACTCCTCAAGATGATAGGCTCATGATTTATAAATTATATATAAAGGACTTTTTTTCATCTTTACAGAAATTGTATTTAAACCAAGGAAGTTTGAGTTAGTAGCGATGAATTTGCATCTGTCAGCTGCTGTAAACCTATGTGATTGGAGACTGTTATAGACCCCCATCTGACTGTACAGTTTCTTTCCCCATGCTGAACTGTAGCCCTCACCAACTGGTCATCTGGCCCATAAGAGAACTGTACACTACCATCAGGTCCATAGAGACTAAAGGACTATACACTCTATGCTGCACACCACATCTCAAGCCTGCTCTGTCTATTGAATGTCTGACGACGACTTAACTTTATAATAGTTCTGTGTAGCCTAGACTTACCAGAGTCTGCCCGTCTTTCCTTCAAATCAACACATTTATCCTACGTCTAATGTTGCCGAGAAATGTGCGCCACAGTTTCAACAGCCATATTGTAACTGCGTAGGCTACAAACTTACTTTCACTTTCATATGAGGAAAACGCATAACTTCTGACTTCACTGGTGTAGGATAATAATATGACAGAACCCGGTGAGTTTGTGATCCTTCTACTAAGTAGTAATACTGTCATTCAAGGTATTTATTATCTTACTCTGTCCTTTAGACTAGATTATTGTTCAGAAATACTACATATTTTTTTATCTCTCCATATAGTGTTTTCTCCTCTGTCATCTCACTTTATATAACAACAGTAACCAGAGGGTGGCGCTAACAGTCAGTTGCATGCGACAGCAGTAACTCATCACATTGTTTTGAATCTTGCTTCAGTTTTTTTTTTGTACTTCTTCTTGTTACATTATTTTAGCTAAACATATAATTTACTTGAAACCAAATTTTTAGTTGAGCTTTTTTCCTCAAATGTGAATTCCTGTATGCCTATAATAAAGTGTAAACAGGCCTACAAAAATCCAAAAGGTTTTTAATTTTGAGAATGTTCATTTGTATGCCTCAACATATTAAAACTGTCTTAAATTATCTGATGATTAGTTGAATCAGGTGTGTAAACATGGCTGGGCAAGAACAAATTGATTGAGGATTGAGAAACCCTGAGATAAACATAAAACCCTATCATTTAAAAGCTCCTCCACCATCTTTACCAGACGTTTATTTAACTGCAACTCAGCTCAAGTAGCAGTTCTACTAACTAGTAATATCTCATTCCAGGTATTCATTCTCTTACTCTGTCCATTAGAATAGACTATTGTTCAGAAATACTTACTTTATTTTGTACTTCTCTCCAGACAGTGTTTTCTGCTCTGTCGTCTCAAAATGGATCCTGTACAAAAGAACAACTTTATTTTCTGTTTCAGCTCAACGGTCTCCCCGCCCTGATAATAAAGTGTTTTATTGGTATCTTCCACTAGATGGCAGTAAACACCTGCTGGTACTTTTTGTCCCATTGTCTGAAGAAGCCTATTGTGGTGAAACGTCAGGAGTAAATGTAAACTAGACAAATGTATACCAACCAACAGTGGACAATTCCCAGCAAAAGCATGGAGCTCCAACTCTCTAGTGGAGAATAGAGGGAGTTTTCCCCTTGGAGAATCCAGAGTGGCTCACTGAAGAAAAACATATTGGAGAATAACAACAATCTCAATCTGAAGCTACAAAGAAAAAAGGGGAATTCTTCTGAAAATCAGGAACACCATTCTTCCTCCTGCCCCACCTATTGTCCCTTTATGAATATTAGTTGGCATCTAATTGAAGAACAATACTGCTTTATAGATCCCAGCCTGACAACCAATTGTTTGGGGCCTTACTTTGAGCACTTTGCACTGTGCCTCCATTGTCTCCATGTGTCAAGCAGTACAGAGAAAACGCCCTCTAGATGACAGCAGAGGCCTGCTCTTGGATCTACCCTGTCTAACCACCAGTTTAGTGACCTTGTTCGTGAATATGTCCATAGTACTTCACAACCGATTTGAGGCCTTGTCCAGCAATGTCCCATTGGGCTCAACCAAGCCGAGAGTGAGGTTCTAGAAAGAGGACTGACTTTCATACCAACTCCTAAACAGGTGGACTGCAGGGAGCTCCGGAGGAATCTACACTTCTATCATAGAAGATTGAAGTTATTAGATCATTTTGATTATGAAACAGATTTTCCTCATATACTATTTCCAAACCCCTCACATTGGGAACCTCAGTTGGAGTCAGTGTCAGAAACTATACAGACTGTTATACGTAGGAATGTGGCTTCCTTTTCACAATTCAGAATCCGACCTGTATATCAGCTTACTGTGGTCCTCTGTAGCTCAATTGGTAGAGCATGGCGCTTGTAACGCCAGGGTAGTGGGTTCGATCCCCGGGACCACCCATACGTAAAAATGTATGCGCACATGACTGTAAGTCGCTTTGGATAAAAGCGTCTGCTAAATGGCATATTATTATTTAATCTTACAATACCTACTACCATACCCCGTTCAAAGGCACTTAAATTTTTGTCTTGCCTATTCACCATCTGAATGGCACATTTACACAATCCATGTCTCAATGCTTAAAAATCATTCATTAACCTCTCTCCTCCCCTTCATCTACACTGATTGAAGTTGATTTAACAACTTACATAAATAAGAGATCATGTCTTTCACCTGGATTCACCTCATCAATCTATGTCACGGAAAAAGCAGGTGTTCCTAATGTTTTGTACACTCAGAATATTAAAAATATATGACATAAACAACTAATTATAAGCAGATGCTTTACAGTATATACTCAGATACACAAAATACATCTGGTTTCAGATCTAGAAGATTCTCCTATTCAATAGTAATATCATAAATTCTGACCAGTAACTTACCTAGGGTCAAAGGTCACTGATCCATCACTAAAATGTATAGGACGATCCATAGAGAAGTCACTATTCATGGACAGATGACTTGGTACTGGAGAGACTGATCTCCGAATTTTGGTTGGAGATTCTGAAAAAACATAATAAATCCCCATGAAACATGAACTACATTTTAAAGTATTTCAAAACTATATTTCAATAGATAAAATACATTTACATGAAGCAATAAAACATATGCCATTACATAAAGCAAAAAGCATACACTGAGTATACAAAACATTAAGAACACCCTCCTAATATTGAGTTGCACCTCCCCTCTCTTTTTGCCCTCAGAAACAGCCTCAACTCGTTGGGGAATGGACTCTACAAGGTGTCGAAAGCGTCCCACAGGGATGCTGGCCCATGTTGACTCCAATGCGGCCCACAGTTGTGTGTCAAAATGGCTGGGATGTCCTTTGGGTAGTGGACCATTCTTGATACACACAGGAAACTTTTGAGCGTGAAAAACCCAGCAGCGTTGCAGTTCTTGACAAAAACCTGTGGTGCCTGGTACCTACTACCATACCCCCCGTTCAAAGACACTTAAATCTTTTGTCTTGCCTATTCACCATCTGAAGGCACATTTACACAATCCATGTCTCAATTGTCTCAAGGCTTAAAAATCATTCATTAACCTCTCTCCCTCTCTCTCTCCTCCCCTTCATCTACACTGATTGAAGTTTATTTAACAAGTTACATAAATAAGAGATCATATCTTTCCACCTTGATTCACCTCATCAATCTATGTCACGGAAAAAGCAGGTGTTCATAATGTTTTGTACACTCAGTGTACATAAAGCATTAAAATATATGCCATTACATAAAGCATTAAATTATGTGACATTACACAAAGCATTTAAATATATGCCATTACATAAAGCAACAAACAAACAGTGTAAAAAACATGAAGAACACCCTCCTAATATTGAGTTGCAACCCCCCCCACCAGTCTCCTCCCCTGCATCTACACTGACTGAAGTGGATTTAACAAGTGGAACTTACTTGTAACATGGTCACATTGGCCTACTGATTCACTTCCTCATCTCAGTTCCACTTTAATCCTTAAGAGTCTATTCATACACATACTTTATAATATGTCCATATATAGTTATAATCTGTTCTAGGAACATCTACCCAAAATATTATACCTTCTTTATTACTTCACCAAACAGACACTACATGATCAAAAAGTATGTGGACAACATCTCATTACACCTGCTGGTCCAACATCTCATTACACCTGCTGGTCCAACATCTCATTACACCTGCTGGTCCAACATCTCATTACACATGCTGGTGCAACATCTCATTCCAAAATCATGGCCATTAATATGGAGTTGGTCCCCCCTTTGCTGCTATACCAGCCTCCACTCTTTCTGGGAAGGCTTTCCACTAGATGTTGAACATTGCTGCGGGGACTTGCTTCCATTCAGCAACAAGATAATTAGTGAGGTTGGGCACTGATGTTGGGCGATTAGGCCTGGCTCGCAGTAGGCATTCCAAAGGTGTTCGATGGGGTTGAGGTCAGGGCTCTGTGCAGGCCAGTCAAGTTCTCCAGTTCAAACCATTTCTGTATGGACCTTACTTTGTGCACAGAATCGTCTAGAATGTCATTGTATGTGGTAGCGTCACAAATGAGTCTTCCAAATGGACAAATGACTCCAAGCATACTTCCAAAGTTGTGGCAAATGGCTTAAGGACAACAAAGTCAAGGTATTGGAGTGGCCATCACAAAGCCCTGACCTCAATCCTATAGAAAATGTGTGGTTTTAACTGCCATAAATGTTATTCATGTCATTATTAATAGGTTTTTACATAATATCATTATTATTTGTACAACTTGTATTTTGAATATTGATTTTGCTTGTATTTATGTGATAGGAACTATCTGTACATACTATGTTGTGTTGGGACTCTTTTAGTGGTGACAAGTTCCAGACATCGCGGTAAAGTAGCGGTGGTAAAGTTTAGTACTCTGAAAGATAAGTTAAATTAACGACGTGTTTATTTACAAGTATTCTTGTTTCTAAGTGGACCCATTTTCCCTCTCAGTTGTGTGCAGCCAGCGAGGTATGTTCATTATGTTAATTATTTGTCGCGCATATTTACGTGCAAGGTTTCTGTAACGTGAACGCCAACTTGTTTTTTGTGCATGTGTTGAAATGTATTTAAACAGTTCGACGGTGGACATTGGTGGATTGATGACGGTGGAGAATTTAGTAGAAGAATAAATCCATCAGTAACCAGAACAGCGGCGTCGTGTATTTCCTGGAGGGAGTGATAGTCGAACTCGAGTCTGCGTGATCGTTTCCTGACCTGCTCTGCAAGACGGCTCGTCAAGACGGACTCACAGATAAGCCACTGTTCAGTGTTTTTAAGGACTCACACAAGTTCATCCGTTTTTTTCTTTCATGAAGACGTCCGTAAGTCAGACACTTAAGTTTGTGTTCTGAAAAAGGTGACACAAGGATTGGAAAATATAAAGGACTTCAAAGGCTGTGCAGTGGCGGTTTTACACGGAGGGCGGGGGAGGCCCGTGCCTCCCTGGAAATGTGTCTGGCCACCCCTGTGGCCCCCCGTGCTGACCAAATAAAAAATTATGAATTTATAACTATTTTACACGCGAGCGCCAAAAGCGGAACTAATGCAACGCTCTACACGGCAACGTTTCTACACGGGTAAATTAGAGTGGCGCACCGTTTTGCCAGACAGCACAACCGCCGTATCCTGTTGCTGTAGTGTATCTATATGATATATACGCTAGTGCCGCTGTGAGGAAAAATAGATATAATGAACAATAAAACAACAAGCTTGAGCTTCTTAAGACACGGTGGGTTTATCTGTTTCTCAATACCACCGGTAAAATGAATGGAGTTAGTCTGGTGTCCACATGAAGTTACGTGTGTAGACAAAGAGTCTGGTGTCCCATATGAAGTTACATGTGTAGACAGAGACAGTCTGGTGCCCATATGAAGTTAAATGTGTAAACAAAGACAGTCTGGTGTCCATATGAAGTTACATGTGTAGACAGAGACAGTCTGGGTGCCCATATGAAGTTAAATGTGTAAACAAAGACAGTCTGGTGTCCATATGAAGTTACATGTGTAGACAGAGACGGTCTGGGGTCCATATGAAGTTAGATGTGTAGACAAAGACAGTCTGGTGTCCACGTGAAGTTTACATGTGTCTACTTAGATGAACCCCACCGTGTCTTAAGAAGCTGAAGCTTGTTTTATTTTTCATTTTACATCATCTATCTTTTTTTCCTCACAGTACCAGTAGTTCCACACACTACTAGAGTGTATGTATGTTTGTATGTATGTATATATATCCCACCAATCCTCTCTCAAGAGGTTTTCAAAAAGGGGCAAACTCATGTCTCAAGACCTGCTTCTGTTGGTTCCCCTCTCCCTGCCTGTAACTTTCCATCCACATCCCCAAAGTTTTGTGGCCCATTATGACATCACTCCATTAAGTGATTGCTGCATGTACTGCTCTAAGGAAACACTTTCTCTCTCTCTCTCTCTCTTCTCTCTCTCTCGTCGTCTCTCTCTCTCTCTTCTCTCTCTCTCCTCTCTCTCTTCTCTCTCTCTTCTCTCTCTCTCTCTCGTCTCTCTCTCTCTCCTCTCCTCGCTCTCTCTCTCTCTCTCTCTCTCTCGTCTCTCTCTCTCTCTCTCTCTCTCTCCTCTCCTCTCTCTCTCTCTCTCTCTCATTTCGACTCTCTCTCTCTCTCTCTCTCTCTCTCTCCCTCTCTCCTCTCTCTCTCTCTCTCTCTCTCTCTCTCCATCTCTCATCTCTCTCCTCTCTCTCTCTCTCTCTCTCTCTCTCTCTCTCTCTCTCTCTCTCTTCTCCTCTCTCTTCTCTTCTCTCTCTCTCTCTCTCTAGATAGATAGATAGATAGATAGATAGATAGATAGATAGATAGATATAGATAGATAGATAGATAGATAGATAGATAAGATAGATAGATAGATAGATAGATAGATAGATAGATAGATAGGAGTTTATGATTTTATTCTTTTGAATTATCTCTGCCAAACATCTATGTACTACAAATCTTCAAGCTCCACAGATGTTTTATGGCATCCACTAAACCTCTTTAGATATTTGTAAATTATACAGTGTGATACCTTTCAACGAAAGTTTATTTTATTTTTACCAAATATGATTTTTCCTTTTGAAAACAAGCAAAGCAAGAAAAAAAAGAAACAAAATCACTCCAATCATTGCACACTTGTGTCGTTCAGACTTTGCAGGTCCAGCTTTGACATGATGATCTAACTAACACTAATATTGTAACTAATATTGTAACTGAAATATGTATGATCCTATGATGAGCGATTGCTTACTTCCCTTTCACTCTTAAAAAATTACTGAAAAAAAATGTGTATAAAAAGGTATATGTAGTTTATGTTTGTTTAGTGAGCATTCATGCTGTCATTTTTTCCTAATGTTGAACTATGGTGGAAATGTGCTGTCCTAAATGGACTTGCCCATATATGTTGTAAAGCCTTTTTTTGTACACCTGCTCATCAACTGACAGTGAAGTACACAAAGACACAGACACACACACACACACACACACAGCTGTAATATTCTTGTTTTCATGTTGTTGCTGATATCCATCAGTGTTGTTTCATATTGCTACATTGTGTTGACATGATTGTTGCTTTTAAACGAATGTTAACTTAATGTTTATTGTCTGCATCCTATTGGACTACTGGATGTTAATGTGTAACACGTTTCCCTGTTTTATGTGCTTTAGCAATACTGTATGTCAATATGGTCATGCTAGTAAAGCCTCTTTGAATTGAATTTCTTTTCTGATTTTGGTTTATTTTACCTAAATGGATACAGGGTAGTGTGTTTTGTTTATAAATCACTCAGAAAGTTTTCTTTCTTAAAACAAAATGTGGAATCAACTGTCCACAGTAGTGGGGCTTCCATAAATAGGAAATGGCACATTGTTGTACCCTTTGTTGTATCCTGGAGTTTTGTTCACATTGAATATAACCCTGTATTTGTACCCTGTACTTTTTAATTTTTTTTTATTTTATTTATTTTTTCATTTTTATGGCACTATCTCTCTTGCATCTGCACTCTTGTACAAAATACGTGTTATAATAAATGTCATATGATTTTAAAGTAAAATAAAGTTAATATAATCTTTGAATATCATGTGTTGCCAGTTTTTTTTATGTGTGCCCCCCCTGATTAAACACTGGCCCCTCCTTGGCCCCCCCTAGTAAAATGTGTCTAGAACCGCCACTGGGGCTGTGTGTAGCCAAGTAACATAACAGTGTGTAACAAGATATTAAGAGACATTAATGTAAGTGATTTAGCGATATTGATAATTCTTTATTTCATTGAATATAAGTCATTGATTTACTTAAGAAGAGGATTTATGTTTGTGCATTTAAGAAAGCTGTTATTTTGAGTGATTCTGCAACATTTTAAAAAATCTTTTATAATGCCTGCCTTTATTCTGAAGGGTTAATTTCAAAGACAATAACTTAACTTGGCATATTCTATTCTCTTGAGTATTTCTCTTTTTGTAAAATATTTGTTGTAAACTCCACTGTTTATTTAAGACAACTGTCTTGTGTACAGGTTACTTTCAAATAAGTTAATATGTCACATAGAAGTAAGGAGAGTCAGTGTAAAGGATCACTCGTAGAGCCAGTAGAAGAGACAGAGCAGACAGATGAGTCTAGCGTTTACAAGAAGCAGTACAGTCTGAAGAGCCTCGACGAAGTGGAAGAGCCCGTACATTAACGGAAAAGGGAAAATAATTTCAGAAAGAAAAAACAAAAGAACTACTAATTTGCTTTGACAGCATTTATGAACGCTGGAAAGCTTTAACTAAGGTGGCTAAGAAATCAGTTACAAAACAAGATCCAAGTAACATCCTACACGAACACAGCAGCACTATTCAAAGAGAGTTTATCTGAACTGAATGTTTATGAAGAATATCGCAGGATTGACAGCCCAGCTCACGAGATGCGCCGCAAGCTGGATAAATGTATATCAGTCACCAAGATTGTTGTACACAACGCGCAATCTCAAATTCAAGGAACAAAGGAGGAACTGATTTGGCCGGATGCAAGCTCCGTATTCGCATCTACGATTTCCAGTGTGTCATCTCCAGACTTTAAGTCTTCTAAGGCCACTTCCATTCGCTCTAATGTATCCTCAGTTAAACGACAAGAAGCCGCTGCTGAGTATGCAGCACAAAGGCTGTGTTGAAGATTATGGCTGAGCAAGAGTGCCACCAAGAGAAAACTCCAAAGACTTGAAGTTGAGGACAAGAAGATAGTTGCAGAGCAAGAAGTAGCTGCAGTAACTCGTCGTCTTCAAGGCGAAAGAGAAGAGACTGAACGTAAGATAGAAAAGGAGAGACAAGAAGCTTTGCTCTTAAAGAAACAGCAAGAAGAGAATGCTGCAAGGAAAAGATCTGTAGAAGACTTAAAAAAGAGAGCTTGGACGTTTAGAGGAGATAAAAAGACTGAACGCGGCCAGAGCAAAGGCTTCAAGTCTATGACGAAAATGAGTTGTATCCAGACCAAAGGCTTACTCCACATAAGTTTGAGCTGCCTACATTTGAGCAACCAATTGATCAGGTGAATCCTGTGTATCAGAACCCACAACCACTAAGGGATGTGGCTCCAAGAAGTGTGCTTCAAAACGACACAAGAGAGCTTGTGAAAGTCCTGGCTGAGGCTATATCAGCAAATAGGCTTCCCATTCCAGAGCCTACAATTTTTAGTGGGGATCCACTCAAGTTTAACCATTGGAAGCCTTCCTTTCAGACACTGATTGAGAGAAAAAATATTCCAGCTGCAGAGAAAATCTTCTTCCTTCAGAAATATGTGTGGAGGAGCAGCTAAAGAAGCAGTAGAAGTTTTTCCTGATCGATTCAGAAGATTCATATCATGCAGCATGGGACCTGCTCAAGGAACGTTATGGTGAGCCGTTTGTGACTGCCAAGGCCTTCCGAGACAAATTACATGCTTGGCCAAAACTAGCTCCTGTGACACTCTGGCTCCATGGACTTTGATATTTGAGCCAGGGTTGTTCATTTTCATTTGTTTGGATGTATTTCTATGTTGGGGTGTCTAGGTTGTTGATTTCTATGTTTGGTGATTGTGCATGTTTAGTCATATGACTCCCAATCGGAGGTAACGAGTGTCAGCTGTCGGCTCGTTATCTCTGATTGGGAGCCATATTTATACTGTGTGGTTTCTCCTTGGTTTTGTGGGTTTTTGTTCCATTTTTCTGTCAGTGTTACAGAGGACTTCACTATCGTCATTTGTTGTTTTTCGTGGTTGCTTTATTTAATAAAGTCATCATGTTCACTCCACGCGCTGCGTATTGGTCCGCTTCTTCAGACGATCGTGACAGAAAAACCCACCACAAAAAGACCAAGCAGCGTGTCAAGCGGCAACAGGACCTACCTACACGGGATTTATGGACTCCCATAAAGGATTCATGGACATGGGAGGAGATTCTGGATGGTGAGGGGCCTTGGGATCAACCGGGAGAATATCGCCGTCCTCGTGAAGAGCGGGAGGCAGCTAAAGCCGAGAGGCGGCGATATGAGGAGGCAGCACGGAGGCAAGGCTGGAAGCCCGAGAGTACTACCCAAAAATTTCTTGGGGGGGGGCTAGAAGGGAGTGTGGCGAAGTCAGGTAGGAGACCTGCGCCTACTCCCTGGACGGACCGTGGAGAGCGAGAGTACGGCAGGACACCGTGTTACGCAGTAGAGCGCATGGTGTCTCCTGTACGCAGGCATAGCCCGGTTCGGTACATTCCGGGTCCACGTATCGGCCGGGCTAGACTGAGCATTGAGCCAGATGTCATGAGGCCGGCCCCACGCATCCGGTCACCAGTGCGTCTCCTCGGGCCGGCTTACATGGCACCAGCCTTACGCATGGTGTCCCCGGTTCGCCTACATAGCCCGGTGCGGGTTATTCCACCTCCCTGTACTGGTCAGGCGACGGGGAGCATACAACCCAGGTAAGGTTGGTCAGGCTCAGTGCTCAAGGGAGCCAGTACGCCTGCACGGTCCGGTATTTCCGGCACCACCTCCTGTGTCTCCAGTCCAGTACCACCAGTGCCTACACCACGCACTAAGCTTCCTGTGTGTTCCCCGAGTCCTGTGCGTCCTGTTCCTGCTTCCCGCACTAGCCCTGAGATGCGTGTCCTCAGCCCGGTACCTCCAGTTCCGGCACCACGCATCAGGCCTACGGTGCGTCCCCAGGGTCCAGCATGCCCTGTTGCTTCTCCCCGCACTAGCCCTGAGATGCGTGTCCTCAGCCCGGTACCTCCAGTTCCGGCACCACGCATCAGGCCTACGGTGCGTCCCCAGGGTCCGGCATGCCCTGTTTGCTTCTCCCCACGCACTAGCCCTGAGATGCGTGTCCTCAGCCCGGTACCTCCCAGTTCCGGCACCACGCATCAGGCCTACGGTGCGTCCCCAGGGTCCAGCATGCCCTGTTTGCTTCTCCCCGCACTAGCCCTGAGATGCGTGTCCGCAGTCCCGGTACCTCCTGTTCCGGCACCACGCACCAGGCCTACGATGCGCCTCAGACAGCCAGAGTCTGCCGTCTGCCCAACAGGGCCTGAACTGTCCGTCTGCCCAACGCCGTCTGAACTGCCCGTCTGCCCAACGGGGCCTGAACTGTCCGTCTGCCCCAACGCCGTCTGAACTGCCCGTCTGCCCCAACGCAGTCTGAACTGTCCGTCTGCCAAGCGCCGCAGGAACTGCCCGTCTGTACTGAGCCTGCAAAGCCGCCCGTCTGCCATGAGCCTTCAGAGCCGTCCGCCAGACCAGAGCCGCTAGAGCTCTCCGCCAGACAGGGGCAGCCAGAGCCTTCCGCCAGACAGGATCAGCCAGAGCCCTCCGCCAGACAGGATCAGCCAGAGCCTTCCACCAGACAGGATCAGCCAGAGCACTCCGCCAGACAGGATCAGCCAGAGCCTTCCGCCAGACAGGGATCAGCCAGAGCCTTCCGCCAGACAGGATCAGCCAGAGCCTTCCGCCAGACAGGATCAGCCAGAGCCGTCCGCCAGACAGGATCAGCCAGAGCCTTCCGCCAGCCATGAGCAGCCAGATCCGTCAGCCAGCCATGAACAGCCAGATCCGTCAGCCAGCCATGAGCAGCCAGATCCGTCAGCCAGCCATGAGCAGCCAGATCCGTCAGCCAGCCATGAGCCGTCCAGCCAGGATCCGCCAGAGCCCAGCCAGCCAGGATCCGCCATTCAGTCCGGAGCTGCCCCTCAGTCCGGTGCTGCCCCTTAGTCAGGTACTGTCCCTTAGCCCGGTGCTGCCCCTTAGTCCGGTGCTGCCCCTTAGCCCGGTGCTGCCCCTTATCCCGGTGCTGCCCCTTATCCCGGTGCTGCCCCTTATCCCGGTGCTGCCCCTTAGGCCGATGCTGCCCCTTAGTCCGGTGTTGCCCCTTAGTCCAGGTGGGGTTAGTTGGAGGGTGGTCATTGGGAGGAGGCTACTGAAGCAGGTTGTGACTGTGGTGGGGTGGGGATCACGACCGGGGCCAGAGCCGCCACCGTGGACAGACGCCCACCCAGACCCTCCCCTAGTCCTTATGTTGGTGCGCCCGGAGTTCGCACCTTTTAGGGGGGGGTACTGTGACACTCTGGCTCCATGGACTTTGATATTTGAGCCAGGGTTGTTCATTTTCATTTGTTTGGGTGTATTTCTATGTTGGGGTGTCTAGGTTGTTGATTTCTATGTTTGGTGATTGTGCTTGTTTAGTCATATGACTCCCAATCGGAGGTAACGAGTGTCAGCTGTCGGCTCGTTATCTCTGATTGGGAGCCATATTTATACTGTGTGGTTTTCCTCCTTGGTTTTGTGGGTTTTTTGTTCCATGTTTCTGTCAGTGTTACAGAGGACTTCACTATCGTCATTTGTTGTTTTTCGTGGTTGCTTTATTTAATAAAGTCATCATGTTCACTCCCACGCGCTGTGTATTGGTCCGCTTCTTCAGACGATCGTGACAGCTCCTAAGGAGAGTGCAGACTTAAGAACATTTGTAGACTTTCTACGTAGTTGTGAATTCGCTATTTGCTCACAATGAGAGTCTAAAGGTTCTTAATGATGATATTGAGAATCAAAAAACTAGCTGCCAAACTACCCGACTGGTTAAGTAGCAGATGGAACCGAAGGGCCACACAATACCAACTGGAACACAGAAGGTTCCCAAGCTATAACTATTTTGTGACATTCCTGTCGATGGAAGCTAGTATTGCGTGCAACCCTATAACATCCTACAACGCATTACGACAAAGTGAACCTGATAAAGCAAAGATCAAGAACCAAACTGTAGGTGCCAAGATCTTCACAACTAACATCAGTGAGAGAAACATAGTCACATGTTTGTTATGTAAGAAATTAGGACACAGTTTACACAAGTGCTTCAAATTCATTGAAAGGACAGTCGCCGAACGAGTCAAGTTCATTCAGAATGAAAGACTGTGCTTCGGATGTTTAAATCCTGGCCATCAATCCAGGAGCTGCAGTAGCCGGATGGTCTGTGACACCTGCTCAAAACGTCATCCCACATGCCTACACGAAGATCGCTCAAAACAAGAACCAAAAGGGAAACATCTAAAGACATAAGTTATGGCAAGGAAAGAAAGCTACTGTCAACACAAGAGGTTATCAAGGAAACCACATCCAACAGAGTTGTGCAAGATGGCAATACTACACTGACTTCAGCGATATTACCTGTCTATGTGTCAACGCAAAGTGATTCAAGTAAGGAAGTTCTTGTCTATGCTCTGCTAGATTCACAAAGTGATTCTTTCCTTCATTCTTGAGGAAGTAGCAAACATTCTAGATACGAACACGGAACAAGTGAAGCTGAAACTATCTACAATGTCGTCAAAAAGGACAATTGTACCCAGTAAAAGACTCAAATACCTACAAATAAGAGGTCTATTTCTCCTCTAAGAAGATCACAGTGCCAACAACGTACACTCGTGAATTTATCCCTGCCAATCGGACACACATTCCAACTTCAGAGACCGCTAAAGCATGGCCTCATTTGGAGCATCTTGCAGAACACATTGCACCCGCCAAAGGAATGTGAAATTGGTCTGCTAATCGGATACAATTGCCCACAAGCGCTAATGCCCAGAGAAGTCGTATGTGGAGAAGAAAACGAACCCTTTGCTCAGAGAACTGATCTAGGTTGGAGCATAGTGAGTTATGGTGACCCACAAGAGCACTACAGTGATGCAATTGGAGTAAGTCACCGCATCATTGTAAGGAAAGTGACACCTGAACCCAACCAACAATCAAGCTCAAAGGTGAAGTTCACTATGTTTGCAAGACTCAGATCAAGGAAATGATCAGTCCAAATGATGTAATTAAGGTACTAGAATCTGATTTCAGTGAAAGAGTTGAAGAAGATGCAACCGTCTCTCAGGAAGATCTCCACTTCTTGACTAAGCTGAGAGATGAAATCAAACACAAACAAGATGGTCATTATGAAATGCCCTTACCTTTCAAACAAGACAGACCAAATCTACCCAATAATAAGTCATGTTCTGTTCAGCGTCTAAGAGGCTTGTAACGAAGGCTCAAGAGAGACCAGAAATACTGCTCAGACTACATGAACTTCATGAAATATATCATTGCTCGTGGTGATGCTGAGAAGGTTCCCGAAAAGGAACTCAACAATCATCCAGCCTGGTATATTCCCCACCACGGGGTATACCACCCTCAAAAGCCTGGGAAGATACGCGTCGTCTTCGATTGCTCAGCAAGATTCCAAGACACGTCATTGAATGACCACCTTCTTACTGGGCCCAGAGCTCACAAATACCTTGGTGGGAGTTCTCTGCAGGTTTCGCAAGGGCCCAATTGCTATTATGTGTGATGTGGAGCGAATGTTCCATCAGTTCCATGTAAGACCGGAAGACCAAGACTACCTGAGGTTCTTATGGTGGGAGAATGGTGACCTGATGTCTCCGCCATCAACTTTCCGGATGAAAGTCCATCTGTTTGGGGCAGCCTCCTCACCCGGCTGTGCCAATTTTGGTCTCAAACATCTAGCCGCTAAAGGTCAGGATCAATTTAACCAAAAACGATGTTAAATTCATCCAAAGGAATTTTATGTTGACGATGGACTGGTGAGTGTAACGTCTGATGCTGAGGCAATTCAACTCATCAAGGAAGCAAGAGGTCTTTGCAGCACAGGCAAGCTAAGACTACATAGGTTCGTCTCCAACAGCAAGCATGTATTGAAATCAATACCAAAGGAAGAGTGCGCTGAAAGTGTCAAAAACTTTGATATGGCTTTGGGAGAGCCACTCATGGAAAGAGCTCTCGGAGTGCAATGGTGCGTGTCCTCTGATGACTTTCAGCTCAGAGTTACAGTCAAGGAACACCCGTTGACTAGAAGAGGAGTGCTATCAACAGTAGCTTCCATCTACGACCCATTGGGGTTCGTAGCCCCATTCATTCTCCTAGGAAAGCAGATATTGCAACAACTGTGTCGAGACAAGGCCGGTTGGGATGAACCACTCTCAGAGGAGCTCAAGACACAGTGGGAATCTTGGCTACAAGATCTACAAAACTTGTCTAATGTAAGGATCAGAAGGTGCTATATTCCAGCAAACTTCATAGATGTCAAACAGTACGAGCTTCACCACTTCTCAGATGCCAGCGTCACAGGCTATGGGGAGTGTACTTATCTCAGAACAATCAACACCAATGGGGATGTCCATTGTTCGTTAGTCATGGGGAAAGCACGTGTTGCCCCCACCAAAGTGACCACAAAATACCACGCCTTGAGTTATCTGCAGCAGTGGTAGCAGCAAGGACAAGTGTTGTGCTCAGAAAGGAGCTCGAAATAGATGGTCTTCAAGAACATTTTTGGACAGACTCAAAGATTGTCCTTGGATATATAAACAATGATGCAAGACGATTCCACGTCTTTGTGGCTAACAGAATCCAAAGAATCAAGTCCACTACAGATTCAAAGCAATGGCGATTTGTACGTTCTGAAGATAATCCTGCGGATCATGCTTCAAGAGGCCTAAAGGCAGATCAGCTTGTAGCTTCAACTTGGTTTAATGGGCCAGATTTCTGTGGGAAAAGAGAGCTGCCCATAGAAGACGTCAAAGTAAGTGAGGTCATTGACAATGATCCAGAACTTCGAAAGGCCCAGGTGCTCAACACAAAAGCAAAAGAGGACAGGACATTGTTAGACCGCCTGACAAGGTTTTCTGACTGGAAAAGAGCCGTCAAAGCTATTGCTCGTCTTAAGCGCCATGCTAAGCAACTCAAGGGTCTCAAACTTAAAACAAATGAAGCCACAAGTGTTGAGGAAAGACAGGAAGCAGAGCTTTTCATCATCAAATTGGTTCAAACGGAAGTATTCAGCACTGAAATCAAAGGTATAAAGCAATGCAAGGAAGTAAATCCCAAAGACAAAACAAACAAGCTACACAAACTAAGTCCCTTTGTCGATGAGTACGGTGTGCTCAGGGTTGGAGGACGTTTGACAAGATCTGCCCTTCATCCACATGTAAAGCATCCTGCCATTGTACCTAAGGCAAGTCATGTGTCTTCTTTACTCATCAACCACTACCATGAAAAGGTGCATCATCAAGGAAGAGGATAAACTGTCAATGAATTGCGATCCAATGGTATATGGGTTACAGGTTGCAGCAGCGCAGTTGCCTCGCACATCTACAAATGCACAACATGCAGAAAGTATAGAAGGAACACACAGGAACCAAAGATGGCAGACTTGCCAGACGAGAGGACTGCTCTCCAAGAAATCAATGGAGATTAGAAAGAGTAGCACAGGTGTACCCTAGCACTGATGGAATAGTCAGAAAGGTAAAACTGTTAATTAGTGACTCAACCTTAGATAACCAGGGAAAACACACTACAAAGCCAGTCTATCTTGACAGGCCTGTATACAAGACAGTTTTACTGCTTGAAGCAGAATGAATGTTATGGTTATTTTGTGAGGTGAAATCCCAAAGGATGTGATTTGGTGGGAGTTTAACTGCCATAAATGTTATTAATGTCATTATTAATGTTATTCATGTCATTATTAATAGGTTTTACATAATATCATTATTATTTGTACAACTTGTATTTTGAATATTGATTTTGCTTGTATTTATGTGATAGGAACTATCTGTACATTCTATGTTGTGTTGGGACGCTTTTAGTGGTGACAAGTTCCAGACATTGCGGTAAAGTTTAGTACTCTGAAAGATAAGTTAAATTAACGACGTGTTTATTTACAAGTATTCTTGTTTCTAAGTGGACCCATTTCCCTCTCAGTTGTGTGCTGCCAGCGAGGTATGTTCATTATGTTAATTATTTGTCGCGCATATTTACGTGCAAGGTTTCTGTAACGTGAACGAAAACTTGTTTTTTGTGCATGTGTTGAAATGTATTTAAACAGTTCGACGGTGGATTGATGACGGTGAAGAATTTAGTAGAAGAATAAATCCATCAGTAACCAGAACAGCGGCGTCGTGTATTTCCTGGAGGGAGTGATACACACACACACATACATACATACAGTATTGAGAGATAGGGAGAGACAGACAGTTGTGAGGACAATATGTCTGAGAATCAATATGTAGGTTGTAGTTTAGAATGAGTTAAAGGCAGAGGAGGGTACAATAGGACAAGTGTTTTGTCCCTGACCAGTCCTCCTACTGCCAGACCACTGGATCCTGTGTCTCCATCTAAAACCTCATTTCTGTGCCGGCCGTGCGTGGCCACACTAAGAACCAAGACCCAGAAGAAGGGTAAGAAGAGGACATTGGCTGTTACACCAGCTAAGGAGAAGAAGGTGAGATTGGCTGTTACACCAGCTAAGGAGAAGAAGGTGAGATTGGCTGTTACACCAGCTAAGGAGAAGAAGGTGAGATTGGCTGTTACACCAGCTAAGGAGAAGAAGGTGAGATTGGCTGTTACACCAGCTAAGGTGAAGAAGGTGAGATTGTCTGTTACACCAGCTAAGGTGAAGAAGGTGAGATTGGCTGTTACACCAGCTAAGGAGAAGAAGGTGAGATTGGCTGTTACACCAGCTAAGGTGAAGAAGGTGAGATTGTCTGTTACACCAGCTAAGGTGAAGAAGGTGAGATTGGCTGTTACACCAGCTAAGGAGAAGAAGGTGAGATTGGCTGTTACACCAGCTAAGGTGAAGAAGGTGAGATTGGCTGGAACACCAGCTAAGGTGAAGAAGGTGAGATTGGCTGTTACACCAGCTAAGGTGAAGAAGGTGAGATTGGCTGGAACACCAGCTAAGGTGAAGAAGGTGAGATTGGCTGTTACACCAGCTAAGGTGAAGAAGGTGAGATTGGCTGTTACACCAGCTAAGGTGAAGAAGGTGAGATTGGCTGGAACACCAGCTAAGGAGGAGAAGGTGAGATTGTCTGGAAGACCAACAAAGTCCCCTGTCCCCGAGGTGAAGAGGACACCTCCAGTCTATGGGTCTGGTCCCCTTGCCAGGGCCAGATATTACCTGGATTGCCATCAATACCTCCATGCTTTGTTTATGAGGTCACACGTGAAGAAGTACAAAGAGGACATCATCAAGAGGTAAGGTAGTAGAAGTATGTGATAAGAGTGATTGTTTTTTAGACTTGAGATTATAATTCAGTTGATATGCCATACCATATATCTACAATGTAGGATAATAGGTTTGTGCAATTTCTATGTACTTTCAGAGAAAGGAGTTAGTGCAGGAAAAAGATGGTCCCTTGTCCCAACCGGTGGAGACAGAGGTCTTTCAGACCTTTTCCTGGAGTGAGACTCTGGCGTGGGGCAGAGGAGAAGGCACCTTTGATGACCACCTGTTAGAGGGCAACCCTTCCCCAGGCCAGAAACCTCAAAGTAGACCTCATCAAAAGTAGATAAATCACCACAAGGTGAGGATTAACCCAATATCATGTTCACACTAGATGTCCAATATCAATCATTTCACAATTGACATGTTGTATATAGTTGTACCGTTTCTACAAGTCAATTAGTAAAGTAAGTACGCCTCTGACATGTAAGCCTTGTCCGAGACAAAAGACTAAACTAAGAGAAGAAACCTTCTAATGTCTCCTCTTTTCAGAGACGACTTTCAACGTAAGAAGCAGGACCTCCTTGACAGAGGGACATGGATGGTGCTGTCAATGGCCTTGTTCACCAGCAGGCAAAATAAAATGAAGTTTGTACCAACATGCCTGGAGATGGAGCTGTGGAGGGGAGGATGCTGTGAGAAGATGTTCTTCACTCTGAACTCCATGGCCATCTGCCTATGTTCTGATGCCACTAGAGGACATGTTAACAGGTTGAGGGTCGGCAATGATACCCAGATCATGAAGTGGAAGAAACAGGCTGAGGTAAGTGTGAGTCTTAAACATATGTAAACACAATTTTGATTCAGCCTATTTCATAATTCTGTTATTTCAAGGTGATTACACAGGCTACCTTATTTATGAGTACAATGAGTGGTTATTACGTGTATGTCAGTAATCTCAATGTTAATTCCAGATTAAGATATTTAAGAGGAGACTGGCCTATTCACAGGAGGAAACAGTGATGTACGGAACGTTCTCAATGACCTGGGACAATGTCCAAGCATATCCAAAAATGTGTGGTCTAACATTCTATTTATTATTGTGATACTTCAGTAAAACAAGAATATATCTTCCAAATGGCATTTCCCATTTCCCATATACAGTGCATTCGGAAAATATTCAGACCCCTTCCCTTTTTCCACATTTTGTTACGTTACAGCCTTATTCTAAAAAAAAATATTATAATAATATGATGAAGAGAAAACAGTTTTTAGAAATGTTTGCAAATGTATTAAAAATAAAAACTGAAATGCCTTATTTACAGATGTATTCAGACCCTTTGCTTTGAGACTGGAAATTGAGCTCATGTGCATCCTGTTTCCATTGATCATCCTAAATATGTCTTTACAACCTAAACGGAATGGATACGTAATACATAAAAATGTACGCAAAAATAAAATGCAAAAATGCAAATGAAATGTTGTCGTTATTTGAAATGGGTGAATTATTGTTATGGTCATCAAAGAGGCCAGAAGGATGGCTGAGCAGCTGATTAAAAACATGTATTATACCCCCCTCTAACCCAGGGCCATGTATTATACCCCCTCTAACCCAGGGTCATGTATTATACCCCCTCTAACCAAGGGTCATGTATTATACCCCTCTAACCCAGGGTCATGTATTATACCCCTCTCTACCCAGGGGCCATGTATTATACCCCCTCTAACCCAGGGTCATGTATTATACCCCCTCTAACCCAGGGTCATGTATTATACCCCCTCTAACCAAGGGTCATGTATTATACCCCCTCTAACCCAGGGTCATGTATTATACCCCCTCTAACCAAGGGTCATGTATTATACCCCCTCTAACCCAGGGTCATGTATTATACCCCCTCTAACCAAGGGTCATGTATTATACCCCCTCTAATCCAGGGTCATGTATTATACCCCCTCTAACCCAGGGTCATGTATTATATACCCCTCTAACCCAGGGTCATGTATTATACCCCCTCTAACCCAGGGTCATGTATTATACCCCCTCTATCCCAGGGTCATGTATTATACCCCCTCTACCCCAGGTCATGTATTATACCCCCTCTAACCCAGGGTCATGTATTATACCCCCTCTAACCAAGGGTCATGTATTATACCCCCTCTAACCCAGGGTCATGTATTATACCTCCTCTAACCCAGGGTCATGTATTATACCCCCTCTAACCCAGGGTCATGTATTATACCCCCTCTAACCCAGGGTCATGTATTATACCCCCTCTAACCCAGGGCCATGTATTATACCCCCTCTAACCCAGGGTCATGTATTATACCCCCTCTAACCCAGGGTCATGTATTATACCCCCTCTAACCCAGGGTCATGTATTATACCCCCTCTAACCAAGGGTCATGTATTATACCCCCTCTAACCCAGGGTCATGTATTATACCCCCTCTAACCCAGGGTCATGTATTATACCCCCTCTAACCCAGGGTCATGTATTATACCCCCTCTAACCAAGGGTCATGTATTATACCCCCTCTAACCCAGGGTCATGTATTATACCTCCTCTAACCCCAGGGTCATGTATTATACCCCCTCTAACCCAGGGTCTTTGGGTGGGAAGGAGAGGTTCCAGACAGCTACAGCTGAAGAAACAGGCAGCAGGTTAAACGATGACCAAGTGACCGATTGGCTAGCAGAGCAGGATGCTTACACTTTGCATAAACCTGTGCGAAAAACAATTTTCATCGAAATATAGTTTTTTTCTATTCATCCCTTGTCACAGTTTCAGGCTGATCTATGTGACATGCAGGCACTTGCCGATAAAAATGATGGAGATCGATACATGCTAACGGTTATAGACGTTTTACTCTAAAATAGCTTTTGTCTTAAAAAATAAGAGTGGGGCAGAGGAGACTCGGGCCTTTGACTCTATCTTGGAGGAAGGAGGAGCACCCAAGAAAGTACAGACTGACGGTGGTAAAGAATTTTTTTCAGAAACTCGTGAGAGAAAGCACAATATCGTGCATTTTGCTACAGGCTCGGATTTTAAAGCTTCAGTGGTCGAACGCTTTAACGGGACTTTGAAGGAGAGGATGTGGAAATGCTTTTACGGCTCACAACACCCGTAGATATGTGGCTATAGTTGCTACCCAGCACCTCTCCTAAACAGGTGTTCTACTCTGCTACCCAGCACCTCTCCTAAACAGGTGTTCTACTCTGCTACCCAGCACCTCTCCTAAACAGGTGTTTTACTCCGTTAGCCAGCACCTCTCCTAAACAGGTGTTCTCCTCTGTTACCCTGCACCTCTCCTAAACAGGTGTCCTCCTCTGTTTAGCCAGCACCTCTCCTAAACAGGTGTTCTACTCTGTTAGCCAGCACCTCTCCTAAACAGGTGTTCTACTCTGTTAGCCAGCACCTCTCCTAAACAGGTGTTCTCCTCTGTTAGCCAGCACCTCTCCTAAACAGGTGTTCTACTCCGCTAGCCAGCACCTCTCCTAAACAGGTGTTCCACTCTGCTAGCCAGCACCTCTCCTAAACAGGTGTTCTACTCTGCTAGCCAGCACCTCTCCTAAACAGGTGTTTCTACTCTGTTAGCCAGCACCTGTCCTAAACAGGTGTTCTACTCTGTTACCCAGCACCTCTCCTAAACAGGTGTTCTCCTCTGTTAGCCAGCACCTCTCCTAAACAGGTGTTCTACTCTGCTAGCCAGCACCTCTCCTAAACAGGTGTTCTACTCTGTTAGCCAGCACCTCTCCTAAACAGGTGTTTCTCCTCTGTTAGCCAGCACCTCTCCTAAACAGGTGTTCTCCTCTGTTAGCCAGCACCTCTCCTAAACAGGTGTTCTACTCTGCTAGCCAGCACCTCTCCTAAACAGGTGTTCTACTCTGTTAGCCAGCACCTCTCCTAAAACAGGTGTTCTACTCTGTTAGCCAGCACCTCTCCTAAACAGGTGTTCTCTCTCTGCTACCCAGCACCTCTCCTAAACAGGTGTTCTCCTCTGTTACCCAGCACCTCTCCTAAACAGGTGTTCTACTCTGTTACCCAGCACCTCTCCTAAACAGGTGTTCTACTCTGTTACCCAGCACCTCTCCTAAACAGGTGTTCTACTCTGCTACCCAGCACCTCTCCTAAACAGGTGTTCTCCCTCTGTTAGCCAGCACCTCTCCTAAACAGGTGTTCTACTCTGTTAGCCAGCACCTCTCCTAAACAGGTGTTCTCCTCTGCTACCCAGCACCTCTCCTAAACAGGTGTTCTCCTCTGTTAGCCAGCACCTCTCCTAAACAGGTGTTCTACTCTGTTAGCCAGCACCTCTCCTAAACAGGTGTTCTACTCTGTTAGCCAGCACCTCTCCTAAACAGGTGTTCTCCTCTGCTACCCAGCACCTCTCCTAAACAGGTGTTCTCCTCTGTTAGCCAGCACCTCTCCTAAACAGGTGTTCTACTCTGCTAGCCAGCACCTCTCCTAAACAGGTGTTCTCCTCTGTTAGCCAGCACCTCTCCTAAACAGGTGTTCTACTCTGTTAGCCAGCACCTCTCCTAAACAGGTGTTCTACTCTGTTAGCCAGCACCTCTCCTAAACAGGTGTTCTACTCTGTTAGCCAGCACCTCTCCTAAACAGGTGTTCTCCTCTGCTTACCCAGCACCTCTCCTAAACAGGTGTTCTCCTCTGTTACCCATCACCTCTCCTAAACAGGTGTTCTACACTGTTACCCAGCACCTCTCCTAAACAGGTGTTCTACTCTGTTACCCAGCACCTCTCCTAAACAGGTGTGCATTTCTTTTTGCCTCCAGTTTAAGGTAAAGGACACCTGACTTTATATTTAAAGCCTTTTGGAATCCACATTTTCCACTAAATAAGAAGTGATATTTCCTGGGGCCAGAAAAGGCTCTGCATGGTAGGAATGGCCCAGCAGCACTCCAACACTAGTTTGGTGAATTCCAAATGTTCCCTTTATTCTAGATTATTAACCTGAAATACTCACTTTACTTTCAAACTGCGTTGCATTTTAGAGATTAAACTATGAGCTGCTCTGTCATCTCAAAATGGCCCCTGTACAGATACTTTGTTATTTTCAGTTCAACTGCAGTCATGGCCTCACCCCTTTATATACCAATAGTAACCAGAGGGTGTGCGCTAACAGTCAGTTGCATGTGATTGCAGTAACTCCTGACATTGTGCTAAATCTTGATTCTATTTTTTTTATAGTGCTTCTTCGGACATCTCTTACATTATTTTAGCTAAACTTATAATGTACTCCAAACCAGGTTTAGTTGTGTTTTTTTCTCTCCAAAATATGATTTACTGTAGGCCTATAATAATTGTTAACAGTCCTCAAATAAATTGTCTTTAATATTTGATGATTAGTTGAATCAGGTGTGTAAATGCTGGACAAGAACAAAAGGATTGAGAAACCCTGAGATAAACATCAAACCATATCATTGAAACGCTCCTGCACCATCTTTACCAGACGTTTTGCTGATAACATGTGATAACACTTTGAAAACTGCTGTCTGTCAGCAACTAAGCTCAAGTAGCAGTTCTACTAACTAGTAATATCTCATTCCAGGTATTCATTCTCTTACTCTGTCCATTAGAATAGATTATTGTTCAGAAATACTTACTTTATTTTTCAGTTCTCTCCATATAGTGTTTTCTGCGCGGTCGTCTCAAAATGGATCCTGTACAAAAGAAACATTTACTTTCTGTTTCAGCTCAGCCCCCTCCCCATCCTGATAATCAAGTGTTTTATTGGTATCTTCCACTAGATGGCAGTGAACCACTGCTGTAACTAGACTTTACAACACCATGTGTTTGGTTTCCTGGTCCTGCTGACTCATACTACATTTACATTTTAGTCATTTAGCAGAAGCTCTTATCCAGAGAGACTTCCAGTTGGTCCTGGTGACTCCTGGGCCCTTATTCATAAAGGCAGTGTCCCAGAGGAGGAGTGCTGATCTAGGATCAGGTCCCCCCTGTCCATCTAATCTGTTTCATTATGATCTAAAAGGCAAAACTGATCCCAGATCAGCATTCATATGACTGCTGTCGCAGGTGACTCTTCAAGATGAGGCTCATGATTTATAAATTATATATATTTTTTTATCTTTACAGAAATTGTATTTAAACCAAGGAAGTTTGAGTTAGTAGTGATGAATTTGCATCTGTCAGCTGCTGTAAACCTATGTGATTGGATGTTATAGACCCCCATCTGAACAGTTTCTTTCCCCATGCTGTAGCCCTCACCAACTGGCCATCTGGTCCATAGAGACTAAAGGACTATACACTCTATGCTGCACACCACATCAAGCCATCTCTGAACTGTACACTACCATCATGGTCCATAGAGACTAAAGGACTATACACTCTATGCTGCACACCACATCAAGCCATCTCTGAACTGTACACTACCATCTGGCCCATAGAGACTAAAGGACTATACACTCTATGCTGCTCACCACATCAAGCCATCTCTGAACTGTACACTACCATCTGGTCCATAGAGACTAAAGGACTATACACTCTATGGGAAAGTATTGGGAAGGTAGAAAGATAACAGTGAATATGAGACATGGGGGAAGGTATTGGGAAGGTAGAAAGATAACATTGAATTTCCCCCAAGTATCGCAAACAGGAAGTTAAAATTAGTCACAAGGTTGTGCTAACTAAAGTAGTGTTGCAAAAGCCTTTCCACCCCACTCTTCCCCATCAGTCTCAAGAACAGAACCTGTGGTTTAATGTAGATACATGTAGATACAACAGAAACAAGATGTGATACTATCTACTTCTCTTTTACCAGAACAGAGACATTTCCCAGAGGAGGCTGGTGGGAAGGGCTATAGGAGGACGGGTTCATTTTTATGGCTGAAATTGAATAAATAAATTACGTGTTTGATACCGTTCCATTAATTCCATTCCAGTCTTTACAATGAGCCTGTCCTCCTATAGCGTGCAGGTGTATGCAGGTGTCCATGTTGCTGTGGAGGCAAACTATATTTTAAAAAAAACTACCTTTAAAGGTCCAATGCAGCCGTAAAAATAAAAGAAGATCATATGTGAAAATTGTGCATTTCTAAGTTTTGTAGAAAAATATATAAAGTTAAAAAGACCTAATTTAAAAGTTTAAACATTTTAAAACCAGTGATTTTCAAACCCAATCAGATTCACAGTGGTGTGGGGAGCAATAAAATCCCCTCCATTGGACTGGAAACTAGAAACTCACTGCAGGTGGAAATCACTGGGTTTACTTTTATGTCACATTTTGTAAAGACTTTTTCTTCTTGTCTTTTTAACTACAGATTATAGAAACGTGCTGTTTTCCACAAATATAGACACTGTTGTGGTGCTGGAGAGGATGAATATGAGGTTGAAAAGTGGAGGAATGCCTTTTAACACTAGAATCAGACCCCAATAAAACCTATGTCCTGCTCCCTGACTTTTTCCTAAATGTTTGTATTTTACACTGCTAATTTGTCAGAATTTTTACATCACGAACAGAAAAGTATTCTATGCCTTGTTACCCGTTGTTTTCACCTATTCCCAACTTAATCTGCCAAGACAATGCGCCACTATGAGTCTCTCTTTCCTCACTGAATAAATGACAAATGGATGAATGGCGATAATTGTGCACCTTACTTCACAATTTAATTTAAATGAGGCTTAACTGAATGATATCATATCTCATGGCTACTCTATTGAATGTTTGACGACCGAACTTCATAATAGTTAGCCTAGACTTACCAGAGTCTGCCCGTCTTTCCTTCAAATCAACACATTTATCCGGCTTCTAATGTTACAGAGAAATATGTGCCACAGTTTCAACAGCCATTGTGTAACTGCGTAGGCTACACACTTACTTTTAATTTCATATGAGGAAACTGGTGCGGCCGCCTGTTTTCTTGCAGATGAAGTAAACTCTCATAGGGAACTCATTCAACCAGCCTAAACAAACAGTAAATAAAATATGTCAAATGGTCAAAAAACAATGGTCGAAAGATAATCATTTCCTCCTAATATAGCCATGTACATTAAAGACAGGTACATTGCTACAGATGTAGGATCTTAATTTGAGCCCATTTGCTACAGCAGGAAAATAACCCTGAAGCAACACGACATTTGAATTATTATATGGATTATAATGAATTGACATTTTTCAAAAGGGAAAGGTGGAAAAGTGGAAATTACAAACTTCCGAAGACTTTTTAACCCTCCAATACAAACAAGTTTTAGTTCTCCTGCAACAGGCTGATTAAATTAAGATCCTTCATCTGTACAGAACTTGTCTTTATCTAAACCAAGGCAGTTTGCATTATTAGCAATGACGTTGTAACTGTCAGCTGCTGTAAAACCTATGTGATTGGATGTTATAGACCCCCATCTGAACAGTTTTTATTTCCCCATGCTGTAGCCCTCACCAACTGGCCATCTGGTCCATAGAGACTAAAGGACTATACACTCTATGCTGCTCACCACATCAAGCCATCTCTGAACTGTACACTACCATCTGGTCCATAGAGACTAAAGGACTATACACTCTATGCTGCTCACCACATCAAACCATCTCTGAACTGTACACTACCATCTGGTCCATAGAGACTAAGGACTATACACTCTATGCTGCTCACCACATCAAACCATCTCTGAACTGTACACTACCATCTGGTCCATAGAGACTAAAGGACTATACACTCTATGCTGCACACCACATCAAGCCATCTCTGAACTGTACACTACCATCTGGCCCATAGAGACTAAAGGACTATACACTCTATGCTGCACACCACATCAAGCCATCTCTGAACTGTACACTACCATCTGGCCCATAGAGACTAAAGGACTATACACTCTATGCTGCTCACCACATCAGCCCATCTCTGAACTGTACACTACCATCTGGTCCATAGAGACTAAAGGACTATGCACTCTATGCTGCACACCACATCAAGCCATCTCTGAACTGTACACTACCATCTGGTCCATAGAGACTAAAGGACTATACACTCTATGCTGCTCACCACATCAAGCCATCTCTGAACTGGGGGAAGGTATTGGGAAGTCAGAAAGATAACAGTGAATATGAGACATGGGGAAGGTATTGGGAAGTCAGAAAGATAACATTGAACCCCCTCCCTCCACGCAAGTATCGCAAAGCAAACAGGAAGTTAAATTAGTCACAAGGTTGTGCTAACTACAGTAGTGTTGCAAAAGCCTTTCCACCCCACTCTTCCCCATCAGTCTCAAGAACAGGACCTGTGGTTTAATGTAGAAACATGTAGATACAACAGAAACAAGATGTGATACTATCAACTTCTCTTTTACCAGAACAGAGACATTTCCCAGAGGAGGCTGGTGGGAAGGGCTATAGGAGGACGGGTTCATTTTTATGGCTGAAATGGAATAAATAAATGAAGTGTTTGATACCGCTCCATTGACACCATTCCAGTCTTTACAATGAGCCTGTCCTCCTATAGCTCCTCCACCAGCCTCCTCTGGTTATGTGACAGTATGCAGGTGTTGCTGCAAACTATATTTATAAAACTCACTTTAAAGGTGAAATGCAGCGGTAAACATTAAATTAAAGCATATGTGAAAAGGGTGTTTTTCTAAGTTTCGTAAAAAATATATAAAGTTAAAAAGTTTTACTCTATGACGTAATCAAAAGTATAAACATTTTAAACTTAAACAGTATAAACTTTCAAACATTAGATTCGCAGTGATGTGAGGAGCAATAAAATACCCTCCATTGGGCTAGAAACTAGAAACTCATTGCAGGTTTTGAAAATCACAGTTTTCTTACTTTTATGTCACAGATAAACATTTTATAAAGACTTTTCTTCTTGTCTTTTTAACTACAGATCATAGAAACGTGCTGTTTTCACAAATATAGACACTGTTGTGGTGCTGGAGAGGATGAATATGAGGTTGAAAAGTGGTGGAATTGCCTTTTAACACTAGAATCAGACCCCAAATAAACCCATGTCCTGCTCCCTGACCTTTCCTAAATGTTTGTATTTTACTGCTCATTTGTCAGAATTTTTACATCACAAACAGAAAATATTTAGAGCCTTTTTACCCGTTTTTTAACCTATTCCCAATTTAATCCGCTGTAGGACGTTGGTACCCAGCCAGGCACTAATGACTCTCTCTCTCCTCACTGAATAAATGGCAAATGGATGAATGGGCAAAATTGTGAACGTTACTTCATAAATTAATTTAAATGAGGCCCAACTGAATGATAAGGAGGGTGAAGAGGTTGATTTAATTTAGAAAGACAATAGTGTAATGATGAGTTGTGTTATGCCTATTTATCAGCAGCAAATCATTTGACCGCATCTTGCAGGTTGATACCATTCTGTTTTACATTTTACTTTGTAAAAATAAGCTCTTATGGGACTGTTTTATTTACTGTAACTCTATTACTAATCAAATGTATTGCGGGAAATGAAAACATGCTATGTGTTGCAGTCAACACAATCTCACACTCAATCCGTTCAAATATGCACAAAAACATTTTCAGCAGATTTTGTGCGTATTTGTGTGGCTTAATTCGTGTGAAAATACACATTTTTGTACGACTTAATTCATAGGAAAATACATTTTTGGGGGGCGAATTAAGCCACACAAAAACGCACAAAATCTGCTAAAATACTTTTTGTACATATTTGCTCGAATTGAGTGTGAGAATGTGTTGCAAAACATATGCCTTTAGAATAATGCAAAACATATCATTGACTCTACCTAAACTAATTTCACACATAATAAGAGTTAGCCTATAGACCAGATGAAATTGACAATAGTCTGTAATTGACAGATGCAGGGAAAGGAGCATCTCTTTATCAAATCCTCCTTCAGAGTCACATGCAGGTAAAACATTGTGATTTCTATATAGTGCTGTATCTGAAAGAGCATATTCTGCAGTTTCTATGACACTTACCTTTATCAAATAACTCTCAACATTCAAGAGGTGCAGCTCTATTTCCAAATATCATTTTTTCACCAACATCCCTGCTGTTCATTCATTTAGCACATGACCACTCTAGTGCCAGCATTGCTCTGGCTACTAAGCAACAACGAGTAACATAATATTCTGTCGTCAATGGATGAATGGCCAATAGAAACCAGATAGAAACTGATAATGATGCATGTGACTTCTGTTTTGGTTAGCAGCGGGATGTTGAAACAACTTACTCAGTGTCTTTCCATATCTGGGGAAAGATTAAACCAGACCAGCCGAGTGAGCGACTGTCTGAGACTGTGGTTTTGAGACACGTGGAGCCAAAAAAAAAAGACACAATGTCAAATCAGCAGGTCCTGCTCTCCCTCTTCCCCAAGCACCACAGCTCCCACTGGGAAAAAAGACACAATGTCAAGACAGCAGGTCCTCCTCTCCCTCTTCCCCAAGCACCACAGCTCCCACTGGGGAAAAGACACAATGTCAAGACAGCAGGTCCTGTTCTCCCTCTTCCCCAAGCACCACAGCTCCCACTGGGGAAAAATACACAATGTCAAGACAGCAGGTCCTGTTCTCCCTCTTCCCCAAGAAACCACAGCTCCCACTGGGGAAAAATACACAATGTCAAGACAGCAGGTCCTGCTCTCCCTCTTCCCCAAGCACCACAGCTCCCACTGGGGAAAAAGACACAATGCCAAGACAGCAGGTCCTGCTCTCCCTCTTCCCCAAGAACCACAGCTCCCACTGGGGGGGAAAAAGACACAATGTCAAGACAGCAGGTCCTGTTCTCCCTCTTCCCCAAGCACCACAGCTCCCACTGGGGAAAAAGACACAATGTCAAGTAAGTAAGAGCGGACGGAAAAAGTATCATAAACTGTGTGCAGGGCAACCGATTTGTTTTGTGGGGCTTGCTCACACAAAGCCCCGAAGCTGTGTGCTGACTGTGGACCTGAAGCATAAAGAGAAGACATGATTGGTTCATGTGTAAAGGCTCGGTACAGTGTCTGATACAATCAACACATTATTGTTTTTATATCTTTGTCAGAAATATATTAACACAAATATTTATTCATGGAATTAATCCTTTATAATTGTTCATGCACTGGTGCGTTTGTTTGGAATACAGCAAATTATTTCACCTGAACACCTGGCTGGTTATATTATTATTATTATTATTATTATTATTATTATTATTATTATTATTATTATTATTATTATTATTATATTTTTCATTCTACTTTTGTCAAAATAAACTGTAAATTAACTTTATTAAGTACTATAAACTCTATTACTACTTGAATCTACAAATAAAGTTGATTAAATGGATTACACTGTAATGTTTTTATTGTAAGGGAAACAGAAATAGGCTATAGGGCGATTTTATTTTTACTTTGTAGAATTAACTTTTTTTTAAGTTACAAAAATAATATATTTTCCACAAATATTTCTTCATGCAATTAATCCTTTACAATAGTTTATGCACTATTTATCAAGCGTTTATTTATCAACCATGTTGTCACACCTTGCTCTAGTGCAGGGATGGGCAACTCCAGTCCTCTCTGGGCCTGATTTGGTGTCACACCTTGCTCTAGTGCAGGGATGGCCAACTCCAGTCCTCGGGGCCTGATTGTTGTCACACCTTGCTCTAGTGCAGGGATGGCCAACTCCAGTCCTCGGGGCCTGATTGGTGTCACACCTTGCTCTAGTGCAGGGATGGGCAACTCCAGTCCTCTGGGCCTGATTGGTGTCCACACCTTGCTCTAGTGCAGGGACGGGCAACTCCAGTCCTCTGGGCCTGATTGGTGTCACACCTTGCTCTAGTGCAGGGACGGGCAACTCCAGTCCTCGGGGCCTGATTGGTGTCACACCTTGCTCTAGTGCAGGGATGGGCAACTCCAGTCCTCGGGGCCTGATTGGTGTCACACCTTGCTCTAGTGCAGGGATGGCCAACTCCAGTCCTCGGGGCCTGATTGGTGTCACACCTTGCTCTAGTGCAGGGATGGGCAACTCCAGTCCTCTGGGCCTGATTGGTGTCACACCTTGCTATAGTGCAGGGATGGCCAACTCCAGTCCTCGGGGCCTGATTGGTGTCACACCTTGCTCTAGTGCAGGGATGGGCAACTCCAGTCCTCGGGGCCTGATTGGTGTCACACCTTGCTATAGCACAGGGATGGGCAACTCCAGTCCTCTGGGCCTGATTGGTGTCACACCTTGCTCTAGTGCAGGGATGGGCAACTCCAGTCCTCGGGGCCTGATTGGTGTCACACTTTTGCCCCAGCCCCAGCTAACACACCTGACTCCAATAATTAACTAATCATAATCTTCAATTTAGAATGCGATTAGTTTAATCAGCTGTGTTTGCTAGGGATGGGGGGAAAAGTGTGACACCCCGAGGATTGGAGTACCCATCCCTACTAGCTGAAAGGCCAGGAAGTTCTAGTGTTAAAGGACTGGTAGATGGGTGTTGCTCATGCATTCACTCATGCTGACCGGCTCCAGTACTTTTGTTCTTGACTAAAGCCTCCAAGTCAGCCTTGACTTATGGTCTGATAGCATAAGGTACAGGTCCTGGTTTCAGAAACGTTGGTTTGCTGTCTGGCTTAATGCTAAGCTTCCCCTGTAATGTCGTTCATACTACCCAGCTGTCCATTAAATACTTCTCCATGTTTCTTAAGATGGCAGGTAGGTCTGTGTCTCCATGTGTCATTGTATGCACTGATGGTCAGTCCAGTGTGATTTTCTCCATCTATGAACATCCCAGTAGTGATGGCATAGTCTCCTTTCACAACATAGAGTGGCAGCTTTTTCAGTTTGTCTGTTTACCTGAACTGTGACATCAGTGATGCCTCTCACAGCAACAGATTCACCTGTTGTAAGTCTTTAACATGAGGTTCACTGGTTAAAAGTGGAAGGTGTTTCAGTGTCTTTTTTTTCATGACACAAGAGATACAGCTGCCCCTGTGTCAATCTCCATACCCCCACCGGCTGTCCCTCTAGCAAGGGGAGACATAGTAGCCGTGCAGCCCGCCAGGAAAAGGTCAGGATTTTCAGTTTGACTTCCTCGTCTGATGAGTCACTCACCTCAGTGTTCTCTTACTCAAACAGTGTGAACATGTCTATGTGTCTTTCGTTGGAATGGCCTGTTTCTTGTTTCCGTTTTTGTGATTTCTCTGTTCTCTTTTTGTTTCTGGAGACTTGTCCGATGTGGCCCTTTTTACCACAGGCTGGACAATCCATGTCCTTACACCAGCATGTGACTTGATTTCCCGGTCTCTGATTTTCAGTTGAAACTCTGTTGAAACGTTTTATTTATTTGAAAGGAACACAGACAAGAACAAATAGCAGCAGGAATGGTTATACAGCTAGAGACACAATACTGTTGAAATATATATTCAGAACAAATAGCAGCAGAATGGTTTATACAGCTAGAGACACAATACTGTTAAAATATATATCAGTATATTATGGAAACTAGTTATTGCAGATAAATACAATTATAATAAACCACATATACAATCACCCACCTCAGCTGCATCAACACACCCTCCAACCCCTCCTGGGACCACCCCAACCCACCCTCCAACCCCTCCTGAGACCACCCCACACACCCTCCAACCCCTCCTGGGACCACCCCCAACCCACCCTCCAACCCCTCCTGGGACCACCCCAACACACCCTCCAACCCCTCCTGGACCACCCCAACACACCCTCCAACCCCTCCTGGGACCACCCCAACCCACCCTCCAACCCCTCCTGGGACCACCCCAACCCACCCTCCAACCCCTCCTGGGACCACCCCAACCCACCCTCCAACCCCTCCTGGGACCACCCAACCCACCCTCCAACCCCTCCTGGGGACCACCCCAACCCACCCTCCAACCCCTCCTGGGACCACCCCAACCCACTCTCCAACCCCTCCTGGGACCACCCCAACCCACTCTCCAACCCCTCCTGGACCACCCCAACCCACCCTCCAACCCCTCCTGGGACCACCCCAACCCACCCTCCAACCCCTCCTGGGACCACCCCAACCCACCTCCAACCCCCTCCTGGGACCACCCCAACTCACCCTCCAACCCTTCATGGGACCACCCCAACCCACCCTCCACCCCCTCCTGGGACCACCCCAACCCACCCTCCAACCCCTCCTGGGACCACCCCAACACACCCAACCTGATCTCCATTAAATTAAATACTAAATCAAGGTACACATTTGCACACAAATTATAATTAACGGTCAATCTGTTGGGTAAACCCACTACAGAGTATTTTATTATGTTTCAGCTGCATTTGTTGTTTGGCTAGCCCCATGGATCCTAGCAGTGGATAGTTCTAAAAAATCATATCTATAAAAGTGCTGATCCAATGAGGTGTGGTGGTTGCCATCTTAGTTCCAACATATTTTTACACTGCTGTCCAACCTGACAACATTATACGTCTTTGCTGTAATGACAGTGGTGAATTATCATTCAGTAATAACAGTTTGGGGCAACAAGGTATGAGGATACCTCTTTCCCAAAACATGTCCCCTGGTCACTCCCCGTACATATGATTAAAGGAGCCCAAGGCACCTTGATTACATAGATCACACAGAGAAGCGGGTTATAATTTTCTATTAAATGAATGTTTTCTAGGTGGAAGGTTACCCTGTGTATGAGATTAAAATGTATCAGCTGATGATTAGGATTGTTAGATTAACCCACTAAGTTCCTGATGAACTCAACTGGTGAGCCTCTTTACGCAGCTAGTTCCATGGACAACACTGATTCCAATGTCCTTTGCCAGGTCAGATGACTTTCAGTCAACAGTCTCTTTGTGTAGCTTCATTCCGTAGCCCACAGAGCTCACATCCAGCGGCTCCTCCAGGACCAGGTTCAGAGAACACCTGACTCACTGATAATAGTCTAACCCCTGGAAGGACAAGGGATTCACTAAAATTATATTTAGTGGGTTTTAATGAAGGTTTTTAATTGAAGATATTGTTTAAAGATATTGTCCATCATGTTGTGTGCAGAAGAGACGCTTTGGCCTTCTGGCTTGTTCAAATGACAAGGCCATTATGGAAAGAGTTGTTCAGCTATATAGACACATCAACACAGTAATTCAGTATATCTGGTCCTCCATTATGGAAAGAGTTGTTCAGCTGTAGAGACACATCAACACAGTAATTCAGTATATCTGGTCCTCCATTATGGAAAGAGTTGTTCAGCTGTAGAGACACAACAACACAGTAATTCAGTATATCTGGTCCATTATGGAAAGAGTTGTTCAGCTGTAGAGACACATCAACACAGTAATTCAGTATATCTGGTCCTCCATTATGGAAAGAGTTGATCAGCTGTATAGACACATCAACACAGTAATTCAGTATATCTGGTCCTGGTTGCCATAGTTATAGTAGGGATTTAGCATTTTACACAAAAGGGGAAAAACACAATGCCCATTTCAATGAGGATAAAAGTATCCTGTTTCAGGTCGGTTCAGGAAGTGAACTCAAAACCCTAATATTAGTAATATTACCTTTGATCAAATGGTGTCGTTCTGCTGATAAAATGTGGAGATTGTCCATGGACCAGTCACTCTTCATAGAGACAGCTGGGTACTGGAGACTCTACTCTCTGGGTCTGGTTGGAGTCTCTGACAGCTGGGTACTGGAGACTCTACTCTCTGGGTCTGGTTGGAGTCTCTGACAGCTGGGTACTGGAGACTCTACTCTCTGGGTCTGGTTGGAGTCTCTGACAGCTGGGTACTGGAGACTCTACTCTCTGGGTCTGGTTGGAGTCTCTGACAGCTGGGTAATGGAGACTCTACTCTCTGGGGTCTGGTTGGAGTCTCTGACAGCTGGGTACTGGAGGACTCTACTCTCTGGGTCTGGTTTGGAGTCTCTGACAGCTGGGGTACTGGAGACTCTACTCTCTGGGTCTGGTTGGAGTCTCTGACAGCTGGGTACTGGAGACTCTACTCTCTGGGTCTGGTTGGAGTCTCTGACAGCTGGGTACTGGAGACTCTACTCTCTGGGGTCTGGTTGGAGTCTCTGACAGCTGGGTACTGGATACTCTACTCTCTGGGTCTGGGTTGGAGTCTCTGACAGCTGGGTACTGGAGACTCTACTCTCTGGGTCTGGTTGGAGTCTCTGACAGCTGGGTACTGGAGACTCTACTCTCTGGGTCTGGTTGGAGTCTCTGACAGCTGGGTACTGGAGACTCTACTCTCTGGGTCTGGTTGGAGTCTCTCTGACAGCTGGGTACTGGAGACTCTACTCTCTGGGTCTGGTTGGAGTCTCTGACAGCTGGGTACTGTTGACTCTACTCTCTGGGTCTGGTTGGAGACTCTGACATCTGGGTACTGGAGACTCTACTCTCTGGGTCTGGTTGGAGTCTCTGACAGCTGGGTACTGTAGACTCTACTCTCTGGGTCTGGTTGGAGTCTCTGACAGCTGGGTACTGGAGACTCTACTCTCTGGGTCTGGTTGGAGTCTCTGACAGCTGGGTAATGGAGACTCTACTCTCTGGGTCTGGTTGGAGTCTCTGACAGCTGGGTACTGGAAGACTCTACTCTCTGGGTCTGGTTGGAGACTCTGACATCTGGGTACTCTGGAGACTCTACTCTCTGGGTCTGGTTTGGAGTCTCTGACATCTGGGTACTGGAGACTCTACTCTCTGGGTCTGGTTGGAGTCTCTGACAGCTGGGTACTGGAGACTCTACTCTCTGGGTCTGGTTGGAGTCTCTGACAGCTGGGTACTGGAGACTCTACTCTCTGGGTCTGGTTGGAGTCTCTGACAGCTGGGTACTGGAGACTCTACTCTCTGGGTCTGGTAGGAGTCTCTGACAGCTGGGTACTAGAGACTCTCCTCTCTGGGTCTGGTTGGAGACTCTGACATCTGGGTACTGGAGACTCTACTCTCTGGGTCTGTTGGAGTCTCTGACAGCTGGGTACTGGAGACTCTACTCTCTGGGGTCTGGTTGGAGTCTCTGACATCTGGGTACTGGAGACTCTACTCTCTGGGTCTGGTTGGAGTCTCTGACAGCTGGGGTACTGTAGACTCTACTCTCTGGTCATCTGGTTGGAGTCTCTGACAGCTGGGTACTGGAGACTCTACTCTCTGGGTCTGGTTGGAGTCTCTGACAGCTGGGTACTGGAGACTCTACTCTCTGGGTCTGGTTGGAGTCTCTGACAGCTGGGTATTTTTCCCCCATAATATTTTCAAATCAAATCAAATTTTATTTGCCACATGCGCTGAATACAACAGGTGTAGACATTACAGTGAAATGCTTACTTACAAGCCCTTAACCAACAATGCAGTTTTTAAAGAAAAAAATAATTATTCATACAGTAATGATGATCAGTAGTATTAGAATCACCCTGGATCATTTATTAAACCCCATAGTATTTCATACAGTAATGATGATCAGTAGTATTGATAAATCACCCTGGATCATTATTAAACCCCATAGTATTTCATACAGTAATGATGATCAGTAGTATGAGAAATCACCCTGGATCATTATTAAACCCCATAGTATTTCATTACAGTAATGATGATCAGTAGTATGAGAAATCACCCTGGATCATTATTAAACCCCATAGTATTTCATACAGTAATGATGATCAGTAGTATCAGAAATCACCCTGGATCATTATTAAACCCCATAGTATTTCATACAGTAATGTTGATCAGTAGTATGAGAAATCACTACCTGGATCATTATTTAAACCCCATAGTATTTCATACAGTAATGATGATCAGTAGTATCAGAAATCACCCTGGATCATTATTAAACCCCATAGTATTTCATACAGTAATGATGATCAGTAGTATCAGAAATCACCCTGGATCATTATTAAACCCCATAGTATTTCATACAGTAATGTTGATCAGTAGTATCAGAAATCACCCTGGATCATTATTAAACCCCATAGTATTTCATACAGTAATGATGATCAGTAGTATCAGAAATCACCCTGGATCATTATTAAACCCCATATTATTTTCATACAGTAATGTTGATCAGTAGTATCAGAAATCACCCTGGATCATTATTAAACCCATAGTATTTCATACAGTAATGATGATCAGTAGTATCAGAAATCACACCTGGATCATTATTAAACCCCATAGTATTTCATACAGTAATGATGATCGTAGTATGAGAAATCACCCTGGATCATTATTAACCCCATAGTATTTCATACAGTAATGATGATCAGTAGTATGAGAAATCACCTGGATCATTATTAAACCCCATAGTATTTCATACAGTAATGATGATCAGTAGTATCAGAAATCACCCTGGATCATTATTAAACCCCATAGTATTTCATACAGTAATGTTGATCAGTAGTTAGTATCAGAAATCACCCTGGATTCATTATTAAACCCCATAGTATTTCATACAGTAAATGATGATCAGTAGTATGAGAAATCACCCTGCATCATTCATCATGTCAGACATTTCCCTCCATTTCTCCCCACATGGAACTGCTGATGTAAAAGAGCTTCATAAATAAAATGATTGATATAACGTTGAACTCCCAACCCTCCAACCAGACTACAGTCTGTTACATTCTCACATTCTCCACAGATCTTTGAGGAATTCCCCTTTTATAATCTATAATGTATGGCAGTAATCTTACTTTGGGTCAAAGGGCATTGGTCCACTGATAACATTGAGAGGATTGTACATGGACCAGTCATAGACAGACAGCTGGGTACTGGGAGACTGCTCTCTGGGTCTGGTTGGAGTCCATCTGACAGCTGGGTACTGGAGACTCTACTCTCTGGGTCTGGTTGGAGTCTCTGAACAGCTGGGTACTGGAGACTGCTCTCTCTGGGTCTGGTTGGAGTCTCTGACAGCTGGGTACTGGAGACTGCTCTCTGGGTCTGGTTGGAGTCTCTGACAGCTGGGTACTGGAGACTCTACTCTCTGGGTCTGGTTGGGTCTCTGACAGCTGGGTACTGGAGACTCTACTCTCTGGGTCTGGTTGGAGTCTCTGACAGCTGGGTACTGGAGACTACTCTCTGGGTCTGGTTGGAGTCTCTGACAGCTGGGTACTGGAGACTCTACTCTCTGGGTCTGGTTGGAGTCTCTGACAGCTGGGTACTACTGGAGACTGCTCTCTGGTCTGGGGTTGGCAGTGCCCCCCTCCTCTCTCTCCTCAGAGACATTCATCTTAGGAGTGTGTTCCCAACTTCCAGAATTACAGTGTGATAAAAAGACTCACACACCATTTTAGGAGACACACACTTCCTTGATTAAACATAAATTTACTAGAGTTTACAGGATATCCTGCTCTGTCCTCTCTCCAGTTTAGAGTTTATAGGATATCCTGCCTATGTCCTCTCTCGAGTTTAGAGTTTATATGATACCCTGTGCTCTGTCCTCTCTATCTCGAGTTTTAGAGTTTATAGGATTTCCTGCTCTGTCCCTCTCTCCAGTTTAGAGTTTATATGATATCCTGGCTCTGTCCTCTCTCCAGTTTAGAGTTTATAGGATATCCTGCTCTGTCCTCTCTCCAGTTTAGAGTTTATAGGATATCCTGCTCTGTCCTCTCTCCAGTTTAGAGTTTATAGGATATCCTGCTCTGTCCTCTCTCCAGTTTAGAGTTTATATGATATCCTGCTCTGTTCTCTCTCCCAGTTTAGAGTTTATAGGATATCCTGATCTGTCATCTAAAAATATTTAATGGCTGGACAAGAACAAATATACTTTTATATAGGTATGCTTCTACACCCCATGAGGATAAACCATTAAACCATGAGGTGTAGCTAACTGTTTTCTTTACTGACAACTGGGGTTAGAGACAGACAGACTGAGAGAGACACAGACATCAAATACTCATGATCTTTGACCTTCCACCATTTCAGGCTTTTTTTTCAACAGAAATTGCATGGAAACACTTTACATGGCAGATGATAGGCATTAAAATACATTCATAAAGCCCTTGACCATTTTAAATAATAGTATTTACATTTCGCTATTTAACATACGCTCTTATCCAAAGATACTCAAGGGCACATCTACAATTTTTTTACCTAGTCAGCTCAGGGTTTTCGAACCAGCAACCTTTCGGTTACTGGTCCACACCCTTATCCGCTAGGCTACCTGCCACCAGTGTATGATGGGCATTTTACAACAACTACAGCTGACATTATTGTGGTCATGTTAAGTATTAGGTTTTTATTGGGATCCCAAATAGACGTTGCCAAGGCAATCATTTTTATTTTATTTTTTTCAGGCTGCAAAGTAAGGATCCTACCAGGGATTATTTATGTATGATGTTGGTCGAATGTATACATTGGGATAGTAGTAAGGATCCCTACCAGGGATTATTTATGTATGATGTGTTGGTAGAATGTATACATTATTGGGATAGTAGTAAGTTTAAGGATCCTACCAGGGATTATTTTATGTATGATGTTGGTAGAATGTATACATTGGATAGTAGTAAGGATCCTACCAGGGATTATTTATGTATGATGTTGGTAGAAGGTATCATTGGGATAGTAGTAAGGATCCACCAGGGATTGGAAATTTTGGGGCCGCCCCTGGGTTTTCCCGTCACGGCCGGGTACGACAAGCCTGGGGTTCAAACCAGGATCTCTAGTGGCACAGCTAGCACTGCCCATGCAGTGCCTTAGACCACTGCGCCAAATCGGGGTATTTTTTATGGGACACAGTAAAAAATGGGGGGTTTTTAAAATTTCGAGTAAAGTTATTTTAACCCCGATGAGTATTTTCAACATTTTGGATTAAAAGTTTGCCTTTTATCAAAGGAGTTAAAAGTGAGGTAAAAAACTGCAATACCATGACAATTTCCAAATCTACAGCAGTGATGAAAACCCGCCACTCTGCTTTGCTGAAATTTTTTCACGGACGTTGGTGGGGGAAAATTGCGAAGGAAGCTAGGGCCCCAGATATTGGGGAGGTAAATTTTCCCTCCCCGTTTTTTTAAAAACCAAACCGGTTTTTTTTTAATTTTTCATAAATTTTTGAGTTGTGCTGATGTCAAGGTCTATTTTAAAAGTT
>CM072257.1:12147240-12169721 GCA_036851935.1 Coregonus suidteri | reverse complement strand
CTAAAAAAGGGAAATCTTTAGGGGGGGAAAAATTTTAAAACCTGTTTTCCAAACCCAGTGCCCTTTTTGGGAAAACTTTTCCCCCCCCCCCCCCCCCCCCCACAACTTTTACAGGGTTGATGCGGTTTTTCCCCCTCTCCCCAATTTTACAAAGAAAACGGAAAGTGATTTCAGCTGTAAGTTTTTTAAAATTTTACTAGCTAAAATTTTTTGAATTGAATTTTCCCTTAGATCATTTATTATTAAACCCAAAAACCCGGGCCCAAATGTGAGGTTTATTTTTTGTCGATGCATGGAAAAGTTTTACCTATTTTTGAAGCATTACGTTAGCTAGCAGCTGGGTAGCAAACCACTTTCCTGGCTTTTACTGATGGGTTTAAATTTAGCTAGCTAGCAAAACTAGCGGCAAAAGGGTTGCTGGGCTAGTATTAATACATTTCAGAATTTCTTATTAGTGCTTTGGGCTTATTTTTGCTATGATTTTTTAGATTTCCATATAAAACCCTTTTTGTTTTTGTGCCAATTTTAAAAACCCTCCATAGGTAGGCTAGCTAGTTTTAAATTAGCTACTGGTAGTAGTTTACATTGTAATGCAAAATGGGGTTTGCCTTGGGGGTCCTAGCTGGGTTTAAGTTTTGCTGTGGAAGGCAAAAGGAAAATTTTTTTTTGCAAGTCAAAATGTGAGTCATTTTGTTTGGGCAGTGTTTGGCATTTGGAAATGGGCAGCTGGGGGAAAATTTATTGGGAAATATTTCACTATTCAAATATGGATATTTGGATGATCCAAATACACCCTTCTTTTTTTTTTATTTATTTTTAAAATTTTTTGGGTTTTGCGCAAGACTGGCGGGAGACAGTGTGGGCTAGAAGGGGGTTTTTTGATTGGGAGAGTAAAGTTGTTGCTCCCAAAGATTGTTCTACTATACATTATTAAGGGAAATGCCTTTTTTTCATTTTTTTTGTCAGAACAGGGAAATAAAAGGGGAAAAATCTCTCTGTTGCCAAGTATGTACCCAAACCCTAGGGCCCCTCCTGCTTTTTAAAAGGGCCAACCCACCCAGTTGCAAAATCCCTTTTTTGGGGGACATGAAAATTTAATGATATATCCCCTTTGGATTCGTGAAGAAAAATAAGTTGTAAATGTCATGAGTTTAGTTCAACTTTTGTCCCCCACTTACCCCCAATTTTGTGTAAACAAAGAAAAGGGTAAAAAAACACTATATAGCTTAAAAACCCGGGTTTAAACATGGAATCAACCCAAAACTAATGGGGGGGAAATGGAGCCTTTAAAAACAACTGTTATTGGCAAAAGAGATTTTAAAAATCTTTTTTAGTGGTCTATTGACTTATACCCACTGGTGATGGTCCCCCCAAAAAAACCCAAAAAAAAAAAAAACTCCCAAAAACCCCAAAAGCAAAAAAAACGTGGGTTTTATTAGATGGTTTTGTGTAGATTGTTTTTCAACAGCAAATATCAGGGAAAATAAACACTGAAACACATTTTTTATAGTTTTAACAGCTGTTGTACAAAAAAGATACAAAACACAAAAAAAAAAAAATAAAAAATTTTGGGGCCTTTTGGGGGGACCCCCCTTTTATTTGGGAAGGTTTTTTTAAAATTTTAATATTACCCGACGTTTTCAAAGGAGGACAGTTAAAAAGATTTACAGATGGATTTTTTTAGCTGCATCAAGAGTCCGAGTATTTTAAACCAGTGAAAGCGGTTAAATGACAGCCCGTTCAGAACTCACTTAGTCTGGGAAGGGGGGTGACGGTAGACTGGGGGCTGCTTTTGTAAAGGGAAAGGGGGGAGCTGTTTAAAGGGTTTTGCTTTCTTATATTGGAATTTTTTTGACTCTTATTTTCATGTGCCATTTTCTTTGGGATTTTTCAGGGGAAAACCTTGGGGAAAGGACTGGAAAAAAAAAACACTAAAGATTCAAAACAAGACCCCAGGAAAAGGCCCCAAAAGGACTTGGGCGAGGATCAGAAGACAAACCAAGGGGGGTTCAGGAAAATTTATTTAAACCCCCGGGAAAAAGGTGAGGGTTTCACTTTGAGACTGCTACCTGACACTGAAAAAGTCTTGTAAATGGTTACAATTCGCTCCCAATCCCTTCCTCTTGTAGCCTAACTATTTGATGTGTACAGACCTGTAAAGGTTTAAAGCAAAGTAGGGGGGAAAAAACCCAAACCCCTGGGCCCAAACTTAAACCTATCCAGACCCTTCCCGATCTGCCAAGCTTTTTGCTATCCAGACCCTTCAATCTGCCAAAATTAAACCTATCCAGGGGGCCCCTTGATCTGCCCAAACTTAAAAACCCACCCGACGCTTCGATCTGCCAAGCTTAAACCTATCCAGGGCCCTTCAGGGGGTCTTTTCCAAGCCTTTAAAACTATCCAGGGCCCTTCAGATCTGCCAAGCTTAAAAACCCATCCCGACCCTTCAGATCCTTTCCAAAGCTTAAACCCATCCCGGGCCCTTTAGATCTGCCCCAAACTTAAAGGTTTTCCCGGGCCCTTCAGACTGCCAAGCTTAAAGCTATCCAGACCCTTCAGATCTGCCCAAGGGTTAAAACCCGATCCCCTTTAGATCTGCAAACATTTTTTTGGTTGGAGTCCTGAAAATAGGGGGAAACATTGACCCAGCTTTTTTAAAAAGGGTTTACTCAGCGAGATGACGTTGGGGATGCCCGGGAATTAAAAAACAGTGGGTCAATTTTCCCCAAAAAAGTGGTTTAAAACTCAGGACAAAACTTTTCCCCCTGTTTTGGTCTCGTAGCTCCCACGTTGAGCAGTTTCTCGCTTGACTGTGTTTTGAGCCCAATTCCCACTGGGCACTGACGTCAATTAAAAGGGCTTTCTACGTTGAAACCCCGTTTATTTTTTGAAACAACAAAGATTCAAACCCTTTTGTGCCCCCGGGTTTTGGGACCCCCACCCCCCCAAATTTCAAACCTTTGGGGTGCTGCTCATTACAACGTTTATCTGGGGGGCTTGGGGGTGGGAAAAGGGGGGAGGAGAAAACAAAAAACTTGGTGAAAAAGGTGGAAGTAGAGGGGGAGAAAAAGAACAAAAAACCCCGTTTGGGGGGGGGGTTAAAGGAAAGTAAAAAAAAAAAGGGAAGGGGGAAAAACCCAAAAAAAACTGGGGTTTGGGGAAAAGGTTTTTGGGGAAGGGGGAGGAAAAAAGGGAAAAAGAGAAAAAAGACTGTTGAAGGGGAAAGGGAAAAAGCGGGGAGAGAGAAAAAGGGGGCTTTTTTTTGGGGGGTGGGGGGGAAAAAAAAAAAAAATAAAAAAAAAAAGGGAGAGAGACCCGGACTGTTTTTAGGGGTGGGGGGGGGAAAAAGAGGGAGAGAGACAAAACGGTTTGGGGGGGGTGGGGGGGGAGTAGAGGGGAGGGAGACAGACTGTTGAGGTTTGGGAAATAGAGGGGAGAGAGACAGACGTTGAGGGGGTTGAAAGGGGGGGGGGGGAGAGGACCAAAACTTTGGGGGTTGGGGGGGTTTTGGGAAAATTAAAAAAAAAGGGAGAAGGGGACAAAAACGGGGTTGGGGGGGGGGGGGGGGAAAAGCAAAAAAAAAGGGGAGAGAGACCAAAAAACGGGGTTGGGGGGGGGGGGGGGGGGAAGGAGGGAGAAGGAAAGGGAAAACTGTTGGGGGTGGGAAGTTTTTAGGAAAGGAAAAGGAAAAGACTGTTGAGGGTTTGGGAAATAGGGGGGAGAGAGAAGACTGTTGGGTTGGGGGAAATAGAGGGGGAGGGGGACAGACTGTTGAGGTGGAAGTTTGGGGGAAGAGAGAAAGACTGTTTAGGGGGGAAGTAGAGGGAGAGAGAACAGGGGGCCTGGGGGTTGGGGGGGGGTGGAAGTAGAGGGAGGGGAGAAAGACTTTGGGGGGTTGGGGGGGGGGGGTATAGGAGGGGTGAGGGGAGAAAAGGAACCCTGTTTTAGGGGGGAAAATAGAGGGGAGAGGGGGGGCTTGCTCAATTTTTAAACTCACAAAAAAAAAGGAAAAAAAAGTCCCATCACTGTCCCAAATGCATATATTTTCTGCAAAATTAACATGTGTAAATATTTGTATTTAAAATAACAAGATTTTAACAACTGAGACATAAAAACCCTTGGAAAAAAAAAGGGGTTAAAGAAATTGAAAAATTTTGTCCCCGAACAAAGGGGGGGGGGGGGGGGGGGGGGCCCAAAAAAACCCAAAATAAACAGTTTTTTTTTTTTTGGATATATGGGTTTTTGGGGCCCCCAGCTGCCCCTTTTAGTTTTCGCCCCGTGCATCTTTCCCCTCATTTTTTGGGACTTTTCACCAGAAATTTTCCAGTTTCCTTTTTTGTGAGATGTTACCCCCCCCTTTTTCCACCAAGGCACCTTTTTTTTCAAGTTCCCTGACATTTTGGGTGGAATGGCCCTAAACCATCCCCTCCCATCCAACAAAAAAATCCCAGGGCCCCCGCCCCAAAAGGGATTGTGAAACCGGGCTCCCTTTGTTGGCCCGGGCAGAACACTGACGGGTTTCCCTGGGCTTGCAGGAAAAAAACACACAAGAACGAGGGGGGGGAGGGATGGCTGGTGGAAATTTTCCCTGCTGGGGGGGTCCATGTCAGGATGAGCCCCGCAAAGGGAAAGGGTACCACATGAGGGAGGAGGAGGGGGGGGTCTTTCCCGTAAACCCCACAGCGGGGGGGTTGAGATTTTTCCTTTAATTTACAAAAAAGCTCAGGGCTGATGATGCTGTTTTTACCCCACCCCCCCAGGGCCAAGAGGGGCCCCTTCCCCCTCCAAAAACGATTTCCCCCTCCCCGGGGGACAGGCCCGGGGGTAACGCCCCATTCCTTTTTTAACGTAAACCCGAATCCGACCATCCCCCCCTGGTGAAAACAAAAAAACCCAACCCCGGGACTCCCCCCCCCCGTGAAAAAACAACCCTTTTTTGCCCGTTCCGTTGGTTTCCCGCGGGGCCCCGGGGGGTTTGTTGCCCATAAAAGGCGACCCCGGGGGTTTGTTGGCCCCGGTGAATTCTGGGTTTTAAGACCCCCGCCTTAAAAACAGGCCTAAAAAAGCCCCTTCCCGGCCCCGCCCCCCCCCCTCTCCCGGGCCCATTTCGGGGCAGTTTTGGAAGGCAAAATTGGGGTGGAAAAAGGGAAAATTTTGGCGTTCCCTTTTTTTTTTAAAAAGGGCAAGGGTTTTTTTTTGTTGGCCATCCTTTTAAACCCTTCCCCGGGCCCCCCCGGGTGTGGGAAATTTTTTGGATGTACCCAATTTCCCGTGGGCCCCAAGGGGGTCTTTTACACGCCTGTCTCCCCGTAGGCTGGTTCTCACAGTACGGACCCTTTCAATTTATTGCCCTTTGGGCCCCATTTTGAAGGCCTCAGCCTTTCCCTGCCGCATGCCAAGGCCCCGTTTTTTCCGCACGATTAGCAAGGGAAACCCTTTTTGGGGTTTTTTTTTAAAAAATCAATAGAAAGGCCTCTTTTGTGTTTCCTTTAAATTTTCCCCTAACTGTGACCTTAATTTTCCTTTCCGTCTGTAAAACATTTAGTGTCTTAACGACCGTTCCCAGATGCATGTTATTTAACCCCGTTCATTTGGGTTTATTGAACAAGCAAAGGGAAACCCGTGTTTTTAAACCCCATTTCAATGAAGATCTGTGAAGTTTTTTGGGAATTTTTTTCGAAAGACAAAAAGGGGGGGAAAAAAGGGTTTTTTTTTTTTTTTGGGTGGGGTTTCCTTGGGTAAAAATTACCTTCCGTCCTTTTTCTTTTCTCGTCCTTCTTCTCTTTCATTCTTTCTCTTCTCATTTTTTTCCTTGGGGGGCCCCTTTTCTTCTCTCATCCCTTTCCTCTTGTTATATTCTCTCTCTAACGTCTTTATCTTCTTCGGTATTGGTTTCGTCCCTCTTTCTTATAAACCCTTTTTCTCTTCATCCTTTTTTCTCTCGCCTTCCCCTTTTCCCCCTCTCCTTTCTTCTCTCTTCCCTCCTCTCTTTTCTCTTTACACTAACATCTCTCGATGCCCAGAATCATGCCGGACACTTCCTCGTATCCCTCTCTCTCCTCGAATCCCTCCAACTCGTCATCTCTTCCCTCCTTCTATTTCATCTCCTCTCTCCTTTCCCTCCTCTCCTTCTCTTCCTATCCTCACCTCCCTCTCCCCACTCCTTCCTCCATCCTCCTCCCTCCTCTCTATTCTCGTTCTCCTCTCCCGTCCCCCTCCATCTGTTCTCTCTCCCGTCTTCGTCCCATCCTTCTCCCTTTTCCCTCGCCCCCTTTTCCCTTTTCTTCCCCTCTCCTCTCATCCCCTTTTTTCCTTTCATCCCAAAAACCCCCTTTTTTTCCCCTTTCCTTTTTCTTCTCCGTTCTCTTCCTTTAAACCTTTTCCCTCCTATTTTTTTTTTTTTTCTTTCTTTTTTCCTTCATCCCCCTTCTCTCCTTTTACTCCTTCTCTTTCTCTCTTTTTCCTCCCCCTTTTTTTTGTCCTTTTTTTCCCCTCCAAAAATTTCTTCTCTCCCCTCGTCCTCTTTCTCTTTTTCCTCCCTCTCTTCCCCTCTCTCATCCTCTCTTCTCTCTTCATTTCCCCTCTTCTCTCTCATCCTCCCCTTCCCCTTTTCATTTCCCCTCTTCTCTTCTCATCCTCTCCTTCTTCTCTCCCTTTTCCCCTCTCCTCTCTCTCATCCTCCCTCCTCCTCTAATCCTCTTCCTCCTCTTATCCTCTCTCTTCTCTTTTTTCATCCTCTTCCCCCCCTCTCACCTCTCTTCTCTCACCTCCTCTTTTTCTCCTCTCATCCTTTTCTCTCTCTCATCCTCTCTTTTTTCTCTCATCCTTCTTTTTTCTCTCCTCCTCTCTTCCCCTTTGTTTCCCCTTTCTCTCTCTGGCCCCTTTTCCCCTCTCTCGTCCTCTCTTCCTCTCTGTCCTCTCTTCTCTCTCCCCTCCTCTCTTCTCCTTCTCATCCTCTTTCTTCTCATCCCCTCTTTTCTCTCTCATCCTCTCTTTCTCCCCCCATTTCCCCTCTTTTCTCCATCCTCTCTTTTCTCTCGTCCTTCTTCTCCCCTTTTGTCCCCCTCTTCTCTCTCTCGTCCTCTCTTTCTCTCTCATCCTCTTTCTCTCTCTCATCCTCTCTTCCCCTTTTCATCCCCTCTTCTTCTCGTCCTCTCCCTTTTCTCTTGGGTCCTCTCCCTTTTCTCTCGTTTTTCCCCTCTCTCTCTTCCTTTTCTTCTCTCTCCGTCCTCTAAACCTCTTCTCATCATCTTTTTTCCCCTCTCGGCCCCTTTTTCTCTTTATCCTCTCTTCTCTTCTTCATCCTTCTTTCTCTCTTCATCCTTTTCTTCTTTTCTCATCCTCTCTTCTTCTCCCTTCCTTTTCTCTGTCTTATCCTCTTTCTCTCTCTCATCCCCCTCTCCTCTCTCTCTCCCTCCTTTCTCTCTCATCCCCTCTTTTCTCTCATATCTCTTCCACTTTTTTCACTAATCCATTTTTTTACTCATTCATTGAAAACTGCAGTGCGGGTTGTAGAGTGGAGGTAAAAGGGTGATTTTGTTTATAAAGTGTGAAAAAAATGTTGACAGTGCTGAAAAAAAACTTAAACATTATGTACTGTGTAAAAGAAACAGCAAAGATTTTTTCCCCTAGTATGGTTTTTAGAATTTTTTGAAATTCATAGTATCAACTTGCTGTCCCTAAAGGAAGCGCAAAACCCAGAATCTGTTTGATCTGTTTGGCAGTAGTGGGCTTTAGGGCACGTTTTTGAGTCCAAAGACCCGGGGGTAGGCGGAGTTTGTACTTTCAGAACATTAAGGGGTTAAAAATGGGACCCTTTCGCCTACCCGACACATATCCCAAACGGCAAACAAAAAAAAAAAGTAGTGTGGGAAAAAAAACACTTTTGTGTTTTTTGTAAAAAACCTGACGCAAAATGGCACCACTTGAAAGGAAACACAGTCAAGAAAGGATTTTGTGTCTCTCATTTTTTCAAACAGGCTAAAGGCAGGGCAGTGTACTGGGGGAGTTGCACAGCAAAGGGGACTATCAGCTAACTTTAGAGGTTTGAAAAGGGAAAAAGGGGGTGAAAGGGGGCATTTGGGCGGGCAACCAAAAACCCAATTTTAAAAGGGCAGTGTTTATTTCCCATGCCCACACGTTTGGATCTTTGTTAAAACGGATTTTGGGAAACGTGAGGGATCATGAGGTAATAAAAAGCTAAATTAGAAAAAAATAAGAGGATCCCAAACTGTGCCAAGACTTTTTCCATCCAATCCAGGCCCCAAAGGGTGCAAAGGTTTTACGCATAAAATGAACCAAGAGAGATAGCCTTTAAGTTAGAATGACCATTTTATGAACATTTTTGGGGTATGTTATAGGAGGGGAAAAATGGTAAAACAAGTCCCCGCTGTGTTATAAATCAGAAAAGCGAGAACTTGGCCGATCATGCTTTCGGAAGAGATAGATCCAAATGGGGGAGATCTTTAGGAATCCGTAAACCAACTTTAAGTTGGGAGTGTCGGGCCCGGAATGTGGTGGGTACTTAAGTGAAAAAAATGAATACAAAAACCTTCAAAATAGGATACTCCCTTAAAACAGCTGCAGGAGTACAAGTTGGTGAAAGCCGGATGAAAGAGTTCAAAGATACAGGAAGAGTGAAAAAAAATTCATTATTTACTGGAGACGAGCTGGAACACAATGTATCAAGAGGTGAACGTAATACTCTAAAAGGAGCTACGTGGAACAAAGATGACTTCATTCCCCTTACAGAAGATGTAAAGAAATTTCATACTCACCTCAGGGGTGTGGAAGATGACGCAATACAACAACTATAAAAAACCCCCCAATCCTAAAGCGTGGATAAGGCTGAACATAGCCTGCTCACAGACACGATGCTGTTCAATAGGAGGAGGGAGGAAGAAGCATCAAGGCTACTGCTACAAACACCCAGGTCAAGGAACAGAGCTCCCACACACCCAGACGTCTACGCTAGCCTGTCAAAGCTACAGCAGTCCCTAAGAGAAAGCTTCACCCGGCTGGAAATCACAGGCAAACGGGAGAACTAATTTTCCTGTGCTTCTCACAGACCGTCTGGTATCATTATTAACATCCTCATATACATAGGAGCCAGGGGGGAGTTCCCTAAGAAAACCCTTAGTCTTTGCCAGACTGTCGTCCAACACACCCATCAGGGGATCGACAGCCTACGCCACTTTTGCCTCCGTCTGCGGAGTGGAATATCCCGAGCGCCTCAGGTCAACTAAACTTAAAAAAACAGATAGCAACGCTCTGCCAGATGATGAATTTACAAGATCCCCGAAATGGACCAAGTCGCTAAGTTTTGGGTCGTGATATTTACGGTCCAGCCCTGAATATTATAGGCTATCTGAGAATACCATGCAGCTTTCCAAAGTTAGCAAATTGCTGATAGCAATTTAAAAAAGGGGCCGAACAACAAGGGGGTCAGATCCACTTGGCTACAGATGAAGACTCAGAGGCCAGCGAGGGTTGTTCAGGAAATGCTTATCTATGTATAAGTCTTTTATTGTGGCCAATCCCTTCTCCATTCAACAAGCACCTTTTCAGACCCAGATGGAAAAAATAATTATTAAAGCATATCGGGGTGTATACAGAGATATCAGGCACTTATAAACATGCTTCATCTGGTTTAAAATTCTTAAAGAATTTCTCAAAAAAAAAGTTATTGCCTGTCAGTTTGTTTTGGGCACTCCGCTTAGGAGAAAAAACAAGGCTGGAAGAGAGGAATTTGTGACAGACCTGAGTTCCATATTTAGCCACAGGGGGGCAACAATGTTGGCCAAACTTTTATCAGGAAGAAAACCCAGTTGGGACGTTTTGACAGGGGAATTAAATGGGCCCATGGCAGGTTTGAAACCTGCCCAGGAATCCCAATGGGTTAAAAGATTGGGGAGCCTAAGAGCCACTTTCCTTGGCTTTTTTGCAAGTGGCTTTACGAATTTCGATGGTTTTTGTAACCCCCGACAAATGACAAGATTGCCGAGTCCAAGTCTTAAAAAAGAGAGGAAGACAAATGGAAGATTCTGGCAAAGATAAAATTAACAAAGGAAAAAGTAAAGTTTTCCCTCAACCCGGGCAAGTAGACATCAAAGAAGGTGCAGTTTGTGGTAGAGTGTGGGGGAAAAAAAAAGGGGGAAAAAGCCCCAAAAACCCCCCGGGGGGGCCCCCCCTTTCCCCCCAAAAAAAAACGCCCCCAAAAATTTTTTTAAAAAAAAAATTTCCAAATTTTTTTTCCCCCCCCTTTTTTTTTTGGGGCCTTGGGCCCCAAAAAATTGGCTTTAAAAAAAAAGGGCCCCTTAAAAAAAAATTTTTTTAAAAAAAAAAAAAAAACCCCCGGGGGGGGAAAATTTTCCCCCCAAAATTTTTTAAAAAATTTTTGGCCTTTAAAGGGCCCCCCCCCCCCAAAAAAAAAAAAAAAAACCCCCGGGGGGGAAAAAAAAAAACAAAAAATTTTTTTTGGTTTAAAACCTTAAAAATTTTTTTAAAAAAAAAAAATTTTTTCCCCCCGGGGGGGGGGGAAAGGGTTTTTTAAAAAAAATTAAAAAAGGGGGGGGGGGTTTTCCCTTTTTCCCCCGGGGGGGGGGGGTTAAAAAAAACCCCCGGGAAAAAAACCCCGGGGGGGAAAAAGGGGAAAAAAAGGGGGAAAAAAAGGGGGTTTTTTTTTTTTTCCCAAGGGGGAAAATTTTTAAAAAAAACCCAAAATTGGGGGAAAAAAAAAAGTGGGAAAAAAATTTAAAAAGGGGGGAAAAAATTTCCGGTTTTTAAACCTTTTTTTGGAACCCCCCAAAAAAAAAGGGGGTTTTAAAAAAAAAAAAAAAAGGGGGGGGGGTTTTTTTTTTTTAAAAAAAAAATTTTAAAAAAAAATTTTTTTTGGGGAAATTTGGAAAAAAGAAGGGGGTTTTTTAATTTTTTTTTTCCTTTAAAAAAAAAGGGGTTTTTTCCCCCCGGGGGGAAAAAAAAATTTTTTTAAGGTTTTTTAAAAAACCCCCGGAAAAAATTTTTTTCTTTTTAAAAAATTTTTTGGGGGGAAAAATTTTTTTTTGGGGGGGGTTTTTTTTTTTTGGGGAAACCCCAAAAAATTTTTTAAAAAAAAACTTTAAAAAAACCCCCGGGGGGGTTTCCCTTTTAAACCCCAAAAAAAAAAGGGGGAATTTTTCCCTTTTTGGGGAAATTTTTTTCCAAAAAAATTTTTTTAAAAATTTTTTTTTTTTAAAAAAATTTTAAAACAAAAGGGGGGAAAAATTTTTTTAAAAAAAAATTTTTAAAAAACCCCCTGAAATTGGGGGGGGCCCCAACCCAAAAAACTTTTAAAAAGGGTTTTTTTTTTTTTTTCAAAACCCCAAGGAAAACCACCCTTTTTCCCCTCCAAAAAAATTTTGGGGGGGAATTTAAAAGTTGGGGGGGTCCCCCTTTTTTTTCCCTTTTTGGGGGGGTTTTAAAAAATTGGGGTTTGGGACCCTTTTTGGGGGGAAAAAAAAAAAAGGCCGGGGGGAAAAAAAAAAAATTTTTTTTCCCCCCCCCTTAAGAAAAAATTTAAGGTTTTTTTTTTTTCCAAAATTTTTGGTTTTAAAAAAAAGGGTTTTTTAAAACCCCAAAAAAAAAATTCCCCCCAAAAAAAACCCCAAAATTTTTTGGAAAAACCAAAAAAGGGGGGTTTTTTTTTTCCCCCTTTTTTTTAAAAAAAAAATTTTTAAATTTTTTTAAAAAAAAAAAAGGGGGGTTTTTTGGGGTTAAAAAATTTTTTAAAAAAATTTTTGGTTTTTTTTCCCCAAAAATTTTTTTAAAAAATTAATTTTTTTTTTTTTTAAAGGCCCCCTTTTGGGGGGGGGGGTTTTTTTTTTTAAAAAGGATTTTTTTTTGGGGGTTTTTTGGGTTTTTTGGGGTTTGGGGGGTTTCCCGGGGGGGCCCCCCCCTTTTTTTTTTTCCGCCAAGGAAAAATTTTCCCCCAAAAAAAAAGGCCCAAAGGGGGCCTTCCCCGGGGGAATTTTTTGGGGGTTTAAAGGGGTTTTTAAAAAACCCTTTTTTAAATTTTAAAAAAAAAAAATTTTTTTCCCCTTCCGTTTTGTTTTTTAAAAAACTTTTTAAAAAAAAAAAACCGGGTTTTTTTTTTTCCCGGGGGGGAAAAATTCCCCTTTAAAATTTTTTTTTTATTTTGGTTAAAATTTTTTAAAAAAGAAATTTTTCCCCCCTTTTTTTTTCCAAAAAACCCCAAAAAAAATTTTTTTTTTTGGGGGGAAAAACCCCCCCCCCAAAAAAAGGGTTTCCCCCTTTAAAAAAAAACCCGTTCCCCCCGGGGGGGGAAAAAAAACCCCCTTTTTTTAAAAAAAAAGCCCAAAAAACCCCCCCCCCGGGGCCCAAAACCCGGGGGCCCCCTTTTTTTTTTTCCGAAAAAAAAAATTCCCCAAAAAATTTTTTTTTTTTTAAAAATTTTTTAAAAAAAACCCCCAAAAACCCCAAAAAAGGGGGGGGTTCAATTTTGGGGGCCCCGGGTTTGGGGGTTTTTTTAAAAAAAAAATTTTTCCTTTTTTTTGGGGGGGGGTTTTTTGGGGGAAAAACCCCCCAAAAAGGGGGGGTTTTTTTAAAAAAAAAAAAAATTTTTAAAACCCTTTTTTTTCCCCAAATTAAATTTTTTGGGGAAAAAACCCCCGAGGGAAAAATTTTTGTTTTTTTCCCCGGCTTAAAAAAATTTTTTTTAACCTTTTAAAGGGAAAAAAGGGGGCCTTTTTGGTTCCCGGGTTTCCTTTTTGGGGGTTTCCCTTTTTTTTTTTTAAAAAAAACCCAAAAAGCCTTTTTTAAAAAAATTTTTTTTTTTTAAACCCCCCCCCCTTTAAAGGGGGGCCCCCCCCCCCTGGGAAAACCCCCCAAAAAAAATTTTTTGGGGGGGGAAAAATTAAAAATTTTAAAAACCCCCAAAAAACCCCAAAAAGGAAAAATTTTTTTTTAAAAAAAATTTTAAAACCCCCCCAAAAAAATTTTTTTTTTTATTTTTAAAAATTTTTGGGTTAAAAACCCCCCCCCCGGGGAAAAAAAAAAAATTTTCCCCCCCCCTTTAACCCCCCCCAAAAAAAAAAAATTTTTTTTGGGGGCCCCCCCCTGGAAAAAAAACCAAACCCCCTTTTTTTAAAAACCCTTTTAACCCCCCCCCCCTTTTAAAAAAAAAATAAAGGGGGTTTTAAGGTTTTCCCCTTTTCCCCTTTTTAAAAAGGGGGGTTTAAAAACCCCCTTAATTTTTGGGGGGGAAAACCCCCCAAAAAAAAAACCCCCCCGGGAAAAGGGGGGCCCCCGGGAAAATTTTAAAAATTTTTTTTTGGTTTAAAAAAATTTTTTTTGGGGGGGTTTTTTTTTGGGTTTTAAATTTTAAAAAACAAAAACCCTTTGGGGTTTTTGGGAAAATTTTTTTTTTTTCCCCCTTTTTTTTTGGGTCCCAAAAAAAAACCTGGTTTTCAAAAGGGTTAAAGGGGGTTTTGGGGGTTTTTTTTGGGTTTTTTTTAAAAAAAAAAAAAAAAGGGAGTTTTCCCTTTTTTTTTTTCCCCCTTTTAAAATTTTGGGGAAAATTTGGGTTTTGGGGGTTTTTCAAATTTTTAAAAATTTTTCCCCCTTTTTTTTTTGGGGGAAAAAAAAAAAATCCGGGGTTTTTTTTTTTTATTTAAAAAACCCTTTTAAACCCCCAAAGGGGGGGGGCCCCCCCCCCCGGGGGGGGGGGGGGTTTAAAAAGGGGGGGGGGGGGTGGGGGCCCCGGGGCCCTTTAAACCCTGAAATTTTTTTGGGGTTTTTAAACCCCCCGGGGGAAAAAAAAAAAATTTTCCCCCCCCCTTTTTCAAAAAAAAAATTAAAAAACCCAAAAAAAAAAAAAAACTTTTAAAAAAAAAAAATTTTTTTTTTAAAAAAAAAGGGGGAAAAAAATTGGGGGAAAAGGGTAAAAAAAGTTTTAAAAAAGGGGGCCCCCCCCCCCCCCTTTTTAAATTTGGGGGGGGGCCCGGGGTTTTGGGGGGGGTTTTTGGGGGGGTGTTTTGGGGAAAGGTTTTTTTTTTTTTTTCCCGGGGGGGGGGTTAAAAAAAAACCCCAATTAAGGGGAAAAAAAAAAAAATTTTGGGGGGGTTTTTTGGGGGGGTTTTTTTTTTTTCCATTGGGGGGTTTTTTGGGGGGGTTTTTTTAAAAAATTTTTTTTTTTTTTTTTTTGGGAGCTTGTTAAAAATTTTTTTTGGGGGTTTTTTTTTTTAAAAAAAAAAAAAAAAATTTGGGGTTTTTTTTGGGGAAAATTTTTTGGGGGAAAGGGGGTTAAATTCCGGGGGCCCTTTTTTGGGGGGTTTTTTGGGGAAGGAGGGTTTTTTTTTTAAAAAAAAAAAATTTTTTTAAAATTTTTAAAACCCCCAAAAAAAACCCCCCCCCAAAAAAAAAAAATTTTTTGGGCAAAAAAATTTTAAAAAAAAAAAAAAAAAAAGGGGGGGGAAAAAAAAAAATTTTTGTGGTTTTAAAAGGGGGCCTTTGGGGGGATTATTAAAGGGGGAAAAAATTTTCCGGCGGGGGGAAAAAGGGAAAAAAACCCCCCCCGGCCCCCCCCCCCCCTTTTTTTTTTTCCCTTTTTTTTTTTCCTTTTGGGGGGGAAATTTTTGGCCCTTTTAAAAAACCCCCTTTTGGGGGGGGTTTTTTTTTTTTAAAAATTTTTTTTGGGGGGGGGTTTTTATGTGTTTGGGGGGGGGGGGGGGGCCCCCGGGGGGGGCCCCCTTTTTTTTTTTTTCCCTTTTTTTTCCTTTTTTTTTTGGGGTTTTTGGGGGGTTTTTAAAGGGTGGGGAAAAAATTTTTTTGGGTTTTTTTTTTCCCCCCAAAAATTTCCCCCAAAAAATTTTTAAAAAAAAACCAAAACCCCAAAAACCAAAAAAAAAAAAAAACCCCCCAAAAAAAAAAATTAAAAAAAAAGGGGGGAAAAAAAAACCCCCCTTAAAAAAAAATTTTGGCCCAAAAAAAAACCCCCCCCCAAAAAAAACAAAAGGGGGCCCCCTTTTTTTTTTTATTTTTTAAAAAAACCCCGAAAAAAAAAAAAAATTTTTTAAAAAAAAAAGGATTTTTAAAAATTTTTCCCAACCAAAAAAAAACCCCCCCCCCAAATTTTTTTTTCCCCCCCCGGGGGAAAAGGAAAAAAAAACAATTTGGGGGGGCCCCCCCCCAACCCCCCAAAACCCCAAAACCCCCCCAAAAAAAAAAAACCCCCCCAAAAAAAAAACCCCCCAAAAAAAAACCCCCCCCCCCCCCCCAAAAAACAAAACACACCCCCAAAAAAAAAAACCCCCCCCAAACCCCCCCAAAAAAAACAAAAACCCCCCCAAAAAAAAAAAAAAAAAAAAACCCCAAAAAAAAAAACCAAAAAAAAACCCCCCCCAAAAACCCCAAAACCCTTTGGGGAAAAAAAGGGAAAACCCCCCCAAAAACCAAACCCAAAAAATGGAAACAAAATTTTTTGGGGGGGCCCCCCCCCCCGGGGGCAAACAAACCCCCCCCCAAAAAAAAAAAACCAACCCCCAAAAAACCCCCAAAAAAAAATTTTTTTTAAAGGCAAAGGGGGCCTTTTTTGGGTTTTTTGCCTGAAAACCCCAAAAAACCCCCAAAAAAAAAACCCCAAAAAAATTTTTCCCGGGGGGCCCCCGTTCCCAAAAAAAAAAGGGGGGGGGGGGAAAATTTTCAGGGAAATTAAACCCAAAAAAAAAGGAAGGGGCCCCCCCCCTTTTAAAAAGGGGGGGGTTTTTAAAAAAAAAACCCTTTTTGGGGAAAAAATTTTAAAAATTTTTTTTTTTTTTTTTTTTAAAAAAAAAAATTTTTTTTAAAAAAGACAAAGGGGGGGTTTTTTTTTTTTTTGGGGGAAAAAAAAATTTTTAAAAAAAGGGAAAAAAAATTTTTAGGGAAAAAAAATAGAAGGGGAAAATTTTTTTTTAAAAAATTTTTGTTTAAAAAAAAAATTTTTTCCCAAAAAAAAAAAAAAAAAAAATTTTTTAAAAAAAAAAATTTTTTATTTTAAAAATTTTTTTTAAAAAACCCCCTTTTTGGCCCCTTTTAAAAATTTTTTTTTAAAAAACAAACCTTTCCCCTCCCTTAAAAATTTTTTTTAAAAAAAAAAATTTTTTTTTTTCCCCCAAAAAAAATTTTTTTGGGGGTTTTTAAATTTTTTTTTTTAAAAAAAAAAAGGGGGAAATTTTTTGGGGGGTTTTTCCCCCAAAAAAACCGGAAAATTAAAAAAATTTTTTTTCCCCCCAAAATTATTTTAAAAAATTTAAAAAAAAAAAAATCCCCCCCAAAAATTTTTTAACGGGGGTTTAATTTTCCCTTAATTTTAAAAATTTTTAAACCCCTTTTTACCCCTTTTTAAAAAACCCGGAAAAATTTTTTTTTTCCTTTTTACCAAAAAACCCCAAAAAAGGAAAATTTTCCCCTTTTTTTGGGGAAAAACCCAACCAAAAAAAGGAAAAAAAAATTTTTAAAAAAAAAATTTTTTTAAAAAAAAAAATTTTTGGGGAAAAAAAATTTTTTTAAAAAACCCCCTTTTTTTTTTTTCCCCCGGCCCCTTTTAAAAAAGGGGGGGGCCCCCCTTTTTTTTTTTTTTTAAAAAGGGGGCCCCCCGGGGTTTTTTTTTTTTAAAAATTTTCCCTTTTTAAACCCCCCCAAAAAAATTAAAATTTTTTGGAAAAAAATTTTTGGGGGGGGGGAAAAAGGGGAAAATAAAAAAAAAACTTTTTTTAAAAGGGGGTATGAAAAAAATTTTTTTTTAAAAAGGGGAAAACCAAAAACCCCTTTTTTTTAAAAAGGGAATTTAAAAAAAAAAAAACATTTTTTTTTTTAAAAAAAAGGGGGGGTTTTAAATTTTAAAAAAAAAAAAAATTTTAAAAAAATTTTTTTTTTTTAATTTACTTTTTTAAAAATTTTTTCCCCCTTATTTTAACCCCAAGGTTAAAGGGGTTTTTTTTTCCCCCCCGCGGGGAAAAAAAAATTTTTTGGTTTTACCCCCCTTAAAAAAAGGGGGGTTTTTCCCCCCCAAAAAAAACCCCCCCGGAAAAAAAAAAAAAAAAAAAAACTGTTTTTCCCCCCTTTTTTGGGGGGGGCCCCGGGGGGGAAAAAAAATTATCTAAAACCCCCCAATTTTGGGTTTTTTTTTTAAAAAAAAAAAAAAAATTTTTAAAAATTTTAAAATTTTTTAAAAAAAAACCCCCCTTTTTTTAAAAAAACCCCGATGATTTTTAAAAAAATTTTTAAAAAAAAGAACCCCCTTTAAATTCCCCCGGGGGCCCAAAAAAAATTTTTGGGGGGGGAAAAAACCCAAAGGGGGAAAAAAGGGTTTTTAATAAAAACAGCCCCGAGGGGGAAAAAAAAAAAAATTTTTTTTAAAAAAACCCCAAAAAAACCCCCCAAAACGGGGGAAAAAATTTTTTTTAAAAACCCCCCCTTTTTTTTGGGGTTTTTAAACCCCGGGGGGGGCCCCCCCCTTTTTTTTCCCAAAAACCCCCCCAGAAGGGGGGAAAACCCCCCCCCGGGGGGGGGAAAATTTTTTCCCCCCTTTTTTAAAAAAAAAATTTTTTTTTTAAAAATTTTTAAGGGGCTTTTTGGTTTTTGTTTGGGGGGGAAAACCTTTTCCCCCAAAAAAACCCCGGGGTTTTTGGGGGGGGGGGGCCCCCCCCCCCCCCAAATTTTTCAAAGGTTAAAAAAATTTTTTTAAAAACGGAAATCTTAAATTTGGGAAAAAAAAATTTTCCCCCCCCGGGAAAAACCCAAAAAACCCCCCCCAAAAAAAAATTTTTTTAAAAAACCCCCCCAAAAAAAAAAAGGGGGAAAAAAAAGGGGGTTTTTTTTTTTCCCTTTGGGCCCCCCAAAAAATTTTTTTTTAAAAAAAAACCCCAAAATTTTTTTTTTGAAACTTTGTGTTTTTTTGGGGGAAAGGGGCCCCCCGGGGGGGGGGGGGGAAAAAAATTTTTTTTGGGGAAAACCCCCTTTTTTTAAAGGTTTTTTGAAAGGGGGTTTTTTCCCGGGGGGGAATTTTTAAAAAAAAAAACAAAAAAATTTTTTGAAAAAACCAAAAAAAAAAAAAAGGGGGGGCCCCAAAAAACCGGCCGGAAAATTTGGGGTTTAAAAAAAAAAAAAAAAAAACCCAAAAAAAAAGGGGGGGTTTTTTTTTTTTTAAAAAAAAAAAATTAAAAAATTTTTTTTTAAAAAAACCCCCCAAAAAAAGGGAAAAGAAAAAAAAAAAGGTTTTTTAAAAAAAAAAACCCCAAAAAAAAATTTTTTAAAAAAAATTTTAAACTTTGGGAAAAATTTTTTTCCAAAAATTTAAAAAATTTTTAAAAAGGGGGGGTTTTTTTTTTTAAAAAAATCCTTTTTTTTGGCCCCCCCCCGGGTTTTTTGGGGAAAACTTTAAAAAAAAAAGGTTTTCCCCAAAAAAACCTTTGAAAACCCTCTTTAAAAAAAAACCCCCCCAAAAAAAAAAAGGGGGGGAAAAACCCAAAAAAAAATTTTTAAAGGGAACCCCCCCCTTTTTTTTAAAAAAATTTTTTTTTTAAAAATTTTTTTCCAAAAAAAGGGTTTTGGGGGAAAAAAAAAGGGGTTTTAAAAATTTTAAAAAATTTTTTTTTTTTTTCCCCCCTTTCCCCCCCCCCCCTTTTTTTTTTTTTTCCATTTTCCCCCCCCCCCTTTTTTTTTCCCCCTTTAAAAAAACCCCCCTTTTTTTGGTTTCCCGTTGTTTTTTTTTTTTTTCCCAGAATTTGTTAATTTCCCCCCTTTTTTTTCCCCCCAAAAAAAAAAACTTTTTTTTTTTCCCCCCCCCCCTTTTTCCTTTTTCCCCGGGGGGGGAAAAAACCCCCCCCCGGGGGGTTTTTTTTTTAAAACCCCCCTTTTTTTTAATTCAAACCTTTTTTTCCCCGGGGTTTTTGGCCCTTTTTTTTTTTAAAAAAAAAAATTTTTTCCCCCCCCCAAAAAAAAAATAAATTTAAAAAAGGTTTTTCCCCCCCAAAAAAAAATTTTTGGGGGGGTTTTTTTTTTTAAAAAAAAAACCCCGGGGAAAATTTTTGGGGGGGGGGGAAAACCCCCTTTTTTTTTTTTTGGGGCCCCCCCTTTTTAAAAAAACCCCCCCCCCCCCCAAAAAAAAAAAAACCCCCCCCCCCCCCCCAAAAAACCCCCCAAAAAAAAAAAAAACCCCCCCCCCCCCCAAAAAAACCCCCCCCCCCCCCCCCCAAAAAAAAAAAAAAATTTTTTTTTTTTAAAATTTTTTTCCCCGGGGGAAAAAAAAAAAAAAAAGGGAAAAAAACCCAAAAGGGGTTTTTTTGGGGGGAGAAAAAGGGCCCAGTGGTTTTTTTTCCCCTTTAAAATTTTTTTTTTTTTAAAAAATCCCCCAAAAAACCCTTTGGGGTTTAAAGGGCCCCCCCGGGAAAAAAAGGGGGGGTTCCCTTCCCAAGGGCCCAAAAAAAAAAACCCCCCAAAAAAACCCCCGAGGGGAAAAAAATTTTTTTTAAAATTTTTTCCGGGGTTTTTTTTTTTAAAAATTTTTTAAAGGGGGTTTTTTTTAAAAAAATTTTGGGGGGGTTTTTTTAAAGGGGTTTTAAAAAAATCCCCTTTTTTTCAAAGGGGTTTTTTAAAAAGGGGAAAAACCCCGGGGAAAAAAAACCCCCGGGTTTTTTTAAATGGGTTTTTTTTTCTTTAAAAAGGGTTTTTTTCCCCCCCTTTTTAAAAAAAATTTAAAGGGAAAAAAAAGGGGGGCCCCCCCCCAAAAAAAAAAAAAAGGGGGAAAAAAAAAAAAAAAAAAAAAAAATTTTTTAAATTTTAAAAACCCCCCAAAAGGGAAAAAATTTTTTAAAAAAGGTTTTCCCCAAGGAAAAAATTGGTTTGGGGAAAAAAAAAAAAAATTCCCCCAAAAAAAGGGGGGGGGGTTTTTGGGGGTTTTTTTTTTTTTTAAAAAGGGAAAAAAAATTAAAAAGGGGGGCCCAAAAAAACCCCCCTTTTTAAAAAAAATTTAAAAATTTAAAACCCCCCAAACCCCCCCAAAACCCCAAACCCCTTTTTTTTTCCCCCCTTGGGGGGGAAATTTTGGGAAGGCCCAAAAAAATTTTTTGGAAAGGGTTTTTTTTTTTCCCCCCCCCAAAACCCCCTTTTTTCCCTTTTTCCCCCCCCCCCTTTAAAAAATTTTTTTTTCCCCCCAAAAAAAACCCCCCGGAAACCCCAAAAAACCCGGCCCTTTCCAAAAACCAAAAAACCCAACCCCCCCTTTTTTTCCCCAAAAACCCCCAAAAGGCCATTTTTTAAAAATTAATTTTTTTTTATTCCCCCCCTTTTTTTTTTGGGGTTTTTTAAAAAATTGGGGGGGTTTTTAAAAAAAATTTTTTTTTTAAAACTTTTTTTAAAAAAAAAAAATTTTTTTTTTGTTTTTAAAAAAAAAAACAAAAAAAAATTTTTTTTTGGTTTTGGGAACAAAAGGGGTTTTGGGGGGTTTTAAAAATTTTAAAAATTTTAAATTTTTTTAAAAAAAAAGGGGTTTTAAAATTTAAAAAATTTTTTTTAAATTTTTTTTGGGGGGGGGGCCCCCCTTTTTTAAAAAAAAATTTTTTTTAACCCCTTTTTTTTTTAAAAAATTTTTTTGGTTGGAAAAAAATTTAAAAAAAAAGGGGAAAAAATTGGAATGCCCTTTTTTTAAAAATTTTTTTGGCCCCGTTAAAACAAAAATTTTTTTTTAAAAAAAAATTTTTTTTTATTTTTTTGGTTTTAACCAAAGGGCCCTTTTTTGGGGGGGGGAAAAAAAAATTTTTTTTTGGGGAAAAGGGGGGGGCCCGGGAAAAACCCCAAAAAAAATTTTTTAAAAAAAATTTTAAAAAATTTTTGGGCCAAATTTTTTTTTGGGGAAAAGGGGGGTTTTTTTTAAACCCCCAAAAAAAAATTTTTTTTTTTTTTAAAAAAAAAAAAATTTTAAAAAAAAGTTTTAAAAAAAAAAAATTTTTTTGGGGGGGGAAAAAAAAAAGGGGTTTTTGGGGGGAACCCTTTTTTTGGGAAAAACCCCTTTTGGGGTTTTTTCCCCCCCCAAAAACCCTTTTTAAAAAAACCAAAAAAACCTTTTTTTTAAAAAAAAATTAATGAATTTTTTTCGGAAAATTTTTTTTTAAAATTTTCCCCTTTTTTTTTTTTTTCCCCTTTTAAAATTTTTTTTTTTTTTAAAATCCAAACCCCAAAAACCCCTAAACCCCCTTTTTTTTTTCCCCCTTGGGGGTTTTTTCCCCTTTCCCTTTTTAAACCCCCCCCGGGGAAAACCCCCCCCGGGGGTTTTTTCCCAAATTTTTTTCCCCCTTTTTTTTTCCCCCCCCTTTTCCCCCCCAAAAAAAAAACCCCCCCCCCTTCCCAACCCTTTTTTCCCCCCCCTTTTTCCCCCCCCCAAAAAAAAAATTTTTTTCAAAAATTTTTTTTTTTTTTTTTCCCCGGGGAAACCCCCCCTTTTTGGGGGGGGTTTTTTTTTATTCCCCTTAAAAAAATTTTTTTTTTTTGGGGGGTTTTCCCAAAACCCCCCAAAAAAAAAAAATTTTTTTTGGGCCCCCCCGGGGTTTTTTTTTTTTCCCCCCCCCCCCTTTTTTTTCCCCCCCGGGGGGGGGGGTTTTTTTTTTAAAAAAAAAAATTTTCCAAAAAAAGGGGGGAAAAACCCCTTTTTAAAAAAAGGGTTTTTTTTTTCCCTTCCCAAAAAACCCCCCCGGGGTTTTTGGTTTTTAAATTTGTTAAAAAACCCTTTTAAAAAAAATCATTAAATTTTTTTAAAAAAAAACCTTTTTTTTTTTGGGGGGGGAAAAATTTTTAGGGCCCCCCCTTATAAAAAAAAGGGGGGGAAAAAGGGAAAAAAAAAGGCCCCCCCCCAAAATTTTTGGGGGTCCCAAAAAAAATTTTAAAAAAAAAAAATTTTTTAAAACCCCCCGGGGCCAAGAAAATTAAAAAAAGGGGGCCCCAAAAAAAAAGGTTTTTTAAAAAAAAATTTAAAAAATTTTTTGGTACCCTTCCCAGATCTTTGCCTCGACACAATCCTGTCCTCGGAGCTCTACGGACAATTCCTTCGCCTCATGGCTTGGTTTTTGCTCTGAACATGCACTGTCACCTGTTGGCCCTATGTAGACGGTGTGTGCCTTTCCAATCATGTCCAATCAATTGAAATTTGAATACATGTCACCTAGTTCTTTAAATCACTGTATATTCCTCCTTTTTTAATCACGTTGTTTTCCCACTCCGATGTCCCGTCTCGAGTCCTTTTCTGCCGTGTCTATGACGATGTTAACATCATGGTTGGAAAAGTACCAATTGTCATACTTGAGTAAAAGTAAAGATACCTTAACAGAAAATGACCCAACTAAAAGTGAAAGTCACCCAGGTAAAATACTCACTGAGTAAAAGTCTAAAAAGTATTTGGTTTTAAATATACTTAAGTATCAAAAGTAAAGTAATTTGCTAAAAGATACTAAAGTATC
>CM072257.1:12114740-12139740 GCA_036851935.1 Coregonus suidteri | reverse complement strand
GTTGACAGTGAAACTACAGGAATACTGACCTCAGAGTCTCCAGTTTTACAGTGGGGATTCCCCAGTCCAGCAGAGAGCAGCTTCACTCCTGAATCCTTCAGGTCATTGTTACTCAGATCCAGCTCTCTCAGGTGTGAGGGGTTTGACTTCAGAGCTGAGACCAGAGAAGCACAGCCTTCCTCTGTGACTCCACAGCCTGACAGCCTGACAAAGAGTCAAATCATATTAAAACCACACTGCTATTTTTTAGTAGTGAAAATAGTGGCAGTATATTTTTTCAACATATTCAGATATATCAGTGTCCTGAAACCTGACATATATATTCATAAATGAATGTATCATAATGTATTATTATACAATGACAAATGATCGAAGTATTGCTTGTAGATAGAAAAATGTATATTACAAATATTTGAGTAGACTAACCAGAGCAGTTTAAAAAGCAGTATCAGTCAAAAGACAGACAGTGAGGTATCAGATTTAGATTGTATTGAGTATACAGTCCACACCATATCTATTTTGACAGTGAAGCTAACATTTTAAATGTGGCTCTATACTCCAACATTTTGGATTTGAGATCAAATGTTTCATATGAGGTGACAGTATAATCCTCACATGTCACCTCCTTCACATGACGCTGACGTTTCACAAATAATCTTCTGTTTTCCCCTTCTGAAATGAAAGCACTTGAAGTGAATCTAATCTCTGCATATCTGGCAGACATATCAGTTTCTATTGGGATCACCAGTGTATTAAAGCTGAACCCACAGCAAGAAAGCTGCTGCATTTTTCCCATGGGAAGGACTAGAATTTCCATGATCTCTCGCCATCATATGTTGACAACTGGACCGTTGTGTCCTCCTCCAGAGTCTGAAGAGCCTTTAAGTGACCCTGACAACACCCTTACGTTCTCCGCCAACATCAAGGCGTGATAGCCTCAATCCAGGTTCATGCATGTTTAAACATTCGGAGAGTACGATGTATGCCTTACAAGGAAAAGTGACAGGTTCTAATACTGGCACTAATCATCTCCAGTCTGGACAAATGCAACTCGCTGTTGCAAGCCTCCCTGCCTGTGCCATTAAGCTTCACTGTCAAAACATCCAGAATGCCGTGGACTATGTTTGCCTGGTAAACACTTTCCCATCTTCTGAACAGTTATCCCCTGTTCCGCACACTCCACTGGAATCCACTGAACCTCAGAGTCTCCAGTTTACATGGGGATTGCCTATCCAGCAGAGAGGCAGCTTCACTCCTGTTCCTTCAGGCATTCTGACTCAGATCCAGCTCTCCCAGGTGTGAGGGTTTGCGCTCAGAGCCTCTGACCTGCTGGCTCCCCTTCCCTGTGACGGAAGCACAGTTCAACTCAAGCTCAGCCCAGTCAAAACTGGCTGCTCTGGCACCCCCAGTGGTGGAACAAGCTCCCTCATTTTTTCAGGACAGGACAGAGTCACTCACCAACTTCCAATTTGACATTTGAAACCCCACCTCTTATTCATAAATACCTGGGATCATTATTAGTAAATCTAAAAATTATCCCCCCCCCCCTTGTAGAGAGAAAAATTGTAAAAAATATTTGAGTAGACTGACCAGAGCAGTTTTACCAAAGCAGTATCAGTCAAAAGACTAGACAGTGAGGTATCAGATTTAGATTGTATTGAGTATACAGTCCAAGGCATATCTATTTTGACAGTGCTCTAACATTTTCGCTCTGCTCTATACTCCAGCATTTTGGATTTGAGATCAAATGTTTCATATGAGGTGACAGTATATAATGTCACCTTTTATTTGAGGGTATTTTAATACATATCTGTTTCACCGTTTAGAAATGAAAGCACTTTATGTATCTAGTCCCCCACTTTTGAAGAAGTCATAAGTATTTTGACCAATTCACTTATAGTGTTTTAAAGTAGTCAAAAGTTTAGTATTTGGTCCGATATTCCTTGAACACAATGACTACATCAAGCTTGTGACTCAAACTCGTTGGTTGCATTTGCAGTTTGTTTTGGTTGTGTTTTGGGTTATGTTTTGCCCGATAGTAACTGAATGGTGGATGATGACTGGAGTAATTTTCTGTCTAAGTGAGTAGATAACATGTTTCTAAACACTACTAAATTAATCCTGATGATGACATGATTAATAAAAATCATGAATGAATCATGAAAAATAATGAGTGAGAAAGTTACAGAGGCTTCAACAAAACATGCTAACCTCTCACCATTACCAATAACAGAGGGGGTATGATCCTTGTGCCTCTGTAACTTTCTCATTCATCATCATTCACGATTCATTCATGATTATTCATAATCATAGTAGCATCCACATGAATGTAGAAGTGTTCAGAAACATCTTCTATTCTTACTGACAATACAAGTGAAGTGACTCCAAAATGACAGGACATTATTCACCATTCAGTTTCTATTGGGGAAAACATCATCCAAAACACAACCAAGACAAACTGCAAACGCATTCAACAAGTTTGTAGAATCACAAGCTTGATGTAATCACTGCAGGCAAAGAATATTGGACCAAACACTAAACTTTTGACTAAATTAATTTGTCTAAATAATTATGACTTTTTCAAATGGGAGAACTACATAATAAAGTACTTTCATTTCTAAACGGTAAAATATACAGTGAGGGAAAAAATATTTGATCCCTGCTGATTTTGTACGTTTGCCCACTGACAAAACATGATCAGTCTATAATCAAAATGGTAGGTTTATTTGAACAGTGAGAGACAGAATAACAACAAAAAAAATCCTGAAAAAAAACGCATGTCAAAAATGTTATAAATTGATTTGCATTTTAATGAGGGAAATAAGTATTTGACCCCTCTGCAAAACATGACTTAGTACTTGGTGGCAAAACCCTTGTTGGCAATCACAGAGGTCAGACGTTTCTTGTAGTTGGCCACCAGGTTTACACACATCTCATGAGGGATTTTGTTCCACGCCTCTTTGCAGATATTCTCCAAGTCATTAAGGTTTCGAGGATGACGTTTGGCAACTCGAACCTTCAGCTCCCTCCACAGATTTTCTATAGGATTAAGGTCTGGAGACTGGCTAGGCCACTCCAGGACCTTAATGTTAAATCTTCTTGAGCCACTCCTTTGTTTCCTTGGCCGTGTCTTTTGGGTCATTGTCATGCTGGAATACCCATCCACGACCCATTTTCAATGCCCTGGCTGAGGGAAGGAGGTTCTCACTCAAGATTTGATGGTACATGGCCCCGTCCATCGTCCCTTTGATGCGGTGAAGTTGTCCTGTCCCCTTAGTCAAAAAACACCCCAAAAGCATAATGTTTCCACCTCCATGTTTGACAGTGGGAATGGTGTTCTTGGGTCATAGGCAGCATTCCTCCTCCTCCAAACACGGCGAGTTGAGTTGATGCCAAAGAGCTCGATTTTGGTCTCATCTGACCACAACACTTTCACACAGTTCTCCTCTGAATCATTCAGATGTTCATTGGCAAACTTCAGACAGGCCTGTATATGTGCTTTCTTGAGCAGGGGGACTTTGCGGGCGCTGCAGGATTTCAGTCCTTCACGGCGTAGTGTGTTACCAATTGTTTTCTTGGTGACTATGGTCCCAGCTGCCTTGAGATCATTGACAAGATCCTCCCGTGTAGTTCTGGGCTGATTCCTCACCATTCTCATGATCATTGCAACTCCACGAGGTGAGATCTTGCATGGAGCCCCAGGCCGAGGGAGATTGACAGTTATTTTGTGTTTCTTCCATTTGCGAATAATCACACCAACTGTTGTCACCTTCTCACCAAGCTGCTTGGTGATGGTCTTGTAGCCCATTCCAGCCTTGTGTAGGTCTACAATCTTGTCCCTGACATCCTTGGAGAGCTCTTTGGACTTGGCCATGGTGGAGAGTTTGGAATCTGATTGATTGATTGCTTCTGTTGACAGGTGTCTTTTATACAGGTAACAACTGAGATTAGGAGCACTGAATTTTAAGAGTGTGCTCCTAATCTCAGCTCGTTACCTGTATAAAATACACCTGGGAGCCAGAAATCTTTCTGATTGAGAGGGGTCAAATACTTATTTTCCCTCATTAAAATGCAAATCAATTTATAAGTTTTTTGACACAAGCTTTTTGTAGATCACTTTTTGTTGTTATTCTGTCTCTCACTGTTTAAATATGACTACCATTAAAATTATAGACTGATCACAAATCTTTGTCAGTGGGCAAATGTACAAAATCAGCAGGGGATCAAATACTTTTTTCCCTACCTGTATATGTATGAAAATCTTTAAATAAAAGGTGACATTCTGTACTGTTGCATAATATGAAACATTGTATCTCAAATAGCAAGCACCAAATTTAAAACTGTAAGCTTCACTGTCCAAACACATATGGTGTGGACTATGTGTGCCTGGTAAACACATGTGGATCTGGTGAACAGTTATCACTTGTTGACCAACTACAGGAATACTGACCTCAGAGTCTCCAGTTTACAGTGGGGATTCCCCAGTCCAGCAGAGAGCAGCTTCACTCCTGAATCCTTCAGGTCATTGTTACTCAGATCCAGCTCTCTCAGGTGTGAGGGGTTTGACTTCAGAGCTGAGACCAGAGAAGCACAGCCTTCCTCTGTGACTAGACAGCCTGACAGCCTGCAAAGAGTAAAATCATATTAAAACCACACTGCTATTCTTTGGTGGTGAAAATAGTGGCAGTATATTTTTTCAACATATTAAGATATATCAGTGTCCTGAAACCTGCCATATCTATTCATAAATTAATGTATCATTATTAGAAATGACAAATTATCAAAGTATTGTTTGTAGAGAGAAAAATATAAAAGTACAAATATTTGAGTAGACTGACCAGAGCAGTTTAAAAAGCAGTATCAGTCAAAAGACAGACAGTGAGGTATCAGATTTAGATTGTATTGAGTATACAGTCCACACCATATCTATTTTGACAGTGAAGCTAACATTTTAAACGTGGCTCTATACTCCAGCATTTTGGATTTGAGATCAAATGTTTCATATGAGGTGACAGTATATAATGTCACCTTTTATTTGAGGGTATTTTAATACATATCTGTTTCACCGTTTAGAAATGAAAGCACTTTATGTATCTAGTCCCCCTATTTGAAGAAGTCATAAGTATTCTGACCATTTCACTTATAGTGTATTAAAGTTGTCAAAAGTTGAGTATTTGGTTGTAAACTCATTGGTTGCATTTGCAGTTTGTTTTGGTTGTGTTTTGGGTTATGTTTTGCCCGATAGTAACTGAATGGTGGATGATGACTGGAGTAATTTTCTGTCTAAGTGAGTAGATAACATGTTTCTAAACACTACTAAATGAATCCTGATGATGACATGATTAAGAAAAATCATGAATGAATCATGAATAATAATGAGTGAGAAAGTTACAGAGGCTACAACAAAACATGCTAACCTCTCACCATTACCAATAACAGAGGGGTATGATCCTTGTTCCTCTGTAACTTTCTCATTCATCATCATTCACGATTCATTCATGATTATTCATAATCATGGTAGCATCCACATGAATGTAGAAGTGTTCAGAAACATCTTCTATTCTTACTGACAATACAAGTGAAGTGACTCCAAAATGACAGGACATTATTCACCATTCAGTTTCTATTGGGAAAAACATCATCCAAAACACAACCAAGACAAACTGCAAATGCATTCAACAAGTTTGTAGAATCACACGACTGATGTAATCACTAAGGCAAGGAATATGGTACAAAATACTAAACTTTTGACTATATTAATCCTATGTGTGAATGTGTCAAAATTGTGTGTCCAGTGTGTGTGTGTCCAGTGTGTGTGTGTGTCCAGTGTGTATGTGTGTCCAGGTGTTTGTGTGTCCCCAGCGTGTGTGTGTGTGTCTGTCCAAGTGTGTATGTGTGTGTCCAGTGTGTGTGTGTGTGTGTGTGTGTGTGTGTGTGTCACTATGTGTGTGTGTCCAGGTGTGTGTGTGAGTGTCAGTGTGTGTGTGTGTGTGTGTGTGACCAACTGTGTGTGTGTGTGTGTCCAGTGTGTGTCCAGTGTGTGTGTCCAGTGTGTGAGTCCTGTCAGGTGTGTGAACCAAAACAAACTGCAAATGCATGGGTTTCAACAAGTTTGTAGAATCACAAGCTTGATGTAATCACTGTGCCTGCAAAAGTCAAATATGGGACCAAATACTTTCTTTTATGACTACTTTAATACAATATAAGTGAATATGTCCAAATTATTACGACATATACAAATGGGAGAAATAGATGTCAAAGTGCTTTCATTTCTAAACAGTAACACAGATATGTATGAATATCCTCAAATAAAAGGTGACATTATATACTGTTGCCTAATAAGAAACATTCTATCTCAAATCCAAAATGTATGCTGGAACATTTTTCTCACCAAATGTAAAACTGCTAAACTTCACTGTCCAAACACATATGGTGTGGACTATGTGTCCCTGGTAAACACATGTGGATCTTGTGAACAGTTATCACTTGTTGACCAACTACAGGAAATACTGACCTCAGAGTCTCCAGTTACAGTGTGGGATTCCCCAGTCCATCAGAGAGCAGCTTCACTCCTGAATCCTTCAGGTCATTGTTACTCAGATCCAGCTCTCTCAGGTGTGAGGGGTTTGACTTCAGAGCTGAGACCAGAGAAGCACAGCCTTCCTCTGTGACTAGACAGCCTGACAGCCTGCAAAGAGTCAAATCATATTAAAACCACACTGCTATTCTTTGGTGGTCAAAATAGTGGCAGTATATTTTTTCAAAATGTTCAGATACATCAGTGTCCTGAAACCTGCCATATCTATTCAAAAATTAATCATCATTCATTATTAGAAATTATCATAATATTGCTTGTAGAGAGAAACATGTATGACCAATTCACTTATAGTATATTAAAGTAGTCAAAAGTTGAGTATTTGGTCCCAAACTCGTTGGTTGCATTTCAGTTTGTTTTGGTTGTGTTTTGGGTTATGTTTTGTCCATTTGTAACTGAATGGTGGATGATGACTGGAGTAATTTTTTGTCTAAGTGGGTAGATAACATGTTTCTAAACATTACTAAATTAATCCTGATGATGCTATGATTAAGAATAATCATGAATAAATCATGAATAATAATGAGTGAGAAAGTTACAGAGGCTACAACAAAACATGCTAACCTCTCACCATTAACCTCAAATAAAAGGTGACATTCTGTACTGTTGCCTAATATGAAACATTCTATCTCAAATCCAAAATGCTGGAGCATAGCACCAAATTTAAAACTGTAAGCTTCACTGTCCAAACACATATGGTGTGGACTATGTGTGCCTGGTAAACACATGTGGATCTGGTGAACAGTTATCACTTGTTGACCAACTACAGGAATACTGACCTCAGAGTCTCCAGTTTACAGTGGGGATTCCCCAGTCCAGCAGAGAGCAGCTTCACTCCTGAATCCTTCAGGTCATTGTTACTCAGATCCAGCTCTCTCAGGTGTGAGGGGTTTGACTTCAGAGCTGAGACCAGAGAAGCACAGCCTTCCTCTGTGACTCCACAGCCTGACAGCCTGTAAAAGAGATCATCATGATTTCACAAACACACTGTTAATTTAACACCAGTAGTGTAGAAGGACAATGGCAGATGCATTTGGTTTATTCTCTTAAACAACATATAGATTCATCTTCCGTCTCCTAGAATTGTATGGTCATATTGTTATACTAATGTGAACATCAATGCATTTATTCAATATGTTTTTCAATAGAATATTATATACATATTATAATCATATATACTCTGAATATTTATTTCCTGATGATTAGTACTTAAATGTCATTTTATGTACTCACAGAGCAGCTCTGGAGGCTTTGACCACTGGCAGCAGCCTCAGAAGACCTTCCTCTGATCTGGAGTATTTCTTCAGGTCAAACACATCCAGCTCCTTTTCTGAAGTCAGCAACACAAAGACCAGAGCTGACCACTGTGCAGGTGACAGTTCTTCTTCTGAGAGACTTCCTGATCTCAGGTAGCTTTGGATCTCCTCCACTAGAGAATGGTCATTCAGTTCATTCAGACAGTGGAACAGATTGATGCACCTCTCTGGAGAGGGATTCTCCCTGATCTTCTCCTTGATGTACTTGACTGTTTCTTCATGGCTCTGTGAGCTGCTTCTTGTCTTTGTCAGTAGACCTCGTAAGTGCTTCTGATTGGACTCCAGTGAGAGGCCCAGAAGGAAGCGGAGGAACAGGTCCAGGTTTCCTGTCTCACTTGTAAGGCTTTATCCACAGCACTCTTGTAGAAAGTAACTTCAGGCTTGTGTCTGAACAGCGCAAAAAAGTTACTGGACTGGTTGATTGAGGTTTGTCCATTAGATTCTCATTGTTGTTGATGAATGAGAGGAACACATATACAGCAGCCAGAAAACTCCTGAATGCTCAGATGCACGAAGCAGTACACCTTGTCCTGGTACAGCACACATTCCTCTTTAAAGAGCTGTGTGCACAATCCTGAGTACACTGAGGCTTCATTGACATCAATGCCAGCCTCTTTCAGGTCTTCTTCATAGAAAATCAGATTGCCCTTCACAAGCTGTTGAAAAGCCAGTTTTCCCAGTGACAGAATGCTCTCTTTATTCCAGTGTGGACCTGTCTCTTCTTTCCCAAGATACTTTTCATTCTTCTGTTTGGTATGAAACTCCACAAGGTGTGAGTACATCTCAGTCAGAGTCTTGGGCATCTCTTCTCTCTTATGTTTCAGCATGTGTTCAAGGACTGTTGCAGAAATCCAACAGAAGACTGGAATGTGGCACATGATGTGGAGGCTCCTTGATGTCTTTATGTGTGAGATGATTCTGCTGGCCAGGTCCTCATCACTGAATCTCTTCCTGAAGTACTCCTCCTTCTGTGGGTCATTGAACCCTCGTACCTCTGTCACCTGGTCAACACACCCTGAAGGGATCTTATTGGCTGCTGCAGGTCGGGTAGTTATCCAGAGGAGAGCAGAGGGAAGCAGATTTCCCTTGATGAGATTTGTCAGCAGAACATCCACTGAGGTTGACTTTGTGAGTCACACAACAGATCTTGTTCTTCTGGAAGTCTAGGGGCAGTCGGCACTCATCCAGACCATCAAAGATGAACAGAACTTTGTACTTGTCGTAGTTGGAGATTCTTGATTCTTTGGTTTCCTTTGAGAAGTGATTGAGAAGTTCAATCAAAGTGTTTTTTTCCCTTTTTCATCAAATTCAGCTCCCGAAAAGGGAATGAAAATACAAATTGGACATCCTGATTTGCTTTTCCTTCAGCCCAGTCCAGAATGAACTTCTGCACAGAGACTGTTTTTCCAATGCCAGCGACTCCCTTTGTCAGCACAGTTCTGATAAGTTTGTCTTGTCCAGTTAAGGGTTTGAAGATGTCGTTACATTTGATTGCAGTCTCTGGTCTTGCTTGTTTCCTGGTTGTTGTCTCAATCTGTCTCAGCTCATGTTCATTATTGACCTCTCCTGTTCCACCCTCTGTGATGTAGAGCTCTGTGTAGATCTTATTGAGAAGTGTTGGGTTTCCTTGTTTAGCGATCCCCTCAAAATACACATTGAAACTTCTTCTTTAGATTAGATTTGAGTTCACGTTGGCAAATCACAGCAAGCTCATCTGAATGAAGAAATAACACAGAGGATATTAATATTACATCTGTTTTAATGCCTACAGTATTGTAGACTGTGTTATAAAGTTTAAATTATAATAATTTATTCTCTTAACTGTCTGTATAAATCTGTAAATGTTTTCATAATGCATTACACACTGGTGTGACTGATTATATTATTATTGGTCTCTCTCTCTCTCTTGATCTCTCTATCTCTCTCTCTCTCTCTCTCTCTCTCTCTCTCTCTCTCTCTCTCTCTCTCTCTCTGTCTAAATTAATCAACACAACACATCCCTGCTGCTACTTGATGAGGTCACTAGGTGTTGTGTTAAGGCTGCTACAATATCATTGAGTTACACAGCTACTTTAGCTGTACTTTAGCTACAGCTTTTTAAATGTTCTAAAACAGCATTCAACATGAGGCAGACAGCTCTTACTTTTCTCCAGTGTGTCAGCAAGCTCCTTCTGGTTCATTTCCTCAGGACGTGCAGTGTGATCTTCAGAGCCCCCTCTCTGGCACTGCTCTCCTGCTTCTCATCTTCAGCATCCACCACTTCCTTATCCTGCTTCTGACTCTCAAAGCCTTCTGGGAGTTCTGGACTAAGAATCCTCTTGAACATCTTCAGCTCGTTCTTCACAAATGTCATAATATTCTCTTCAAGCAACTGAAATAAATCAAGTAAATAAGTTAAGCAAGAGACTAAATGCTTTCTCATTAACACATGAATGAATGATTGACAGATCAACTTTACTTGAGGTAAACAAAAACAAATGTACATAACAGGACCACATACACTGAATATGGAGGCCAGGTCTGTTTGATGACTCTGGGAAGACTGACCACTGAGAATCTCTGACTCTGATCTCTCCTGTTGGTTTCTGGGGACAAAACATGAGATTACATCTCCTCATCCAGGGAGTGCACACACACACACACACACACACACACACACACACACACACACACACACACACACACACACACACACACACACACACACACACACACACACACACACACACACACACACACACACAGGGAGGGAATGTTGTGTTTGTTTAATATTGTTTCAGGACTATGAAAATGGAAAAAAGGATTAGCCTATGGATTATGAAAACAACAAAAATAAATGGGAAAATGGGAGAGGAGAAATGACTAGAGACAGTGTTGTTTAACTCACTGACCATGACCCATGAGTTCTTCTTACCTTTGTTCAGTAGAAAAGTCTCCCTCTCTAAACTTTATAGGAGGATCCATAGACCAGTCACTCTTCATGGACACACAGCTGGGTACAGGGGAGGCTGGTCTCTCCTGCTTGATTGGGCTTCAACACAACAGAGACAAACATTACATCTCTCATCTACTCTGAGCTCAGATGGGGAAACATAAGAAGAGTTTCATTCCAAAACGCTATATATCCATTTTCAGAAATGTTCGTAAATTAGCTTTTATTGTTTAAAGAGAATTATGAAAGAGATTGGTGTGTGTTTTTTCAGTAGCTATCATCATGGCATGGGATTTGTTTCAATGACAGACATGTATATTTTGTTTAAAATCTATCACTTGATGGTTTCATTTCAGAGAGACAAATAATCATGTTTTTTTGCAAAATGCTATATATCTGCCTCACTCTCAGAGAAATAAGTAGTACTGCTAGGTTTTACACAGTAATAATATATATCTGCCTCACTCTCAGAGAAATAAGTAGTACTGCTAGGTTTTACACAGTAATAATATATCTGCCTCACTCTCAGAGAAATAAGTAGTACTGCTAGGTTTTACACAGTCAAATGTGACCGACCGGCTCGATTCGATCTGCCTTATGTAGCAAAATTTGAGGTTTTGTGTGTTTTTTACATTGGATAAAAGTAGAGACTCAGCTAGAAAAAAGGTATATCATACACTACAGTTGAGGAACAATGGGAAAGTAATTCTGCTTTGAAAGATGATAAACTTGTAACCTCAATTTTGAGAAAATGGCCTTTGAATGTTTTGGTTCACCTACTGGAGAGCTCTTCTTTATCTACAGTGGTGTTACTTTGGCAGATAATGTCACCCATCTAAATAAATATAATATAATATATATATATATATATATTAGTTAACTAAATATGGTGTTTTTGGTTTATGTCAGTTTCATTGTTTGTTATGCTATAAATTGTTATTTTATGGTGTAAGTGGTAAAATGAACTAGAAAATGTCATATTTTGAAATTCTGAGTAATTACTACTTTAGTAAGGATATACTTTATTCAGTACTACTGCAGTTGCTAAATAATTCCAATAGATGGCAGCATAAGACCATGAATGACATTTCAGAAGGTTAGTTTAGTTTTCTCCCTGGATACACCACCACTCCCCCTCACAGGAAAACTCCTGCACACGCTTTTTACTGTCCCTTTCCACACTGCTAACGCAAGAGGAACGACTGAAAAAGCATTTAACAGATTACTGTGAAATAATATAATGATGATTCATGTTTATTATTAGCTGTTTTTATGCTCATGTTTTGAAATTATACTTCATTACTATAACGATTATCAATAAGCCTGAACATTAATTTAGTCACCTCTGGTCGAGAAAAACGTATTTTCCTAGTACATTCATTGTCAGATTCATCAACCAGCAGCGAGCACTCTGCCTTCTAGCACAAGCGAGGGGCATGTTGAGGTACATTTGCTAACCGGGAGGGTTGCATGATGTAATTTATTGGTGGGCTGGAAGACGCACTCTTGTCTTATCTATTCCGAGGTTGTTTAATCGCAATATTAGATATTTAAAAATGCATGTATACTAGGGTTGAGGTTGGAGCATCTGACTAGTGATTATTTTACCAGGGGTTCAACACCTGCTATAGTCACTATTTAATTGCTCTTCCAAAAGCATCACAGGCCTAATACGAGATATATAGCTAACTAAAGTAATGAGTGACCATTTTAGAAAATCATGGGACATATAGTATTTGGTTGCATGCTATTTTATGTCAATCATATTGCTGCTTGTAGCCTATAACTGATGCTTCGTGGTCTTATGCTGCCATCTATTGGAAATATTTAGCAATTAAAAGTTATTAATTCACGTTCACGTACAGACATTGGTGAGGCAGCTGAGAAATAAAGTGTATTAGATCAGTCTCAAACCTGCCCCACGCCAATTGCTGGACTTTCACACAGAGGTTACTAGGTCACCCAATTCAAACCACATTTGAAAAATAAAACAAATGTGTCTTATTTATCAAGTGTTCTGTCTTGCAATTATACATATAAAAAAATAACAACAAAATAATCAAAACGCTATTTAATACTATAATTGTATTTACTAAGATAATATTATTACTAAAATAGTTTCTAAAAGTGTTCTAGGCTACCCTACCCTAGAATTAGGGGTTAGGGTTACGGCTAAAATAGGTTATAAGTAGGGTAAGAGTTTCTGTATAGCACTTTGTGACATCTGCTGGTGTAAAAAGGGCTTTATAAATACATTTTGATTGATTGTTAGGTTTTTAGGTTTTTATATGGCAAAAAACAGTATGGGTTTATGGCACTCTTGCTCCTCCTTGTGGCCGTATGTGGGTACTACATAACTCATTCATTACATTTACGTCATTTAGCAGACGCTCTTATCCAGAGCGACTTACAGTTAGTGAGTGCATACATTATCATACATACTTGGGAAATTTTTCATACTGGCGTTGCACATGCCAAGCGAACCAACTGACACTTATATGACACTTGCTAGGCTCATAATCTGAGGTAGCAACTGCGTATCTACAAATCCATTAGCTAGACCACCCGATTAGACAACAATCACCCCATTATACCATTTGGTTTGCAACTCAGTGAACCTGCGCAGCATTCATGACACTTGCCTAGGCTCATATCAAATTCTGAGGTAGAAACAACTGCGTCAGATCTACAAATCCATTAGCTAGAGCCACCCGAAAATTAGACAACAAGATTGACCCCATTATACCCATTTGGTTTGCAACTCAGTGAACCTGCGCAGCATTCGTAACCTTGTTAATAAAAAGTTACCTGAGGTAAACCTACAGGGTTAAGCGCTCACCAAGTAGCCGTAACCTTGTTAATAATAAGTTACCTGAGGTAAACCTACAGGGTTAACGCTCACCAAGTAGCCGTAACCTTGTTAATAATAAGTTACCTGAGGTAAACCTACAGGGTTAACGCTCACCAAGTAGCCGTAACCTTGGTAATAATAAGTTACCTGAGGTTAAACCTACAGGGTTAACGCTCACCAAGTAGCCGTAACCTTGTTAATAATAAGTTACCTGAGGTAAACCTACAGGGTTAACGCTCACCAAGTAGCCGTAACCTTGTTAATAATAAGTTACCTGAGGTAAACCTACAGGGGGTTAACGTACTCACCAAGTAGCCGTAACCTTGTTAATAATAAGTTACCTGAGGTAAACCTACAGGGTTAACGCTCACCAAGTAGCCGTAACCTTGTTAATAATAAGTTACCTGAGGTAAACCTACAGGGTTAACGCTCACCAAGTAGCCGTAACCTTGTTAATAATAAGTTACCTGAGGTACACGCAGGCTACATTGATACAATAACGTTCTGAAGGCAGGTCAGAACAATGGGATAAACAATAGTGAAGCTAATAGGAGCTGTCACGGGTGAAAAATGGGCCAAACAAAATGTTCTAAGCCTGTTTTTTCGAGATTACTTCATAACCAGGGACAGAAGGTAATATTATGAAACTGGGCTCCATGGCGGATGCAATGAACTAATTTTATCAGAAATAAACGTTGTAAAAAATGTCACTTGAGGCGCCCCGAAAATAATATTCAAAAGTTCAGTCCTTGGACACAGAGGGGGGTTAAACACTAAAGTTACCGTCCATCTAGTGAAGAGAGGAGAACCGGACAGAGGGAGCGTAGCCAGCATCCGTCAACGAGAGAGGGAGAAGCCCTCCACGGTATTTAACAGGTGGAAGAAACAACCAGGGAGCTCCATCGGTCCACAAGAAATGCAGGCAGCCGGTGATGATGTAGTGGTAGCTAGGATAACTAGGATGCTGCTGGTAGAGTAGCTAGCTTAGCTAGCTGTACCGACTAGCTTGGCTAGCTAGCAGGTCGTTCGTCTGTCCCTCGAGGATGATGACGAATCCGGTGAACCACAAGATGAAACAAGGATAGCGAGTGAAAAGGATCTGGCTACACTCATACTGTCACTGACCATTACGCAAAAAAAGCTAATTGAACAATAAACTTCGGTGTCTCAACACTGTAACGAACTCCGTCGTTGTTCCCCAAGATCACCTCAGACCACTCTGCGCGTAACTGGACAATATGCTTGGCGCCAAACCGTACGTGGACGCGGACAGTTCTGTACGGGGACGCGGACAGTTCCAGAACGCGGACATGAGCAGAGCCACACAATAAACTAAACCCAGTCTTTACAGTGGCTTACATTAGTAATATTATTTTATTTATTTTTTATATGTAAAACAAACATTCAAAGTTTTTTTATAACAATATTTTGAGATCTGGGCCCATATCCACAAAGTATCTCAGAGTAGAAAATTGGTCGTATAAGTGCTGAGAATTAAGACATTTTACTCTTATGGGTATAAATGAATGCATAGCATTTGTCTTCGGTTTGGCAGATTAACTCATGCTTATTTCTGAAGATAAACTCAGGTTTTCGCCCAGCGGCTAAGGAGTTGGAGCAGTGGCAGGAGTTGGACCTATGGCAGAAAGGTGGCTGGTTCGAATCACGGGCCGGGCGCTGGAAAAAACGGGCGGGCTTGATCTGACCACTGGAGGGCTGCTGGGTTCACATCCTCAAAACATTCACCTTTCGTTGATCAGAACTCTAGAGGTTCTTCTTCACTGAACCCAAAAATATATCTAACTTTTAGTGGTTCCATATATTAAGGAAGTGATAGAAGCCTTTTTGGTTCTATAAGGAACCTTATTTTCTAAGTGTATAATAAACACGATTTTCTTTTGATTATTTAATTACCTACATCATGTTATTTCAAGTTATCCCTTTGGAGCGCAACATCACGTTGTTAAAAAAGAATCCTAAATTGGCCATGGCTATAAATTGGGCAATTGAAGGCATCTAGGGCGAAATATGTGTTCGATGAAAATGAACATTGTATGCAAAGTTGTAGGCAACATTATTGACAAGGGACCCTGATGCCTACGATGCCAAAGCTATTTAGAGTTGTTAAACGGGTGTGAAGAGTGTGTTGGTATAACGGTAATATTGTCAAAATTCCGCTTGTAACAACCATCAGAATTGGTTAAAGAAATATGCATTCCATTATATTAGGCAATAATGAAGAGTAGGCAAAGTGGTCGTGTCGTATTAAAATTCTATCAAATGTCTTCCATTGCAACGAGTCCAGTCAGGGTGCTGCAGAACCCCTGCAGAACCTCAAATGACCCCTGACCCCAGATTGAGAACTCCTGATTTAGCAGATACTCTAATCCAGAGTGATTTACAGTAAGTGCATTCATCTTAAGATAGCTATTTATTTTGTAAATAAAACTCCTGAGTACTCCTGAGTGGCGCAGTGGTCTAAGGCACTAGCAGTGCTAACTGTGCCACTAGAGATCCTGGTTCGAATCCAGGCTCTGTCGCAGCCGGCCGCGACCGGGAGGCTCATGGTCGGCGCACAATTGGCCCAGGGTAGGGGAGGGAATGGCCGGCAGGGATGTAGCTCAGTTGATAGAGCATGGCGTTTGCAATGCCAGGGTTGTGGGTTCGATTCCCCACGGGGGGCCAGTATAAAAAAAAATAAATGTTTCACTAACTGTAAGTTGCTCTGGATAAGAGCGTCTGCTAAATGACTAAAATGTAAATCTTCATAAAATTGTCATCTCACCTCTTAGCTTTGGTGTCATGTTCCCCAGAGAGACGCATTTTAGAGGCAGGGCCCCCCTCCTCTCTCTCCCCTGAGAGACTCATTTTAGAGGCAGGGCCCCACTCCTCTCTCTCCCCAGAGAGACTCATTTTAGAGGCAGGGACCCCCTCCTCTCTCTCCCCAGAGAGACTCATTTTAGACCAGTGACCCCTAAACAGAGATGCAGCATGTTGGTTGTGGTGAACACAGTGACAACTCATTCTAGAATGTAAATTTTTCTCTTTTACTCATGATCTCTTAGAAATAAAACATTTACTAACATACATATCGAAACAGTCAGGCTATTTAATGCAATCACATGAACATCTGGTTGTGACATCTCTTCTCCATGGTAACTGTCAATAATAATAATAAGTCACTGTTTGTTAAGGTAGTTATAGACAGTGCAGCAACACAAGGCCATGTCTCACACTTATTTGTATTAATTAAAAGTAGGCTATTTATTGTCTTTCAATCTGAGAATGTAGACAGAAGGGCTAAAACGGGCATGATTGATCTGAGGGGAAATCATTGATACATTCAGAAAGTATTTTTGCAACAAGTAGGATATTTATATTATATAAAGTAGGCTAGGTTATAATACAGTGGGGAAAAAAGTATTTAGTCAGCCACCAATTGTGCAAGTTCTCCCACTTAAAAAGATGAGAGAGGTCTGTAATTTTCATCATAGGTACACGTCAACTATGACAGACAAAATGAGCAAAAAAAATCCAGAAAATCACATCCCCTTGTAGGATTTTTTATGAATTTATTTGCAAATTATGTTGGAAAATAAGTATTTGGTCAATAACAAAAGTTTCTCAATACTTTGTTATATACCATTTGTTGACAATGACACAGGTCAAACGTTTTCTGTAAGTCTTCACAAGGTTTTTCACATACTGTTGCTGATATTTTGGCCCATTCCTCCATGCAGATCTCCTCTAGAGCAGTGATGTTTTGGGGCTGTCGCTGGGGGCAACACAGACTTTCAACTCCCTCCAAAGATTTTCTATGGGGTTGAGATCTGGAGACTGGCTAGGCCACTCCAGGACCTTGAAAGGCTTCTTACGAAGCCACTCCTTCGTTGCCCGGGCGGTGTGTTTGGGATCATTGTCATGCTGAAAGACCCAGCCACGTTTCATCTTCAATGCACTTGCTGATGGAAGGAGGTTTTCACTCAAAATCTCACGATACATGGCCCCATTCATTCTTTCCCTTTCACGGATCAGTCGTCCTGGTCCCTTTGCAGCAAAAAACAGCCCCAAAGCATGATGTTTCCACCCCCATGCTTAACAGTAGGTATGGTGTTCTTTGGATGCAACTCAGTATTCTTTGTCCTCCAAATACGACGAGTTGAGTTTTTACCAAAAAGTTCTATTTTGGTTTCATCTGACCATATGACATTCTCCCAATCCTCTTCTGGATCATCCAAATGCACTCTAGCAAACTTCAGACGGGCCTGGAGATATACTGGCTTAAGCAGGGGGACACGTCTGGCACTGCAGGCTTTGAGTCCCTGGAGGCGTAGTGTGTTACTGATGGTAGGCTTTGTTACTTTGGTCCCAGCTCTCTGCAGGTCATTCACTAGGTCCCCGCGTGTGGTTCTGGGATTTTTGCTCACCGTTCTTGTGATCATTTTGACCCCACAGGGTGAGATCTTGCGTGGAGCCCCAGATCGAGGGAGATTATCAGTGGTCTTGTATGTCTTCCATTTCCTAATAATTGCTCCCACAGTTGATTTCTTCAAACCAAGCTGCTTACCTATTGCAGATTCAGTCTTCCCAGCCTGGTGCAGGTCTACAATTTTGTTTCTTGGTGTCTTTTGACAGCTCTTTGGTCTTGGCCCTAGTGGAGTTTGGAGTGTGACCGTTTGAGGTTGTGGACAGGTGTTTTTTATACTGATAACAAGTTCAAACAGGTGCCATTAATACAGGTAACGAGTGGAGGACAGAGGAGTCTCTTAAAGAAGAAGTTACAAGTATGTGAGAGCCAGAAATCTTGCTTGTTTGTAGGTGACCAAATACTTATTTTCCACCATAATTTGCAAATAAATTCATTAAAAATCCTACAATGTGATTTTCTTTTTTTTCCCCCTCAATTTGTCTGTCATAGTTGACGTGTACCTATGATGTAAATTACAGGCCTCTCTCATCTTTTAAGTGGGAGAACTTGCACAATTGGTGGCTGACTAAATACTTTTTTCCCCCACTGTATATAATAGCGGTTTGTTAGTGATATGCAGATGGAGGTCTATACCTCAGCTATAGCCTACATATCCTAGATGACCAGCCTAAACCTGTTCAGATTAGTTCCCATAACGTTACAGGCCTACCAGTAGCAGGACAGAGCATGTAGCCTTGGCATGACATGTTTCACATTTCCAACAGAGACCATCAGGTTGGTCAGCATGATAAGTGATCATATATCAACCTACTCTGACTATTGAATGTCTGTAAACGACCTAACTTTCTAATATAATAGTTCTATGTAGCCTAGACTTACCAGAGTCTGCCCGTCTTTCCTTCAAATCAACACATTTATCCTAATTTTAATGTTGCCGAGAAATGTGTCCCACAGTTTCAACAGCCATTTTGTAAGTGCGTAGGCTACAAACTTACTTTTAATTTCATATGAGGAAACTGGTGCGGCCGCCTGTTTTCTTGCAGATGAAGTAGCCTCTCATAGGGAACTCATTCAACCAGCCTAAAACAACAGTAAATAAAATGTCAAAAAAATGGTAAAAAAAACAATGGTCTAAAGAGAATCCTGTCCTCCTAATACAGATAGCCATTTGTATATTAAAGACAGGTGTATTGCTACAGATGTAGGATCTTAATTTGAGCCCGTTTGCTACAGCAGGAAAATAATCCTGATGGCAACACTTTTTTCAAAAGGGAAAGATGGAAAAGTGGAAATTACAAACTTCAGAAGCCTTTTTAACCCTCAAATACACAACACGTTTTCATTCTCCTGCAACAGGCTGATTAAATTAAGATCCTACATCTGTACAGAGCTTGTCTTTATCTAAACCAAGGCAGTTTGTATTATTGGCAATGATGTTGCAACTGTCAGCTGCTGTAAACCTATGTGATTGGATGTTATAGACCTCCATCTGAACAGTTTCTTTCCCCATGCTGTAGCCCTCACCTAGAACTGGCCATCTGGCCCATAGAGACTAAAGGACTATACACTCTATGCTGCTCACACCACATCAAGCCATCTCTGAACTGTACACTACCATCTGGTCCATAGAGACTAAAGGACTATACACTCTATGCTGCTCACCACATCAAGCCATCTCTGAACTGTACACTACCATCTGGTCCATAGAGACTAAAGGACTATGCCCTCTATGCTGCACACCACATCAAGCCATCTCTGAACTGGGGGAAGGTATTGGGAAGGTAGAAAGATAACAGTGAATATGAGACATGGGGAAGGTATTGGGAAGTCAGAAAGATAACAGTGAATATGAGACATGGGGGAGGTATTGGGAAGTCAGAAAGATAACATTGAACCCCCTCCCTCCACGCAAGTATCGCAAAGCAAACAGGAAGTTCAATTAGTCACAAGGTTGTGCTAACTACAGTAGTGTTGCAAAAGCCTTTCCACCCCACTCTTCCCCATCAGTCTCAAGAAAAAAACCTGTGGTTTATTGTAGAAACATGTAGACAAAACAGAAACAATATGTGGTATTCTCAACTTCTCTTTTACCAGAACAGAGACATTTCCCAGAGGAGGCTGGTGGGAAGAGCTATAGGAGGACAGGCTAATTTTTATGGCTGAAATGGAATAAATAAACAAAGTGTTTGATACCGCTCCATTGACACCATTCCAGTCTTTACAATGAGCCTGTCCTCCTATAGCTCCTCCACCAGCCTCCTCTGGTTATGTGACAGTATGCAGGTGTTGCTGCAAACTATATTTATAAAACTCACTATAAAGGTGAAATGCAGCGGTAAACATTTAATTAAAGCATATGTGAAAAGGGTGTTTTTCTAAGTTTCGTTAAAAAATAAAATATAAAGTTAAAAAGTTTTACTCTATGACGTAATCAAAAGTATAAACATTTTAAACTTAAACAGTATAAACTTTCAAACATTAGATTCGCAGTGATGTGAGGAGCAATACAATCCCCTCTATTGGGCTAGAAACTAGAAACTCACTGCAGGTGGAAATCACTGGGTTTACTCCATTGGGCTGGAAACTAGAAACTCACTGCAGGTGGAAATCACTGGGTTTACTCCATTGGGCTGGAAACTAAAACTCACTGCAGGTGGAAATCACTGGGTTTACTCCATTGGGCTGGAAACTAGAAACTCACTGCAGGTGGAAATCACTGGGTTTACTCCATTGGGCTGGAAACTAGAAACTCACTGCAGGTGGAAATCACTGGGTTTACTCCATTGGACTGGAAACTAGAAACTCACTGCAGGTGGAAATCACTGGGTTTACTCCATTGGGCTGGAAACTAGAAACTCACTGCAGGTGGAAATCACTGGGTTTACTCCATTGGGCTGGAAACTAGAAACTCACTGCAGGTGGAAATCACTGGGTTTACTCCATTGGACTAGAAACTAGAAACTCACTGCAGGTGGAAATCACTGGGTTTACTCCATTGGACTGGAAACTAGAAACTCACTGCAGGTGGAAATCACTGGGTTTACTCCATTGGGCTGGAAACTAGAAACTCACTGCAGGTGGAAATCACTGGGTTTACTCCATTGGGCTGGAAACTAGAAACTCACTGCAGGTGGAAATCACTGGGTTTACTCCATTGGACTAGAAACTAGAAACTCACTGCAGGTGGAAATCACTGGGTTTACTCCATTGGACTGGAAAACTAGAAACTCACTGCAGGTGGAAATCACTGGGTTTACTCCATTGGGCTGGAAACTAGAAACTCACTGCAGGTGGAAATCACTGGGTTTACTCCATTGGGCTGGAAACTAGAAACTCACTGCAGGTGGAAATCACTGGGTTTACTCCATTGGGCTGGAAACTAGAAACTCACTGCAGGTGGAAATCACTGGGTTTACTCCATTGGCCTGGAAACTAGAAACTCACTGCAGGTGAAAATCACTGGGTTTACTCCATTGGACTGGAAACTAGAAACTCACTGCAGGTGGAAATCACTGGGTTTACTCCATTGGACTGGAAACTAGAAACTCACTGCAGGTGGAAATCACTGGGTTTACTCCATTGGACTGGAAACTAGAAACTCACTGCAGGTGGAAATCACTGGGTTTACTCCATTGGGCTGGAAACTAGAAACTCACTGCAGGTGGAAATCACTGGGTTTACTCCATTGGGCTGGAAACTAGAAACTCACTGCAGGTGGGAAATCACTGGGTTTACTCCATTGGGCTGGAAACTAGAAACTCACTGCAGGTTTTGAAAATCACAGTTCTTACTTTTATGTCACAGAGAAACATTTTATAAAGACTTTTCTTCTTGTCTTTTTAACTACAGATCATAGAAACGTGCTGTTTTCACAAATATAGACACTGTTTTGGTGCTGGAGAGGATGGATTGAGGTTGAAAAGTGGCAGAATTGCCTTTAACACTAGAATCAGACCCCAAATAAACCTATGTCCTGCTCCCTGACTTTTCCTAAATGTTTGTATTTTTACTGCTCATTTGTCAGAATTTTTAAATCACAAACAGAAAATATTTAGAGCCTTTTTACCCGTTTTTTAACCTATTCCCAATTTAATCCGCTGTAGGACGTTGGTACCCAGCCAGGCACTAATGACTCTCTCTTTCCTCACTGAATAAATGGCAAATGGATGAATGGGCAAAATTTGTGAACGTTACTTCATAAATTAATTTAAATTAGGCCTAACTGAATGATAAGGAGGGTGAAGAGGTTGAATTCATTTAGAAAGACAATAGTGTAATGATGAGTTTGTGTTATGCCTGTTTATCAGCAGCAAATCATTTGACCGCATCTTGCAGGTTGATACCGTTCTGTTCCATTTTACTTTGTAAAAATAAACTGAGTCTGTTTTATTTACTGTAACTCTATTACTAATCAAATGTATTGTGGGAAACGAAAACATGCTATGTGTTGCAGTCAACACAATCTCACACTCAATCCGTGCAAATATGCACAAAAACGTTTTCAGCCAGATTTTGTGCGTATTTGTGTGGCTTAATTCGTGTGAAATAACACATTTTTGTACGACTTAATTTATAGGAAAATACATTTTGGGGGGTGGTGAATTAAGCCACACAAAAATGCACAAAATCTGCTGAAAACGTTTTTGTGCATATTTGCACGGATTGAGTGTGAGATTGTGTTGCAAAACTTATGCCTTTTAGAATAATGCAAAAACATATGAACTTGACTCTACCTAAAACTAATTTCACACATAATAAGAGTTAGCCTATAGACTGTCACACTCTGGTTCTAGGACTTTTTGTGTTTAGTCAGGGTGGTGTAGATTTCCGTGTGTTGTGTACTGTGGGTAGTGTCTAGGTGTTCGCGTTCTATGTTTGCGTCAGTGACTCCCAATCGGGAGTAACGAGTGTCAGCTGTCGGCTCGTTATCTCTGATTTGGAGGCCATATTTATACGGTTTGTGGTTCACCTTGGTTTTGTGGGTTTTTGTTTCCCTTGTTGCGGTTAGTCTATATCAGTATTGGACTTCACTTTCGTCCTATTTGGTTTGTTGTTTTTTGATCGTGGTGTCTTATGAATAAAGTCTACGATGTTCGCTCAACACGCTGCGCTTTGGTCTCCTCCTTTCGACGATCGTGACAGAAAAACCCACCACAACGAGACCAAGCAGCAGTTGGATAACGAGTGGTGGAGCAGAAGGAGCGAAGGTTGGGAGAGGACTATGGAGGCCTGGTCCACCGAGAGGAGAGACCCCCAGAAAATTTTAGGGGGGGGCTCACGACGTCGGGGGCAGAAGGTGTAACGGCCCGGAGGAGTGCAAGAGGTTGGCAGATATGGCCGCCAGTTTAAGGGGGGCCACTGGTTTACGGAGGGGATGGAAAGTGTGGAGGCACGGCGAGAGGTACTGGGGGTGTTTCCAGTCCGGTCCGGCCCGTTCCTGATCCCCGTGTAGGGCCAGGGGTGTGTGTCCCCAGTGCGGTTCTGTCTGTCCCTGACCTCAACGCACCAAGCCTACGGGGTGCGTCGCCAGCCCAGCTCGGCCTGTTCCGCGCCCCGCACCAAGTCTGTGGTGCGTTTTCGCCAGCCCAAGCCCGGCCTGTCCCTGCCTCAACGCACCGAGCCTACGGGGTGCGTCGTCAGCCCTGTCCAGCCAGAGCCGTCCGCCAGACAGGATCAGCCAGAGCCTTCCGCTCCAGACAGGATCAGCCCAGAGCCTTCCGCCAGCCATGAGCAGCCAGATCCTTCCGCCAGCCATGAGCAGCCAGATCCGTCAGCCAGCCATGAGCAGCCAGATCCGTCAGCCATCCATGAGCCAGCCAGATCCGTCAGCCAGCCATGAGCAGCCAGATCCGTCAGCCAGCCATGAGCCGTCCAGCCAGGATCCGCCAGAGCCGTCCAGCCAGGATCCGCCAGAGCCGTCCAGCCAGGATCCGCCAGAGCCGTCCAGCCAGGATCCGCCAGAGCCGTCCAGCCGGATCCGCCAGAGCCTTCCAGCCGGGATCCGCCAGAGCCTTCCAGCCAGGATCCGCCAGAGCCGTCCAGCCGGGATCCGCCAGAGCCGTCAGCCGCCGGGATCCGCCCAGAGCCGTCCAGCCGGGATCCGCCAGAGCCGTCCAGCCGGGATCCGCCAGAGCCGTCCAGCCGGATCCGCCAGAGCCGTTCCAGACAGGATCCACGCACCAGCCAGGGGCGCGTGTCGTCAGTCCGGTTCCGGCCAGCGGGGCTAGGCAGGACCAGGGGTACTTTGGGGGGTTGGAGAGAAAGTGGGGAGGAAGCCCGGAGCCGGAGCCGCCGCCGAGGAGGAATGCCCACCCAGCCCTCCCCTGTTTGCTTGTAGTTAGGCGCGGTCGGCAGTCCGCGCCTTTTGGGAGGGGGGTTACTGTCACACTCTGGTTCTAGGACTTTTTTGGTTTAGTCAGGGTGTGTAATTTCCGTGGGGGTTGTGGTACTGTGGGTAGTGTCCTAGGTGTTCGCAGTTTCTATGTTTTGGTTCATGACTTCCCATCGGTAGTTAACGAGTGTCAGCGTCGGCTCGTTATCTCTGATTGGGAGCCATATTTAAATTCGTGTTCACCCTTTTGGTTGTGGGTTTTTGTTCTTTATTCGTCGGTGTAATGAGGGCGTCACGGGTCGTGTTTGTTTTTGTGTGTTTCAAAAATTTAAAAACATCATGTTCACTCCCAAAGCTGCGCTTTAGTCTACTTCATTTGGGGACGTGACATAGACCAAGAAAATTACAAAAGTCTTAATTGACAGATGCAGGGAAAAAAGCATCTCTTTACAAAACCCCCCTTCAAGTCACATGCGGGAAAACATTGTATTCTATATTGCTGTATCTGAAAAAGCTATTCTGCAGTTTTATGAAAACCTTTTTCTT
>CM072257.1:12107149-12114240 GCA_036851935.1 Coregonus suidteri | reverse complement strand
TAATATACTTTAAATTTTTATGAAAGATAGGGAGGTTTCATGACACTGATATATCTTAATATGTTGAAAAAATATACTGAAATATTTTTTCAACATACCAAAGATAGCAGTGTGGTTTTAATATTATTTTACTCTTTGCAGGCTGTCAGGCGTCTAGTCACAGAGGAAGCTGTGCTTTCTATGGTCTCAGCTCTGAAGTCAAACCCCTCCACACATGAGAGAGCTGGATCTGAGTAACAATGACCTGAAGGATTCAGGAGTGAAGGCGTGCTCTCTGCTGTCCTGGGGAATCCCCACTGTAAAACTGGAGACTCTGAGGTCAGTATTCTGTAGTTGCGTCAAACAAGTGGATGTAACGTTTTTGTTACCAGATCCACATGTGTTTACTAGGCACACATATAGTCCACACAATATGTGTTGGACAGTGAAGCTCTACCGTTTTAAAATTTGGTTTTTAGATACAATGTTTCATATTATGCAACAGTACAGAATGTCACCTTTTATTTAAAGATGTTCATTACATATACAGGTAGGGGAAAAAAAGTATTTGATCCCCTGCTGATTTTGTACATTTGCCCACCTGACAAAAGAAGTGATCAGTCTATAATTTTAAGGTTAGGTTTATTAAACAGTGAGAGACAGAATAACAACAAAAAAATCTTAGAAAAACGCATGTCAAAAATGTTATAAATTGATTTGCATTTTAAATGAGGAAATAAGTATTTGACCCCTCTCAATCAGAAAGATTTCTGGCTCCCAGGTGTATTTTATACAGGTAACGAGCTGAGATTAGGAGCACACTCTTAAAAGGGAGTGCTCCTAATCTCAGCTTGTTACCTGTATAAAAGACACCTGTCAACAGAAGCAATCAATCAATCAGATTCCAAAACTCTCCACCATGGCCAAGTCCCAAAGAGCTCTCCAACAAGGATGTCAGGGACAAGATTGTAGACCTACACAAGGCTGGAATGGGCTACAAGACCATCACCAAGCAGCTTGGTGAGAAGGTGACAACAGTTGGTGCGATTATTCGGCAAATGGAAAAGAAACACAAAAATAAAGTGTCAATCTCCCTCGGCCTGGGACTCCATGCAAGATCTCACCTCGTGGAGTTGCAATGGATCATGAGAATGGTGAGGAATCAGCCCAGAACTACACGGGAGGATCTTGTTCAATGATCTCAAGGCAGCTGGGACCATAGTCACCAAGAAAAACAATTGGTAACACACTACGCTTGTGAAGGACCTGAAAATCCTGCAGCGCCCCGCAAAGTCCCCCTGCTCAAGAAAAGCACATATACAGGCCTGTCTGCCTGAAGTTTGCCAATGAACATCTGAATGATTCAGAGGAGAACTGTGTTGAAAAGTGTGTGGTCAGATGAGACCAAAATCGAGCTCTTTGGCATCAACTCAAAACTCGCGTGTGTTGGAGGAGGAGGAATGCTGCCTATGACACCAAGAAACACCATTCCCACGTTGTCAAACATGGAGGTGGAAACATTATGCTTTGGGGGTGTTTTTCTGCTAAGGGGACAGGACAACTTCACCGCATCAAAGGGACGATGGACGGGGCCATGTACCATCAAAATCTTGAGTGAGAACCTCCTCTCCCTCAGCCAGGGCATTTGAAAATGGTCGTGGGATGGGTATTCCAGCATGACAATGACCCCAAAAGACACGGCCAAAGGAAACAAAGGAGTGGCTCAAGAAGATGCACATTAAGGTCCTGGAGTGGCCTAGCAGTCTCCAGACCTTAATCCTATAGAAAATCTGTGGAGGGAGCTGAAGGTTCGAGTTGCCAAAACGTCATCTCGAAACCTTAATGACTTGGAGAATATCTGCAAAGAGGCGTGGAACAAAATCCCTCATGAGATGTGTGTAAACCTGGTGGCCAAAACTACAAGAAACGTCCCTGACCTCTGTGATTGCCAACAAGGGTTTTGCCACCAAGTACTAAGTCATGTTTTGCAGAGGGGTCAAATACTATTTTCCCTCATTAAAATGCAAAATCAATTTATAAAATTTTTGACATGCTGTTTTTCAGGATTTTTTTGTTGTTTTTATTCTGTCTCTCATCTGTTCAAATAAACCCTACCATTAAAAATTATAGGACTGATCATGTCTTTGTCAGTGGGCAAACGTTTGTACAAAATCAGCAGGGCGATATCAAAATATTTTTTCCATCACTGTATATTGTACCGTTTAGAAATGAAAGTACTTTATTATGTAGGTTCTCCATTTGAAAAAGTCCACATAATTATTTAGACAAATTAATTTAGTCAAAAGTTTAGGTGTTTGGTCCAATATTCTTTGCCTGCCAGTGATTACATCAAGTTGTGATTTCTACACAACTTGTTGAATGCGTTTGCAGTTTGTCTTGGTTGTGTTTTGGATGATGTTGTTTCGCCAATAGAAACTGAATGGTGAATAATGTCCAGTCATTTGGAGTCACTTCAATTTTGTATTGTCAGTAAGAAAGAAGAGTTTCTGAACACTTCTACATTCATGTGGATGCGTACTCTGCGATATGAATAATCATGAATGAAATCGTGAATGATGATGAATGAGAAAGTTACAGAGGCACAAGGATCATACCCCATCTGTATTGGTAATGGTGAGAGGTTAGCATGTTTTGTTGAAGCCTCTGTAACTTTCTCACTCATTATTTTTCATGATTTCATTCATGATTTTTATTAATCATGTCATCATCAGGATCAATTTAGTAGTGTTTAGAAACATGTTATCTACTCACTTAGACAGAAAATTACTCCAGTCATCCATCCACCATTCAGTTACTATCGGGCAAAACATAACCCAAAACACAACCAAAACAAACTGCAAATGCAACCAACGAGTTGAGTCACAAGCTTGATGTAGTCATTGTGTTCAAGGAATATCGGACCAAATACTAAACTTTTGACTACTTTAAAACACTATGAATGACTTTATCAAAATTACTTAGACTTCTTCAAAAGTGGGGGACTAGATACATAAAGTGCTTTCATTTCGAAACGTGTGTGAAACGGATATGTATTAAAAATACCTCAAATAAAAGGTGACATTATTTACATTTTACATTTTAGTCATTTAGCAGACGCTCTTATCCAGAGCGACTTACAGGAGCAATTAGGGTTAAGTGCCTTGCTCAAGGGCACATTAACGTCATTTAGCAGACGCTCTTAGCCAGAGCGACTCACCAAATTGGTGCGTTCACCCTATAGCCAGTGGGATAACCACTTTACAATTTGGGGGGGGGGGGGGGGGGTTAGAAGGATTACTTATTATCCTATCCCAGGTATTCCTTAAAGAGGTGGGGTTTCAATTATGTCCCAGGTCCGGAAGGTGGTGAGTTGGACTCCGCTGTCCCTGGCGTCGTGAGGGAGCTTGTTCCACCATTGGGGTGCCAGAGCAGCGAACAGTTTTGACTGGGCTGAGCGGGAACTATGCTTCCGCAGAGGAAGGGAGAGCCAGCAGGCAGAGGTGGATGAGCGCAATGCCCTCGTTTGGGTGTAGGGACTGATCAGAGCCTGAAGGTACAGAGGTGCCGTTCCCCTCACTGCTCCATAGGCAAGCACCATGGTCTTGTAGCGGATGCGAGCTTCAACTGGAAGCCAGTGGAGTGTGCGGGAGGAGGGGGTGACGTGAGAGAAACTTGGGAAGGTTTGAAACACCAGACGGGCTGCGGCATTCTGGATGAGTTGTAGGGGTTTAATGGCACAGGCAGGGAGGCCAGCCAACAGCGAGTTGCAGTAGTCCAGACGGGAGATGACAAGTGCCTGGATTAGGACCTGTGCCGCTTCTGTGTAAGGCAGGGTCGTACTCTCCGAATGTTTGTAGAGCATGAACCTGCAGGAGCGGGTCACCGCCTTGATGTTGGCGAGAGAACGAAAGGGTGTTTGTCCAGGGTCACGCCAAGGCTCTTCAGACTCTGGGAGGAGGACACAACGGAGTGTCAACCGTGATGGCGAGATCATGGAACGGGCAGTCCTTCCCCGGGAGGAAAGAGCAGCTCCGTCTTGCCAGGGTTCAGCTTGAGGTGGTGATCCGTCATCCATACTGATATGTCTGCCAGATATGCAGAGATGCGATTCGCCACCTGGTTATCAGAAGGGGGAAAGGAGAAGATTAGTTGTGTATCGTCAGCGTAGCAATGATAGGAGAGGCCATGTGAGGATTATATACTGTCACCTCATATGAAACATTTGATCTCAAATCCTAAATGTTGGAGTATAGAGCCACATTTAAAATGTTAGCTTCACTGTCAAAATATATATGGTGTGGACTGTATACTCAATACAATCTAAATCTGATACCTCACTGTCTGTCTTTTGACTGATACTGCTTTTTAAACTGCTCTGGTTAGTCTACTCATATATTTGTAATATACATTTTTCTATCTACAAGCAATACTTCGATCATTTGTCATTGTTAATAATGATATCATGTCATTTATGAATATATATGTCAGGTTTCAGGACACTGATATATCTGGAATATGTTGAAAAATATACTGCCACTATTTTTCACTACTAAAAAATAGCAGTGTGGTTTTAATATGATTGACTCTTTGTCAGGCTGTCAGGCTGTGGAGTCACAGAGGAAAGCTGTGCTTCTCTGGTCTCAGCTCTGAAGTCAAACCCCTCACACCTGAGAGAGCTGGATCTGAGTAACAATGACCTGAAGGATTCAGGAGTGAAGCTGCTCTCTGCTGGACTGGGGAATCCCCACTGTAAACTGGAGACTCTGAGGGTCAGTATTCCTGTAGTTGGTCAACAAGTGATAACTGTTCACCAGATCCACATGTGTTTACCAGGCACACATAGTCCACACCATATGTGTTTGGACAGTGAAGCTTACAGTTTTAATGTGGTGCTATGCTCCAGCATTTGGATTTGAGATAGAATGTTTCATATTAAGTGAAAGTATATAATGTCACCTTTTATTTGAGGATATTTATACATATCTGTGTTACTGTTTAGAAATGAAACACTTTATGTGTCTAGTTCTCCCATTTGAAAAAGTCGTAATAATTTGGACATATTCACTTATATTGTAATAAAGTAGTCATAAGTTTAGTATTTTGGTTCCCATATTCCTTACCCACAGTGATTACATCAGCTTGTGATTCTACAAACTTGTTGAATGCATTTGCAGTTTGTTTTGGTTCACACACACTGGACACACTCACACACTGGACACACAAACTGGACACACACACACTGGACACACACACACACACACTTGACACTCACTAGACACACACGCACACACATTTGACACACACACACTGGACACTCACACAACCTGGACACACACACACACACACACACTGGACGCACACACACACACACACACTGGACACACACACATACACACTGGACCACACACACACACACGCTGGACACACAAACAACCTGGACACACACACACACACTAGACACGCACACACGCTGGACACACACACTGTACACACACACACACTGGACACACAAACACACACTAGGATTAATTTAGTCAAAAGTTTAGTATTTGTTACCATATTCCTTACCTGCAGTGAATTACATCAAGGTTGTGATTCTACAAACTTGTTGATGCAGTTTGTCTTGGTTTGTGTTTTAGATGATGTTTTTTCCCAATAGAAACTGAATGGTGAATAATGTCCTGTCATTTTGGAGTCACTTCACTTGTATTGTCAGTAAGAATGGAAGATGTTTCTGAACACTTTTACATTCATGTGGATTGCTACCATGATTATGAATAATCATGAATGAATGGTGAATGATGATGAATGAGAAAGTTACAGAGGAACAAGGATCATACCCCCCTCTGTTATTGGTAAATGGTGAGAGGTTAGCATGTTTTTGTTGTAGCCTCTGTAACTTTCTCACTCATTATTATTCATGATTCATTCATGATTTTTCTTAATCATGGCATCATCAGGATTAATTTAGTAATGTTTAGAAAACATGTTATCTACTCACTTAGACAGACAATTACTCCAGTCACATCATCCCCATTCAGTTACTATAGGGCAAACATAACCCAAAACACAACCAAAACAAACTGCAAATGCAACAACGAGTTTGGAACAAATACTCAAAACTTTTGACTACTGTAATACACTATAAGTGAATGGGTCAGAATACGTTTTGACTTCGTCAAATGGGGGGAATCCGATCCATAAAGTGCTTTCATTTCTAAACAGTGAAAACAGATTTGTATTAAAATATCCTCAAATAAAAAGTTACATTATATACTGTCACCTCACATGAAACATTTGATCTCAAATCCAAAAATGCTGGAGTATAGAGCCACATTTAAAATGTTAGCTTCACTGTCAAAATAGATATGGTATGGACTGTATACTCAATACAATCTAAATATGATACCTCACTGTCTGTCTTTTGACTGATACTGCTTTTAAACTGGTCTGGTCAGTCTACTCAAATATTTGTAATATGCATTTTTCTATCTACAAGCAATACTTTGATAATATCTAATTTCTAATAATGATACATTCATTTATGAATAGATATGGCAAGTTTCAGGACACTGATATATCTTAATATGTAGAAAAAATATACTGCCACTATTTTCACCATCAAAGAATAGCAGTGTGATTTTAATATGATTTGACTCTTTGCAGGCTGTCAGGCTGTCTAGTCACAGAGGAAGGCTGTGCTTCTCTGGTCTCAGCTCTGAGGTCAAACCCCTCACACCTGAGAGAGCTGGACCTGAGCTACAATCACCCAGGAGACTCAGGAGTCAGACTGCTCTCTGCTGGACTGGAGGATCCACACTGCAGACTGGAGAAACTCAAGTATGTAGAGGGTTTATGTCAATGTTCATATCAGACATGTTGGAGTTATCAGGCTAGTTAAGACAAACATTCTTACCACCACTTGGACTAAGTTATATAAAGACTGTGTGTGTGTGCGTGTGTGTGTGTGTGTGTGCGTGTGTGTGTGTGTGTGTGTGTGTGTCCAGTGCATGGGTCCTGTGTGTGTGTGTGTGTGTGTGTGTTTGTGTGTGGTGTGTCCAGTGTGTGTGTGTTCAATATGTGTGTGTTTGTGTGTACAGTACAGGACAAAC
>CM072257.1:12087149-12102149 GCA_036851935.1 Coregonus suidteri | reverse complement strand
TTACATTTTGAATGCTTAGCAGGACAGAAAATGGTCCAATTCACACACTTATCAAGAGAACATCCCTACTGCCTCTGATCTGGGGGACTCAGTAAACACAAATGCTTTTGGAGTGTGCCTCTGGCTGAACGTAAATTTAAAAAAAAAGAGAAAAAAGAAAGGAATTTGAAATTATTTATACTTGTACTTTTACTTTTGATACTTTAGTATATTTTAGCAATTACATTTACTTTTGATACTTAAGTATATTTAAAACCAAATACTTTTAGACTTTTACTCAAGTAGTATTTTACTGGGTGACTTTCACTTTTAGTTGAGTCATTTTCTGTTAAGGTATCTTTACTTTTACTCAAGTATGACAATTGGGTACTTTTTCCACCACTGGAGTTAACATCGTCATGGACGGCAGAAAAGGACTCGAGACGGACATCGGAGTGGGAAAACAACGTGATTAAAAAGGAGGAATATACAGTGATTAAAGGAAAGGACATGTATTCAACTTCAAATTCAATTGATTGGACATGATTTGGAAAGGCACACACCTGTCTACATAAGGTCCCACAGTTGACAGTGCATGTCAGAGCAAAAACCAAGCCATGAGGTCGAAGGAATTGTCCGTAATAGAGCTCCGAGACAGGATTGTGTCGAGGCACAGATCTGGGGAAGGGTACCAAAAAATGTCTGCAGCATTGAAGGTCCCCAAGAACACAGTGGCCTCCATCATGCTTAAATGGAAGATGTTTGGAACCACCAAGACTCTTCCTAGAGCTGGCCGCCCGGCCAAACTGAGCAATCGGGTGAGAAGGGCCTTGGTCAGGGAGGTGATGAAGAACCCGTGAAGAACCCGATGGTCACTCTGACAGAGCTCCAGAGTTCCTCTGTGGATATGGGAGAACCTTCCAGAAGGACATCTCTGCAGCACTCCACAAATCAGGCCTTTATGGTAGAGTGGCCAGACGGAAGCCACTCCTCAGTAAAAGGCACATGACAGCCCGCTTGGAGTTTCCGAAAGGCACCCAAAGGACTCTCAGACAATGAGAAACAAGATTCTCTGGTCTGATGAAACCAAGATTGAACTATTTGGCCTGAAAGCCAAGCGTCAGGTCTGGAGGAAACCTGGCACCATCCCTACAGTGAAGCATGATGGTGGCAGCATCATGCTGTGGGGATGTTTTTCAGCGACAGGGACTGGGAGTCTAGTCAGGATCAAGGGAACGATGAACGGAGCAAAGTACAGAGAGATCCATGATGAAAACCTGCTCCAGAGCGCTCAGGACCTCAGACTGGGGTGAAGGTTAACCTTCCATCAGGACAACGACCCTAAGCACAGAGCCAAGACAACACAGGAGTGTCTTCAGGACAAGTCTCTGAATGTCCTTGAGTGGCCCAGCCAGAGACCGGACTTGAACCCGATGGAACATCTCTGGAGAGACCTGAAAATAGCTGTGCAGCGACGGTCCTCATCCAACCTGACAGAGCTTGAGAGGATCTGCAGAGAAGATAATGGAGCCTCTCCAGCAGTATGTTCTGGTTGTGGATGGGGCCTTGGTACCTGTCCTGTGGAGATGGCCTCAGTGTTGAGAGGATGATCCACTGTAAAAGATCACGCAACACTGGAGCAACAGTGTTGCGTGAAGAGTCTTGGTGGTTCCAAGACTGGAAGGTCTTATTGAGGCACCACAGGAATTCCACAAAGAGATTCTACTCCTCCAGGTGATTACATAGAAATACAACAATGTACATTTTGTTAATAACCAAAAGGTATTGAAACAAGCCTTGTAGTTGTAGGCCTTGCACATCCTGTAGTTACACATCCTGTAGTTACACATCCTGTAGCTACACATCCTGTAGTTACACATCCTGTAGTTACACATCCTATAGTTACACATCCTGTAGTTACACATCCTGTAGTTACACATCCTGTAGTTACACATCCTGTAGTTACACATCCTGTATTTACACATCCTGTAGTTACACATCCTGTAGTTACACATCCTGTAGTTACACATCCTGTAGTTACACATCCTGTAGTTACGCATCCTGTAGTTACGCATCCTGTAGTTACACATCCTGTAGTTACACATCCTGTAGTTACACATCCTGTAGTTACACATCCTGTAGTTACGCATCCTGTAGTTACGCATCCTGTAGTTACACATCCTGTAGTTACACATCCTGTAGTTACACATCCTGTAGTTACACATCCTGTTGTTACACATCCTGTAGTTACACATCCAAGATATGGAAAACACTACTTGGAGATATGTGATCATTGATTGTTTCATGTTTCTGCTTCATATAGTTGGCAGCAGGTGCTTATGTCACCCTTCTGGCCACCAAAATCAGTGGAACTTAGAACGTGGACCAAGTACCTGCTGACCTCCCACAATGCATGAAGACCAACTGGAGTGGCTGGAGTGTGAGGTTGTCGGTATCTGTTGGATGTATCCCAAACAGGAGCAGATCAACCTTGCTGCATCCACTGCTGCTGGGGCGTTTCAAGAAGAAGGGTCTTTCCTCTACTGTACTGGTAACACAGGTATTCATACTACTGTCTATCCAAGAAGAAGGGTCTTTCCTCTACTGTACTGGTAACACAGGTATTCATACTACTGTCTATCCAAGAAGAAGAGTCTTTCCTCTACTGTACTGGTAACACAGGTATTCATACTACTGTCTATCCAAGAAGAAGAGTCTTTCCTCTACTGTACTGGTAACACAGGTATTCATACTACTGTCTATCCAAGAAGAAGGGTCTTTCCTCTACTGTACTGGTAACACAGGTATTCATACTACTGTCTATCCAAGAAGAAGGGTCTTTCCTCTACTGTACTGGTAACACAGGTATTCATACTACTGTCTATCCAAGAAGAAGAGTCTTTCCTCTACTGTACTGGTAACAAAGCAGCGGAGGCTGGTGACTTGATAAATCAAGGAGGATGGGAGACCCACGGTATAGGCGCGGAAGATGTCAAAGTGTGTTTTAAAAATCGTCAAAGAGTAATTATTTTAACCTAAAGCATTTAATAAAGACATTTATAGTACAATATTATGGGGAATGGGAATGAGAGGGCTACTTCCACAGTGTTGGGAAGGGATCACAGCAGTGATTGGATGAGAGGGATACTTCCACAGTGCTGGGAAGGGATCACAGCAGTGATTGGATGAGAGGGATACTTCCACAGTGTTGGGAAGGGATCACAGCAGTGATTGGATGAGAGGGATACTTCCACAGTGTTGGGAAGGGATCACAGCAGTGATTGGATGAGAGGGATACTTCCACAGTGTTGGGAAGGGATCACAGCAGTGATTGAATGAGAGGGATACTTCCACAGTGTTGGGAAGGGATCACAGCAGTGATTGGATGAGAGGGCTGCTTCCACAGTGTTGGGAAGGGATCACAGCAGTGATTGGATGAGAGGGATACTTCCACAGTGTTGGGAAGGGATCACAGCAGTGATTGAATGAGGGTACGAGGCATGTGTTGAGGTGTTCAGAGGCTTGACTTCAGTGCAGGACAGGAATTGACTGGGAAGACAAAAAACAATAACACAACACACTACACAGTTAGACCAAAGAGCTGAGAAGGAGATAGTCCAAGCAAGGAGTAAAATCATTGATGTGTAATAATGTAATTGTGTTTCTGTATGTGATTGACTCTACATACAGTAACGAGAGAAAATTGATAGGGGTACTCACAGTGCTTGGAGAGGAAACATTTCAATGTGCCAGTGGATGAGCGGGCACATGAGACGTGGCTTCAGTTCATGTCAGGACAGAGTTGACAATGGTAGTAGAGTGGAGTGGTCACCACCTCTTAATCAGGGAACAGGAGGGGACTTAGCTGGAAATACACATAGCAGATACATTCCATTACAGCTGCGCACTCATAGGTTTGAACAACAAGTTTCTCCGTGAAGTTAAACACAGAGTTCGCATCTCGCCCACTTGACACATCAAAGTAGCCCAAGAAACATTCCTGAATAACGGCCTGATCATCCACATACCTGATGATAACTGACAACTGGAAGCAGACTGGTGGCACCATAGGTCCCAGAGTAGGGGGCCATTTACCTCCTGGGGCCCAGAGTTTATCCTTATCTCTTAACCTAACCAGTAAAACTCTGGACCCTATGTAAAAATGTAATGTAAAAAAATAAAGAAAAACCCTGGAATGAGTAGGTGTGTCCAAACTTTTGACTGGTACTGTACTTCAGATATGGCCTACATATCCTAGATGACCAGCCTAAACCTGTTCATATCAGTTCCCATTGGCTATCAGTAGCAGGACTGATCACCTACAAATCGGTGTTAAGTCTAAATAACAGGGCATGTAGCCTAAGCCCAATATTTTCACAACATTTCCTACGGAGACCATCTGGGCCCGGTTTCCCAAAAGCATCTTAAGGCTAAGTTTATCAGTAGAACCTTTGTAGGAGCATTGTTAAATCTCCGAGCTGTTTCCCCAAAAACCATCGTTACTAAAGTTCAAGTGCACTTGAAAATGCTCATTATTTACCGACTGCCTCAGACCACTCGTAGAACAGCCAAGTGCGTCGTTAGATGCGTTGTTTCACTACTGCGTCTCTTCATGCACAGAAGACCTCCACTAAACATAAAATCAACATGTTTTATCTGTCTCTCTGTGACCGCCGATAACTTCACAAAGAAGTTGGACTACAAATACAACGTTGCCAATGTCTTTGCAATTGTTACAAACAAGCGAAGGATAAAAAAGACGGTTGAAATGAAAAGCGAGATGACTGCATTAAAAGATAAATGGCCTATTTGAGCGGGCATGTCGGGGGAGAGCACCGGCGCTAGTTGGTTCGTTGGCTTATGATGTGCATTGGAAAGGTGTACCGTGTAAATTACTTGGGTGTGTGCTGATGTGGTTTTATTGCTGTCGACTAAGGGTTTGTAATAATTATTCTAAATGTTGGTTGCATTGGTGAACGGCGCAAAAGGAGAAGGAATAGGCTTGAATAGGAATTCTAGAACAATCGATGGTAGTGAATAAGGCAGATATACAAGGCAGATATACAAGGCAGATATACGTATAGATTAGGGCATTGCTGATCTGGAAAGACCTCTGAAACGAGGCCATCATAGGATGGGCCGAAAATCCTCTAACGCATATTAGGTGTTTTGGGTCAGTCTGGGACTGGGGAGTGGAATGTACATTCTTTTGCAAGTTACTGCTCATCTTTTATCCGACGGGGTATCTGTTTGGGGGGAACCTCTCATAAGAATATCCAGAACTCACGGCATCATAAACGGTAGGGACTAAGACAAAGAAAAAGGCGCAATGCAGGTTACATTGTTGCATTGTTGCAAGCCACATGTTGCATACATGCTAATACTAAATGCTAATGCTAAATGCTCATTGTGTTACATGCTGCATGCTAACATGTGACCTTAGAGGGCCATTGCGATGGAATAAAGTCTCTTAAAGTATGTTTGTGTGTGTAGAATTTAGGTTCTATGCTTTGTGAGCTCTGTTAAATGTTGTTTGACTATGAGTTAACTGTCTGTTTACTGTCTGTTTGGGTTGGGGAGAGAGCTGAGAAGCTCCCTTCCACGGTGAAATCGTATTGTTAAATGTACAGCGCATGCGTGGGATTTTACTACACTAGATTACGACACGTTTGATTTTACGGCACTACACTACAACACGTGGGATTTTACTACACTACAACGCGTGTGATTTTACGACACTAGAGTGACGTAGGGAGAACATTTGTCTCTCTGAAATGATGCCATTAAGTGATTGATTTTAATCAAACACATGCCTGTCATTGAACAACACCATGCCATGATTAGCTAGTGAAAAAACACAACCATTTATTTGATAATTTCTTTAAACAATAGAAGCTAATTTACGAACATTTCTGAAAATGGATATATAGCGTTTTGGAATAAAACTCTTGTTATGTTTCCCCATCTGAGCTCAGAGTAGATGAGACACGTAATGTTTGTCTCTGTTGTGTTGAAGCCCAATCAAGCAGGAGAGACCAGCCTCCCCTGTACCCAGCTGTGTGTCCATGAAGAGTGACTGGTCTATGAATCGTCCTATAGGGTTTAGAGAGGGAGACTTTTCTAGTGAACAAAGGTAAGAAGAACTCATAGGTCATGGTCAGTGAGTTAAAACAACACTGGCTCTAGTCATTTCTCCTCTCCCATTTTACCATTTCTTTTTGTTGTTTTCATAATCCATAGGCTAATCATTTTTTCCATTTTCATAGTCCTGAAACAATATTAAACTAACACAACATTCCCTGTGTGTGTGTGTGTGTGTGTGTGTGTGTGTGTGTGTGTGTGTGTGTGTGTGTGTGTGTGTGTGTGTGTGTGTGTGTGTGTGTGTGTGTGTGTGTGTGTGTGTGTGTGTGTGTGTGTGTGTGTGTGTGTGTGTGTGTGTGTGTGTGTGTGTGTGTGTGTGTGTGTGTGTGTGTGTGTGTGTGTGTGTGCACTCCCTGGATGAGGAGATGTAATCTCATGTTTTGTCCACAGAAACCAACAGGAGAGATCAGAGTCAGAGATTGTCAGTGGTCAGTCTTCCCAGAGTCATCAAACAGACCTGGCCTCCATATTCAGTGTATGTGGTCCTGTTATGTACATTTGTTTTTTTGTTTACCTCAAGTAAAGTTGATCTGTCAATCATTTATTAATGTGTTCATGAGAAAGCATTTCTTCTCTTGCTTAACCTATTTACTTTATTTATTTCAGTTGCTTGAAGAGAATATTATGACATTTGTGAAGAAGGAGCTGAAGATGTTCAAGAGGATTCTTAGTCCAGAACTCCCAGAAGGCTTTGAGAGTCAGAAGCAGGATAAGGAAGTGGTGGATGCTGAAGATGAGAAGCAGGAGAGCAGTGCCAGAGAGGGGGCTCTGAAGATCACACTGCACGTCCTGAGGAAAATGAACCAGAAGGAGCTTGCTGACACACTGGAGAAAAGTAAGAGCTGTCTGCCTCATGTTGAATGCTGTTTTAGAACATTTAAAAGCTGTAGCTAAAGTACAGCTAAAGTAGCTGTGTAACTCAATGATATTGTAGCAGCCTTAACACAACAACTAGTGACCTCATCAAGTAGCAGCAGGGATGTGTTGTGTTGATTAATTGAGAGAGAGAGAGAGAGAGAGAGAGAGAGAGAGAGAGAGAGAGAGAGAGAGAGAGAGAGAGAGAGAGAGAGAGAGAGAGAGAGAGAGAGAGAGAGGAGAGAGAGAGAGAGAGAGAGAGAGAGAAATTATATAATCAGTCACACCAGTCTGTAATGCATTATGAAAACATTTACACATTTATACAGTCAGTTAAGCGAAGAAATTATTATAATTTAAAATGTTATAACAGTCCTAGAATACTGTAGGCATTAAAACAGATGTAATATTAATATCCTCTGTGTTATTTCTTCATTCAGATGAGCTTGCTGTGATTTGCCAACGTGAACTCAAATCTAATCTAAAGAAGAAGTTTCAATGTGTATTTGAGGGGATCGCTAAACAAGGAAACCCAACACTTCTCAATAAGATCTACACAGAGCTCTACATCACAGAGGGTGGAACAGGAGAGGGACAATATATGAACATGAGCTGAGACAGATTGAGACAAGAACCAGGAAACAAGCAGGACCAGAGACTGCAATAAAATGTAACGACATCTTCAAACCCTTAACTGGACAAGACAAACTTATCAGAACTGTGCTGACAAAGGGAGTCGCTGGCATTGGAAAAACAGTCTCTGTGCAGAAGTTCATTCTGGACTGGGCTGAAGGAAAAGCAAATCAGGATGTCCAATTTGTATGTTCATTCCCTTTTCGGGAGCTGAATTTGATGAAAAGGAAAAACACACACTTTGATTGAACTTCTCAATCACTTCTCAATAGAAACCAAACAATCAAGAATCTCCAACTATGACAAGTACAAAGTTCTGTTCATCTTTGATGGTCTGGATGAGGCCGACTGCCCCTAGACTTACAGAAGAACAAGATCTGTTGTGACGTCACAGAGTCAACCTCAGTGGATGTTCTGCTGACAAATCTCATCAAGGGAAATCTGCTTCCCTCTGCTCTCCTCTGGATAACTACCCGACCTGCAGCAGCCAATAAGATCCCTTCAGGGTGTGTTGACCAGGTGACAGAGGTACGAGGGTTCAATGACCCACAGAAGGAGGAGTACTTCAGGAAGAGATTCAGTGATGAGGATCTGGCCAGCAGAATCATCTCACACATAAAGACATCAAGGAGCCTCCACATCATGTGCCATATTCCAGTCTTCTGTTGGATTTCTGCAATAGTCCTTGAACACATGTTGAGTACAGACCAGAGAGAAGAGATGCCCAAGACTCTGACTGAGATGTACACACACCTTGTGGAGTTTCATACCAAACAGAAGAATGAAAAATATCTTGGGAAAGAAGAGACAGGTCCACACTGGAATAAAGAGAGCATTCTTTCACTGGCTTTTTCAACAGCTTGTGAAGGGCAATCTGATTTTCTATGAAGAAGACCTGAAGGAGGCTGGCATTGATGTCAATGAAGCCTCTGTGTACTCAGGATTGTGCACACAGCTCTTTAAAGAGGAATGTGTGCTGTACCAGGACAAGGTGTACTGCTTCGTGCATCTGAGCATTCAGGAGTTTCTGGCTGCTGTATATGTGTTCCTCTCATTCATCAACAACAATGAGAATCTAATGGATGAACCTCAATCAACGTCCAGGAACTTTTCTGTGAGAATCAGACACAAGCGTAAAGTTACTGTCTACAAGAGTGCTGTGGATAAAGCCTTACAAAGTGAGACAGGAAACCTGGACCTTTTCCTCCGCTTCCTTCTGGGCCTCTCACTGGAGTCCAATCAGAAGCACTTACGAGGTCTACTGACAAAGACAAGAAGCAGCTCACAGAGCCATGAAGAAACAGTCAAGTACATCAAGGAGAAGATCAGGGAGAATCCCTCTCCAGAGAGGTGCATCAATCTGTTCCACTGTCTGAATGAACTGAATGACCATTCTCTAGTGGAGGAGATCCAACGCTACCTGAGATCAGGAAGTCTCTCAGAAGAAGAACTGTCACCTGCACAGTGGTCAACTCTGGTCTTTGTGTTGCTGACTTCAGAAAAGGAGCTGGATGTGTTTGACCTGAAGAAATACTCCAGATCAGAGGAAGGTCTTCTGAGGCTGCTGCCAGTGGTCAAAGCCTCCAGAGCTGCTCTGTGAGTACATAAAATGACATATAAGAACTAATCATCAGGAATAAATATGAAGTTTAGAGAAATATATGTATTATAATATGTATATAATATATAATATTACATTGAAAACTTACTGAATCAATGCATTGATGTTCATATTATTATAACAATATGACCATACAATTCTAGGAGACGGAAGATGAATCTATATGTTGTTTAAGGGAATAAACCAAATGCATCTGTCACTGTCCTTCTACACTACTGGTGTTAAATTAACAGTGTGTTTGTGAAATCATGATGATCTCTTTTCAGGCTGTCAGGCTGTGGAGTCACAGAGAAAGGCTGTGCTTCTCTGGTCTCAGCTCTGAAGTCAAACCCCTCACACCTGAGAGAGCTGGACCTGAGTAACAATGACCTGAAGGATTCAGGAGTGAAGCTGCTCTCTGCTGGACTGGGGAATCCCCACTGTAAACTGGAGACTCTGAGGTCAGTATTCCTGTAGTTGGTCAACAAGTGATAACTGTTCACCAGATCCACATGTGTTTACCAGGCACACATAGTCCACACCATATGTGTTTGGACAGTGAAGTTTACAGTTTTAAATTTGGTGCTATGCTCCAGCATTTTGGATTTGAGATAGAACGTTTTCATATTATGTGACAGTACAGAATGTCACCTTTTATTTGAGGATATTTTCATACATATCTGTGTTACTGTTTAGAAATGAAAGCACTTTATGTGTCTAGTTCTCCCATTTGAAAAAGTCGTAATAATTTGGACATATTCACTTATATTGTATTAAAGTAGTCATAAGTTTAGTATTTGGTCCCATATTCCTTACCCACAGTGATTACATCAAGCTTGTGATTCTACAAACTTGTTGAATGCATTTGCAGTTTGTTTTGGTTCACACACACTGGACACACTCACACACTGGACACACACTGGACACACACACACTGGACACACACACTTGACACACACTGGACACACACACACACACACACATTTGACACACACACACTGGACACTCACACAACCTGGACACACACACACACACACACTGGACACACACACACTAGGATTAGTTTAGTCAAACGTTTAGTATTTGGTCCCATATTCCTTACCTGCAGTGATTACATCAAGCTTGTGATTCTACAATCTTGTTGAATACATTTGCAGTTTGTCTTGGTTGTGTTTTGGATGATGTTTTTCCCAATAGAAACTGAATGGTGAATAATGTCCTGTCATTTTGGAGTCACTTCACTTGTATTGTCAGTAAGAATAGAAGATGTTTCTGAACACTTCTACATTCATGTGGATGCTACCATGATTATGAATAATCATGAATGAAACGTGAATGATGATGAATGAGAAAGTTACAGAGGAACAAGGATCATACCCCCTCTGTTATTGGTAATGGTGAGAGGTTAGCATGTTTTGTTGTAGCCTCTGTAACTTTCTCACTCATAATTGTTCATGATTCATTCATTATTTTTATTAATCATGGGATCATCAGGATTCATTCAGTAGTGTTTAGAAACATGTTATCTACTCACTTAGACAGAAAATTACTCCAGTCATCATCCACCATTCAGTTACTATTGGACAAAACATAACCCAAAACACAACCAAAACAAACTGCAAATGCAACCAACGAGTTTGAGACCAAATACTCAACTTTTGACTACTTTAATACACTATAAGTGAATTGGTCAGAATACTTATGATTTCTTCAAATAGGGGGACTAGATACATAAAGTGCTTTCATTTATAAACGGTGAAACAGATATGTATTAAAATATCCTCAAATAAAAGGTGACATTATATACTGTCACCTCATATGAAACATTTGATCTCAAATCCAAAATGCTGGAGTAAAGAGCCACATTTAAAATGTTATCTTCACTGTCAAACTAGATATGGTGTGGACTGTATACTCAATACAATCTAAATCTGATACCTCACTGTCTGTCTTTTGACTGATACTGCTTTTTAAACTGCTCTGGTCAGTCTACTCAAATATTTGTAATATGCATTTTTCTCTCTACAAGCAATACTTCGATCATTTGTCATTGTTAATAATGATACATTCATTTATGAATAGATATATCAGGTTTCAGGACACTGATATATCTGAATATGTTGAAAAAATATACTGCCACTATTTTCACCCACAAAAAGAATAGCAGTGTGATTTTAATATGATTTGACTCTTTGCAGGCTGTCAGGCTGTCTAGTCACAGAGGAAGGCTGTGCTTCTCTGGTCTCAGCTCTGAAGTCAAACCCCTCACACCTGAGAGAGCTGGACCTGAGCTACAATCACCCAGGAGACTCAGGAGTCAGACTGCTCTCTGCTGGACTGGAGGATCCACACTGCAGACTGGAGAAACTCAAGTATGTAGAGGGTTTATGTCAATGTTCATATCAGACATGTTGGAGTTATCAGGCTAGTTAAGACAAACATTCTGACCACCACTTGGACTAAGTTATATAAAGACTGTTTGTGTGTGTGTGTGTGTGTGTGTGTGTGTGTGTGTGTGTGTGTGTGTGTGTGTGTGTGTGTGTGTGTCCAGTGTGTGTGTGTGTGTGTGTGTGTCCAGTGTGTGTGTGTGTGTCCAGTGTGTGTGTGTGTGTCCAGTGTGTGTGTGTCTGTGTCCGGTGTGTGTGTGTTTGTCCAGTATGTGTGTGTGTGTGTGTGTGTGTGTGTGTGTCCAGTGTGTGTGTGTGTGTGTGTATGTCTAGTGTGTGTGTGTGTGTGTGTCTAGTGTGTGTGTGTGTCTAGTGTGTGTGTGTCCAGTGTGTGTGTTTGTGTGTGTGTGTGTGTGTGTGTGTGTGTGTGTGTGTGTGTGTGTGTGTGTGTGTGTGTGTGTGTGTGTGTGTGTGTGTGTGTGTGTGTGTGTGTGTGTGTGTGTGTGTGTATGTGTGTATGTGTGTGTGTGTGTGTGTGTGTGTGTGTGTGTGTGTGTGTGTGTGTGTGTGTGTGTGTGTGTGTGTGTGTGTGTGTGTGTGTGTGAGTTCAGGTGTATCCCTCAATGACTGTCTGTTCTTCTGCTTACCGCTACAGTGTGGAACATGGTGGAGAGAACAAAATGAAACCTGGACTTAGAAAATGTGAGTGTTGACTGCTGTGAAGAATATGACTAAGAATAAGTCTTAATTCAAGTGAAGTCAAAGTCAAAGACCACCATCATTACTTACTTGGTCATATTAAATATCAGCTGTAGTTCTACAGAAGCACAAATCAGGGACACCAAAGTTTACAAAAAGTTGCTTTGACAATGTGTGTGTGTGTGTGTGTGGTGTGTTCGTGTTTGTTCATGCATGCAAGGAGTGTGTATGTGTGTGTGTGTGTGTGTGTCCAGTGTGTGTGTTTGTGTGTGTCCAGTGGGTGTGTGTGTGTGTGTGTGTGTGTGTGTGTGTGTGTCCAGTGTGTGTGTGTGTTCAGGATGTGTGTGTGTGTTCAGGATGTGTGTGTGTGTGTAGTTAATGGGAATAAGTGTGTTTTATATTACCATACAGTATAACATATGATCATTCAACAAGTCTCAAGTACCTTAACTTCTCCTTTTGATACCTAGAAACATCTACATTAAATGAATTAGTGAAAAGTGAGTTAACATTCTAATGTGAATGATGATGATTTCTAATATTGTGTCTGGTTTCATCCATCAGATGTCTGTGATCTCACACTGGACCTAAACACAGTAAACAGACTCCTCTCTCTGTCTGAGGAGAACAGAAAGGTGACATATAGGAGGAGAGAGAAGCAGCCGTATCCTGATCACCCAGAGAGATTTAAGGTCTGGGAACAGGTGCTGTGTAGAGAGGGTCTGACTGGGCGCTGTTACTGGGAGGTAGAGTGGAGTGGGAGATGGGCTGTTATAGGAGTGACATATAAAGGAATCAGCAGGAGAGGATGGGGTGATGACTGTGAGATTGGATGGAATGACAAGTCCTGGAGTCTGTTCTGCTCTGACAACAGTTACAGAGCCTGGCACAATTATAAGTCCACTACCATAGACGTCCCCTCCTCCAGCTCCCACAGAGTAGGAGTGTATCTGGACTGGCCAGCCGGCACTCTGTCCTTCTACAGAGTCTCCTCTGACACACTGACCCACCTGAACACATTCTACACCACATTCACTGAGCCCCTCTATCCAGGGTTTAGGGTTCATTATGTTTGCGGTTCCTCAGTAACTTTAACACACTGAACACACACACACTGGACACACACACAAACACTGGACACACACACACTGGACACACACACACACACACACACACACACACACACTGGGGACACACACTCACACACACTGGACACACACACAGGACACTCACACACACACACAGGACACTCACACACACACACTGGACACACACACACACACACACTGGACACACACAGGACACACACACACACACGCTGGACACACACACACACACACACACACACACACACACACACACACTGGACACACACACTGGACACACACACACATATTGGACACACACACTGGACACACAAACACAAACACACACTGGACACACACACACACAAACACACACTCGACACACACACACTGGACACCACACACACACACATACTCACACATCTTCCTATAATAGTGAGGACCTTGACTCAGGACCTTCAAATGAGGACCATCATTTCTGATAGAATTGGGAAAAAAACAGACTCCTCATTTCAGCACTAAGTGTCCAACAAACACAGACATCACTTCAAAACCTGATAAACTCCAATGAACAAATAGACATGCAGGGCACCAGTCTAGTGAGGACCAGTGGTTGCTAGGCAGTTTCTGGATCCCAGGTTCCAGAACAGCTTCTATCCCAGTTCTATCTGCCTGTTAAATCAAGCAACCTAAACTGTTTCCATCAGACTTTTAGAACATCACTGAATTTTTTTTTCCTTTTATGATCTTTTACCACTTTGCATTTTTTATTGATGTTCTTATGATATATTTTACTGTTTGTGTGTACGTACCACAGGAGGTTGGTGGGACCTAGTTGGGGAGGACAGGCTTGTAATGGCTGGAGCGGATTGAGTGGAATGGATATCAAATACATCAAATACATGGTTTCCATGGTTTCCATGTGTTTGATGCCATTTAATTGTCTCCGTTCCAGCCATTATATGAGCCGTCCTCCCCTCAGCAGCCTCCACTGGTATGGACTGTCCTATATGAGCTCCAACAAGGAATTACAATGTATGTATTACTTTTAATACCTGCAAATGGCAAATAAACTACTTGAACTCCTTATGAGTGTCTGCAGCCGACTAGGCTGTTGCCGTCTGACAAGATGCCATCTGACATTACAGGAATATTCTGCAAATGTTGATGAATCCACCCAAAGCAACATGCAGTCTTTCCACTAGACTCCCATGAAGTTATAGTGGGACGTTATGAGTTGACGTTAAGGTAACATACTCAGAAACATACTGCACTTGTTTTTATACTGTTTTAGATGTATCCTCTGTTTTAACCATTTAAACTCTTACAATAACACTGTTGAAATACCAATGTGATATTTTTTTGTATGTCTTTTATGTTGAAAAACAAATTGTACAATTGTATATGGACATATGCTCCATAACTGTACAATTGTACATGGATATATTGTACTTTTCATATAAAAAGCACGTTAATTGTCAAAAACAATGTCGTTATCGATTTTACATTGTCCTCTCCCAGTCACAGGTGTTGACGTTTTGTCATGGATCTTGCCCTGGAGGCAGAAACTGCGCAATTTCCTCTAGATATGCCAGCTGCATAGTCAAAATTGGGTATATCG
>CM072257.1:12033883-12086649 GCA_036851935.1 Coregonus suidteri | reverse complement strand
GGGGGGCCCAAATAATAATAAACTGTGGTTTAATAGAGTGTGCAACGGGTTCGGGCACCTCGGGGCGAAAAATGCCCTTTGGGCTGTTCAACCCAAAGCTTTCCCGAGGTAAAGACAGCAGGTTTTTTGAGGGGAGAGGGGAAGGGGAAGGGAGGGGGGGGGAAGGGGGGGAGGGGAGAGGGGGGAAGGGGCCCAAACAGCGGGTTTCCCGGGTTTTAAAGGTCGCCCCCGCCCGGTTTGGAAACAGGTCGAGTTCCAAAACCCCCCAGGGCAGACCAGTAAGAAACGGGAAATCAGAAAAGGGGGGGAAAAGGTAGCACCCCTTTGGAGCATTTTTATCGAAAACTGATAGGATCAAAAGGGAAAGGGAAAAAAAATGGGGGGGGCCCGGGGGGCCCCTGGGATCATTTTTTCTCCATTAAAATCTTTCCTTTTTTAAATTAAAATTTTTTCACAAAAATAAAACCATGGATCAGTTTCCCAGAAAGATATTCTCCCTTAATAACTAAATATATTGAACATTGAATATATTTAATATGATTGAAATAGGCCTATAGCCTACTGTTTATATTGTAATGCAGTCATCTCGGTTTTCATTTGAAGCAAATTTTTTATACGTCCCTTGTTTGAATCAATTGCAAAGACATTGGCAAACTTTGTATTTGTATTCAACTTTGTTGTCTGAAATTTATTGGATTTTGTAACAAAAAAACACATTTGTCTCTCTGAAATGAAACCATCGTGATAGATTTTAAACAAATACATGTCTGTGTCATTGAACAACCCCATGCCATCTCTTTCATAATTTCTTCAAACACAATAAAAGCTAATTTATGAACATTTCTAATATGGATATATAGCGTTTGGAATGAAAACTCTTGTTTCCCCATCTGAGCTCAGAGTAGATGAGAGACGTAATGTTTGTCTCTGTTGTGTTGAAGTACAATCAAGCAGGAGAGGACCAGCCTCCCCTGTACCCAGCTGTGTGTCCATGAAGAGTGACAAGTCTATGGCTCCACCTCTAAAAGTTTAGAGAGGGAGACTTTTCTAGTGAACAAAGGTAAAGAAGAACTCATGGGTCATGGTCAGTGAGTTAAACAACACTGTCTCTAGTCATTTCTCCACTCCCATTTTCCCATTTCGTTTTGTTGTTTTTCATAATCCATAGGCTAAACCTTTTTTCAATTTTTCATAGTCCTGAAACAATATTAAACAAAACACAACATTCCCTGTGTGTGTGTGTGTGTGTGTGTGTGTGTGTGTGTGTGTGTGTGTGTGTGTGTGTGTGTCTCAGTGAGTGTGTGTGCACTCCCTGGATGAGGAGAGGTAATCTCCATCCTGATTGCCTAGTCATTTTACTCCTACGTACATGTACATACAGTGGGGAAAAAAAGTATTTAGTCAGCCACCAATTGTGCAAGTTCTCCCATTTAAAAAGATGAGAGAGGCCTGTAATTTTCATCATAGGTACACGTCAACTATGACAGACAAATTGAGATTTTCTTTCTCCAGAAAATCACATTGTAGGATTTTTTATGAATTCATTTGCAAATTATGGTGGAAAATAAGTATTTGGTCACCTACAAACAAGCAAGATTTCTGGCTCTCACAGACCTGTAACTTCTTCTTTAAGAGGCTCCTCTGTCCTCCACTCGTTACCTGTATTAATGTCACCTGTTTGAATTTGTTATCAGTATAAAAGACACCTGTCCACAACCTCAAACAGTCAAACTCCAAACTCCACTATGGCCAAAACCAAAGAGCTGTCAAAGGACACCAGAAACAAAATTGTAGACCTGCAACAGGCTGGGAAGACGGAATCTGCAATAGGTAAGCAGCTTGGTTTGAAGAAATCAACTGTGGGAGCAATTATTAGGAAATGGAAGACATACAAGACCACTGATAATCTCCCTCGATCTGGGGCTCCACGTAAGATCTCAGCCTGTGGGGTCAAAATGATCACAAGAACGGTGAGCAAAAATCCCACAACCAGACGGGGGGACCTAGTGAATGACCTGCAGAGAGCTGGGACCAAAGTAACAAAGCCTACCATCAGTAACACACTATGCCTCCAGGGACTCAAATCCTGCAGTGCCAGACGTGTCCCCCTGCTTAAGCCAGTACATGTCCAGGCCCGTCTGAAGTTTGCTAGAGTGCATTTGGATGATCCAGAAGAGGATTGGGAGAATGTCATATGGTCAGATTAAACCAAAAAATAACTTTTGGTAAAAACTCAACTCGTCGAGTTTGGAGGACAAAGAATGCGGAGTTGCATCCAAAGAACACCATACCTACTGTGAAGCATGGGGGTGGAAAACATCATGCTTTGGGGCTGTTTTTCTGCAAAGGGACCAGGACGACTGATCCGTGTAAAGAAAAGAATGAATGGGGCCATGTATCGTGAGATTTTGAGTGAAAACCTCCTTCCATCAGCAAGGGCATTGAAGATGAAACGTGGCTGGGTCTTTCAGCATGACAATGATCCCAAACACACCGCCCGGGCAACGAAGGAGTGGCTTCGTAAGAAGCATTTCAAGGTCCTGGAGTGGCCTAGCCAGTCTCCAGATCTCAACCCCATAGAAAATCTTTGGAGGGAGTTGAAAGTCCGTGTTGCCCAGCGACAGCCCCAAAACATCACTGCTCTAGAGGAGATCTGCATGGAGGAATGGGCCAAAATACCAGCAACAGTGTGTGAAAACCTTGTGAAGACTTACAGAAAACGTTTCATCTGTGTCATTGCCAACAAAGGGTATATAACAAAGTATTGAGAAACTTTTGTTATTGACCAAATACTTATTTTTCACCATAATTTGCAAATAAATTAATAAAAAATCCTACAATGTGATTTTCTGGATTTTTTTTCTAATTTTGTCTGTCATAGTTGACGTGTACCTATGATGAAAATTACAGGCCTCTCTCATCTTTATAAGTGGGAGAACTTGCACAATTGGTGGCTGACTAAATACTTTTTTCCCCCACTGTATTTCCTAAATTACCTCAACTACCTGGTACCCCTTATTGTTATTTTATTATGTTCATTATTGTTATTTTATTATGTTACTATTTCCTTTTTTATTTAGCTAATTTTTGTGACTTTTTAACTAAATTGTTGGGAAAGGGCTCGTAAGTAAGCATTTCACGGTAAAGTGTACCACTGTTGTATTCGGCGCATGTGAGAAATACAATTTGATTTCATTTGAAGCTCATGCGCAGAAATACATCATTGGGTCTAATGGTCGTCTTGTGTTGAACTGCACATGTGCAGGCCGTCAAATCAAAGGCACTCCTTCGATATAAAGTTGGTTATGACTAACATGAAAATGTGTCCGTTTGTTAAACTACTTAAGACAGAACATTTTCAAAATTAACAACTAAGGAAGTCATTTGACTTCTTAAACCCCAAACCCTGGCCTGGTCTGCTTTATATGTATTCCCAGAATACATTTTTTTACATCAGCAGTTTGTCACAAAGTGCTTATATAGAAACCCAGTCTAAAACCCCAAAGAGCAAGCAATGCAGATGTAGAAGCACGGTGGCTAGGAAAAAAAACTCATTAGAAAGGCAGGAACCTAGGAAGAAACCTAGAGAGGAACCAGGCTCTGAGGCGTGGCCAGTCCTCTTCTGGCTGTGCCGGGTGGAGATTATAAGAGTACATGGCCATTAAGGCCAGATAATTCTTCAAGATGTTCAAATGTTCATAGATGACCAGCAGGGTCAAATAATAATGACTGTGGTTATAGAGGGTGCAACAGGTCAGCACCTCAGGAGTAAATGTCAGTTGGCTTTTCATAGCCAAGAATTCAGAGGTCAAGACAGCAGGTGTGGTAGGGAGAGAGAAGGAGAGGGGGAGAGAGAGAGAGAGAGAGGGTCGATGCAGCAGGTTCGGGACAAGGTCGCACGTCCGGTGAAAACAGGTCAGAGTTCCAGATCCGCAGGCAGACCAGCAGAAACTGGATCAGCAGCACGACAAGGTATCACGTCCGGTGGAGCATGTATCGATACTGATAGGATCGAAAGAAGGGGAGCGCTGCTCTCAGATCAGTTTTCTCCATTCAAATCTTTCCTTAACATTATAATTATTTCACACAATACTGACCACGGATCAGCTCCTAGAGAGATATTACTAATCATCATTGTTCACATGTTAGGCTACACATCATGAAATATATTGAGACAAATTACAGACAGTAGCCTACAAGTAGCAACATATAACTAAATATATTGAACATGGAATATATTTCAATATGATTGAAATAGGCCTATAGCCTACTGTTTATATTGTAATGCAGTCATCTCGGTTTTCATTGAAGCAAATTTTTATACGTCCCTTGTTTGAATCAACTGCAAAGACATTGGCAACTTTGTATTTGTAGTCATCTTTGTTCTGAATTTATCGGTGGTCACAAAGAGACGGATAAACCATGTGATTCTATGTTTAGCGGAGATCATCTGTGTATAAAGTGACGCGGGAGGGCAAAAAAGCATCTAACGACGCACTTGGCTGTTCTACAAGTGGTCTGAGGCAGGTGTTAGAATATGAGCGTTTTCAAGTGCAACGTTAATAACGATGGTTTTGGGAAACAGCTCAGAGATTTAACAATGCTCCTACGAAGGTTCTAATGATGAACTTGGCCTTAAGACGCTTTTGGGAATCCGGACCCTGGATAAAAAACATCTGCTAAATGTTAAATGACTAAATGACAAAAAAATAAAATGTAAATGTTTTACATACAGATCTCATATTACTGTATTTATTGTTATTTTTTAAATATATTTAAATATTGATGTCACAAGTGTATCATTTGTACAGTTCTTTATTAAAAATGTAGTTATTTGTTACATTTAACTGTGTAAAATCTATGAGTACTACTTATTTCTCTGAGAGTGAGGGAGATATATAGCATTTTGCAAAAAAAAACATTTGTCTCTCTAAAATTAAGCCATTAATTGATCGATTTTAAAGAAACACATGTCTGTTATTGAACAACACCATGCCATGATTAGCTAGTAAAAAAACACAACCATTTATTTGATCATTTTTTTAAACAATAGAAGCTAATTTACTAACATTTCTGAAAATGGATATATAGCGTTTTGGAATTAAACTCTTTTTTATGTTTCCCCATCTGAGCTCAGAGTAGATGAGAGATGTAATGTTTGTCTCTGTTGTGTTGAAGCCCAATCAAGCAGGAGAGACCAGCCTCCCCTGTACCCAGCTGTGTGTCCATGAAGAGTGACCTGTCTATGAATCTTCCTATACAGTTTAGAGAGGGAGACTTTTCTACTGAACAAAGGTAAGAGAACTCATGGGTCATGGTCAGTGAGTTAAACAAACACTGTCTCTAGTCATTTCTCCTCTCCCATTTTCCCATTTATTTTTGTTGTTTTCATAATCTATTGGCTAATCTTTTTTCCATTTTCATAGCCCTGAAACAATATTAAACAAATACAACATTCCCTCCCTCCGTGTGTGTGTGTGTGTGTGTGTGTGTGTGTGTGTGTGTGTGTGTGTGTGTGTGTGTGTGTGTGTGTGTGTGTGTGTGTGTACTCCCTGGATGAGGAGATGTAATCCCATGTTTTGTCCACAGAAACCAACAGGAGAGATCGGAATCAGAGATTCTCAGTGGTCAGTCTTCCCAGAGTCATCAAACAGACCTGGCCTCCATATTCAGTGTATGTGGTCCTGTTATGTACATTTGTTTTTGTTTACCTCAAGTAAAGTTGATCTGTCAATCATTCATTTATGTGTTAATGAGAAAAGCATTTAGTCTCTCTTGCATAACCTATATACTTGATTTATTTCAGTTGCTTGAAGAGAATATTATGACATTTGTGAAGAACGAGCTGAAGATGTTCAAGAGGATTCTTAGTCCAGAACTCCCAGAAGGCTTTGAGAGTCAGAAGCAGGATAAGGAAGTGGTGGATGCTGAAGATGAGAAGCAGGAGAGCAGTGCCAGAGAGGGGGCTCTGAAGATCACACTGCACGTCCTGAGGAAAATGAACCAGAAGGAGCTTGCTGACACACTGGAGAAAAGTAAGAGCTGTCTGCCTCATGTTGAATGCTGTTTTATAACAAACATTTAAAAGCTGTAGCTAAAGTACAACTAAAGTAGCTGTGTAACTCAATGATATTGTAGCAGCCTTAACACAACACCTAGTGACCTCATCAACTAGCAGCAGGGATGGGTTGTGTTGATTAATTTAGACAGAGAAGAGGAGAGACAGAGGAGGGACAACATTAATAATACCATCAATAAGAGAGAGAGAGAGAGAATACCAATAATGATATAAATCAGTCACACCAGTGTGTAATGCATTATGAAAAACATTTACAGCTTTTATACAGACAGTTAAGAGAATAGATTATTATAATTTAAACTTTATAACACAGCATTAAATCAGACGTAATATTAATATCCTCTGTGTTATTTCTTCATTCAGATGAGCTTGCTGTGATTTGCCAACGTGAACTCAAATCTAATCTAAAGAAGAAGTTTCAATGTGTATTTGAGGGGATCGCTAAACAAGGAAAACCCAAACACTTCTCAATAAGATCTACACAGAGCTCTCTACATCACAGAGGGTGGAACAGGAGAGGTCAATAATGAACATGAGCTGAGACAGATTGAGACAACAACCAGGAAACAAGCAAGACCAGAGACTGCAATCAAATGTAACAACATCTTCAAACCCTTAACTGGACAATACAAACTTATCAGAACTGTGCTGACAAAGGGAGTCGCTTGGCATTGGAAAAAACAGTCTCTGTGCAGAAGTTCATTTTGGACTGGGCTGAAGGAAAAAAAGCAAATCAGGATGTCCAATTTGTATTTTCATTCCCTTTTCGGGAGCTGAATTTGATGAAAAATGAAAAACACACTTTGATTGAACTTCTCAATCACTTCTCAATGGAAACCAAAGAATCAAGAATCTCCAACTACGACAAGTACAAAGTTCTGTTCATCTTTGATGGTCTGGATGAGTGCCGACTGCCCCTAGACTTCCAGAAGAACAAGATTTGTTTTGACGTCACAGAGTCAACCTCAGTGGATGTTCTGCTGACAAATCTCATCAAGGGAAATCTGCTTCCCTCTGCTCTCCTCTGGATAACAACCCGACCTGCAGCAGCCAATAAGATCCCGTCAGTGTGTGTTGACCAGGTGACAGAGGTACGAGGGTTCAATGACCCACAGAAGGAGGAGTACTTCAGGAAGAGATTCAGTGATTCAGAGGACCTGGCCAGCAGAATCATCTCACACATAAAGACATCAAGGAGCCTCCACATCATGTGCCACATTCCAGTCTTCTGTTGGATTTCTGCAATAGTCCTTGAACACATGCTGAAACATAAGAGAGAAGAGATGCCCAAGACTCTGACTGAGATGTACTCACACCTTGTGGAGTTTCATACCAAACAGAAGAATGAAAAGTATCTTGGGAAAGAAGAGACAGGTCCACACTGGAATAAAGAGAGCATTCTGTCACTGGGGAAAACTGGCTTTTCAACAGCTTGTGAAATGGCAATCTGATTTTCTATGAAGAAGACCTGAAAGAGGCTGGCATTGATGTCAATGAAGCCACAGTGTACTCAGGATTGTGCACACAGCTCTTAAAGAGGAATGTGGGCTGTACCATGACAAGGTGTACTGCTTCGTGCATCTGAGCATTCAGGAGTTTCTGGCTGCTGTATATGTGGTTCCACTCATTCATCAACAACAATGAGAATCTAATGGGCGGATCAGCAATCAACGTCCAGGAACTTTTCTGTGAGGATCAGACACAAGCGTAAAGTTACTGTCTACAAGAGTGCTGTGGATAAAGCCTTACAAAGTGAGACGGGAAACCTTGACCTGTTCCTCCGCTTCCTTCTGGGCCTCTCACTGGAGTCCAATCAGAAGCACTTACGAGGTCTACTGACAAAGACAAGAAGCAGCTCACAGAGCCATGAAGAAACAGTCAAGTACATCAAGGAGAAGATCAGGGAGAATCCCTCTCCAGAGAGGTGCATCAATCTGTTCCACTGTCTGAATGAACTGAAGGACCATTCTCTAGTGGAGGAGATCCAAAGCTACCTGAGATCAGGAAGTCTCTCAGAAGATGAACTGTCACCTGCACAGTGGTCAGCTCTGGTCTTTGTGTTGCTGACTTCAGAAAAGAGCTGGATGTGTTTGACCTGAAGAAATACTCCAGATCAGAGGAAGGTCTTCTGAGGCTGCTGCAGTGGTCAAAGCCTCCAGAGCTGCTCTGTGAGTACATCAAATGACATATAAGAACTAATCATCAGGAAGAAATATTCAGTTTCGAGAAATATATGTATTATAATATGTATATAATATATAATATTAAATAGAAAAACGTACTGAATCAGTGCATTGGTGTTCACATTAGTATAACAATATGACCATACAATTCTAGGAGACGGAAGATGAATCTATATGTTGTTTAAGAGAATAAACCAAATGCATCTGCCATTGTCCTTCTACACTACTGGTGTTAAATTAACAGTGTGTTTGTGAAATCATGATGATCTCTCTGTCAGGCTGTCAGGCTGTGGAGTCACAGAGAAAGGCTGTGCTTCTCTGGTCTCATCTCTGAAGTCAAACCCCTCACACCTGAGAGAGCTGGATCTGAGTAACAATGACCTGAAGGATTCAGGAGTGAAGCTGCTCTCTGCTGGACTGGGGAATCCCCACTGTAAACTGGAGACTCTGAGGTCAGTATTCCTGTATCACTCAATGAACACACACTCATTGGTGCTATGCTCCAGCATTTTGGATTTGGGATAAAATGTTTCATATTAGGCGACAGTATATAATGTCACCTTTTATTTGAGGATATTTTCATACATATCTGTGTTACTGTTTAGAAATGAAAGCACTTTATGTATCTAGTTCTCCCATTTGAAAAAGTTGTAATAATTTGGACATATTCACTTGTATTGTATTAAAGTAGTCATAAGTTTAGTATTTGGTCCCATATTCCTTACCTGCAGTGATTACATCAAGCTTGTGATTCTACAAACTTGTTGAATGCATTTGCAGTTTGTTTTGGTTCACACACACTGGACACACTCACACACACTTGACACACACTGGACACACACACTGGACACACACACACACACTTGACACACACTGGACACACACACACACACTGGACACTCACACAACCTGGACACACACACACACACACTGGACACACACTTACACACTGGACACACACACACACGCTGGACACACAAACAACCTGGACACACACACTGGACACACACACAACACTGGACACACAAACACACACACTAGGATTAATTTAGTCAAAAGTTTAGTATTTGGTCCCATATTCCTTACCTGCAGTGATTACATCAAGCTTGTGATTCTACAAACTTGTTGAATGCATTTGCAGTTTGTCTTGGATGTGTTTTGGATGATGTTTTTCCCAATAGAAACTGAATGGTGAATAATGTCCTGTCATTTTGGAGTCACTTCACTTGTATTGTCAGTAAGAATAGAAGATGTTTCACTTCTACATTCATGTGGATGCTACCATGATTATGAATAATCATGAATGAATCGTGAATGATGATGAATGAGAAAGTTAAAGAGGAACAAGGATCATACCCCCTCTGTTATTGGTAATGGTGAGAGGTTAGCATGTTTTGTTGTAGCCTCTGTAACTTTCTCACTCATTATTATTCATGATTCATTCATGATTTTTCTTAATCATGGCATCATCAGGATTGATTTAGTAATGTTTAGAAACATGTTATCTACTCACTTAGACAGAAGATTAATCCAGTCATCATCCACCATTCAGTTACTATCAGACAAAACATAACCCAAAACACAACCAAAACAAACTGCAAATGCAACCAACGAGTTTGGGACCAAATACTAAACTTTGACTACTTTAATACACTATAAGTGAATTGGTCAGAATACGTTTGACTTCTTCAAATGGGGGGACTAGATACATAAAGTGCTTTCATTTCTAAACGGTGAAACAGATATGTATTAAAATACCCTCAAATAAAAGGTGACATTATATACTGTCACCTCATATGAAACATTTGATCTGAAATCCAAAATGCTGGAGTACAGAGCCACATTTAAAATGTTAGCTTCACTGTCAAAATAGATATGGTGTGGACTGTATACTCAATACAATCTAAATCTGATACCTCACTGTCTGTCTTTTGACTGATACTGCTTTTTAAACTGCTCTGGTCAGTCTACTCAAATATTTGTACTATACATTGTTTCTCTCTACAACAATACTTTGATATTTATGATTTTTAATGATACATAATTATATGAATATATATGGCAGGTTTCAGGACACTGGTATAAATGAAAATGTTGAAAAAATATACTGCCACTATTTTCACCACCAAAGAATAGCAGCAGTGTGATTTTAATATGATTTGACTCTTTGCAGGCTGTCAGGCTGTCTAGTCACAGAGGAAGGCTGTGCTTCTCTGGTCTCAGCTCTGAAGTCAAACCCTCACACCTGAGAGAGCTGGACCTGAGCTACAATGACGCTGAAGGATTCAGGAGTGAAGACTGCTCTCTGCTGGACTGGGGATCCACACTGTAGACTGGAGAAACTCAAGTATGTCAGAGGGTTCCTGTCAATGTTGTCAACAGACATGTTAAGTGTTCAGGCTAGTTAAGACAAACATGTGTTTACACAGGCACTAACATATATAAAGACTGTGTGTGTGTGTTTTGTGTATGTGTGTGTCCAGTGTACATGTGTTACGTGTTGGTGCTATCACACCACACATTTGGATTTGATATACTGCCACAATTTCTGTCATATTAGGCAACAGTACAGAGAAACCTGTTTCTTTGAGCTCTGAGGTCAAACCCTCATACCTGAGAGAGCTGACCTGAGTACAATGAAGCACTTTATGGGTCTAGTTCTCCCATTTGAAAAAGTCGTAATAATTTGGACATGGTCCTCATAATCCCCATTAAACTGGTAGTCTGAGGTCAGTTTCCTGTAGTTTGGTCCCAAGTGATTCCTTTCACCCACAGTGATTACATCAAGCTTGTGATTCTACAATGTGTTGAATGCATTTGCAGTTTGTGCTTGGTTGTGTTTTGGATGATGTTTTTCCCCAATAGAAAACTGAATGTGAATAATGTCCTGGTCAGGTTTGGATGTCACTTCACTTGTATTGTCAGTATTCAATAGAAGATGTTTCTGAACACTTCTACATTCATGTGGTCCACATGCTACCATGATTATGAATAATCATGAATGAATCGTGAATAATGATGAATGAGAAAGTTACAGAGGAACAAGGATCATACCCCCTCTGTTATTGGTAATGGTGAGAGGGTTAGTATGTTTTGTTGTAGCCTCTGTAACTTTCTCACTCATTATTATTCATGATTTATTCATGATTTTTCTTAATCATAGCATCATCAGGATTAATTTAGTAGTGTTTAGAAACATGTTATCCACTCACTTAGACAGAAGATTACTCCAGTCATCATCCACCATTCAGTTACTATCGGGCAAAACATAACACAACCAAAACAAACTGCAAATGCAACCAACGAGTTTGGGACCAAATACTAAACTTTTGACTACTTTAATACACTATAAGTGAATTGGTCAGACTACTTATGACTTCTTCAAATAGGGGGACTAGATACATAAAGTGCTTTCATTTCTAAATGGTGAAACAGATATGTATTAAAATACCCTCAAATAAAAGGTGACATTATATACTGTCACCTCATATGAAACATTTGGTCTCAAATCCAAAATGCTGGAGTATAGAGCCACATTTAAAATGTTAGCTTCACTGTCAAAATATATATGGTGTGGACTGTATACTCAATACAATCTAAATCTGATACCTCACTGTCTGTCTTTTGACTGATACTGCTTTTTAAAGTGCTCTGGTCAGTCTACTCAAATATTTGTACTTTTATATTTGTCTCTCTACAAGCAATACTTTGATAATTTGTCATTTCTAATAATGATACATTAATTTATGAATAGATATGGCAGGTTTCAGGACACTGATATATATCTGAAATATGTTGAGAAAATATACTGCCACTATTTTCACCGCCAAAGAATAGAGCAGTGTGATTTTAATATGATTGACTTTGCAGGCTGTCACGCTGTCTAGTCACAGAGGAAGGCTGTGCTTCTCTGGTCTCAGCTCTGAAGTCAAACACCTCACACCTGAGAGAGCTGGATCTGAGTAACAATGACCTGAAGGATTCAGGAGTGAGCTGCTCTCTGCTGGATGGAGGAATCCCACTGTAAACTGGAGACTCTGAGGTCAGTATTCCTAGTAGTTGGTCAACAAGTGATAACTGTTCACCAGATCCACATGTGTTTACCAGGCACACATAGTCCACACCATATGTGTTTTGGACAGTGAAGCTTACAGTTTTACACATTGGTGCTATGCTCCATCATTTTGGATTTGAGATATAATGTTTCATATTAGGCAACAGTACAGAATGTGACCTTTTATTTGAGGGTATTCATACCTATCTGTGTTACTGTTTGGAATGAAAGCACTTTTATGTGTCTAGTTCTCCCATTTGAAAAAGTCGTAATAATTTGGACATAGTCACTTATATTGTTTTAAAGTAGTCATAAGTTTAGTATTTGGTCCCATATTCCTTACCTGCAGTGATTACATCAAGCTTGTGATTCTACAAACTTGTTGAATGCATTTGCAGTTTGTCTTGGATGTGTTTTGGATGATGTTTTTTTTCCCAATAGAAACTGAATGCGCATTGAATAATGTCCTGTCATTTTGGAGTCACTTCACTTGTATTGTCAGTAAGAATAGAAGATGTTTCTGAACACTTCTACATTCTTGTAGATGCTACCATGATTATGAATAATCATGAATGAATGGTGAATGATGATGAATGAGAAAGTTACAGAGGAACAAGGATCATACCCCCTCTGTTATTGGTAATGGTGAGAGGTTAGCATGTTTTGTTGTAGCCTCTGTAACTTCCTCACTCCATTATTATTCATGATTCATTCATGATTTTTCTAAATCATGGCATCATCAGGATTCAGTTAGTAGTGTTTAGAAACATGTTATCTACTCACTTAGACAGAAAATTACTCCAGTCATCATCCACCATTCAGTTACTATCAGGGCAAAACATAACCCAAAACACAACCAATACAACTGCAAATGCAACCAACGAGTTTGGGACCAAATACTAAACTTTTGACTACTTTAATACACTATGAGTGAATTTATCAAAATACTTATGACTTCTTCAAAAGTGGGGGACTAGATACATAAAGTGCTTTCATTTCTAAATGGTGAAACAGATATGTATTCAAATACCCTAAAATAAAAGTGACATTATATACTGTCACCTCATATGAAACATTTTGATCTCAAATCCAAAATGCTGGAGTATAGAGCCACATTTAAAATGTTAGCTTCACTGTCAAAATAGATATGGTGTGGACTGTATACTCAATACAATCTACCGTAATTTTCTGACTATAAGCCGCGCCTTTTTTTCCAATTTTTCGACCCCTGCAGGCTTACATAACGGTGCGGCTAATGTATGGATTTTTACAGCTAACGGCCACTAGAAGACTTCCTAAATCTATGGATTTTAACAGGTTACAGTCCACCAACTTTAACTCTATGGGCTCTATGACCGGTCCGCGCCCCCCACCTTTAAGCGGCGGGCTCCAGCAGCAGAAAAGCTGGAGGCCGGCCAAAAAGAGTGAGACGGGTAGCCCGCAAAAGTAAAAGTGGAACCGAGAGTGGTACGAGAGACAGAACGAGAGCAAGACAGACAGACATTACGAGAGCGAGACAGTTTGTGCAAAGGAAGTTTTCATGCACAAACCCTCATTATGGAAAACAAACGTATAGAAATGCATATGATGCAGCTTAAAGGCAGTCAATCGGGCCTCTTGTGTGTCGCAGTGGTCTAAGGCACTGCATCGCATGTGCTAACTGTGCCACTAGAGATCCTGGTTCGAATCCAGGCTCTGTCGCAGCACGCGGCCGTGACCGGGAGACTCATGGGCGGCGCACAATTGGCCCAGCGTCGTCCAGGGTAGGGGAGGAATGGCCGGCAGGGATGTAGCTCAGTTGATAGAGCATGGCGTTTGCAACGCCATGGTTGTGGGTTCGATTCCCAGGGGGGGCCAGTATAAAAAAAAAATATATATATATATATATATATTTTGTATTCACTAACTGTAAGTCGCTCTGGATAAGAGCGTCTGCTAAATGACTTAAAAATGTAAAATGTAAATGTAATCTGGCTGTAAAAGAAGGAAATAGAGCTGCTGCACGTAGCCTTGGCATCAATGAGTCAATGGTGAGACGTTGGAGACGCCAGCGGGAAGAACTGTCTCAATGCAAAAAGTCAAAAAAAAAGCTTTCAGAGGTAATAAAGCAGATGGCCCGAACTTGAAGACTTTCTGAAGATTGGGTGAAACACAGAGAGCAGAAACGGCGAGGTGTTTCCACCGTGCAGATCCGACTGAAAGCTGAAACAACAGTCGCCACCGAAATGAAAATAGAAAATATTGAATGGCATCTCCTTTAAAGTCAACAAGAAAGGGTGGATGATGGAAAGCGTAATGAATGAGTGGCTGAATGAGTGGCTGAATGAGTGGGACTGAATGAGTGGCTGAATGAGTGGCAGAATGAGTGGCTGAATGAGTGGCAGAATGAGTGGCTGAATGAGTGGGCAGAATGAGTGGCTGAATGAGTGGCTGAATGAGTGGCAGAATGAGTGGCAGAAATGAGTGGCTGAATGAGTGGATGAATGAGTGGCAGAAATGAGTGGCAGAATGAGTGGCTGAATGAGTGGCAGAATGAGTGGCTGAATGAGTGGCTGAATAAGTGGCTGAATGAGTGGCAGAATGAGTGGCTGAATGAGTGGTTTGAATGAGCGGCTGAATGAGTGGCTGAATGAGTGGCTGAATGAGTGCTACGTCAAAGCGCCCTGGAGGATTCTTTCGCCAAAAAAGCTTTGCTCGTTTTGGACAGCCTGAGGGCCCATATAACGGATTATGTGAAAGCAGCCATCAAGAGCACAAACTCCATTCCAGCTGTGATTCCTGGGGGCACAACGAAGCATCTGCAGCCACTCGACATCAGTGTCAATCGTGCGTTTCAAGTGGCATTACGCATTCAGTGGGAGGCGTGGATGACATAGCGGCGATAAATCATTCACCAAAACTGGTCGCATGCGAAAGCAACACTTTCGCTCAAGTTTGCGAGTGGATCCTGATAGCGTGGAGGAGTGTCAAAACATCCACGATCATTAAACGGGTTCCGAAAGGCTGGACTGCTGCGTGATGAAGGGGAGGAAGCCGCCACAGCTGAGGCCCTTCAGAGGCTGTTCGATTCCGACAGTGACGAAGAGGAGTTTTTGGTTTTGAGAGCGTCAACGAAGGAGAGAGGAGAGTGGCTGACGAAGCCACCCTGAGCCTGTTCGTTTTCCGACACTGAAGATGAGGACTTTGGTGGTTTTAGTACGCAGGAAGAAGACGGAGATGAGGATTAATGACTTGACTTTTCTGGTTACAGCCGTGTACTGCACCTTAGCCTAAAAGATGAAGACGAGGATTAATGACTTTTCTTGTAGGCTGATTACCGTATATTTTAAGCAGCCGTGTTGCTGCAACTTTAGGTTTACTGTCGTGTTACAGGCACTTTATTTTGCACTTAAAAAAAAAACACATTTAATTTAGCCATTGATATTGCCTCGTCAAAGCGCTGTAAGCTTTGTTTTTTTGTTATGGTACTACTGTAGGCTATAATGTAGATAAATATTCAAAGATGTGCACACTTTTTCAAGGTTTTTCAAAAATAACCAAAGTTAAGTGGTTAAATGATTGTGACGCTATTAACTAATTTTGCTGGAATACGTTATGCAAATATGCAACTTGTTTGTTGAAATGTTAATAAATGGGAGCTTCCTCAAGCAGCCATCTCTTTCCCGACAATCCCCTCTGTGCACGAACCCTTACATATGGTAATTTAAACATTAAAACACCTGCGGCTTATAGTCCAGTGCAGTTATATATGTACACATCATTCAATTTAGCTGCTGCGGCTTATACTCCGGTGCGCCTTATAGTGCGGAAAATACGGTAAATCTGATACCTCACTGTCTGTCTTTTGACTGATAGTGCTTTTTAAACTGGTCTGGTCAGTCAACTCAAATATTCGTACTATACATGTTTCTCTCTACAAGCAATATTATGATCATTTCTAATAATGATACATTCATTTATGAATGGATATGGCAGGTTTCAGGACACTGATATACAGTGGGGGAAAAAAGTATTTAGTCAGCCACCAATTGTGCAAGTTCTCCCACTTAAAAAGATGAGAGAGGCCTGTAAATTTTCATCATAGGTACACGTCAACTATGACAGACAAATTGAGAAAAAATATTCCAGAAAATCACATTGTAGGATTTTTAATGAATTTATTTGCAAAATTATGGTGGAAAATAAGTATTTGGTCATCTACAAACAAGCAAGATTTCTGGCTCTCACAGACCTGTAACTTCTTCTTTAAGAGGCTCCTCTGTCCTCCACTTGTTACCTGTATTAATGGCACCTGTTTGAACTTGTTATCAGTATAAAAGACACCTGTCCACAACCTCAAACAGTCACACTCCAAGCTCTACTATGGCCAAGACCAAAGAGCTGTCAAAGGACACCAGAAACACAATTGTAGACCTGCACCAGGCTGGGAAGACTGAATCTGCAATAGGGTAAGCAGCTTAGTTTGAAGAAATCAACTGTGGGAGCAATTATTAGGAAATGGAAGACATACAAGACCACTGATAATCTCCCTCGATCTGGGGCTCCACGCAAGATCTCACCCCGTGGGGTCAAAATGATCACAAAAAAACGGTGAGCAAAAATCCCAGAACCACATGGGGGGGACCTAGTGAATGACCTGCAGAGAGCTGGGACCAAAGTAACAAAGCCTACAATCAGTAACACACTACGCCGCCAGGGACTCAAATCCTGCAGTGCCAGACGTGTCCCCCTGCTTTAAGCCAGTACATGTCCAGGCCCGTCTGAAGTTTGCTAGAGTGCATTTGGATGATCAGAGAAGAGGATTGGGAGAATGTCATATGGTCAGTTGAAACCAAAATATATATTTTTGGTAAAAAACTCAACTCGTCATGTTTTGGAGGACAAAGAATGCTGAGTTGCATCCAAATAACACCATACCTACTGTGCACCATGGGGGTGGAAACATCATGCTTTGTGGCTGTTTTTCTGCAAAGGGACCAGGACGAACTGATCTGTGTAAAGGAAAGAATGAATTGGGCCATGTATCGTGAGATTTTGAGTGAAAACCTCCTTCCATCAGCAAGGGCATTGAAGATGAAACGTGGCTGGGGGTCTTTCAGCATGACAATGATCCCAAACACACCGCCCGGGCAACGAAGGAGTGACTTCGTAAGAAGCATTTCAAGGTCCTGGAGTGGCCTAGCCAGTCTCCAGATCTCAACCCCATAAAAAAATATTTGGAGGGAGTTGAAAGTCTGTGTTGCCCAGCGACAGCCCCAAAACATCACTGCTCTAGAGGAGATCTGCATGGAGGAATGGGCCAAAATACCAGCAACAGTGTGTGAAAACCTTGTGTAGACTTACAGAAAACGTTTGACCTGTGTCATTGCCACCAAAGGGTATATAACAAAGTATTGAGAAACTTTTGCTATTGACCAAATACTTATTTTCCACCATATTTGCAAATAAATTCATAAAAAATCCTACAATGTGATTTTCTGATTTTTTTTTTCTCTCATTTTGTCTGTCATAGTTGACGTGTACCTATGATGAAATTACAGGCCTCTCTTCATCTTTTTAAGTGGGAGAACTTGCACAATTGGTGGCTGACTAAATACTTTTTTTCCCCACTGTATCTGAATATGTTGTAAAAATATACTGCCACAATTTTCACCACCAAAGAATAGCAGTGTGGTTTTAATATGATTTGACTCTTTGCAGGCTGTCAGGCTGTCTAGTCACAGAGGAAGGCTGTGCTTCTCTGGTCTCAGCTCTGAAGTCAAACCCCTCACACCTGAGAGAGCTGGATCTGAGTAACAATGACCTGAAGGATTCAGGAGTGAAGCTGCTCTCTGCTGGACTGGGGAATCCCCACTGTAAACTGGAGACTCTGAGGTCAGTATTCCTGTAGTTGGTCAACAAGTGATAACTGTTCACCAGATCCACATGTGTTTACCAGGCACACATAGTCCACACACCATATGTGTTTGGACAGTGAAGCTTACAGTTTTACATTTGGTGCTATGCTCCAGCATTTGGATTTGAGATATAATGTTTCATATTAGGCAACCAGTACAGAATGTCACCTTTTTATTTGAGGATATTTTCATACATATCTGTTTTACTGTTTAGAAATGAAAGCACTTTATGTATCTAGTCCCCCATTTGAAAAAGTCGTAATAATTTGGACACATTCTCTTATATTGTATTAAAGTAGTCATAAGTTTTAGTATTTGGTCCCATATTCCTTACCCACAGTGATTACATCAAGCTTGTGATTCTACAAACTTGCTGAATACATTTGCAGTTTGTCTTGGTTGTGTTTTTGATGATGTTTTCCCCAATAGAAACTGAATGGAGAAAAAATGTCCTGTCATTTTATAGTCACTTCACTTGTATTGTCAGTAAGAATAGAAGATGTTTCTGAACACTTCTACATTCATGTGGATGCTACCATGATTATGAATAATCATGAATGAATGGTGAATGATCAATCAATCAATCAATTTTATTTTATATAGCCCTTCTTACATCAGCTAATATCTCGAAGTGCTGTACAGAAACCCAGCCTAAAACCCCAAACAGCTAGTAATGCAGGTGTAGAAGCTCGGTGGCTAGGAAAAACTCCCTAGAAAGGCAAAACCTAGGAAGAAACCTAGAGAGGAACCAGGCTATGAGGGGTGGCCAGTCCTCTTCTGGCTGTGCCGGGTGGAGATTATAACAGGAACCATGCCAAGATGTTCAAAAATGTTCATAAGTGACAAGCATGGTCAAATAATAATCAGGAATAAAATCTCAGTTGGCTTTTCATAGCCGATCATTAAGAGTTGAAAACAGCAGGTCTGGGACAGGTAGGGGTTCCATAACCGCAGGCAGAACAGTTGAAACTGGAATAGCAGCAAGGCCAGGCGGACTGGGGACAGCAAGGAGTCACCACGGCCGTAGTCCCGACGTATGGTCCTAGGGCTCAGGTCTCTCAGTTGGCTTTTCATAGCCGATCATTAAGAGTTGAAAACAGCAGGTCTGGGACAGGTAGGGGTTTTCGTAGCCGCAGGCAGAACAGTTGAAACTGGAATAGCAGCAAGGCAGGCGGACTGGGGACAGCAAGGTGTCATCATGCCCGGTAGTCCTGACGTATTGTCCTAGGGCTCAGGTTCTCAGAGAGAAAGAGAGAACGAGAGAATTAGAGAGAGCATACTTAAATTCACACAGGACACTGGATAAGACAGGAGAAGTACTCCAGGTATAACCAACTAACCCCCCCCATGATGATGAATGAGAAAGTTACAGAGGCACAAGGATCATACCCCTCTGTTATTGGTAATGGTGAGAGGTTAGCATGTTTTGTTTGTAGCCTCTGTAACTTTCTCACTCATTATTATTCATGATTCATTCATGATTTTTCTTCATGTCATCATCAGGATTCATTTAATAGTGTTTAGAAACATGTTATCTACTCACTTAGACAGAAAATTACTCCAGTCATCATCCACCATTCAGTTACTATCGGGCAAAACATAACCCAAAACACAACCAAACACAACTGCAAATGCAACCAACGAGTTTGGATCAAAATACTAAACTTTTGACTACTTTAATACACTATAAGTGAATTGGTCAGAATACTTATGACTTCTTCAAATAGGGGGACTAGATACATAAAGTGCTGTTTTCATTTCTAAACGGTGAAACAGATATGTATTAAAATATCCTCAAATAAAAGGTGACATTATATACTGTCACCTCATATGAAACATTTGATCTGAAATCCAAAATGCTGGAGTACAGAGCCACATTTAAAATGTTAGCTTCACTGTCAAAATATATATGGGTGTGGACTGTATACTCAATACAATCTAAATCTGATACCTCACTGTCTGTCTTTTGACTGATACTGCTTTTTAAACTGCTCTGGTCAGTCTACTCAAATATTTGTACTATATACATGTTTCTATCTACAAGCAATACTTTGATAATTTCTAATAATGATACATTAATTTATGAATAGATATGGCAGATTTCAGGACACTGATGTATCTGAACATTTTGAAAAAATATACTGCCACTATTTTCACCACCAAAGAATAGCAGTGTGGTTTTAATATGATTTGACTCTTTGCAGGCTGTCAGGCTGTCTAGTCACAGAGGAAGGCTGTGCTTCTCTGGTCTCAGCTCTGAAGTCAAACCCCTCACACCTGAGAGAGCTGGACCTGAGCTACAATCACCCAGGAGACTCAGGAGTCAGACTGCTCTCTGCTGGACTGGAGGATCCACACTGCAGACTGGAGAAACTCAAGTATGTAGAGGGTTTATGTCAATGTTCATATCAGACATGTTGGAGTTATCAGGCTAGTTAAGACAAACATTCTGACCACCACTTGGACTAAGTTATATAAAGACTGTGTGTGTGTGTGTGTGTGTGTGTGTGTGTGTGTGTGTGTGTGTGTGTGTGTGTGTGAGAGTTCACGTGTATCCCTCATGACTGTCTGTTCTTCTGCTTACCGCTACAGTGTGGAACATGGTGGAGAGAGAACACAATGAAACCTGGACTTAGAAAATGTGAGTGTTGACTGCTGTGAAGAATATGACTAAGAATAAGTCTTAATTCAAGTGAAGTCAAAGTCAAAGACCATCATCATTACTTACTTGGTCATATTGAATATCAGCTGTAGTTCTACAGAAGCACAAATCAGGGACACCAAAGTTTACAAAGAGTTGCTTTGACAACTGTGTGTGTCTGTGTGTGGCGTGTTCCTGTTACATTAGAAATGTGTGTGTGTGTGTGTGTGTGTGTGTATTCAGTGTGTGTGTGTGTGTGTATTCAGTGTGTGTGTGTGTGTGTGTGTGTGCAGGATGTGTGTGTGTGTGTTCAGGATGTGTGTGTGTGTGTGTGTGTGTGTGGTGTAATTAATAAGTGTGTTTTATATTACCATACAGTATAACATATGTTCATTCAACAAATCTCAAGTTACCTTAACTTCTCCTTTTGATTCCTAGAAACATCTACATTAAATGAATTAGTGAAAAGTGAGTTAACATTCTAATGTGAATGATGATGATTTCTAATATTGTGTCTGGTTCATCCATCAGATGTCTGTGATTTCACACTGGACCCAAACACACTAAACAGATTCCTCTCTCTGTCTGAGGAGAACAGAAAGGTGACATGGAGGACAGAGAAGCAGCCGTATCCTGATCACCCAGAGAGATTTTAAGGGCTGGGAACAGGTGCTGTGTAGAGAGGGTCTGACTGGGCGCTGTTACTGGGAGTAGAGTGGAGTGGGGGGAGGGGCTGATATAGGAGTGACATATAAAGGAATCAGAGGAGAGGAGGGGGTACTGACTGTATTATTGGATACAATGACAAGTCCTGGAGTCTGTTCTGCTCTGGCAACAGTTACTTTGCCTGGCACAATAATAAGTCCACTACCATAGACGTCCCCCTCCTCCGGCTCCCACAAGTAGGAGTGTATCTGGACGGGCCAGCCGGCACTCTGTCCTTCTACAGAGTCTCCTCTGACACACTGACCCACCTGTACACATTCTACACCACATTCACTGAGCCCCTCTATCCAGGGTTTAGGGTTTGGGATGGCTCCTCAGTGTCCCTGTAAATAATAACCATGGTAACACTGGACACACACACACACACACTGGACACACTGGACACAAACACACACACTGGACACACACACACTGGACACACACTGGACACACTGGACACAAACACACACACACACACACACACACACACACACACACACACACACACACACACTGGACACACTGGACCAAACACACACACTGGACACACACACACTGGACACACACTGGACAAACACAAACACTGGACACACACACACACTGGACACACACACACACTGGACACACACACACACTGGACACACACACACACACACTGGACACACACACTGTACACACACAAACACTGGACACAAACACACACACACTGAACACACACACACTGGACACACACACACTGGACACACACACACACTGGACACACACGCACACACACTGGACACACACACACACTGTACACACACAAACACTGGACACACACACACACCTGGACACACACACACACACACTGAACACACACACTGGACACACACAAACACTGGACACACACAAACACTGGACACAAACACACACACACACACACACACACACACTGGACACATACACACACTGGACAAACACAAACACTGGACACACACACACTGGACACACACACACACACAACACTGACACACACACTGTACACACACACTGGACACACACACACTGAACACACACACAAAACACTGGACACACACAAACACTGGACACACACAAACACTGGACCACACACACACACACACTGGACACACACACACTGTACACACACACATACACTGAACACACACACTGGACACACACACACACTGGACACACACACACACACACACTGGACACACAACACACACACTGGACACACACACACTGGACACACAAACACACCACACACTGGACACACTCACACACTGGACACACACACACACACACAACACACACACACACACTGGACAAACACACTGGACACACACACACTGTACACACACACACACACTGACACACACACACACACACACACACACACACACACACTGAACACACACACTGGACACACACACACAGGACACACACACACACTGGACACACACACACACACTGAACACACACACACACACACACTGGACACACACACTGAACACACACACACAGGACTCACACACACACACACTCTAGACACACACACACACCACTGGGCGCACACACTGGACACACACACACTGGACACAAACATTGGACACACACACACACACACACTGGACACACTCTCACACACCACACACACACACACACACTCACACACACACACACACACACACACACACACTGGACACATTTCCATGTGTTGGATTTTGATGAAAGGAAAAATCCCATATAGCCTACTGGACAGGACTTTGCTATGGCATCTTCTGTTTGGGTGTCTCAGGTCAGGTCTGAGCCATGATCAGAATGTGTCTCTGTGTCTATTTTTCCAGCCCTGCCATTTCTACCTGTCCTGATCTAGTGTTTCACCCCTGACCTCCTCACACCGTCTCACTGTCCATGTCTGCTTTTAGATCCCACCTCTACTTCACTGTGTTATAATGGACCTTATGCTTGTTATGTCACCTCTGTAACCAGTTATCAAACATACTGACCTTTCTGACCTATCCCATGGCCCTACTTTCTACAACTGAACATTTTAATTCCTCTATGAGTTTTGTTTCGTGTCCATTTACTTATCTATGTATTTGTTGTATATTGGGGTTGTGCCGCAGAGCATCATGGGGGTTTTGTATGTGTTTGAGATGATCACATTCCAGATAAATGGTTGAACTGCTTTGTTTGTAATTTGTCTGCCTGAACTTACATTTTTAAAACAAGAAAATCGTCTGGTTTGCTTTATGTAAGGAATTTGAAATGATTTTTATACTTGTACTTTTACTTTTTGATACTTAAGTATATTTTTAGCAATTACATTACATTTTTTTATATTTAAGTATATTTAAAACCAAATACTTTTAGACTTTTACTCAAGTAGTATTTTACTGGGTGACTTTCACTTTTAGTTGAGTCATTTTTCTGTTAAGGTATCTTTTACTTTTACTCAAGTATGACAATTGGGTACTTTTTCCACCACTGGAGTTAACATCGTCATGGACGGCAGAAAAGGACTGGAGACGGACATCGTAGAGTGGGAAAACAACATGATTAAAAAGGAGGAATATACAGTGATTAACTCCTGAGTGGCGCAGTGGTCTAAGGCACTGCATCGCAGTGCTAACTGTGTCACTAGAGATCCTGGTTCGAATCCAGGCTCTGTCGCAGCCGGCCGCGACCGGGAGACTCATGGGCGACGCACAATTGGCCCAGCGTCGTCCAGGGTAGGGGAGGGAATGGCCGGCAGGGATGTAGCTCAGTTGATAGAGCATGGCGTTTGCAACGCCAGGGTTGTGGGTTTGATTCCCACGGGGGCCAGTATAAAAAAATAAATAAAAAAAATATGTATTCACTAACTGTAGTCGCTCTGGATAAGAGCGTCTGCTAAATGACTAAAAATGTAAATTAAAGGATAGGACATTTATTCAACTGTGAAGACAAACCTTTAATTAAATCTGCTAAATGAGCGAACTTAGGAGGAAACGTCAGTGAGTGAAGTGAATGAAGATCACGTGACTGAGGAAAATATTGCTTTGGTTGAGGACAATACTGAAGTGAGTGACAATCAGGAGCTTATTGGGAAACATTGGACAGTTTGATAAAAGTATTGAGCAGTGGAGCTCATATACAGAACGGTTTGAATATTTTGTTCTTGTAAATGACATGGATGAGGACAACATTGAGCCTCCATGTTTTAGTGTAATGGGGCCAAAGACATTTAATTTACTAGGCAGCCTGCTACAGCCAGACAGAACAGGTAATAAGACGTATGGGGATATTGTGGAGATACTTAAAGGACATTTTTCACCAGAACCACTAGTTAATGCTGAAAGGTTCAGGTTCCACAGGAGACATCAGGAAGAGAGAGAATCAGTAACAATGTTTGCTGCTGCATTAAAGAAACTACCAGAACACTGAGTTTAATGCTGTTCTAAATGACATCATTAGAGACAGACTAGTATGTGGGCTACGGAGTGAAGCTACACAAAAGAGAGACTGTTGACTGAAAGTCATCTGACCTTGGCAAAGGACATTGAAATCAGTATGTCCATGGAACTAGCTGCTAAAGAGGCTCACCAGTTGAGTTCATCAGGAACTTAGTGGGTTCATCTAACAATCCTAATCATCAGCTGATACATTTTTAATCTCATACACAGGGTAAACCTTCCACCTAGAAAACATAATTTTAATAGAAATCACAACCGCTCCTCTGTGTTATCTATGTAATCAAGGGTGCCTTGGGCTCCTTTAATCATATGTACTGGGAGTGACCAGGGGACATGTTTTGGAAAGAGGTATCCTCATACCTTGTTCCCCCAAACTGTTATTACTGGCTGTATAACTAGTTTCCATAATATACTGATGTATATTTTAACAGTATTGTGTTTTCTAGCTGTATAACCATTCCTGCTGCTATTTGTTCTTGTCTGTGTTCCTTTAAAATGAATAAAAAAAAGTTGATCACAAAAAAAAGGGAAAGTGTACAGAGTTTTCAACTGAAAATCAGAGACAGGGAAATCAAGTCACATGTGGCAAGGTGGGACATCAAGTATCTACATGCTGGTGTAAGAACATGGATTGTCCAGAGACATTCCAACAAATGAAAAAGAGATGTCACAGGGGGAGGAGGAGGAGAGAGAGGGTGGGAGACAGGGGGAGGAGGAGGAGAGAGAGGGGGGGTGGAGACAGGGGAGGAGGAGGAGAGAGAGGGATGGAGACAGGGGGAGGAGGAGAGAGAGGGATGGAGATAGGGGGAGGAGGAGGAGAGAGAGGGGTGGAGACAGGGGAGGAGGAGAGAGAGGGATGGAGACAGGGGGAGGAGGAGGAGAGAGAGGGGTGGAGACAGAGGGGAGGCGGAGGAGAGAGAGGATGGAGACAGGGGAGGAGGAGAGAGAGGGATGGAGACAGGGGAGGAGGAGGAGAAGAGAGGGATGGAGACAGAGGGAGGAGGAGGAGAGAGAGGGATGGAGACAGGGGGAGGAGAGAGAGGGTGTGAGACAGGGGGAAGAGGGCAAGAGAGAGGGGTGGAGACAGGGGGAGGAGGAGAGAGAGGGATGGAGACAGGGGAGAGGAGGAGAGAGAGGGGTGGAGACAGGGGGAGGAGGAGAGAGAGAGAGGGGTGGAGACAGGGGGAGGAGGGGGAGAGAGAGGGGTGGAGACAGGGGAGGAGGGCAAGAGAGAGGGGTGGAGACAGGGGGAGGAGGAGGAGAGAGAGGGGTGGAGACAGGGGGGGGAGGAGGAGGAGAGAGAAGGATGGAGACAGGGGGAGAGGAGGAGGAGGAGGAGAGAGAGGGAGGAGACAGGGGGAGGAGGGCAAGAGAGAGGGGTGGAGACAGGGGGAGGAGGAGGAGAGAGAGGGATGGAGACAGGGGGAGGAGGAGGAGAGAGAGGGTGGAGACAGGGGGGGAGGAGGAGAGAGAGGGGTGGAGACAGGAGGAGGAGGGGGAGAGAGAGAGGGGTGGAGACAGGGGGGAGGAGGAGGAGAGAGAGGGATGGAGACAGGGGAGGAGGAGAGAGAGGGATGGAGACAGGGGGAGGAGAGGAGAGAGAGGGTGGAGACAGGAGGAGGAGGAAAGAGAGGGATGGAGACAGGGGGAGGAGGGGGAGAGAGAGGGATGGATACAGGGGGAGGAGGAGAGAGAGAGATGGAGACAGGGGGAGGAGGGCAAGAGAGGGGTGGAGACAGGGGGAGAGGAGGAGAGAGAGGGGTGGAGACAGGGGGAGGAGGAGGAAGAGAGAGGGGTGCAGACAGGGAGAGGAGGGAGGAGAGAGAGGGATGGAGACAGGGGGAGGAGGAAGAGAGAGAGGGATGGAGACAGGGGGAAGAGGAAGAGAGAGAGGGGTGGAGACAGGGGAGGAGGAGGAGAGAGAGGGGTGGAGACAGGGGGGAGGAGGAGAGAGTGAGGGGTGGAGACAGGGGAGGAGGGCAAGAGAGAGGGGTGGAGACAGGGGGAGGAGGAGGAGAGAGAGAGGGTGGAGACAGGGGGAGGAGGAGGAGAGAGAGGGATGGAGACAGGGGGAGGAGAAGGAGAGAGAGGGGTGGAGACAGGGGGAGGAGAGAGAGAGAGGGGTGGAGACAGGGGGAGGAGGAGGAGAGAGAGGGATGGAGACGGGGGAGGAGGCAAGAGAGAGGGGGGGAGACAGGGGGAGGAGGAGGAGAGATAGGGGTGGAGACAGGGGGAGGAGGAGGAGAGAGAGGGTGAGACAGGGGGGGAGGAGGAGGAGAGAGAGGGGTGGAGGACAGGGGGAGGAGGAGGAGAGAGAGGGGTGGAGACAGGGGAGGAGGAGAGAGAGAGGGGTGGAGACAGGGATAGGAGGAGGAGAGAGAGGGGTGGAGACAGGGGGAGGAGGAGGAGGAGGAGGAGGAGGAGAGAGAGAGGGGTGGAGACAGGGGGGTGGAGGAGGAGAGAGAGGAGGGGTGGAGACAGGGGGGAGGAGGAGGAGAGAGAGGGGTGGGAGACAGGGGGAGGAGGAGGAGAGAGAGGGGTGGAGACAGGGGGAGGAGGAGGAGAGGGAGGGGGGGGAGACAGGGGGAGGAGGAGGAGAGAGAGGGATGGAGACAGGGTGAGGAGGAGGAGAGGGAGGGGTGGAGACAGGGGGAGGAGGAGGAGAGAGAGGGATGGAGACAGGGGGAGGAGGAGGAGAGAGAGAGGGATGGAGACAGGGGGAGGAGGAGGAGAGAGAGGGATGGAGACAGGGGGAATGGAGGAGAGAGAGGGGTGGAGACAGGGGGAGGAGGAGGAGAGTAGGAGGGGTGGAGACAGGGGGAGGAGGAGGAGAGAGAGGGGTGGAGACAGGGGGAGGAGGAGGAGAGAGAGGGGTGGAGACAGGGGGAGGAGGAGGAGAGAGAGGGATGGAGACAGGGGGAGGAGGGGAGAGAGAGGGTTGGAGACAGGGGGAGGAGGAGGAGAGAGAGGGATGGGACAGGGGGAGGAGGAGGAGAGAGAGGGGTGGAGACAGGGGGAGGAGGAGGAGAGAGAGGGGTGGAGAGGGGGGGGAGGAGGAGGAGGAGAGAGGGGGATGGAGACAGGGGGAGGAGGAGGAGAGAGAGGGGTGGAGAGTGAAAACTCCAGACTATGAGGGGTCCAACAAACCCAACTCTTAACAATCTGGAGCCTAATGGGTTTATGACAAGTCTCTACTTTTCATTTTAAAATGGGTTTTGTTCAGAATTGTTTCCTTAAAGGACCAGTGCTGTCAAAAATGTGATTTTCCTGTTTTTTTTTATACATATTTCAAGCTGAGGTTTGAACAATACTGTGAAATTGTGAAAATTATGATAATGCCCTTTTAGTGTAAAAGCTGTTTGAAAGACCTGAAAAAATCAGCGTTTTTTGGTGGGATGGAGTTAATAGCCAATAGCCAATAACAACTCGTTTTCAGTTTTCCCCTTCCCACTCAGACCACTCCCAGAGACAGCCCATGAAAATACTTGCTTGAACAAATTGCTCTTTGCTAAGAGAAGCAATTTTTTAAAACCATTTTAATTCAAACCAATCACAGTAAGGTACTTAATTGTTACGCTGAAATTATTTGATATTGATATAAAAATGGCTGCATTAGTTTTTTTTAATGTATACTGTATATAATTTACCTCCACAGCAACATGGTCACCAGCATACTGCACGTACACACCAGAGGAGGCTGGTGGAGGAGCTATAGGAGGATGGGCTCCTTGTAAAGACTGGAATGGAATAATGGAATGGTATTTAACGCATAATTTTATTTATTCCATTCCAGCCATTACAATTAACCTGTTCTCCTATAGCTCTTCCCAACAGTCTCCTCTCGGAAACTTCTCGGTTCTGGTAAAAGAGAAGTTGAGAGTATCACATCATGTTTTATCTCAGCGAAGCTGTACAACAGCATATTTAAGAAGCATAAACTGCAACCATGTGATGTTGTTTTGAGAACTTACTCAGCTCAGCCTATTCAGTTACTGGAAAGCTGGAGGTTAAAGTGAAATGTGGTGCTCAGGTGTTACCACTACCCCTATTAGTGTCAATAGGGAGGGGTCCTACGATAATGTGGAGAAACTGGATTCAGCACCTAAAATTAGATTGGTCAAAGAGTGAACCATGTGTCAGACCCCAGTTGCACAGCTGAGCGATAAATATGCTGAGGTGTTTAGTGGTGAAATGGGTGTGGTAAAGGGAGTTAAAGGTGTTTTAGTGGTGAAATGGGGTGTGGTAAAGGGAGTTAAAGGTGTTTAGTGGTGAAATGGGTTGGGGTAAAGGGAGTTTAAAGGTGTTAGTAGGGTGAAATGGGTGTGGTAAAGGGAGTTAAAGGTTTTTTTTGTTTAGTGGTGAAATGGGTGTGGTAAAGGGAGTTAAAAGGTGTTTAGTGGTGAAATGGGTGGGGTAAAGGGAGTTAAAGGTGTTTAGTGTGTTGAAATGGGTGTGGTAAAGGGGAGTTAAAAGGTGTTTAGTGGTGAAATGGGTGTGGTAAAGGGAGTTAAAGGTGTTTAGTGGTGAAATGGGTGTGGTAACTGGAGTTAAAGGTGTTTAGTGGTGAAATTGGGTGTGTAAAGGGAGTTAAAGCCAACATTCAAGCGCCAGAGAAAGCCGTTCCAATGTTTTGTAAGGTTAGACCTTATGCACTCAGAGAGGCAGTAGACAAACAGCTTACAGAGATAGAAAAACAAGGAGGGATCACACCATTAGAATATAGTGAATGGGCAGCACCTATAGTTTGCCTTCCAAAGACAAAACGGGGTGTCAGAATATGTCATGATTACAAGGTGACTGTAAATGCATGGGTGGATGTGGACCAGTAACCCTTACCAAAGACCCAGGACTTGTTTTGCTACTCTAGCCGGGAGGTAAACAGTTCACAGAGTTAGACCTTACACAGGAACTACCAGCAAGTGGAGGTAGATCAAGAGTCAAAGCATTTCCTGACTATAAACAAGGGTTTCTACCAGATGAATAGACTGCCTTATGGAGTATCAAGCGCTCCAGCTATATTCCAACGTATTATGGACCAGGTCTTACAGGGTTGACCAGGGGTTGGGTGCTTTCTGGATCACATTCTTATCACAGGGAAATCGGCAGAGGACCACTTCCAGAACGTAGAAGCAGCAGCGTTACAGAGACTGCAAGAGCCTGGGTTAAGAGTAAAACGGGAAGTTTATGGAGAATCTCTCTACTCTCATCAAACCTGTGACAGAGCTCTTCCAGAAAGATAGACCTTGGGTGGGGTCAGAACAATGTCAGCAGGCATTTGAAACAACGAAGACGCAGCTGTCTTCCTCCTCAGTGTTAGTGCACTACGACCCCTCACATGCCAGTAATATTGGCTTTTGATGCCTCACCATATGGGGAGGGGTGCTGTCATCTCACTTACAATATCCCACGGTAGTGAGAGGCCTACTGCATATGCTTCACCCACACTCACATAGAGAAGACAGAGGTGAAGTATGCCCAAATAGAGAAGACAGAGGTGAAGTATCCCCCACATAGAGAAGAACAGAGGTGAAGTATGCCCCAATAGAGAAGACAGAGGTGAAGTATGGCCCCAATAGAGAAGACAGAGGTGAAGTATGCCCCAATAGAGGAGGGAGGCCCTAGGGATCATATTTGGGGTAATGAAGTTCCATGACTACCTATATGGTGGTAAGTTTCCATTGACAGACCATCAGCCTCTTGTAAAATACTAGGACCAACAACAGACGACCCAGCTCCAGCAGCAGCCAGACTCCAGAGGAGGGCGTTAATACTAGCTGCATATCAGAATGACATACAATACAAGCCCTCTCAGCTGCATATCAGAATGACATACAATACAGTCCTCTCAGCAGCATATCAGAATGACATACAATACAAGTCCTCTCAGCTGCATATCAGAATGACATACAAATACAAGTCCTCTCAGCTGCATATCAGTATGACATACAATACAAGTCCTCTCAGCTGCATATCAGAATGACGTACAATAAAAGTCCTCTCAGCTGCATATCAGAATGACATACAATACAAGTCCTCTCAGCTGCATATCAGAATGACATACAATACAAGTCCTCTCAAGCTGCATATCAGAATGAACATACAATACAAGTCCTCTCAGCTGCATATCAGAATGACATACAATACAAGTCCTCTCAGCTGCATATCAGAATGACATACAATACAAGTCCTCTCAGCTGGATATCAGAATGACATACAATACAAGTCCTCTCAGCAGCATATCAGTATGACATACAATACAAGTCCTCTCAGCTGGATATCAGAATGACATACAATACAAGTCCTATCAGCTGCATATCAGTATGACATACAATACAAGTCCTCTCAGCAGAATATCAGTATGACATACAATACAAGTCCTCTCAGCTGCATATCAGAATGACATACAATACAAGTCCTCTCAGCTGCATATCAGAATGATATACAATACCAGTCCTCTCAGCTGCATATCAGAATGACATACAATACAAGATCCTCTCAGCTGCATATCAGTATGACATACAATACAAAGTCCTCTCAGGCTGCATATCAGAATGACATACAATACAAGTCCTCTCAGCAGCATATCAGAATGACATACAATACCAGTCCTCTCAGCTGCATATCAGTATGACATACAATACAAGTCCTCTCAGCTGCATATCAGAATGACATACAATACAAGTCCTCTCAGCAGCATATCAGAATGACATACAATACAAGTCCTCTCAGCTGCATATCAGAATGACATACAATACAAGTCCTCTCAGCAGCATATCAGTATGACATACAATACAAGTCCTCTCAGCTGCATATCAGTATGACATACAAATACAAGTCCTCTCAGCAGCATATCAGAATGACATAAAATACAAGTCCTCCTCAGCAGCATATCAGTCTGACATACAATACAAGTCCTCTCAGCAGCATATCAGTATGACATACAATACAAGTCCCTCTCAGCAGCATATCAGAATGACATAAAATACAAGTCCTCTCAGCAGCATATCAGTCTGACATACAATACAAGTCCTCTCAGCAGCATATCAGTCTGACATAACACTGGTATTCGCCAGGAGTTTAAAGTGAATCTAGGTGGGCTGGCCGAGTTTGTCAATTTTTCAATCCCTGTGCAATTTGGCTCTTTTTGATTGGACCCCAGGTCTAATACACAGGGAAACATTGCCTTTGGCATTGGGGCGGTCAACATTGTTGGTCGCCCAATGGAGCATGCATAACAATTGGTCCTCCTTCCCCCAAGGCCCTAGCGGTGTATTTCATCCACTTTATCCAGAAAACCAGATATTCTCATCAGGGATCCCCTCCACTTCCCCATTGTTCCATTCTTGGAGGAGAAAATATTTCATAGTGGACGGGTTAGTTGAATTGACTCCGTCATCCCCTTGACTGATTTACTCGGTCTATTGCTGTTAGTGGATTAATGCCAGTACCTGCTCCCTCTATATCTTTTGACTCCATCAAATATAATCTTAGACAAGTATCCCGTCCGTATATACGTCCGCGCAAGCCCAGTAAGTTCTTCTCATGTCCTCTCTCTTTAGTGACTTTTTACTATTGTTACTACCATTTCCGTGGGGATGTCGTTATACCTTCTTATCCTCCATCTTGACGTCCAGCCCCCCCCCACCCCCCCGTCTCATATCTCCGTCCCCCAGTATATCTAAATACCTGAGCCCAGGAACAATCTGCCGAGGGAGCTGAACATAAATACAACGGGATCTTATAATCCCCTGTTGCTTGCTTCTCCGCTCTGATAAGATCCCTAATCCTAATTTTGAATCTTACTCCCCACCCCTCTCTGACTCCTATTTTGTAGATCACTCGCCCTTGACGGTCAGTATGTCGGGTCGCTTCCCTTTATTTCTTAAAAATTGTTGTAAGGCCATAGCGTAATTGGTGCGAGGTGGTGGTGGATTTTGACCTACCACGACTATTGCCGAGACTATGATGCAGCTCAGGGTCACCCATATTCCCAAAAAAAAACCGCCAACCCTCTCCTGTCTTGAGTCCTTCTGCTCGGTACCACCCCATACTCACACCCTAGGAACACACTACAGTGATGATAGGTCTGGGTAGGAGATCTTCGTTGACAGAGGTGCCCCCCGGACCCTGTGGCCCAGTTTTCCGCTCGTCAACTCTCTGCGTGTGCTAAGCGGTGCTTGTATGTGGTCTTACCTTCTTGCAGTGGGTAACATGGACCCAGGTTCCTCTCTCTGCTATATTCTAAATGGCCAAGGTGGTTACCAACATAACCTGATAGGGCCCTTTCCCAACAGGCCTGCTTCCAGTTTTTTCCTTCTAGTGACTGGATGCTCACCAGTCACCTGGTTAGATAGTGGGTCACCTTCTCCTTTAGTTCACCTGTGGGGCACAAAACCTCTGACATACGGGTGTGGTTAATAAACTATCTTCACACATGTTCAGATTAAATCTAACAATTTTATATTGCATTCTCTTTTTAGACTGTTTCTAAAAAAAATATTTTTTTTTTAAAAGTATTTTGTCCTCTCCTTCGTATATTATTTAATACAATTAGCCTCTTCCCCCCTCTTGACACATAGTTCTGCTTATGTGTCAATTTTTTCCACCTTCCTAAACATTCCCTTAGGTTTATTCATCAACCAATTGCCATGCCTTTCATTTTTGAGATTGTCTTTTTACTTCTTTATTGCTCCTCCCACTTCCTTTGTCTTTATGGCGGCTAAATTCGACTTTCATTCAGTTCAGAATCAATTAGTAATCCAATCAAACAATCTCTTATCTTGTAAAAACACTTATGTTTAGTTCAACCTCTGTTCTATCCCGGCTCTCCCCTAACCTGTCTCCCTGGCTTATTGTAGTTTTCTAATCTTTTTAACTCCCTGTGTTTACTCTCTCTAGCTTTTCCTGCCTCTTCCCTCTCTACCCGCCTATCATTACTGAATCAATGATAATACATTTACATTCTAGTCACCCAGCAGACGCTCCTATCCAGAGCGACCTACAGTTAGTGAATACATATTATTATTTTTATTATTCTATTTTTTTCCCTACTGGCCTCCCCCCGTGGGAATCGAACCCATAACCCTGGCGTTGCAAACACCATGCTCTATCAACTGAGCACTACATCCCTGCCGGCCATTTTTCCCCCCTACCCTGGACGACGCTGGGCCAATTGTGCGCCGCCCATGAGTCTCCCGGTCACTGCCGGCTGCGACAGAGCCTGGATCCGAACTAGGATCTCTAGTGGCACAGTTAGCCCTGCGATGCAGTGCCTTAGACCACTGCGCCACTCAGGATAATAATAACTGCAATAACTATCAATAATAAATTATAATAACTATTACGAATTATATTGTCCTTTTTCTGATGTTATAATTGTAGTCTATTCCATCACTTAGGTTTAAAATATAAAGTTATTTATAACACAAATCCAGAACCCACCACAGGCTGGCGCTATTCCCCCAGCACAACAGCCAATGCCACTTGCTTCCCTGTAACGAAAATAAATTATCGTTTTAAAATTTTCCAACTATTTGTATTTTCCCGCTAACCCATTTCAGTTCGCTATTCAATATCTTTAACAGTTTTTTTTTTCTCTGATTCGGCCCCAATCAATAAAACAAATGCTTGATATTGTTCATCAGCATACGCTTAATGACATTCCTACCATTTGAACGTATTTACTGTCTCTCCCCCCCCTCTCCTGCTCCTTCCTACATTATGGTGGAGGCGCGGGAAACTTCCCTACAATCTTCCTTCTTAGGAAATAATGTCATTCGTACTTATAACATATTTTCATAGACCTATCTAGAATATTACTAAAGCTATCTAATGCAACTTTTAATACACGTAAAAAACTCTCTCTCTCTCCACCCATTCCTTATTGAATAAGTGCGTATTCCTAGTTACCCCATAACCACACCTCAAATCTTTTATTCAGCATTTAACCAACCAAATACTAAGTAGTATCCGGTTATCATTTATACCCGCCGTTGAATTCCCCTCATACATACATATTTCACCTTTATGCTATTCAAATGCCCAACACAACAGAATAGTTCCGTGCAATTCTCTATTGGTTCTTACAAGTCGCTCCGGACCAGAGCGTCTGGCAAATGACCAAAAATGCAAATGTAATTATTCTGTACTTTCTCACTCATTACGTACGTCTACGTTTGACAGGCGAAAGTTCATACATATGCATCGTTGGACTTCTCAAATAATCGCTTTGTGGTGTTTTTAGCCAATTCTTAATTGACACTAATCATTTTTTCAAACATTTTACCCGTTGAAACCAAAAAATTGACTGTCCTATTCCTTTTCCCCTGCAGTCACGATGGTTAAATATTTCCTTTGTCCCCGTTAAATACTTTCGCGCTTAAAAAAACACACTCGCTGTCTCTAGCCCCTCCTTTCGCTGTTTTTTTCATCTAAATTTATATGCATCTGCCTACTAACTTTTTTACTTCGAGATGCCCAATAAATTCATACCTCTTCTCCCAAATGGATCCATAAAACATATTTCTTCTTTCTCTTTCTAACATATATCTTTCATCTCCCGTTAATTCTCAGACTTGTTTAGAAGATGTCTTTTCCCATGGTGGAACAATAAGAAATCCCCCCCCCCCTTTTGTTTTTTAAATAATTCACTCCCAAATTATTTTCGTAGGAGCTACAATATCTTAGTGCGCCTCTTGCTTTTGTAATTAACCATTTAAAATGATTTAACCCCTAACCCAGAGTTTCTATTTAAAACTCCGGTTTCATGAAAAAGAGTAAGTTACCCAATTTTTCTCACGCAACTTATATTTTTCTCCACCCCTGAAATAATGATCACGTCTCCCGATGGATTAAGTCTCACACATATACAACCTTATCATTTGCCAAACTTGTTTGCAAAGTTTCTAGCAAATGCCCAGTTCACATGCTACTCCCGACACATCCATCTCACACGATGATAATTATTTCCCTGTTTATACTGAACATTGCAATGAAATACAATGACAATATTAACTAGTTTACATTTTGTGATTGCAATTCACTCCGTGTCATTTCGGACTAGTTTATTTTTGTAATAGCTATTCACCTAGGATCAATTGCGGACCCTCCCTGTTTATAACTGAACATTGCATTTTCGTACAAATGACAATATTAACTAGTTTACATTTGTGATTGCAATTCACTCCATGTCATTTCGGACTAGTTTATTTTTTGTAATAGCTATTTACCTAGGATCAATTGCGGACCCTCCCTGTTGTAATAATTATTACCTTCTTTGAGATTTTGGTAACCTGTCTGCCCTTTACAAGAATTCGCCTATTTCTTATACAAGTTCAAATCATTTCACCAAAATCCATGAATAAAACTACTGACCTTTTCCTTGTAGTTTGGATTCAAATAATTTTTCAAACTCGTTAACATCTTTATCGTTTCATAAAGAGTAATCACCGGCCTGTTTATAACCTTAACGTCGAAGGCCAGGACTATTCTCCACGGATGCAATCACCCGGCCGTGCACGGATTCGGTGTCTTCAGAACGATAAAGATGTATTTTAAGCTCCGCTCAGAAGGACCAATCTGTCATGTGAATTTCTATCTCTAATTCACCCTAAGCTTGAAATCATTACCAGAGGTGACCTTCATAGATCAGAACCAATAAACGTTTCATCCAATCGCGGTCTTTCAGGGTCAAAAGTCACGTTATCCCCCAAGCATGGAGGATCGTATTTCCCGCTCTCATTCCTGGTCAGAGTCCGGAGTCGGTCCATCTCTTATCATTTGGTGAGATATACTGCATTCACCAACGCCTTGCTCACCAATCCTCGGACACAGAGAACAAGACAACAACCCACATAATACAAGAATTCCCCATACAAACACTGACTGCCCCTAAGATGGTTGCTGCTATGGTTTTCCATTTACCAAACATGGTATCAAACCATCCTGTCCAAGATGTACTAATTCCTGAGTTTTCAGCCCATTCTTTACTTAGCGCAGTTAATCCTGCAAGAGCTCTGGTCACCGTCCCCTCCGGTGCGGTGTACGTTAGGGATAAATGTGCAAACAATGGCCCCCCACCATTTTACAGACTCCACCCCTTTTTCTGCCAGCAACATATCCAGAGCTAAACCGATTTTCCCAGGTCATAAGTGAGGTGGCCGATAATTGCTCGGAGATCCCCTTTACTGCATCTCTATAGTCTGGTTAATAAATCGTTGTTTGTTGTAATAGATATAATTAATCCAATCCACATTTTTGTTTTATTGTCACCCCACCAGAAAAATTTTGTGGTAAACCCCTCCCATATCTGATTCATAGCTTGTATTCATCTGGAACACCACCTGGGGACCGGCCTATACCATCTATCCAAATGGGGCTATTTCCTTCCTGACCTATATTCCTTTTCCTTCTGATTATTCTTCCTTTCACTGGTCTTTGATGACTAATTCTTACAGGCTGGGACCAACAATACTGGTGCAATCCACAAGTAATTATCGGTATATTTATTCATGGAGAGCTCTGGTCAAAAAAACAACAAACATACTGTTTTTATAGCCCCCTTGACAAACAAAGGCACTATGCTCCTCCCAACCTTTAGGTGGCTTTCTTTAAAACAGCTTCGAGCCTTCTTCTTTACCCTTGAATGTTTATAATGTTAGTCGGGTTGACACTACATGATAATTCGAATATCGTATACACATTTCTACTGTATTGGGGGTGAAATCATTTAGTCATTATTTTTAATACACAAATTAATCTATCATAAACATACCATCAATGTGAAGTAATATTAATCCATAAAATACAGAGAACCAGTACAACCCCTGTTTTATATAAACCTTTTAATGGGTAGTTGTCAAAGTGCGCAGTCAAATTCAAATCTGGTATTAGGAACAAAAGAGGGTCAACACGACTTCTAAGATATACTAGTTATTTTAATTAATGCAAAAACCTTCAATGGTAAATATTATGTTTTCGTATATACGGGCTCTCTGAAATACCTCGCAGGGCACCCCAGAGAACTAAAACATTGTTTCAGATTCAATACTCAAATACTCTGACAGAGGGACATTTCACACTTCTCTGCTCGGCCTCCAATTAGAGTAAAGACTAGACTGAGTCGTGGTTTAAACTTACTCAGCCAATCCGTTGATTGCATCTCTGCTTGTACCAGGCATATGTCCATATCATCAAAACCTGTCAATAGCGGAGAAGAGCCAGCTCCCTTAGACATTCATTCCTACGTCCAAGGAAGGTTCACAGATCACAAAAGAACCAACAGTCTATTCCAGCATCTGGATGGCACAAATCACCTATCTCCCTTACCCCTTAAAACACAGCTCTTCACCTCCATGCAATCACAGCCTGCCCCGGTGTCACAACCGACATTAGCCCAGTCAAGAATGCATTCTTTCTAAGCTAGTCATCAACCCCATCAATTTAGGAGAAAAAAGAAAATCCCAATAATCCCCCCTTTTCAACCCCTAAGAAGGTGTGATTCAAAAAATAAGAAAACACAGATTGTCATTCTTTATAATACAATACAAACAAAAAAATCACACTTTTAATTAATAGGCCATAATGATACAAAAAAAATTAAAACCCTCAGTTCATCACTACACCCCACTTGTAAATTGTTACCAGTCATCAAATAACTTCAAACCATCACATAAAGGAAAGATAAACATTCACATGGTTAACTTGATTAATAAAGCATAAAACACCAGGATTAATAAAACACAAAACATAAGACTATTAAAACAAAAAACACAAACAGAGAAGTATATTTTGGCCCCCTTTAGACACCCTCTAGTGTCACTCCAACCAAGCCTGGTAGGTCACTATCCTTAATTCCTTATGTCGTCGGAGTCCAGGATTGGGCCACGTATCTCACCATCTGTTGGGAAAAACCACCTCCCCATCTCCTTTCTCTCACCAAACCTCAGACACAGGAAATAAGACAAAGACCACTATAGATACAAGCTATACCCATAGATAGCTATAAAATCACACCAGAATAGTTACAACAATAGTTTTCCATTTACAACCAAATATGTTATCAAAGCCACTTCGTTTATGGACGCTAGCAATACCAGATGCTCTTCCAGCCAGTTTGTTCGTCAGTTGTAGTTACTCCCCTGACTCTTTTGTGTCACGGACCCCGTCCGGTGTAATGGTGTATTGAGGATGAAAATACAGCACATATATCCAAACAGAACACTAAACTCCGCATCTCCCGCTGACAACGTCGCAACAAAAGCATATCTAAAGTCTATTTATTATTCTGCCATGTTCATACCAAGGCTGTTAGGCCGCTGCTCTACTCAGCTAATCCCTTTATTGCATCATGAGTGTGGGTTTGATAAATCTTTGCTGGTGTTATAGTAACACCTTATAATTTATCCAATCTACGTTTTGTATTAATTGATTGACCACCAAAATAAGACTATGATATTTCAAACTCAGCTGCGATGCTAGATTTCACTAGCTTTGAAATGTGTCTGGAACCGCCTCGAAGTTACTCCTATCCCCTCACAGGGATCCTTTTCATCACACGGATCCCTAGATCTCAACCTCTTCATGCCGAAGTGGAGGTCTTGTAGTCCTACTTTTTCTATCCAGTTGGTACAAATCCACCAGTCTCATGACAACGGTCTAGTGATTCTTTTGCATATGTAGGTGAATTCACAATCAGCTATACCACACAACCATCAGAATGTCAGCACCGGGCCTGGTTTTTTGGTTCCTGAAAATCCTCTGGCCTGCAAACAAGAGGACAGAGATTTAGTCATGTTCTCTTTTATTAGTTGTGATTAGTTCTCTCTGTAGGAGCATGGATCTAAATGATGCCCCTAATCTGTTATTCTATCTTACTTACATAGTCCTAGAAAAACAATTAGAATCCCCGTGAGCCACTCTTCCAAATGCGTAACGGCAACCTATTTACGAGAATGACCTTTGTTTTTATCCGCGAGGATACCAGATAGTTCAAAAGTGATTAAGGTTTAGACCTTAGCGAGGAGATAGAAATGAAGCGGTCTCGTCTGCCAAGTAACCGAAAGGTCTCTGGTTCTCTATCCCCGAGTCCGACTAGGTTGAAAAATCTGTTCGTTTGCCCTTGAGCAATGCACTTAACCCTAATTGATCATGTAAGTTGCCTGGGGATAAGAGCGTCTACCTGCTAATGACTAAAATGTAATGTAAATGTACTAACAAGGGACTCCTTTCACACACATTCCCAGCGTGTCTTTGATACGATGGAGGATGAGAAACTGTTTTTTTGCTGTACTTCAGACTTTCAGACAGTACCTACCCTTCTATGGGTCGCACGTGCCATTGTCTGGTAATTCCCTACCTTTCACAATACTACACCCTGTCCCTAAAAAACTGTGTATGGAGAGTCTTACATATGCCCCCCCCACCCCCCCCCCCCCCCCCCCCCCCCCCACCCCCCACCCCCCTACATGGTGACATACACCATATGGTGATGTGCATACCCCCTAAAGTCCTCGGTACTTTCCCCTTTCCTACGTCTAGCTGTCTCCTATGCCTTCGTATAACTGTGCTCAGGTATTATTTTTATCAACTTGTTTTAGGTTAACTACTACTTCTGGCTGATCCGGGGGGTTTTATTTTGTTAGGAATAGGGGCCCCCCCAAAGACAGCTACCACCGTCAGGGACCTGTGAATCCCCAAACCCCGGGCCCCGAAACAGGAAAGCCCAAACCCCCTTTCCCCCCCCCTCTCCGAACTCACCCAGGGATGATCAGACAGGGTTTTAAAGGGGAAACTTCGTTAAGGAGCCAACCCCCCGAGCCCCCAATGGTTGGGTCCCCCTTATTTTTTCCTAAAATCTGTTTTTTTGTTTAAACAGGGGGTAAACTGGGTTTACCCCTTTTTGGGAATTTTTTGACATGCACCCCGGTTTGGTCTAAAAAGGACCTGAATTGGGCCCTTCCCAAAGGCCTGCTTCCCCGTTTTTTCTTCTTTTAGGGACTGGATCCACACCCAGTCTCCTGGGGGAGATAGAGGGGTCACCTTTCCTTTAGTTTACCTGTGGGGCCCCAAAAACCTCTGAAAATAAATTCCGGGGGGTGGTTTAATTTTTAAAAAAAAACTTCACACATACATGTTAGCGCTCAATTTCCCATTTTTTTTTTTTTTTTTTTTTTTTTAAAGGGGAAAAAATTTTTTATTTAAACCCCAACATTATTATTTAATCCCTAAACACTCCCCCCTTTTTGACACATGATTTTCCCATTTTCAAAAATTTTAAAACCCTTCCTTAGTAATTTTCATCCAATTGCCCTTGGGCCCTTTTATTTTTTGAGATTTTTCTTTTGCCTTTTTTTAAGGCTCCTCCCAAAAACCTTTGCCTTTTTTTGGCGCTAAAAATTCGACTTTAAACCAGTTCAAAAATCAATTAGGGGTCCCAATCATCCAAAACTCTTTTTCATGTAAAAAAAACTCATGTTTGTTTTAAACTCTGTTTTTTTAAACCCCCCGGGGGGTCTCCCGGGCTTTACCGGGAAAACTTATTGTTGGACATGACAAGTCTATATTTAGGTCACCTAAGTCCCTTTTTGTCTAGCAAAAAGAATCAAAAAATTTTCTATGTCCAAAGATTAACCCCGTTTTATCTAATAGCCCCCAAAAAACCTCATCATCTTTAAATCACACCAAAGTCAAAATCCCTCTTTTTCTCTCTACCATTTGGAAACAAAACCCTGATGCTGTTTTGCCTCCCTTAGGGGTTCCAAATTTTCTTTACCCGGCTGCCATTGCCTTCCCATAGATAAAATCCTTAATTTTCCCATGCCCGTAATAATGGAGGAAACCCCAAGCCTTTACAAACAGTTTACAATTTTAAAAAAAAACCCCCTTTTAATTTGTTTTTTGTTTTAACGGTTTTTTTGGGGCTTCAAGTTAGCAGTTTAAACCCTGGAAAGATTTACATTTGCCCCCCCTGAATTTTAGTGGTCCCCCGGTAAAAAGACCTCCCCCCTCTGCCCCAAATTTTAAGTTTCTTTTTGCCCCTTTGTGGCCCTTTTCGCCAGGAAGGTTAAAAAATTTGGGTTTTATCCCTCTTACATCCCTCCTGAGTGGGTTTTGCCAATTGAATTTCCTCCCTGAACTAACATTTTTCTTCCTTTTCCCTAGGTTTCCTTTTCCCAAATTTCCCAGTTATAGGGCCTTGGGGACAAAGATTGTTTAAAACTTTCCCGAGTAGCCTTGAGGCAAACCTAGCGTAAGTCCATTTCCTTTCCCCGAAAAGTAAGCCAAAAACCCCCCCCTACTATCCCGGGTGAAATGGGGTACTAAAGAAAGCATTTGCTAAATCTATCATTTTAAAATAGGAAATTCTTTTGGTTTCAATTGGTTCGCAAGTATGGATCTGGTACAATGTAATCTTGGAAAATTTTATTTTTTATTAAAACCCCTGTAAGTTTCCTGAAACCCCCCTCCAGTCGGCGCTAGGGGAACCCCCCCCCCCTTTTTAACCCGAAAAACCCGGGGAAATTGAATTTTGGGTATCTCCAGGAAAATTTTAAAACCCCCCCTTAAATAAAAGCTCAAAAGTAGGTGTTTCCCTTTTATTCTTTCCCGGGTTTTATAGGGAATTGCTTTTGGGTTATGGTCTATTATCCGGGTCGGGGGAATCATTTTAGGAGCTACCCCCTTAATTAGTCCTACCTCTTTGTCCTTTGACCATAATTTTAATGGAAAATTGGGTGTAACTCAGGGCCCCCTGTTCCCGATTTAAAAAAATTCTTCCCCCCTTTCCCTCCCGTTAAAACCCTTTTCCCCCAATGGACCCCGGGCAGGGGGGGTTTTGCTCCCAATTTAAATTTTCCCTTTATTTTCTTCCCCGTGGAATGGCCATATGATCCCCCATTTGGGTGTATTCTGCCCCGTCCCAAAAATGGGTTTTTTCCCCTGTTTTTTATTTCCATTTCCTAGTGATAAACCATTCCCTGATTACTGGGAGCTTTTTTCCATTAAATTTTAGGTTTTAAAAACCCCCCACAACCGTTCCAAACCTAAAGCCCCTAGTAAAAAACCCCCCCAATGTTGTTTAAAAATCCCCTAAAATTTTTTTCAAACCAATAAAAACCCCCCCCCTTTATAAACCCCTCATCCCCGGGGTTTTTTGTTTTTTTATTTATTTATTTTTAAAAAACCCCAAATTTAAAAAAAAAACAATCAGAGATAGTTAAAGGGTGAACCCTTTAAATTTGGTTTCTTTCCCCCTTTTTACCCTAAATACTGCCTAACTGAGATGAGCTAAAAATTTTTCTCCTGGTTTTTAATCTAAAGATGGTTGTATACCCAAAACATATACAGTATCCCCCGTCTTAAACCCATCAATAAATTTTTTTATCAATCTAACCCATAATAATCCCCTTTTAAAACCCTCAAAAATTCCCCACGAAATACAATGGGTTATTTAAAAGGGTTTCCCCCACCCCTGGGTAATTGGGGGTCCCCAAACCCCCAAAAGATCCATTATCCCCTTATTTGTTTAAAAACCCCCCAGGGAAAAAATGTCCCCCCCCTTTTATTGTTCCGGGGCCCCCCCTGGGAAATGGATATTTGAGTTTTTAGCCCAAAAATCACCGGGTTACATCAAATGTTCCCTCCCTTTAAAGGTATTTTTCCCTTTTAAAAAATTAAACCTTCCCTAAAAAGGGGATTTAAAACCCCCCGCCCCCTTTCCTCTACTATTTCCCTTTTATCATTACTGGAAACCAAAGGGGAAAAAAATTGTAAAAAACTATTTTACTTAAAATTTGCCCTTTTTTTTTGGAAAAAAAGTTATAAATTGGACCCTACTCCCAAAACCATTTAGTTTAAAAATATTTTTTTGGGTTTTACTAACAATTCCAGAACCCACCACAGGCTGGGGGCCCATTTTCCCCCCCCCAAACCCCAAAGCCAATGAAAATTTCATCCTAAACCCAAAAATAAATTTATCGTTTTAAAATTTACCCAAAAATTTTGATTTTCCCGCTTTAAACCCCTTTTCCCTTTTGCCCATTCAATTTATTTTATCCCGTTTCCTCTGATTTTTTGCCCCCTAATTTATAAAACAATTTCTTGTATCGTTGATAAAACATACATTTAAGCAAAAACCCCTGTAGCTCAGTGGGTAGAGCACGGCGCTTCTAACCCCAAAGGTAGTTGGGGTTTCCCCCCAATCCCCGGGGCCCCCCCCATACAAAAAAAAAGTATGCACGATGACTGTAAAATCCGGGTTTTTGGAAAAAAGCCTTTTGCCAAAATTTGGGATATTGTTTAAAGATGTTCCCCAAAACCCCCCCCGAAAATTAAATATTTTCACACCCTCCCCTTGCCCCCTTCGGGAAAAAACGCATGGTAAAACCCCTTTTAAATATAGACCTTTCCAGAATACTTTTTTATTTAAGCCCTCTAATTCAACCTTTTCCCCTTTCTCCAAACCAAAAATAATTTTGGGGGAATAGCCCCCCCTCGAAAGCTTTTTTCTACTGTCCCCACCTTTTGTTCGCCCCCAGGGACCTTTAGGGAAAATCGTCATTTACTCCACAAATCTAGGATTCTCTCAAAGTAATACCCCCCGTTCATAGAGCCAAAATGACGTTACCAAATGAAAACGCAGTAGCTTTCCACCCAAACAAAAAAATTTTCCTTTTCCCCTTTAACCCATTCCCATTGAATAAGTAGTTTTTTTATTTTAAACCCCAAAAACCCCGCTACAAAAAGTCCATTTCAACATTTCCAAACCAAAATACTCCATCGTAAACCCCTCAATCAACACATTAAACAGTGGAATTTTAAATCATAAATGCCGATTGGGTTAAATCCAAAGCCGAGGGTAAAAAGAATTTTCCCCCAATAGCAAAAATTACTGATTTCTCCTTTTTTACCCCTGGACAAAAATGAAGTTCCCTCACTGTTAAATACGTTTTGCTCCTCCAGAAAAAAGTTCAATTGAACCCTTTTCCCTCTGCTTTGTCCCTTTTTTCAAATTACGGTTCCCCAAAAAACCAAAATTAAAAATGGGGGTCCCTTTATTCCCAAACCCCCAAAAATGAAAACCCAAAAAAACGCCACAATTTAAACCATATGGGGGCGGCAGGCATTTAGGGGAAAACCCAAAAGGGGCGCCCCGCCCAAAAAAACCCAAGGGGGGGTCCCCAAAAGGGTTTCCCAAACCCCCCCGCCCCGACCAAGGGCGAAAAAACCCCCCCCGATTTGCCCTCGAGCAAGGCCAAATCAAAAATCCCAAATTTTCTTTCCCCCTAAATCGCCCCCTGGACAAAAAACGTCCGGGCCCAAAATTCCCAAATGTGAATATTCTCACTTTCTAAACCCCCGACGCAAATTAAAGCTCGGATGGGAGCAGTTTAGAAAATTTTCTCGTCAGATACCCCACAGCGTTCCCCCCCAAAATCCCCTTCCCTTTTCTGGCTCCAAAAAAACCCCAATTTTGCTCTCCCAAACCCCTCCCCTTTGCAAAATTTTTACTTCCTTTTCCCCTTGAGGAGCCCCCGGTGAGGAGGCCCGTTTTCCGGCGTTTAAAGGGGTTTCCCCAAAATTCTCCGTTATTTTAAAATACTTTAAGTCCCATTTTTTTAAAAATCCAATAATTCCCCACCTTAATTAGTTAAAGTTGGTGGCACGTTTATTTCAGCTTAATTATTTTAAAAGCAGTTCCTTAGAGTGCCACACATCAAATGTATATTGACCAATAACCATGTTTTAATTAATTAACCAAGGCTGTTATATCAAATCAAGCGCCAAAACACATATCACTTCATTAAATTTACTTTTTATACCAGTAACTATGCATGTCAAACATCAAATGTTATATTTCAAATATATCTTCAACGTTTTTAGTTCAGTCACACTCATTCATCACTTTTCATTTAATGTGGTTTCGATGTCATTACGGTTATATGGTTTGAGTACCACAAATCCACATTTTTTCCCAAGTATACCGTTTGACAGCCCAAACGTTTATTTGGATTCCCAATTTGTTTTTCTATCAGGTATACAGGTTTATCTTCACACTTCCATGCATACGACAACACTCGCACTGTCTAACTTTTTTAAGTAACCCTTTTCCCAAAGGGGGGTCTTTTGTTAAAGTTTGGCCAAAAATTTTAAAACCTATTTCCCCAAATTGTAATTCTCATTATTTAACTGTTTTAAAAAAAATTTTTTTGGTTTTTCCAACAGCCCAAAAAAGGTACACAAGGGGTTTTAAAAGTAAGGGTTTTACAGTTATAAAACAGCAAATTTTAAATACACAGTTACCCCACTCAAACCCCAATTTTACAGTAAAACCCTATCCCCACAGTCAAAAAATGCCCCACAAATCATAAATGACACACCTACATCCACACCAATCTATTTGGGCACACAGCCTTTCTATTGGGCAACGTCTCCTCTACTATTTTAAAAAAAATACTCGGGGCTAAACCTACCCATATCCCAAAATTTATGTTTGCAGCCAAATATTTACAAAAATTTCCCGACCTAGCCGTACCCTCATATTTAGGCCCTTTCCCGGTGTAATTCTTCAAACCCTTAGTCGTATGCGATTTAGCCCCTTCCCGATAGAAATTACTTAAATAAATATTCCCTATATAAAAAAATTTCCCGAATTAGCCGTATCCTGTAGTTAGGACCTTGCCGGTGTTTCTTCGAACCTTATTTTGTACGTCGTATTTACAAATTTTCCGATAGCAATACTTAAATCAATTATTCCCATATCTCGAACCCTTTTAAAAGCCCGTATCCTCGTATTAACGGATTGCCGGGACGCCCAGTATTGTCCCTGAAAACCCTTAGCCGTATCCATAGTTCGGCCCTTTCCCGGGGTTAGAACCCAATCCTCTGTGGACCATGGTTTAACACACTTTTCCCACGGGTTTGCATATCACAAATTGTGCTTATCTACTATAAATTTCAAAATTTTTAGTTCATAATCAGACAGGTGTTTCACAAAATTTAATTTGGATAAAGCCAATGTGAAAAAATTTAGTTATTTTACAATAGGTGTTTGCTTCCCTTTTCAAAAGCCCGGGCCCTTTTTTAAAAACACAGGGTTCGATGAAAGAGGTGACCAAAGGGCGGACATTACCCAGCAAACCCCTTCTCCCAACCCCGTCGAGTGAAACCCAATTGTAAAAGTTGCTAAATTTAAATCTGGCATAGGAACAAAAGGGAAACCACTTCAAGATATACTAGTTATTTAAAAATGCAAAACCTTCAATGGTAAATATGAGTTTCGTATATACGGGCTCCAAAAAACCCCCGCAGGGCCCCCCAGAGAACTAACCCGTTCTAGGTTTTTGCTAAATCTCGACAGAGAGAGTTCCCCCCATTCTCTGACCAATTAGAGTAGAGCTTGAGCGGGGTTTAACTACTCAGCCTACCCGTTGCCGCCAGGCATCCCCCGCCTTTTGTTCCCAGGCATACGTTCATTAAAAAACCCCTGCCCCATATGAAAAAGACCAGCCCCCTTTAGCCCCTTTCCACGCCCAAGGAAGGTTACTACACAAAGAACCATTATGGCTAGCATTTGGGACACAAATCCCTACTCATTTTCCCCCCTAAAACACTTTACATCAATCACAGCTTGCCAGTTCAAAACCTACATTAGCCATCAAAAATGCATTCTTTCTAAGGGGTTATCACCCCCACAATTATAAAAAAATACCTCTCAAAAAGGGGAGCAAAGAAAAGTACCTGTATATCACGGGATGTAAAAATAAACCCTAAAAAAGAATGTACCCAGGGAGAACCCAAAAGAAAATGAACGTCTGAACCTAATATGGTCCCCCCGCCCCCAAAATTTTTCTTCTTGGTCAAAAGCCTAATTGCCATATGGAATACCATTTCTGAGGGAGCCAGGGCTATTCAGAGGGGATGGGACTAATTGTGTATTGGCAGCACTTTGGGGACACTGAAAACAATCAGATTTGGGGTTTTTTGGGGAGCTGATGCTGCTTCAAAGGAGGTTTACAAGGGAGGCGAAGGGCACTGACACAGTCAAGAAAATAAAGCGGCCCCCGAACAACTCAAAAGGGCCGTACATATGGGGCGGCAAGGATTATTCTGCACATTTCAACAGCCAAAAAAGCTGGATGTGAAAAATTGAGCAAAGGATATGAGAATTTCCCCAAAAACTGCATTTTTGCCCTAAAACCCCGTTTTAAAAGCATATGCTCTATGCTTGAAACAAATGTATTAAACATGGATGTATTGAAAAAGGGTATATTTGATTTTTATTTACATTTTTTTGAAGGGAATATAAAAAGAGTTTAATTTAATGTACGAAATGGCATATTTTGGAAAACTTTTAATTGTAGCTGGGGGTGTTGGCATTACTTTGTTCTCAATTGTAAAAACACAATTTCTAAAACCTTGCCCCATTTCCTGAAAACTTTAAAACAAAAAACCTCATTTTCAACCCTATTTAAAAAACCTCTGACTCCTCTCGCAAAATGAAAATTCGCCTCAAAACATTTTTACCTGTTTTAAAAATCAAACACGCTCTCAAATCAAAAACAAAGTGATCAAATGAAAACACTCTCAAGCAGTCAGTAAACAATACACCGAAAAATAGAAAAAAAATTTTCAAAACATACAGTTCTAGGGAAAGTTTTTTTTTAAAATTTCCAAAAAAATTTATGTTTTCCATCATTGCCTTCTCTTCGTCCCCTCTTCCTTTTCTTGCCCTCCCCCTGCTTTTCCTCTTCGTCGCCCACCTGCATAGACTCGTCCTGTCCTCTCTCATTGTTTCTTTTTTCCATTCAGACTTTTCCTTCCCCCCTTTTCAAAAAACCTGTTTGCTCTCTAAAACTGCCTTATTTGGTTTGGGTGCATCATTTGAAAAGGTTAAACCTTTTTGAGGGTTGTTTTCAATCATGACATGTTTTCTCTATTGTGTTTGATTTTTTCCCTTTGGGGGTTTACCAGTAGGAAACATGTGATTAGAGGGGCGGGAATGTTTTTGGAAAAAAAAAAGAATGGTTTAGGGGTTTTGCTAAAAAAATCTAATTTTGAGATCTGCAAATTGTTTTTTAAACCAAATGTAAAGGGTTTAAAGGGTTTTGGGGCCCAACAGACGCATAATTAGCTAAATAAAACAGGCAACTGAAAAACATTTTTTTCACCCAAATGGGTTTAGGTTTTAGAAATTTGGGCCCTTTAAATAAACACTTTCTTTGCAATTCCAATCATTTTACTTGACTGAAAAACTTCCCATAATCTTTTTTAAAATCCGTGTTCAAAAAACGGGAAAACCTCTGAGCGGGAAATCCCCCCCAAGCCCTTCCGTTTTAAAATGAGTTCATACAACTGGGAAAGGGGGAAAAAAACGAGCCCCGACGGGAAAAACTTTTGTTTTAAAGGGGCTTTCCAACGGGGAATTCTGGCCCCCTTTCTAGGCTCCAAATGGAAAATTTTTTTTAAAAACGGTCATCCCCCCGGGGAAATTTTGGCCCTTTCTTTCAAGCTCCGACTAAAAACATTTTTTTTTTTAAAAGGTCACCCTTTACGGGGAAATTGGGGCCTCTTTCTAGGGGCCCCGTGGAAACTTTTTTTTTTAAACTTTTCCCCCTACGGGGAATTTCGGGCCTCTTTCTGAGCTCCGACTGGAAAATTTTTTTTAAAACGGTCATCCCCAACTCGGATTTCGGGCCTTCTTTTAGAGCTCTGATTTCCCTGATTTAAAACCCACTGGGCCCATGTTTTTACCTCTTTTTTTCCCCGATTTCCCCATTTGTCTTAAAAGCTCAATCCGCACAAATGATCAAAATTTACGGGCTATTTTGACACAAAAAAACAGAGAATCTGAGATAAATTTTAAAACAAATTTAAACCATAAAACCTAGGGCCAATTGTGGAGACATATTGAAATGAAACAATATAGGGGAAATTATAGTCCTAAAAATGTTTTTAAAATTTTTTCCCTTTCAGATTTTTAGCGCGTTCCCCCAGTATGCCTTTTATTTTGCTACAAATCCATTTACATTTTAGTCATTTTTGCAAAACGCTCTTATCCAGGGCCGACTTACGTTAGTGAGTGCATCTTTTCATACTGGCCCCCCCTGGGGAAACGAACACAAAACCCCCGCCGTTGTAAAAACCCTGCTCTACCCAAATGAGTACACGGGGCCCAGGGTTTTTTTAAAATAAACTATTTAAACCTCTGTGAAAAAATTTTGGGGGTTTTTTTTTCATTGGTAGGAGGTATTTTTAATTATTAAATTTTTTTTTTGAACAACGCAAATAAATTTTATTTAAATTTGTAAAATGTATTTTAATTTATCAGGGGAGCCGCGCTCCTCCGAACCATTGGCGCGGGTCTAAAAAATGAGGGGGAATGCTGGAGAATGAGAGGTTTGGGGGTCATGTTTTGTCCGAGGGAGAGAAAAGTTCGGGGGGAGATTTTTAGAATTTTTTTCATTTCTAAAAATGACCCAAATTTTTTTCCCCCCCAGGAGAGGGACCGGATCCGGGCCCCAAAAAGGGTTTTTGGGAAAGAAAAAAGTCCCAAAAAGGAGAGGTTGGGCCCGGGTCCGTTTCCCGGATTTCCCGGGTCAAAAATTTAAACCTGATAATCCCTATAACCCTCATATCAAAGTAAACTTGGAGTCCCCGCGAATGTTTTCGTGGTCCTCCCCCTACGAATCGGGAAAGCATGGCCCCTTTTTGGCTACAGATGAAATAAGTTAAAGATGAACTTCACAGGTTTTTGAAAGTGGAAGGGGCCCAGGGTTGATGCTCCTTTCCAAAAAATATGGGAAAGGGGCCCTTTTTCACTAAAATGAAGATCGATTTCCTTTGCTGCCATTTGTGAAATACAAAAATATCGATATACCATACCCCCGTTCTGTGGGGTTGTTGGCATGTGTCATGGCCCGAGTGGGGACATTTGCTATATAATCAAAACTTTGTGGGCCCAAAAACCCAGTAAAGTTTTAAAAATGCGAAAGGAAAACCCCTTTTTAATTTTGTTTTTCATTTGGGACAGGGAAAATTTTAACCCCAAAAGTAATTTCTTTATCATGTAATTTTTTTATCCACAAAAAAATCAGTTTTAGGGAAATGGCAATTTTTTTTTCCCAAATTTTTGAACATTCGAATGGAAACCCTTTTGAATATTGGGTGAAAAACCCATCTATTGACCAGATTCCATTGGCCCCCTTAACAATGAAAAAAATTGTCAAAAAATTAAAAGGGAGTCCCCAGAGGAAGCAAGATTAAAAGAACCCAAAACCAGAAAAAAAAAGTTTTCAAGGAACGGGGGAAAAAAAAAAAAAAAAAAAAAACCCCCGGAAAAAGAAGGTGATCGGGTAGGTTTTCCCGAAAAAACTGTTATTTTTAAAAAAAACGGTTAATAAGTTTTTTTACAGTAAAAACAAAAAAATGCTTTAAAAATGTTAGCAAAGCCCTCCTTTTGTAAAAACCCCCAAATTATTCCTGTCGTTTGCCCCTGAAAGTCTTTACCAGTGGGTGTGTTTTTGGCATGCCCCTCCCCTTTTTTGAAGGGGGCTACTTACTGAAGTTACAAGCTTCAATCCCGAATAGATGTTTTTTTTTGCTAGAGAAGAAAATGGGTTGGGGTCCGGGGGAAAAGGGGGGTGTGCCGGGCCAAACAAAAGTTTCAGATGCCCTTTTAAAATTAGTTTTAGGTCTCCCCCCGGGCTCTAGTCCCCAAGCCCTTTAGGGGGAGGGGGGGTTAAAAATGGCGGCCACCTGTAGTCTCTTGGGGGTGGTGTGGCCCCCACTGGCAGAGTCCAGAAAATCTCCCCGAGGATCGTGGAAAGGGAAACAGACTGAACCAGGATTTTCCCCTTTGGAATTTTCCTGTGCTTTGCTCTATTCCGTTTTTTTTATTTCCCCCCAAAAAAAAACCCCAGTCCTTTTCGATGACAAGCAGGGCCCCTAACCCTGATGCAGCACCACCAAAAAAAACAGTGGCACTTTAGTGGGGGTTTGTGTTGGATTTCCCCAAAACCCTTAAAATTTTTTAATTTAGGACAAAAGTGAATTTCTTTTCCCAAATTTTTTTTTGCGGTTTTTCTTTCCCCCGTGCTTTATTGCAAAAAGGATGAAAGTTTTGGAATATTTGTGGCCCGTGGGCTCAGTTTTTAGGCAAGGTGCTTGCAACGCCCGGGGTTTTTGGGGTTTTATTTGCACGGGGGGCCAACGTCTGCTAATTTACTGAAATGCGAAGTAAATTTTGTACAGGCTTCTTTTCACTCTGTCAATTAAAGGTTTGTGGGTTTTGGAGTAACTACAAATTTTTGGTCCTCCTCAGTTTTTTTCTATCACCCATTTAAATCTAAAAGGTTTTTAATCACCCTTTAATTTAAAAAGTATTTATATATTTGATTAGTAATAAGTTTTTTAAGTAATACAGGGCCAAAAAAAAAGCTTTTTTTTTACAAGTAAAACGGAAAAAGAAATTAAAATCAACCGCAAGGCTCACGGTCAATTTTATTGCTGTAAACATGAGTGCCAAGCTTGATAAAAAGTGCTAAAAAAATTGTAAAGGGTGATTAAAATAAAAAATTCGGTGAAAAGGGTATCCATGAAAAGATATAAAACAAGAGTCATTTTTTGATTGTTTTGGGGCCCTGTATTGGCCTTTCCCGGGGTTTTTAAATCATGAATCAATCTCAGAATAAAGCTTTAGTTCGGTGGGGCGCTGAACCCCGGTAGCCCAAAACCCAACGGTGTTTTAGTAA
>CM072257.1:11989711-12033383 GCA_036851935.1 Coregonus suidteri | reverse complement strand
AGGCCCAGGCGGGTTTGTCCCGCTCTCCCTTTGACCCCGTCCCCCCCCCCGTCCTTACGGCCCTTCCCCCCTGCTTCCTCGCCCAACAGTGGTGCAACTCCCACCCGGCCGGCCTTTTCCGCTCCTCCACCAACATTGGGGCCCGCCCGGCCCCGGGCCTTTTCCCCCCCTCGCACCAACCTTTTTGGTGAGTGTTCCCCCCCCGGCCCCCCCCTGTCCTTCCCGCCCAAACCAGTGGTGCAGTTCCAGCCCCGGTTTGGCCCGTCCTGCTCCTCGCCCCAGACCAGTGGTGAGTGTGCCCACCGGGGGGGGGGGCCCCCTGCCCGTTCCACCGTGCCTGGTCCGGCACCATCAGCGCTCCGCCCGGGGGAAAGAGCATCCGCTCCACGTGCCTGATCCACTTCCCGTCAGCTGCCCAGTCCGGAGCCAGAGTAGCCGCTCCCCCGGGGTTAGCCCACCCGGTCAGCGGCTTCACCCCGGGACCAGTTTAGCCGCTCCCCGGGGGTCCAGTCCAGCTCCGTCAGCGGCTTCACATCAGGAGCCAAGCAGTCCGCTCCACCGGTGCCTTGATCGCTCCGGTCAGCTGCTCCAGTCCCGAGCCAGAGCAGTCAGTCCGCTCCACCGGTGCCTGGTCCAGCTCCTGTCACTGCTCCACTCCGGAGCCAGAGCAGTCCCACGTCCACCGGGGTCCCAGTCCAGCTCCGGTCAGCGGGCTTCACTCCGGAGCCAGTCCAGTTCCGCTCCACCGGTGCCTGGTCCCAGCTCCCGGTCAGCTGCCTCCAGTCCGGAGCCAGAGCAGGTCCGCTCCACCGGTGCCTGATCCAGCTCCTGTCAGCTGCTCCACGTCCGGAGCCAGGAGCATTCCACTCCACGGGGGTCCAGGTCCGGGGGTCCGGGTCAGCGGCTTCACTCCGGAGCCAGAGCAGTCCGCTCCACCGGTGCCTGATCCAGCTCGGGTCAGGCTGCTCCAGTTCCGGAGCCAGAGCAGTTCCGCTCCACCGGTGCCTGATCCAGCTCCTGTCAGCTGCTCCACTCCGGAGCCAGAGCTATTCCACCTCCACCGGGGTCCAGTCCAGCTCCGGTCGCGGGCTTCACTCCGAGCCGGGGGTACTGTCACGCCCTGACTCTGGGGACTCTTATTTTGTTGAGTCAGGGTGTTGATTTTCATGTGGTGTAGATATAATGTTTCGATCTATTATGTCTAGATCTATGTGTGGCCGGTGTGGTTCCCATCAGAGAGCAGCTGTCGCTCGTTGTCTCTGATTGGGGCCAATACTTAGGCAGCCTATTGGCACTAGTGGGTTGTGGGATCTTGTTCTGAGTGAGGTTTGTTGTGTGTACCTTAGGACGTCACGTATCGTTGGTTTATTGTTTTGTCGTTTTTGTTTATTTTGTTAATAAACATGTATGCATATCACGCTGCACCTTGGTTCGACCAGTCTATGAAACGAACGTGACATCTATTCATTTACTCTCATAGTATTTCTATGTAGAAGCAATATCAGCCAGGGAAACTAATTGTACTCACTTTATGATAGAACATTCAGACTTTTCTGCCTGACTGTGGCGTTATTTACCTGAATTGTTTAGGATTTCCCTGGTTGATCACAACAAAACTTTTTATTTTTATTTTTTTATTTTATTTTTTTATTTCACCCTTTATTTTAACCAGGTAAGCCAGTTGAGAACAGGTTCTCATTTACAACTGCGACCTGGCCAAGATAAAGCAAAGCAGTGCAATAAAAACAACACAGAGTTACATATGGGGTAAAAAACATAAAGTCAAAAATACAACAGAAAAATATATATACAGTGTGTGCAAATGTAGCAAGTTATGGAGGTAAGGCAATAAATAGGCTATAGTGCAGAATAATTACAATAGTATTAACACTGGAAATGCTAGATGTGCAAGAGATTATGTGCAAATAGAGATACTGGGGTGCAAAAGAGCAAAATAAATAACAATATAGGGATGAGGTAGTTGGGTGAACGGCTAATTTCAGATGGGCTGTGTACAGGTGCAGTGATCGGTAAGGTGCTCTGACAACTGATGCTTAAAGTTATGAGGGAGATAAGAGTCTCCAGCTTCAGAGATTTTTGCAATTCGTTCCAGTCACTAGGTGGTCCCGTCCGGTTGACAGAGAGGTAGATAGCCGGGAGATGGGGCCTAGCTCAGGATGATTAGCCAGACCACAGCGTCCGTTTTGTTGTAGCTAGCTGGTAGCGATGAATCCGGAGTTAAAGGTCCAGTGATTCAGTGATTCCGGCGGAAAAACTGATATGTTCTGGGTCGATAACGCGCTGTGGCAGTACTGGCCGAATATCCGGTGATTAACTACCTAATTCTTTCAAATAGAGATAGAATTAAATGGTGTTTTCTTTGAAAAGATGGGCCTGGCCAGAATAGAACGTTCCGGTTTCTGCCTGAGTGTTACGAACCCCGTGGCTTTAAAAGTCTAGGGTGGATGGAAAAGAGACCCATAACATAACTCATGCGAATTAGAATATTGACAAGGGACAGTGAGAACCGACAAAACAAATGTTACGGTCAAACACAATGTTTATTATAAAACACACGGTAAACGGTTTGGGGAAAAGGGCCTGAGCTGGACCCAAGGAATGAAAAAAATAAACAATAAAGTAAAAAAAAAAACTAAACTGATCTTGCCTGCCTCAAGAACCGCTAAGCTTACTGCTAACCATACTAAAATACAGTGGGTGGTCCCCTCAGGTCTAACTAGTGTGTTTAGTCAAGGTTTTCCTACGGGTAGTGTAGGCCCAAGGGCCACCTGCTAAACCCCCCTTTCCCCAGGAACAAACAAACAACATAGGTCCAATATGGACTAGACAGCAAACAACATAGGTCCAATATGGACTAGACAGCAAACAACATAGGTCCAATATGGACTAGACAGCAAACAACATAGGTCAATATGGACTAGACAGCAAAACAACATAGGTCCAATATGGACTAGACAGCAAACAACATAGGTCCAATATGGACTAGACAGCAAACAACATAGGTTCCAATATGGACTAGACAGCAAACACCATAGGTCCAATATGGACTAGACAGCAAAACATAGGTCCAATATGGACTAGACAGCAAACAACATAGGTCCCCAATATATGGACTAGACAGCAAACAACATAGGTCCAATATGGACTAGACAGCAAACAACATAGGTCCAATATGGACTAGACAGCAAACAACATAGGTCCAATATGGACTAGACAGCAAACAACATAGGTCCAATATGGACTAGACAGCAAACAACATAGGTCCAATATGGACTAGACAGCAAACAACATAGGTCCAATATGGACTAGACAGCACACAACATAGGTCCAATATGGACTAGACAGCAAACAACATAGGTCCAATATGGACTAGACAGCAAACAACATAGGTCCAATATGGACTAGACAGCAAACAACATAGGTCCAATATGGACTAGACAGCAAACAACATAGGTCCAATATGGACTAGACAGCAAACAACATAGGTCCAATATGGACTAGACAGCAAACAACATAGGTCCAATATGGACTAGACAGCAAACAACATAGGTCCAATATGGACTAGACAGCAAACAACATAGGTCCAATATGGACTAGACAGCAAACACCATAGGTCCAATATGGACTAGACAGCAAACAACATAGGTCCAATATGGACTAGACAGCAAACAACATAGGTCCAATATGGACTAGACAGCAAACAACATAGGTCCAATATGGACTAGACAGCAAACAACATAGGTCCAATATGGACTAGACAGCAAACAACATAGGTCCAATATGGACTAGACAGCAAAACAACATAGGTCCAATATGGACTAGACAGCAAACAACATAGGTCCAATATGGACTAGACAGCAAACGAGTGAGTACACAAAAACCAAGACACCACAGTTTGCCATACTCACAGAGAAAGAGAGTCTCTGTCAGAAAACACAACTGACTGGCTTTTAAAACCAGGGGATTCGATATGGTAATGTAAAAAAACAGAAACAGGTGGGGCAATACTGAGGAACGTCCACTGATTGGTCCACCTCAGCAATCAGCAGACGAACGGATGTCGGACAGGTGGGACACCCCAACGACCACCAATCAGGAAAACAAGGGACACCTGTGATTAGGGCTGAAGGAGAGGGAAAACAAATACACATACAGGATACCTGTTTCCATAACAACGTCTGTCCAAATCTTGTTTAGGTACTAAGTACATTTTATTGGCCATCACACTCTGTGTCCAACCGATTTTAAATCCACGATTAAATAAGAAAACAGAGCTTTGGTGGCGTCCTCATTGCTTTCCATAAAGTAGGATTTACGGCTAGAATGTTTATTTGTAGTTTGTCTCTAGGGTTTTTGAACAAAACCAAGTAAAGCTTGGCGTTCAAGCTAATGGTAACGGCTAGTTTTTTAGTATTTGGTGAAACACATTTTGTACGAAGTATCCAACTCATCAACTCATCATCACAGACAATGTTGTATACAAATGATTTTTATAACACCTCATCATACAGTTGATATTGTCAGGTTGTCAGGTTCTGAGATAATACATGTTCAGAATTCTCTAAAATCCTTTTTACAGAACAAGTTTTACCGCTATTGGATGGTCCTGCGATTAAGGCTGAAAATGGTAGTTGCAACCTAGGATCAAAACCTTCTACAGCATCCATTGTATCTTCAGGGTTAAGACACACAAGGATTGTAACATAAAGTCAGTAACCAAAGGGTAAGGTGGTCCCGTCAGGTAAAAGGATTGGAACATAAAGTCAGTAACCAAAACAAGCATTAAGGTGGTCCCGTCAGGTAACAATCTTTTGGAACATAAAGTCAGTTCTAAAAGGGTAAGGTGGTCCCGTCAGGTAAAAGGATTGGAACATAAAGTCAGTAACCAAAGGGTAAGGTGGTCCCGTCAGGTAAAAGGATTGGAACATAAAGTCAGTAACCAAAGGGTAAGGTGGTCCCGACCAGGTAAAAGGATTGGAACATAAAGTCAGTAACCAAAGGGTAAGGGGGGTCCCGTCAGGTAAAAGGATTGGAACATAAAGTCAGTAACCAAAGGGTAAGGTGGTCCCGTCAGGTAAAAGGATTGGAACATAAAGTCAGTAACCAAAGGGTAAGGTGGTCCCGTCAGGTAAAAGGATTGGAACATAAAGTCAGTAACAAAAAGGGTAAGGTGGTCCCGTCAGGTAAAAGGATTGGAACATAAAGTCAGTAACCAAAGGGTAAGGTGGTCCCGTCAGGTAAAAGGATTGGAACATAAAGTCAGTAACCAAAGGGTAAAGTGGTCCCGTCAGGGTAAAAGTCATCTCTTGTCACATAGACGACCCAGGAATCTTTTAGTAAGTGGGGCATTACGTAGATGGAACCCCTTTTAATCCCTAACAATCTTTTTGTAGGAGTTTCAACATTTCTAAAACACTATTTCGGTCGTTTATAAAACCCTCGACTAAGCGTGTGATTGATTCCAAATTTACACGCAGGGGGAATTTTCATAGTTTTGTGTCACGCCTTTGGCTTTCAACACTACGTGATTGTTTTTTAGTCCTAAAAGCATAGCGTTTGGGTCCACAGGATGACCACTCTATGATATGGTCACCATCTTCGAGTTCACTCGTTAAACCTCCCAGATGGTCAAGCTAAAGAGAGGGGGGTTCCAATCACCAGGTTTGCTTCCATAGACCCCAGAGTCTGTGTCATGGTAAAGAACCCCACTCTGCAGGTGCTCCATGAGGGTGTGTAGTTCAAGTCGCCCACAGGCCGTGGTAAAAGCTGCTAGAAAAACACGAACCCACTTTTCCATTACTCAGGGGGTAGAACCCACTTCTTGTTGCGTCTCCATTTACACCAGAGCTTTGTCTTGATTCAAGAACAAAACATTTGAAATGTCAGACTTTGGTCTGAAAAAAACAATTCCATAAATTCTTCGGGATCTTTAATGATAGATGTTATTAACATATTGCTTCTTCTCTCCCCACTCACCTCCAAAAGTTCCACACGATACCCCTTCTCTCATAGCCTTAGAGAATTAAACGGTGACCCATACACCGGTCAGGGCTCTTTCTTGATCTGAATGATCACAAGGCTTTTCCTGGTTGTTGTTTTCACTGCAGGTGTGACAAAGGGGAAAGAAAAGTTTTCCTTGAGGTCCTTTGTAAGGCAACACTGACAAAAACAAGCCCCGGGGAGGGTAAACAGTTGCTTTTATCAAAGCAAAATAGTTTTGTGGTAAGTCAAAGTCACAGTGAATAATTTCAGGATGCCCCAAAGGATAACAAGAGGAACTCATTACATGAGGATAAAGGGAAGTATAATCTATATATCCAATTTTCTCTCATCAGCTATATAACGTAAGGTCAAAGCATTGGTACGACCCCCAAACAAGGCCTGGCAGGGCTCCAGGGGTTGGGGTCAAAGGTGGAAAGGAAAGCTGGAACATGAGGATCAGACCTTGTGAGTTCTGTCCCCTCGTACTCCCACATCACCTTCCCTTTCACCCCATCAGCAGCCTGGAAAGAGGACCACTTGTCTTGGAACTCCTGGTACATTTCCCCCAAAGTCTTCTGGGTTAAGACACACATGGCCTGGGGCAAGAAAGCAAGATTTACAACCATGGAAGATATTTTTTATTTTATACTTCTGTTTATTTTAATAAATACTTTCTTAAAGCTGCATTGTTGGTTAAGGGCTCGTAAGTCAGCATTTCACTGTAAGGTCTACACACATGCTCAACACTGTATTCGGCGCATGTGACAAATACAATTTGATTTGATTTGATCAAGGGATTGGAAAAAAGATAGGAATCAACACAGGATCTAGAATTCATGTGAGTTAAAAGTGAAGTCATTGTCATCAGATTGCTGCTTATCAAACTTGGCATGTTTTTTCTTCCTGAAGGCTATGTCTTGGATGTACTGACGTTTTAGCAAAGCAACCATACGTTTGTGTAACTGGACCTATCTGGCTTTCAGAGCCCACATCAAAGGCTGTGAGAAACATCTATCTTGAAGATCAACATATCCTGATCCTCGTCCCCACTGACGCTGTCCTCAATCAGTATAGGCTCTACCTCAACACATCATTGTATCATAGCTGATTAGCCTCATCATACCTCAACACATCATCCTCATCATACCTCAACACATCATCATCCTCATCATACCTCAACACATCATCCTCATCATACCTCAACACATCATCCTCATCATAGCTCTCATTTCAACACATCATCCTCATCATACCTCAACACATCATCCTCATCATACCTCAACACATCATCCTCATCATAGCTCAACACATCATCCTCATCATACCTCAACACATCATCCTCATCATACCTCAACACATCATCCTCATCATAGCTCAACACATCATCCTCATCATAGCTCAACACATCATCCTCAACATGATCATCATTGAATGTATTGACCTGTTTAGATGCAGTAATCAGTATATCATCATCCTCCTCTTCCTCCTCTTCCTCCTCTTCCTCCTCTTCCTCCTCTTCCTCTTGTTGTATTGGGTCTGCTATGCTTGTATAGGCCTTGGAGGAGCCCCAAAACACAATAGAATAAAATATATAAGAAATAGTGTATTAAAATAATAATAATAACTAAATTATAAGAATACATAAAAACAAATATTTAATTTTTTAAATAATAACAAAAAATATATAATGCTTTTTTAAACAGTTAATTTATTATGTGTTAACATATCAATATATCCTAACTCACTGTTTCTGTTTCTCACTGTTTGGACTTGGGTTACAGGGAAATAGCTGTCTGTTTGTTGACTAAACCTGTTTTTCTGTGGAGTCATGGAAGGCGTGTTTTCTTCCCACTGTCCATTGTCTGAGTCTGTCTTTTTACAAAAATAATAATCATAATATTGTTTTTAACATAGTCATTAAAAGTTATAACTATAATAAAACAGGCCATATCCATAAAGAGCATGTTCTTCAATCCAGTCCTTTTCAGACCAATCGTTCTCCTCGGTCAAAGGGTGAAGCCATTCTGTCAACTTGAACTATGTGTCTGTGGAGCCGTGCTGGACTTTGAAATAGTGTCGGTGCCCTATTATATACTGAACGCCTCGGGGGGGGGTTTGGAGGCGTGTCTAGGTATGACAATCCCTCTGTTCTTGGGTTGGTTTGAGTTTCGTCTATGTCAAAGCCTGCTGTACAGAAAGAGAGGAGAACGTCGTTTTCACAATCATTCAAGCAGTCATTCAACGGAGGAGTCCATAATGCCTGGGTTGAACGCTGTACACGCTTCTACATGGAGTGTCAGCTGTAAACACAAGATTAGGTTTTTAAAACATAGTACACCTTTTGTTTATTGCTTATTATATAAAGATTATTACCCATTTAAATGTTGACTCACGTCTAAAATATCTTGATGGCGAGTGACTGAGTAAAGATACAGCTTCTGTCTGTTGTTCCTCAAACTCGTTATCCTCTATAACAATCACTTCTGTTTGTGGTGTTGCTTCTTGATCCACATCAATTACTTCGGGTACCTCCTGCATAAATGTAGGGTAACCTGTAGAATTTACATAATTTTACAATATACATTTTTTACTTAAAAATACAGAGATTGAACATAAATACAATACATAAAATATTAATTACCTGAAAATTGTATGTCATTCAGTCTTAAAATGTCTGCAAAAAACAATTTTAAATATATTGAAAAAAAACCTTGTTATACATTGAGAGTAGAATTGTTATACATTCTAGAATACACACACACACACACACACATACACACACACACACTAACGTGCACACACACACACACACACACACACACACACACACACACACACACACACACAACACAAGTCGCTAGGTTATTATTTTTCTATAACTGTGATGTAACTGAACATCCACTAAGTGGAGCCAGTGGTCCACTCTTCATTAGAGCCTTGCCTTGGCATGTCATTTCATGGTTCTGAGATACTTCGAGACATTTCACATAAAATTGAAATTTGTTTGGTAAAAACAGTAGGATAAATACATATGTAGGTAGAGAGAGATATATATAATCTTATACTGACATTCTAGATACACACACACACAGGGGTGGTGTGTTCATTAGGGCGATATGGGCGACGCACTGCCAAACGGGAAAAGGAAGGGATTTTTTTTCTAATCAATTATATCACGGCAACAGTAGTTATCAGTGTTCTAATCTAGACGTCTGATCTGCCAATAAATGTCCAATCAGGCTAAAGTCGTGCTTCAAATGGCCCCGCCCGTTTTGGGGGCGATTTCAGTCAGGTTGAAAATCGCCCAGAAGTCTCTCATAGCCTCTCATGTAAAATCTTTTTTTTTTCAAATATCAGAGCTTTCAATACAATCTCTATGGGTTCCGGGAGGGCTTGCACTTACGCGCTTTCGTCATACGTAACATAAGTAACCATGAACATAACTAAGAATAGAGCGGGTAGCAGCGTCAATCAATTCACGTACTACTGTCAAGATGGCTAGCTTTGCGAGGCAAAAGATGAAACTGAGGGCTCCACCAACCCTGGTATTTTTCTTGGACTTGTCAACTTTGTGGCACAATTAGATGAGGTGTTTGATGACCATCTTAAAAATGCTAAAGTTTTCAAGGGCACATCAAAGACCATTCAAAACGAGCTACTGGAGTGTATGCTAGCGGTCATGAGGGAACATATTGTGGAGGAGGTGAAGTCGGCGAACTTCGTAGCTATCCAAGCTGACGAGACCACAGACGTTTCTACACAGACACATCTGGTGGTTGTGCTGAGGTACATAGATAGCAACCACAAAGTGCAGGAGCGCTTTTTTGAGTTCCTTCCCATCTCGGAATCAACCTCATTCTCAATCGCCAGTGTGCTTTTGGAGAGACGGAACGGTCTTTTGCCGACGACGAGAAAGTCAAACTCATTGCGCAAGCTTACGATGGGAGCCAGTGTGATGAAGCGAGAGAAGGCTGGTGTGCAGCAAAAGGTGCGTGAGCATTTCAAGAATGCCCATTACGTGCATTGCTATGCGCATCAGCTGAATTTGATCATGCAGCAAGCTACTTCTCGCATCAAAAAAGTAACTAGTAAACTAGTCCTCAGCATGCCTGATTTCAATGAGAAAGTCATTGACCGCTTTGCTGCATTGAAAGAGAGAAGAGAACAGTTTCAGTACAAGTAATGTAGCCTCTCTCTCTCTTTGTCCCTCCCTGTCTGTCTCTTTAACACACACCACACCCAAATCAGTTCACAGTGGATGCTGTTTAAAATAGTTATTTTTCATGAAGAGATTCGTATGACTTTCAAATCATCTGGCCCACAGACTTCCTCTTCCAATGCGTACCCAGGCAGGGGATGTTCCATTCAGGGCCTTTTAGATCTGACATAGAGCAAGTCTTATCTTAAGACATTCCCTCATGCGAAACGCAGGAGAAAAACTCCCGGTTTTTTGGCTGAAAAAGGTTGTTGAGACAGCTGTGTGTGAAAATCTTCACTGTTGAATCGTCTGGTTGGCCTCCACTCATATCAATCCCACCATTAAAAACAATCAGGACATCACACCAATGTAGTGTTTTTTTGCAAACAGCAACGTGTAATGCCCCTTTCGTCTCAAAACCCGGGTCTCCCTGCCCGTAGGCAAACAAATATATTGTAGTGAATACAGGGGGTAGCCCCAAACAGGTTTGAACCTGGGTCCATCAACTGTCAAGCCAACACCTTAAGCGCTAACTCAAGAGGTCCGAACCGCTCGATGATGTCGCTAGGTGTTGGATTAAGGTCGCTACATTACCCCCTTCCTTGGGGAGAGCATGCCCCCACACTTCTTTATAGCAAGTCTCTCACGTGTACATGCCTCTTTGATGCCTCACAGGCACTATCCCACTTCTGACACCAATGTAACGAATAAGGGATAGCTCCAACCGGGGACTCAAACCCAGGTCCAGCGACTATCAAGCCAACAGCTTATCCATTACACCAAGAGATCAGAAGGTGGTAATTGGTAGGTGTTGGGTTCAGCTTGCTACAGTATATACTTATATAGGGCAATGTGTGATCTGGGAGCGGCAGCACTACCACTAGCGCTCCTGACACAGCCGAACACAATCTTTACCTTCTGAACCTTAAAAACTGACCTAAAGTCAGATACATTTAGACAAACCACCATGTGAGCAGCAAGTGTAGGGTTAATGGAGTGAAGTGGGGGATGGGTAGGACCACCAGTATCAACTATATGTCTATGAATGCATTACTATTTAATGCAGTACTAAAACGGATGGGATGCTCTTCATCAACACCATCTCACCTGGGAAACTAAATATCAGCAATCAATCAACAAGATTCATGAAATGGAGCAAATGAAGACATTAGAACTGCTAAAGGTCAGATATTATATTCTGACACCAATTTCCTACTGGGTAGATTTTGTACATGATCTGTCAATCCTGAGAGCAACGCTCTCTCTCCTCCTCTTCCCCCATCTCTCTTTGCTGGGGTGAAGTTTCCCCTAGATACAGATCTAGGAGTGTCTCACAGCCCTTCTTCGGCCTCAGTGGATGCTAGCTCAGAAGAAGAAGCACCAGCATGGTTCAGAATGGTGATGGGACAAGGGTATAACAACAATCCAAGAGACACTTTCTGAGCGCCTCAGCAAAATTGATGTGCTGGTCGATAAACTCCACGAAGACCAGAAAGTCACAAAGGGAACGAGTGACAAAGTTACAAAAAGATCATGCTGACCAACAGGCTTGCCATCCTGGACGTCCGCCTGGAAGTGGATCAAAAGCACAAGAAGTTGGAAGATGCCATCTCTAAACTCGAGAAATTAGATTCTTACGAACATTTCCAAAAGTGCTTGAATTTGAGATTTCAAGGTTTCCCGGAGGCCGTGGAGGGAAGAGACGCCATCTCCTTTCTACAGGAATGGATTCCCAAAAATTCTGGATCTACCTCCTTCCGCACACCCACTGGGAAATGGAGAGGGTCCATCGCACCCTACGGAGGCGGCTGCCTGGCCAGGTTGCACCCAGGGCATGTGTCGTTACATTTCTACGGATAACCAGGACACTGTCCCGCATCCTCTCTGCTGCCCGAGCAAAGGGAGAGCTCAAGTACGGAGATGCCAGAATCAGGATCTTTCCGGATCTTTCTCCCTTACTACACAAGAGGAGGATGGCTTTCTCCCCACTGAAGAGGTTTCTGCGGCAGGCTGGCTCGGCATACGGCCTGCTGCTACCCGACGACTCTGTGGACGATACACCAAGAATGGTGAGCGCACATTTGACTCTGTGAAGATGGCTGAAAAACATACATGAGGAAAGAACTCCCTGACTTGTTCCCGTCTACTACATCAGGAGGAACTGTCTTTTGAACTTGGATACAGTGGATAGTGAACTGTTAGAAACATGTGGATACAAACAAATGACTCATAGGATCGGCTGGCTGGCTGGCTAGATGGCTAGCGCCATAATGACAGGCCAGGTAAAGTTGTATCATAGCTAATGTTGACTGCGCTATTTAGCCAGCTCGCTAAGTTTACCAGGGTGTTTACTATAGCTACAGCCACACTATGCCAGGTAGTTACATTTTCTTTTCTTTTACCCATAGAGGTCCAGTGGGGTTTGGTTAAATAGTGATGTGGCTTTTGACTGGGTTTTCAAGCCTAACTGCATTGTTTATATTACTTCAGGGAATTTTTAGCTACTATTACGTTTGCTGGCTTGTTTCTTGTTAGAGATGCTATGCTAGCGTTAGTGATACCGAGGCAGGGAGAAAGCTACTCACTGGCTGGACACCTAATTGCCAGCTAGCTGATAGCTGGACAGTTGTGTGTGTGTGTACATGTGTATATAAATATATATAATGGGGGGGTTGGGAGGGTGAACTCGGGAGGATGGTGATTGTTTAACTAATTGTCTCTATTTTATATTTGAGGGATAATAGTTATCGTCTGGTAAAGGTTTCCATTTATTCATCACAGCTTGATGTCTTTTTTCCTGTGCTGCTTGGGTGCGTTGTTTCACAGCGCAGGTTTCAGGGTGCCTTGGTGCTTTATCTTGGCCAGGTCACAGTTGGAAATGAGAACTATGTTCTCAACTGGCTTCTCACCTGGTTAAATAAAGGGAAAAAAATAAAATAAAATAAAAATGCCGATTGGTTGACATTTGTGTGTGCGGGTAGGCGCTGTTGGTGACTATGAACACATCCTCTGTTTTGTTTGTTGTTGTTGTTGTTTGTTGTTGAGACATGCTCAAGTGGGGCTAAATAGTCCAGTCATTTATTGTTGCCGATGTTTGTCGCTTTGATTTCAAATTGTATTTTGTGACTCGACTAACAATATATTCATGTTACAGGGAACAGTCAATGCACTTCTAATGCCATATACATATAATTTAGAATGAACCTCTTAGGGGCGATGCTATGCATAGCAGGTACATCTAGCTTAATGACTAGCATCTAAGGGTATGGTTTATTAACTCCCTCAGTTGGGGAGGGGGTTGGTGGTTTTGTGGTAGGGTCAGGGTATTAGCTCACCAGATGGTTACTATTTTTATACTTTCATCATTTAATTTAGTTTCTATCTTTTTCCCTCTTTCTTATTATCTTTTAAAGATGCTCCTAAAACTATACATTTATGACACTTAACATTAGGGTACTGTAATGAATTCTCAGGGGAGAAAAAGGTGTAGATTCACGCGCAGAGCGGCAGGTGTTTATTACGCCTTTACAGAAGACAGGAATCGTGGTCACAGGCAGGCAATGGTCATACACAGGTAGGCAAACAGGCAGGTGAAACAAAACTAGGACTGAAGACTTAAACTGGTTCTCACAAACGAAACTAGGAAAAGGCTTAGTAGAGTCAAAACGAACAATACCCAGAAAGAACTGAACAAAATAAGGAGCTGCTGAGACCAGGTGAGTAACTAACACAGGTGAAATCAATGAACAAAAATGGAAGACAGGGCTACGTTCAAGAACACAAAGAAACACAGGGCTACGTTCAAGAACACAAAGAAACAGGGCTACGTTCAAGAACACAAAGAAACAGGGCTACGTTCAAGAACACAAAGAAACAGGGCTACGTTCAAGAACACAAAGAAACAGGGCTACGTTCAAGAACACAAAGAAGAAACAGGGCTATGTTCAAGAACACAAAGAAACAGGGCTACGTTCAAGAAACACAAAGAAACAGTGCTACGTTCAAGAACACAAGGTGAACTGAGAAAAATAAATACAGACCTTACATTGATTACATAGATCACACAGAAGAGAGGTTAATATGTTCATTAAACTATGTTTTTCTAGGTTGGAAGGTTTACCCTGTGTATGAGATTAAAATGTATCAGCTGATGATTTAGGATTGTTAGATGAACCCACTAAGTTCCTGATGAACTCAATGGTGAGCCTCTTTAGCAGCTAGTTCCATGGACACAACTGATTTCAATGGTCCTTTGCCAAGGTCAGATGACTTTCAGTCAACAGTCTCTTTTGTGTAGCTTCACTCCGTAGCCCACATACTAGTCTGTCTCTAATGATGTCATTTAGATCAGTATTAAACTCAGTGTTCTGGTAGTTTCTTTAATGCAGCAGCAAACATTGTTACTGATTTCTCCCTCTTCCTGATGTCTCCTGTGGAACCTGAACCTTTCAGCATTAACTAGTGGTTCTGGTGGAAAAATGTCCTTTAAGTATCTCCACAAATATCCCCATACGTCTTATTACCTGTTCTGACTGGCTGTAGCAGGCTGCCTAGTAAATTAAATGTCTTTGGCCCCATTACACTAAAACATGTAGGCACAATGTTGTCCTCATCCATGTCATTTACAAGAACAAAATATTCAAACCGTTCTGTATATGAGCTCCACTGCTCAATACTTTTATCAAACTGTCCAATGTTTCCAACAATTCCAATAATTTTTTCATTTCTCAATAAGCTCCTGATTGTCACTCACTTCAATATTGTCCTCAACCACAGCAATATTTTCCTCAGTCACGTGATCTTCATTCACTTCACTGACTGACGTTTCCTCCTGTCACGATCGTCTGAAGCAGGAGACCCAATGCGCAGCGTTGCGAGTGAACATGAAGACTTTATTTAATAAAGAAACACACGACAAAACAAAACACGATCCGGACGTCCTCAGTTACACAGACTGAACATAGAACAAAAACCCACAACCACAAGGTGAACACAGACAGTTTAAATATGGCTCCCAATCAAACAGAACACAACGAAACGAACACACCCTAAACCCAACCTAACCAAAAAACAAAACCCCAACAAAACGAATCCACCCTGGCTCACTACAAGTCCCGGAGCCAGAGTTTGACAATACCCCCCCCTCCCTAAAGGCGCGCACTCCGGGCGCACCAGCATACCGTCTAGGGGAGGGTCTGGGTGGGCGTCTGTCCACGGGTGGCGGTTCTGGCCCTGGTCGTGGTCCCCACCCCACCTTAGTCACCACCACCGCTTCCCTAGCCTCCTCCACATGACCACCCCCCAACTAAACCCCACTGGGTTAAGGGGGCGGCACCGGACTAAGGGGCAGCACCGGACTAAGGGGCAGTACCCGGACTAAGGGGCATAGTACAGGCTGAATGGCGGATACCGGCTGGACGGCTTTGGGCGGCTCCCGGCTGGACGGCTCTGGCGGATCCCGGCTGGTCGGCTCTGGCGGATCCCGGCTGGACGGCTCTGGCGGATCCCGGCTGGACGGCTCTGGCGGATCCCGGCTGGACGGCTCTGGCGGATCCCGGCTGGACGGCTCTGGCGGATCCCGGCTGGACGGCTCTGGCGGATCCCGGCTGGACGGCTCTGGCGGATCCCGGCTGGACGGCTCTGACGGATCCCGGCTGGACGGCTCTGGCGGATCCCGGCTGGACGGCTCTGGCGGATCCCGGCTGGACGGCTCTGGCGGATCCCGGCTGGACGGCTCTGGCGGATCCCGGCTGGACGGCTCTGGCGGATCCCGGCTGGACGGCTCATGGCTGGCTGACGGATCTGGCTGCTCATGGCTGGCTGACTGATCTGGCTGCTCATGGCTGGCTGACGGATCTGGCTGCTCATGGCTAGCTGACGGATCCTGGCTGCTCATGGCTGGCTGACGGATCTGGCTGCTCATGGCTGGCTGACGGATCTGGCTGCTCATGGCTGGCTGACGGATCTGGCTGCTCATGGCTAGCTGACGGATCTGGCTGCTCATGGCTGGCTGACGGATCTGGCTGCTCATGGCTGGCTGACGGATCTGGCTGCTCATGGCTGGCTGACGGATCTGGCTGCTCATGGCTAGCTGACGGATCTGGCTGCTCCTGTCTGGCAGAAGGCTCTGGCTGATCCTGTCTGGCGGAAGGCTCTGGCTGATCCTGTCTGGCAGAAGGCTCTGGCTGATCCTGTCTGGCAGAAGGCTCTGGCTGATCCTGTCTGGCGGAAGGCTCTGGCTGATCCTGTCTGGCGGAAGGCTCTGGCTGATGCCGTCTGGCGGAAGGCTCTGGCTGATCCCGTCTGGCGGAAGGCTCTGGCTGATCCCGTCTGGCGGAAGGCTCTGGCTGATCCCGTCTGGCGGGAGGCTCTGGCTGATCCTGTCTGGCGGGAGGCTCTGGCTGATCATGTCTGGCGGAAGGCTCTGGCTGATCCTGTCTGGCGGAAGGCTCTGGCTGATCCTGTCGGGCGGAAGGCTCTGGCTGATCCTGTCTGGCGGAAGGCTGTAGCGGCTCCTGTCTGGCGGAAGGCTTTAGCGGCTCTGGTCTGGCGGACGGCTCTGAAAGGCTCATGGCAGACGGGCGGCTTAGCAGGCTCAGTACATACGGGCCGTTCATGCAGCGCTTGGCATACGGACAGTTCAGACGGCGTTGGGCAGACGGGCAGTTAGTTCAGGCAGCGCTTGGCAGACGGACAGTTTCAGACGGCGTTGGACAGACGGGCAGTTCAGGCAGTGCTTGGCAAACGGACAGTTCAGACGGCGTTGGGCAGACGGGCAGTTCATGCAGCGCTTGGCATACGGACTGTTCAGACGGCGTTGGGCAGACGGGCACTCTCTGGCCGTCTGAGGCGCATCGTAGGCCTGGTGCGTGGTGCCGGAACTTGGAGGTACCGGGCTGAGGACACGCATCTCAAGGCTAGTGCGGGAAGCAGCAACAGGGCATGCTTGGCCCTGGGGACACACCGTAGGCCTGATGCGTGGTGCCGGAACTGGAGGTCCCGGGCTGAGGACACGCATCTCAGGGCTAGTGCGGAGAGCAACAACAGGACGCACAGGACTCTGGGGACACACAGGAGGCTTGGTGCGTGGTGGAGGCACTGGTGGTACTGGGCTGGAGCGGGGAGGTGGCGCCGGAAATACCGGACCGTGCAGGCGTACTGGCTCCCTTGAGCACTGAGCCTGCCCAACCTTACCTGGTTGTATGCTCCCCGTCGCCCGACCAGTACGGGAAGGAGGAATAACCCGCAACCGGGCTATGTAGGCGAACCGGGGGAAACCATGCGTAAGGCTGGTGTCCATGTATGCTGGCCCGAGGAGACGCACTGGTGGCCTGCTGCGTGGGACCGGCTTCATGACATCCGGCTCAACGCTCAATCTAGCCCGGCCAATACGAGGAGCTGGAATGTACCGAACCGGGCTATGCCTGCGTACAGGAGACGCCACCATGCGCTCTACTGCGTAACACGGTGTCTGCCCGTACTCCCGCTCTCCACGGTAAGTACAGGGAGTAGGCGCAGGTCTCCTACCTGACTTCGCCACACTCCCTTTTTTGCCCCCCCCCAAGAAATTCTTGGGTAGTACCCACGGGCTTCCAGCCTCGACTCCGCGCTGCCTCCTCGTACCACCTCACCTCTCGGCTGCAGCTGCCTCCAGCTCTTCACGAGGGCGGCGATATTTCTCCCGGTTGTGCCCAAGGACCCTTTCCATCCAAATCTCCTCCCATGTCCCAAGAATCCCTGATAGGCGTCCATAAATCCTGTGTAGGTAGGTCCTGTTGCCGCTTGACACGCTGCTTGGTCCTTTTATGGTGGGTTTTTCTGTCATGATCGTCTGAAGCAGGAGACCAATGCGCAGCGTTGCGAGTGAACATGATGACTTTATTTATAAAGAAACACACGACAAAAACAAAACACAATCCGTGACGTCCTCATTACACAGACTGAACATAGAACAAAAACCCACAACCACAAGGTGAACACAGACAGTTTTAAATATGGCTCCCAATCAAACAGAACACAACGAACGAACACACCCTAAAAACCCAACCTAACCAAAACAAAACCCCAACAAAACGAATCCACCCTGGGCTCAACTACAAGTCCCGGAGCCAGAGTATTTGTGACACCTCCTAAATTCGCTCATTTAGCATTTTTTTGTTCCAAAGTTCATCTTCACAGTTGAATAAATGTCCTTTCCTTTTAATCACTGTATATTCCTCCCTTTTAATCACGTTGTTTTCCCGGCTCCGATGTCCGTCTCAAGTCCTTTTCTACCGTCCATGACGCTGTTACTCCAGTGGTGGAAAAAGTACCTAATTGTCATACTTGAGTAAAAGTAAAGATACCTTAACAGAAAAATGACTCAACTAAAAAGTGAAAGTCACCCAGTAAAATACTACTTGAGACAAAACTAGGACTGAAGGCTATAACTGGTTCTAACAAACGAGCTAGGAAAAGTCTTATTAACTAGTGGTTCTTGTGAAAATGTCCTTAAAGTATCTCCACAATATCCCCATACGTCTTATTACCTGTTCTGACTGGCTGTAGCAGGCTGCCTAGTAAATTAAATGTCTTGGGCCCCATTACACTAAAACATGGAGGCACAATGTTGTCCTGATCCAAGTCATTTACAAGAACAAAATATTCAAACCGTTCTGTATATGAGCTCCACTGCTCAATACTTTCATCACACTGTCCAATGTTTCCACAATCCAGGCTCTGCTTTAGCCGGCTGCAACCGGGAGACCAAAATGGGGCGGCGCACAATTGGCCCAGCGTCGTCCAGGGTAGGGGAGGGAATGGCCGGCAGGGAGGTAGCTCAGTTGGTAGAGCATGGCGTTTGCAACGCCAGGGTTGTGGGGTTCGATTCCCACGGGGGGCCAGTATGAAAAAGAATAATGTATGCACTAACTGTTAGTCGCTCTGGATAAGAGCGTCTGCTAAATAATGTAAATGTAAATTCCAATAATTGTTCATTCTCAATAAGTTCCTGTTTGTCACTCACTTCAATATTGTTCTCAACCACAGAATTATTTTCCTCAGTCATGTGATCTTCTTCACTTCACTCACTGACGTTTCCTCCTAAGTTCGCTCATTTAGCAGATTTAATTAAGAGGTTTGTCTTCACAGTTGAATAAATGTCCTTTCCTTTAATCACTGTATATCCTCCTCCCTTTTTAATCACGTTGTTTTTCCCGTTCCGACGTCCGTCTCCAGTCCTTTTCTGACGTCATGACGATGTTAACTCTCTCTTAGCTAGCTAGACTATGCACTTGCCTCTGCTAGCAAACACTGTGCTAACATTAGCCTAGACTGGACCACATAAAATAACAGTTTTTAAACAGTTGTAAAAACCCACTTCTTCCAGACAGAATAGTTCCTGTAGATTCAGACTTACTCATCACCAATCTTTTGTTATGTCTAGTGGGTTTCATAACCACGTATGTACAACAATTCAATAATGATGAGACAGGAGACAGGAATCAGTTCAACCATTTATCTGGAACGTGATCATCTCAACACATACAAACCCCCATGATGCTCTGCAGCACAACCCCCAATATACAACAAATACATAGATAAGTAAATGGACACTAAACAAAACTCATAGAGGAATTTAAATGTTCAGTTGTAGAAAGTAGGGCCATGGGATAGGGTCAGAAAGGTCAGTATGTTTGATAAATGTTTACAGAGGTGACATAACAAGCATAAGGTCCATTATAACACAGTGAAGTAGAGGTGGGAGCTAAAAGCAGACATGGACAGTGAGACGGTGTGAGGAGGTCAGGGGTGAAACACTAGATCAGGACAGGTAGAAATGGCAAGGCTGGAAATAGACACAGAGACACATTCTGATCATGGCTCAGACCTGACCTGAGACATCCAAACAGAAAGATGCCATAGCAAAGTCCTGTCCAGTAGGCTATATGGGATTTCCTTTCATCAAAATACAACACATGGAAATGTGTCCAATGTGTGTGTGTGTTTGTCCAGTGTGTGTGTTTATCCAGTGTGTGTGTGTGTGTGTGTGTGTGTGTGTGTGTGTCCAGTGTGTCTGTGTGTCCAGTGTGTGTGTGTTCAGTGTGTGTGTGTCCAGTGTGTGTGTGTGTGTGTGTCCAGTGTTTGTGTGTGTGTATGTCCAGTGTGTGTCCAGTGTGTGTCCAGTGTGAGTGTGTGTGTGTGTGTCCAGTGTGTGTGTGTGTGTGCGTGTGTCCAGTGTGTGTGTGTGTGTTTTCAGTGTGTGTGTGTGTCCAGTGTGTGTGTCCTGTGGGTGTGTGTGTCAGGTGTGTGTGTCCAGTGTGTATGTGTGTGTGTGTCCAGTGTGTATGTGTGTGTGTCCAGTGTGTGTGAGTGTGTGTGTGTCCAGTGTGTGTGTGTGTGTGTCCAGTGTGTGTGTGTGTCCAGTGTGTGTGAGTGTGTGTGTAAGTGTGTATGTTTGTGTGTCCAGTGTCTGTGTGTGTGTCCAGTGTGTGTGAGTGTGTGTGTCCAGTGTGTGTGTCCAGTTTGTGTGAGTGTGTGTGTCCAGTGTGTGTGTGTGTCCTGTGTGTGTGTCCTGTGTGTGTGTGTGTGTGTGTGTGTGTGTGTGTGTGTGTGTCCAGTGTGTGTGTGTGTGTGTCCAGTGTGTGTGTGTGTCCAGTGTGTGTGTCCTGTGTGTGTGTGTGTGTCAGGTGTGTGTGTGTCCAGTGTGTATGTGTGTGTGTCGTGTGTGTGTGTGTCCAGTGTGTATGTGTGTGGGTCCAGTGTGAGTGTGTGTGTGTGTGTGTGTGTGTCCAGTGTGTGTGTGTGTCCAGCGTATGTGTGTGTGTCCAGTGTGTGTGTCCAGTGTGTGTGTGTGTGTGTGTGTGTTTGTGTGTGTCCAGTGTGTGTGAGCGTGTGTGTCCTGTGTGTGTGTGTGTGTGTGTGTGTGTGTGTGTCCAGTGTGTGTGTGTGTCCAGGTGTGTGTGTGTGTGTCCAGTGTGTTTGAGTGTGTGTGTCCAGTGTGTGTGTGTGTGTTGTGTGTGTGTGTGTGTGTGTGTGTGTGTGTGTCCAGTGTGTTTGTGTGTCCTGTGTGTGTGTCCTGTGTGTGTGTGTGTGTCAGGTGTGTGTGTGTGTCCAGTGTGTGTGTCCAGTGTCTGTGTGTGTGTCCAGTGTGTGTGAGTGTGTGTGTCCAGTGTGTGTGTCCAGTGTGTGTGAGTGTGTGTGTCCAGTGTGTGTGTGTGTCCTGTGTGTGTGTCCTGTGTGTGTGTGTGTGTGTGTGTGTGTGTCCAGTGTGTGTGTGTGTGGGTCCAGTGTGTGTGTGTGTCCAGTGTGTGTGTCCTGTGTGTGTGTGTGTGTCAGGTGTGTGTGTGTCCAGTGTGTATGTGTGTGTGTCGTGTGTGTGTGTGTGTCCAGTGTGTATGTGTGTGGGTCCACTGTGAGTGTGTGTGTGTGTGTGTGTGTGTGTCCAGTGTATGTGTGTGTGTCCAGTGTGTGTGTCCAGTGTGTGTGTGTGTGGTGTGTGTTTGTGTGTGTCCAGTGTGTGTGTGTGTGTGTGTGTGTGTGTCCAGTGTGTGTGTGTGTCAGGTGTGTGTGTGTGTGTCCAGTGTGTTTGAGTGTGTGTGTGTCCAGTGTGTGTGTGTGTGTGTGTGTGTGTGTGTGTCCAGTGTGTTTGTGTGTCCTGTGTGTGTGTCCTGTGTGTGTGTGTGTGTCAGGTGTGGCGTGTGTGTCCAGTGTGTGTGTCCTGTGTGTTTGTGTGTGTCAGGTGTGTGTGTGTGTCCAGTGTGTTGTGTGTGTCCAGTTTGTGTGTGTGTGTGTGTGTGTGTGTGTCCAGTGTGTATGTATGTGTCCTGTGTGTGTGTTTCCAGTGTGTATGTGTGTGTGTGTCCAGTGTGTATGAGTGTGTGTCCTGTGTGTGTGTGTGTGTGTGGTGTCCAGTGTGTGTGTGTGTGTGTGTGTGTGTGTGTCCAGTGTGTGTGTCCAGTGTGTGTGTGTCCTCTCTGTGTGTGTGTGTGTGTGTGTCCAGTGTGTGTGTGTCCAGTGTGTGTGTGTGTTCATTGTGTGTGTGTGTGTCCAGTGTGTGTGTGTGTCCAGAATGTGTGTGTGTCCATTGTGTGTGTGTGTCCAGTGTGTGGGTGTGTTTGTCCAGTGTGTGTCCAGTGTGTGTGTGTGTGTGATCAGTGTGTGTGTGTCCTGTGTGTGTGTGTGTGTGTGTGTGTCCAGTGTGTGTTTTGTCCGGGTGTGTGTGTGTTCAGTGTGTTTGTTCAGTGTGTTGTGTGTGTGTGTGTGTGTGTACAATGTTTGTGTATCAAGTGTTTTTGTGTGTCCAGTGTGTGTCAGTGTGTGTGTCCAGTGTGTGTGTGTGTGTTCAGTATGTGTGTGTGTGTGTGTCCAGTGGTGTGTGTGTGTGTGTCCATTGTGTGTGTGTGTGTGTGTGTGTCAGTGTTACCATGGTTATTATTTACAGGGACACTGAGGAGTCAACATCATAAACCCTAACCCTGGATAGAGGGGCCCAGTGAATGTGGAGTGGAATGTGTTCAGGAGGGTCAGTGTGTCAGAGGAGACTCTGTAGAAGGACAGAGTGCCGGCTGGCCAGTCCAGATACACTCCTACTCTGTGGGAGCTGGAGGAGGGGACGTATATGGGAGTGTGGTTATTATTGTGCCTGGCAGAGTAACTGTTGTCATAGCAAACAGACTCCAGGACTTGTCATTGGATCCAATCTCACATTCATTACCCCCTCCTCTCCTGCTGATTCCTTTATATGCCACTCCTATATCAGCCCATCTCCCACTCCACTCTACCTCCCAGTAACAGCGCCCAGTCAGACCCTCTCTACACAGCACCTGTTGACAGCCCTCAAATCTCTCTGGGTGATCAGGATACGGCTGCTTCTCTCTCCTACATGTCACCTTTCTGTTCTCCTCAGACAGAGAGAGGAATCTGTTTACTGTGTTGTTTTAGGTCCAGTGTGAGATCACAGACATCTGATGGATGAAACCAGACACAATATTAGAAATCATCATAATTCCATTAGAATGTTAACTCACTTTTCACTAATTCATTTAATGTAGATGTTTCTAGGTATCAAAAGGAGAAGTTAAGGTAACTTGAGATTTGTTCAATGATAATATGTTATACTGTATATGTAATATAAAACACACTTATTCACATTAATTACACACACACACACACATCCTGAACACACACACACAAAACACACACACATCCTGAACACACACACACACACACATCCTGAACACACACACACAAACACACACATCCTGAACACACACACACACACACACACATCCTGAACACACACACAAACACACATCCTGAACACACACACACAAACACACACACACATCCTGAACACACACACACACACACACACAAACACACACATCCTGAACACACACACAAACACACACACATCCTGAACACACACACTACATCCTGAAGACACAAACACACACACATCCTGAACACACACACACACAAACACACACACACATCCTGAACAAACACACCACACACACACACACACATCCTGAACACAAACACACACACACACATCCTGAACACACACACACAACACACACAAACATCCTGAACACACACACACACAACACACACTGATACACACACACCTTCACACACACACACACACACACACACACACACACACACACACACAACAACACACACACACACACACACACATCCTGACACACACACAAACACTGAACATACACACACACACACACCTTCATGCATGCATGAACACACACACACACATTTCTAAAGTAACACGAACACGTCACACACACACACCACAGACACACACATTGTCAAAGCAACTCTTTGTAAACTTTGGTGTCCCTGATTTTGTGCTTCTGTGTAACTACAGCTGATATTTAATATGACCAAGTAAGTAATGATGGTGGTCTTTGACTTTGACTTCACTTGAATTAAGACTTATTCTTAGTCATATTCTTCACAGCAGTCAACACTCACATTTTTTCTAACTCCAGGTTTTCATTGTGTTCTCTCCACCATGTTTCCACGCACTGTAGCGGTAAGCAGAAGAACAGACAGTCATTGAGGGATACACCTGAACTCACACACACACACACACACACACACACACACACACACACACACACACACACACACACACACACACACACACACACACACACACACAGCAGAAGAACACACACACATATAACTCAGCATATAACTTTGTCCAAGTGTGTGTCCAGTTTTTTCTGTGTTGTGTGTGTGTGTGTGTGTGTGTGTGTGTGTGTGTGTGTGTGTGTCCAGTGTTTGTATGTGTGTGTGTGTGTCCAGTGTGTGTCCAGTGTATGTGTGTATGTCCAGTTTGTGTTTTTCCAGTGTGAGTTCAGTGTGTGTGCACACACACCCACACATACACACACACACACACACACACACACACACACACTGGACCAACACAAACACACACACACACACACACATACACACACACACACACACACACACACTGGACCAACACAAACACACACACACACACACACACACACACACACACACACACACACACACACACAACACACACACACACACACACACACACACACACACAACCACACCACACACACACACACACACACACACACACAGTCTTTTTATAACTTAGTCCAAGTGGTGGTCAGAATGTTTGTCTTAACTAGCCTGATAACTCCAACATGTCTGATATGAACATTGACATAAAACCCTCTACATACTTGAGTTTCTCCAGTCTGCAGTGTGGATCCTCCAGTCCAGCAGAGAGCAGTCTGACTCCTGAGTCTCCTGGGTGATTGTAGCTCAGGTCCAGCTCTCTCAGGTGTGAGGGGTTTGACTTCAGAGCTGAGACCAGAGAGAGCACAGCCTTCCTCTGTGACTAGACAAGGCCTGACAGCCTGCAAAGAGTCAATCATATTAAAACCACACTGCTATTCTTTGGTGGTGAAAATAGTGGCAGTATATTTTTTCTGCATATTAAGATATATCAGTGTCCTGAAACCTGCCATATCTATTCATATACAGTACCAGTCAAAAGTTTGAACACACCTATTCATTCAAGTTTTTGTTTTGTTGTTTTAAAACTATTTTTTACATTGTAGAATAATAGTGAAGACATCAAAACTATGAAATAACACATATGGAATCATTTAGTAACCAAAAAAGTGTTAAACAAATCAAAATATATTTGAGATTTGAGATTCTTCAAATAGCCACCCTTTGCCTTGATGACAGCTTTGCACACTCTTGGCATTCTTTCAACCAGCTTCATGAGGTAGTCACCTGGAATGCATTTCAATTTAACAGGTGTGCCTTCTTAAAAGTTAATTTGTGGAATTTTTTCCTTCTTAATGTGTTTTGAGCCAATCAGTTTGTGTTGTGACAAGGTAGGGGGGGTATTACAGAAGATAGCCCTATTTGGTAAAATACCAAGTCCATATTATGCCAAGAACAGCTCAATAAGCAAAGAGAAACGACAGTCCATCATTACTTTAAGACATGACGGTCAGCCAATACGGAACATTTCAAGAACTTTGAACGTTTTTCTTCAAGAGCAGTCGCAAAAAACATTAAGTGCTATGATGAAACTGGCTCTCATGAGAGGACCGCCACAGGAATGGAAGACCCAGAGTTACCTCTGCTGCAGAGGATAAGTTCATTAGAGTTACCAGCCTCAGAAATTGCAGCCCAATAAAATGCTTCACAGAGTTCAAGTCACAGACACATCTCAACATCAACTGTTCAGAGGAGACTGTGTGAATCAGGCCTTCATGGTCGAATTGCTGCAAATAAATCACTACTAAAGGACACCAATAAGAAGAAGAGACTTGCTTTGGGCCAAGAAACACGAGTAATGGACAATAGACCGGTGGAAATGTGTCTCCTTTGGTCTGGAGTCAAAATTTGAGATTTTTGGTTCCAACTGCTGTGTCTTTGTGAGAAGCGGTGTGGGTGGAACGGATGATCTCGGCATGTGTAGTTCCCACCGTAAAGCATGGAGGAGGAGGTGTTTATGGTGTGGGGGTGCTTTGCTGGTGACACTGTTTTGTGATTTATTTAGAATTCAAGGCACACTTAACCAGCATGGCTACCACAGCATTCTGCAGCGATACGCCATCCCATCTGGTTTGGGCTTAGTGGGACTATCATTTGTTTTTCAACAGGACAATGACCCAACACACTTCCAGGCTGTGTAAGGGCTATTCTACCAAGAAGGAGAGTGATGGAGTGCTGCACCAGATGACCTGGCCTCCACAATCACCCGACCTCAACCCAATTGAGATGGTTTGGGATGAGTCGGACGGCAGAGTGAAGGAAAAGCAGCCAACAAGTGCTCAGCATATGTGGGAACTCCTTCAAGACTGTTGGCAAAGCATTCCAGGTGAAGCTGGTTGAGAGAATGCCAAGAGTGTGCAAAGCTGTCATCAAGGCAAAGTGTGGTTATTTGAAGAATTTCGTTTAACACTTTCTTGGTTACTACATGATTCCAGATGTGTTATTTCATAGTTTTGATGTCTTCACTATTATTCTACAAAGTAAAAAATAGTAAAAATAAAGAAAAACCCTTGAATGAGTAGGTGTGTCCAAACATTTGACTGGTACTGTATATACATGAATGAATGCATCATTATTAACAGTAGATAACATGTTTCTAAACACTACTAAATTAATCTTTGTGTGTGTCTGTGTGTGTGTGTGTCCATTGTGTGTCCAGTGTGTGTCCTGTATGTGTGTGTCCTGTGTGTGTTCATTGTGTGATACAGGAATACTGACCTCAGAGTCTCCAGTTTACAGTGGGGATTCCCCAGTCCAGCAGAGAGCAGCTTCACTCCTGAATCCTTCAGGTCATTGTTACTCAGATCCAGCTCTCTCAGGTGTGAGGGGTTTGACGTCAGAGCTGAGACCAGAGAAGCACAGCCTTCCTCTGTGACTAGACAGCCTGACAGCCTGCAAAGAGTCAAATCATAAAAAAATCTCACTGCTATTCTTTGGTGGTGAAAATACTGGCAGTATATTTTTTCAAAATGTTCAGATACATCAGTGTCCTGAAACCTGCCATATCTATTCATATATTAATGTATCATTATTAGAAATAACAAATTATCAAAGTATTGCTTGTAGATAGAAACATGTATAGTACAAATATTTGAGTTGACTGACCAAAGCAGTTTAAAAAGCAGTATGAGTCAAAAGACAGACAGTGAGGTATCAGATTTAGATTGTATTGAGTATACAGTCCACACCATATCTATTTTGACAGTGAAGATAACATTTTAAATGTGTCTCTGTACTCCAGCATTTGGGATTTGAGATCAAATGTTATGAGGTGACAGTATATAATGTCACCTTTTATTTGAGGGTATTTTAATACATATCTGTTTCAACATTTAGAAATGAAAGCACTTTATGTATCTAGTCCCCCCATTTGAAGAAGTCATAAGTATTCTAACAAATGTACTTATAGTGTATTAAAGTAGTCAAAAGTTGAGTATTTGGTTGTAAACTGGTTGGTTGCATTTGCAGTTTGTTTTGGTTGTGTTTTGGGTTATGTTTTGCCCAATAGTAACTGAATGGTGGATGATGACTGGAGTAATTTTCTGTCTAAGTGAGTAGATAACATGTTTCTAAACACTACTAAATTAATCCTGATGATGACATGAGTAAGAAAAAATCATGAATGAATCATGAATAATAATGAGTGAGAAAGTTACAGAGGCTACAACAAACATGCTAACCTCTCACCATTACCAATAACAGAGGGGGTGTGATCCTTGTTCCTCTGTAACTTTCTCATTCATCATCATTCACGATTCATTCATGATTATTCATAATCATGGTAGCATCCACATGAATGTAGAAGTGTTCAGAAACATCTTTCTATTCTTACTGACAATACAAGTGAAGTGACTCCAAAATGACAGGACATTATTCACCATTCAGTTTCTATTGGAAAAACATCATCCAAAACACAACCAAGACAAACTGCAAATGTATTCAACAAGTTTGTAGAATCACAAGCTTGATGTAATCACTGCAGGCAAAGTATATTGGACCAAACACTAAACTTTGGACTAAATTAATTTGTCCAAATAATAAAATACTTTTTCAAATGGGAGAACTAGATACATTAAGTGCTTTCATTTCTAAATGGTAAAATATATATGAATTTCCTCAAATAAAAGGTGACATTCTGTACTGTTGCCTAATATGAATCATTCTATCCCAAATCCAAAATGCTGGAGCATAGCACCAAATGTAAAACTGTAAACTTCACTGTCCAAACACATATGGTGTGGACTATGTGTGCCTGGTAAACACATGTGGATCTGGTGAACAGTTATCACTTGTTGACCAACTACAGGAATACTGACCTCAGAGTCTCCAGTTTACAGTGGGGATTCCCCAGTCCAGCAGAGAGCAGCTTCACTCCTGAATCCTTCAGGTCATTGTTACTCAGATCCAGCTCTCTCAGGTGTGAGGGGTTTGACTTCAGAGCTGAGACCAGAGAAGCACAGCCTTCCTCTGTGACTAGACAGCCTGACAGCCTGCAAAGAGATCATCATGATTTCACAAACACACTGACATGGCAGATGCATTTGGTTTATTCTCTTAAACAACATATCGATTCATCTTCTGTCTCCTAGAATTGTATGGTCATACTGTTATACTAATATGAACATCAATGCATTTATTCTATTCTCTTATTTATTCTGATTCAATATGTTTTCAATATATATTATATACATATTATAATATATTTTTCTCTAATAGGAATATTTCTTCCTGATGATTAGTACTTAAATGTCATTTTATGTACTCACAGAGCAGCTCTGGAGGCTTTGACCACTGGCAGCAGCCTCAGAAGACCTTCCTCTGATCTGGAGTATTTCTTCAGGTCAAACACATCCAGCTCCTTTTCTGAAGTCAGCAACACAAAGACCAGACAGAGCTGACCACTGTGCAGGTGTCAGTTCTTCTTCTGAGAGACTTCCTGAGCTCAGGTAGCTTTGGATCTCCTCCACTAGAGAATGGTCATTCAGTTCATTCAGACAGTGGAACAGATTGATGCACCTCTCTGGAGAGGGATTCTCCCTGATCTTCTCCTTGATGTACTTGACTGTTTCTTCATGGCTCTGTGAGCTGCTTCTTGTCTTTGTCAGTAGACCTCGTAAGTGCTTCTGATTGGACTCCAGTGAGAGGCCCAGAAGGAAGCGGAGGAAAAGGTCCAGGTTTCCTGTCTCACTTTGTAAGGCTTTATCCACAGCACTCTTGAAGACTGTAACTTCAGGCTTGTAGTATCTGAACAGCGCAAAAAAAGTAGCTGAACATTGATTGAGGTTTGGCCATTAGATTCTCATTGTTGTTGATGAATGAGAGGAACACATATACAGCAGCCAGAAACTCCTGAATGCTCAGATGCACGAAGCAGTACACCTTGTCCTGGTACAGCACACATTCCTCTTTAAAGATCTGTGTGCACAATCCTGAGTACACTGAGGCTTCATTGACATCAATGCCAGCCTCTTTCAGGTCTTCATCATAGAAAATCAGATTGCCATTCACAAGGTGTTGAAAAGCCAGTTTTCCCAGTGACAGAATACTCTCTTTATTCCAGTGTGGACCTGTCTCTTCTTTCCCCAAGATACTTTTCATTCTTCTGTTTGGTATGAAACACCACAAGGTGTGAGTACATCTCAGTCAGAGTCTTGGGCATCTCTTCTCTCTTATGTTTCAGCATGTGTTCAAGGACTGTTGCAGAAATCCAACAGAAGACTGGAATGTGGCACATGATGTGGAGGCTCCTTGATGTCTTCATGTGTGAGATGATTCTGCTGGCCAGGTTCTGATCACTGAATCTCTTCCTGAAGTACTCCTCCTTCTGTGGGTCATTGAACCCTCGTACCTCTGTCACCTGGTCAACACACACTGAAGGGATCTGATTGGCTGCTGCAGGTCGGGTAGTTACCCAGAGGAGAGCAGAGGGAAGCAGATTTCCCTTGATGAGATTTGTCAGCAGAACATCCACTGAGGTTGACTCTGTGACGTCACAACAGATCTTGTTCTTCTGGAAGTCTAGGGGCAGTCGGCACTCATCCAGACCATCAAAGATGAACAGAACTTTGTACTTGTCGTAGTTGGAGATTCTTGATTATTTGGTTTCCATTGAGAAGTGATTGAGAAGTTCAATCAAAGTGTGTTTTTTTCCTGTTCATCAAATTCAGCTCCCGAAAAGGGAATGAAAATACAAATTGGACATCCTGATTTGCTTTTCCTTCAGCCCAGTCCAGAATGAACTTCTGCACAGAGACTGTTTTTCCAATGCCAGCGACTCCCTTTGTCAGCACAGTTCTGATAAGTTTGTCTTGTCCAGTTAAGGGTTTGAAGATGTCGTTACATTTGATTGCAGTCTCTGGTCTTGCTTGTTTCCTGGTTGTTGTCTCAATCTGTCTCAGCTCATGTTCATTATTGACCTCTCCTGTTCCACCCTCTGTGATGTAGAGCTCTGTGTAGATCTTATTGAGAAGTGTTGGGTTTCCTTGTTTAGCGATCCCCTCAAATACACATTGAAACTTCTTCTTTAGATTAGATTTGAGTTCACGTTGGCAAATCACAGCAAGCTCATCTGAATGAAGAAATAACACAGAGGATATTAATATTACGTCTGTTTTAATGCCGAAAGTATTGTGGGACTGTGTTTTAAAGTTGTACATCATAATAATGTATTCTCTTAACTAACTGTATAAATGTTTTCATAATGCATTACAGACTGGAGTGACTGATGATATTCTTATTGATGGATGGTATTATTAACACTCTCTCTCTCTCTCTCTCTCTCTCTCTCTCTCTCTCTCAACACAACACAACACAACACACAACACATCCCTGCTGCTACTTGATGAGGTCACTAGTGTTGTGTTAAGGCTGCTACAATATCATTGAGTTACACAGCTACTTTAGCTGTACTTTAGCTACAGCTTTTTAAATGTTCTAAAACCGCATTCAACATGAGGCAGACAGCTCTTACTTTTCTCCAGTGTGTCAGCAAGCTCCTTCTGGTTAATTTTCCTCAGGACGTGCAGTGTGATCTTCAGAGCCCCCTCTCTGGCACTGCTCTCATGCTTCTCATCTTCAGCATCCACCACTTCTTATCCTGTTTCTGACTCTCAAAGCTTTCTGGGAGTTCTGGACTAAGAATCCTCTTGAACATCTTCAGCTCGTTCTTCACAAATGTCATAATATTCTCTTCAAGCAACTGAAATAAATCAAGTAAATAAGTTAAGCAAGAGACTAAATGCTTTTCTCATTTAACACATTAATGAATGATTGACAGATCAACTTTACTTGAGGTAAACAAAAACAAATGTACATAACAGGACCACATACACTGAATATGGAGGCCAGGTCTGTTTGATGACTCTGGGGAAGACTGACCACTGAGCATCTCTGACTCTGATCTCTCCTGTTGGTTTCTGGGGACAAAACATGAGATTCCTCATCCAGGGAGTGCACACACACACACACACACAAACACACACACACACACACACACACACACACACACACACACACACACACACACCACACACACACACACACACACACACAGAGAGAGAGAGGGAATGTTTGTGTTAGTTTAACATTGTTTCAGGACTATGAAAATGGAAAAAAGGATTAGCCTATGGATTATGAAAACAACAAAAATAAATGTGAAAATGGGAGAGGAGAAATGACTAGAGACAGTGTTGTTTAACTCACTGACCATGACCCATGAGTTCTTCTTACCTTTGTTCACTAGAAAAGTCTCCCTCTCCAAAGTATAAAGGAGGTCTCATAGACCAGTCACTCTTCATGGACACACAGCTGGGTACAGGGGAGGCTGGTCTCTCCTGCTTGATTGGGCTTCAACACAACAGAGACAAACATTACATCTCTCATCTACTCTGAGCTCAGACGGGGAAACATAAGAACAATTTAATTCCAAAACGCTACATATCCATTTTCATAAAGGTTGGTAAAGTAGCTTACAACCTTTACCAGTTCCACAACAACCATGGTCTCACTTAAGTGTTGATTTTCTAACTGATCTTCCCCTCTCCCAAGGTAACACCACCATCCTGGTCGTTGTGGACCACTTTTCTAAAGCCTGCCGCCTCCTTCCTCTGCCCAGTCTCCCCACGGCCCTGCAGACTGCGGAGGCCCTGTTTACACACGTCTTCTGGCACTACGGGGTACCAGAGGATATAGTGTCTGACCGGGGTCTGGGGGTCTCGGTCAGCCTGACCTCTGGGTTCCACCCCGAAAGTAATGGGCAGGTGGAACGGGTAAATCAGGACGTGGGTAGGTTCCTGCGGTCCTACTGTACTGGCCGGGGGAGTGGTCGGTGTTCTTACCGTGGGCAGAATATGCCCAGAACTCTCTCCGCCACTCCTCCACTAACCTAACTCCTTTCCAGTGTGTTCTAGGTTACCAACCGGTTCTGGCACCGTGGCACCAGAGCCAGACCAAGGCTCCTGCGGTGGATGACTGGTTTCGGCGCGCAGAGAAGACGTGGGATGCTGCCCACATTCACCTCCAACGCGCCGTGCGTCGTCGGAAGGCCAACGCTGACCGCCACCGCAGTGAGGCCCCGGTCTTCGTACCGGGTGATCGGGTCTGGCTCTCGACCCGGAATCTGCCTCTCCGCCTGCCCTGCCGGAAGCTGAGCCTGCGGTTTGTGGGGCCGTTCAAAGTCCTGAGGAGAGTCAACGAGGTCACTTATAGGTTATTACTTCCCCCTGATTACCGCATTAACCCCTCGTTTCATGTGTCTCTCCTCAGGCCAGTGGTAGCTGGTCCGCTCCAGGAGTCTGAGGTGCGGGAGGTCCCTCCACCTCCTCTGGACATCGAGGGTGCCCCGGCGTACTCTGTCCGTTCCATCCTGGATTCGATGCATCGGGTGGGGGGCCTTCAGTACCTCGTGGAGTGGGAGGGGTACGGTCCAGAGGAACGATGCTGGGTCCCGGTGAGGGATATCCTCGATCCCTCCATGTTACGGGATTTCCACCGTCACCATCCGGCTCGCCCTGCTCCGCGATCTCCTGGCTGTCCTCGAGGCCGGGGTCGGCGCGCTGCTGGAGCCGCGCGTCATGGAGTGGGTACTGTCACGACTTCCGCCGAGGCTGCCTCCCCTCCTTGTTCGGGCAGGATTCGGCGTTCGGCGTCACCGGCTTACTAGCTACTGCCGATCCATTTATCATTACTCCATTTGTCTTGTCTTCAATCACACACTCCTGGTCCTTATTCCCTCATTAGTCATTGTATAAGTGTTCCCTCTGCTTCCTTGTCTGTGTGGGTGATTGTTTATTGTGGAGGTTAGTGAAGCTCGGTGGAGCTCGTGTATTTCCCGTGTGCCTGGATTTTTTTGTTGTTATTCTGTCTCTCACTGTTCAAATAAACCTACCATTAAAATTATAGACTGATCATTTCTTTGTCAGTGGGCAAACGTACAAAATCAGCAGGGAATCAAATACTTTTTTCCCTCACTGTATCTATAAGCTGGAAGTAGAGGCCTAAGCATTGTTGTTCACTAGTTTACTCCAATTAGGGAAGGGGTATATATTTTTAAAAGGATATATATATATTTTTAAAAGGATATATATATATTTTTAAAGGATATATATATATATATATATATATATATATATATATATATATATATATATATATAAATTTGCCAAAAAATATATATGGGGGATTGGAAGTGATTCAGACAATTACATTGATGGAAGTTACAATCTATCTGCAATATTAAAGCTGATCTACCCCCTTAAAAAATATAACAAATGTTCATCATTAGAATCTTCGTAGGAGCATTGTTAAATCTCTGAGCTGTTTCAAAAAACCATTGTTATTAACGTTGCACTTGGAAACGCTCGTATTCTAACACCTGCCTCAGACCACTTGTAGAACAGCCAAGTGCGTCGTTAGATGCTTTTTTGCCCTCCCGCGTCACTTTATATACAGAAGATCTCCGCTAAACAAAGAAACACATAGTTTATCCGTCTCTTTGTGACCGCAGATAAATTCAGAACAAAGTTGACATACAAATACAAAGTTGCCAATGTCTTTGCAGTTGATACAACAAGCAATGTATAAAATGATGCTTCAAATGAAAACCGAGATGACTGCATTAAAATATAAACAGTAGGCTATAGTCCTATTTCAATCGTATTGAAATACACTTCATGTTCAATCAATTGAGTTTATATTTTGCTACTTGCATCCGGTGGGGGGCCGTCAGTACCTCGTGGAGTGGGAGGGGTACGGTCCAGAGGAACGATGCTGGGTCCCGGTGAGGGATATCCTCGATCCCTCCATGTTACGGGATTTCCACCCTCAAATAAAACTGTGAAGGACCTCGGCGTTACTCTTGACCCTGATCTCTCTTTTGACGAACATATCAAGACTGTTTCAAGGACAGCTTTTTTCCATCTACGTAACATTGCAAAAATCAGAAAATTTTCTGTCCAAAAATGATGCAGAAAAATTAATCCATGCATTTGTTACTTCTAGGTTAGACTACTGCAATGCTCTATTTTCCGGCTACCCGGATAAAGCACTAAATAAACTTCAGTTAGTGCTAAATACGGCTGCTAGAATCCTGACTAGAACCAAGAAATTTGATCATATTACTCCAGTGCTAGCTTCCCTACACTGGCTTCCTGTTAAGGCAAGGGCTGATTTCAAGGTTTTACTGTTAACCTATAAAGCGTTACATGGGCTTGCTCCTACCTATCTTTCCGAGTTGGTCCTGCCGTACATACCAATACGTACGCTACGGTCACAAGACGCAGGCCTCCTAATTGTCCCTAGAATTTCTAAGCAAACAGCGGGAGGCAGGGCTTTCTCCTATAGATCTCCATTTTTATGGAACAGTCTGCCTACCCATGTGAGAGACGCAGACTCGGTCTCAACCTTTAAGTCTTTACTGAAGACTTGTCTCTTCAGTAGGTCATATGATTGAGTGTAGTCTGGCCCAGGAGTGTGAAGGTGAACGGAAAGGCTGGAGCAACGAACAGCCCTTGCTGTCTCTGCCAGGCCGGTTCCCCTCTCCACTGGGGTTCTCTGCCTCTAACCCTGTTGCAGGGGCTGAGTCACTGGCTTGCTGGTGCTCTTTCATGCCGTCCTGGGAGGGGTGCGTCACTTGAGTGGGTTGAGTTACTGACGTGATCTTCCTGTCTGGGTTGGCGCCCCCCCCCTTGGTTTGTGCTGTGGTGGAGACCTCTGTGGGCTATACTCGGCCTTGTCTCAGGATTGTAAGTTGGTGGTTGGGGATATCCCTCTAGTGGTGCGGGGGCTGTGCTTTGGCAGAGTGGGGTGGGGTTATATCCTTCCTGTTTGGCCCTGTCCGGGGGTTTCTTCGGATGGGGCCACAGTGTCTCCGGACCGCTCCTGTCTCAGCCTCCAGTATTTATGCTGCAGTAGTTTATGTGTCGGGGGGGCTGGGGTTAGTTGGTTATACCTGGAGTACTTCTCCTGTCTTATCCAGTGTCCTGTGTGAATTTAAGTATGCTCTCTCTAATTCTCTCGTTTCTCTCTTTCTCTCTGAGAACCTGAGCCCTAGGACCATACGTCAGGACTACCGGGCATGATGACACCTTGCTGTCCCCAGTCCGCCTGGCCTTGCTGCTATTCCAGTTTCAACTGTTCTGCCTGCGGCTACGAAAACCCCTACCTGTCCCCAGACCTGCTGTTTTCAACTCTTAATGATCGGCTATGAAAAGCCAACTGAGAGACCTGAGCCCTAGGACCATACGTCGGGGACTACCGGCCGTGGTGACTCCTTGCTGTCCCCAGTCCGCCTGGCCTTGCTGCTATTCCAGTTTCAAAACTGTTCTGCCTGCGGTTATGGAACCCCTACTAGTCCCAGACCTGCTGTTTTCAACTCTTATTAAGGATCGGCTATGAAAAGCCAACTGAGATTTTTAATTCCTGATTATTATTTGACCATGCTTGTCCACTTATGAACATTTTTGAACATCTTGGCATGTTCTGTATACTCGTCCACCCGCGACAGCCAGATCGAGGACTGGCCACCCCTCATATCCTGGTTCCTCTCTAGTTTCTCTTCCTAGGTTTTTCGCCTTTTCTAGGGAGTTTTTTCCTAGCCCACCGGTGCTTCTACACCTGCCTTCTAGCTGTTTGTGTTTTAGGCTGGGTTTCTGTACAGCACTTCGAGATAGTTAGCTGATTTAAGAGGGCTGATATAAAATGAAAATTGATTGATTGATGGATACTTGTAGGGTTATCTGTAATTTTGTCTCACTCTATTTCATGTGTAGCCTAACATGTCTGAAAATGATGTGCCAAATCTGTGATTTAGTGCATTTTATTGGTGGGGTAGCTATAAGCCGCTCAATCTCCCTAGAACCTGATCCGTGGTCGTTACTGTGAAATAATTATAATGTTAAGGCAAGATTTCTTGAATGGAAAAAAGGGGAACCCCCCCATGAGCCATGGTTTGGTGGTTTGAGAACTCAAGAAGTAAACAATGACTTCGCTTACTTGTTAATTTTTCTAATTGTTCTGAACTAGTATAGTTTACCATTTAACGTTCTTACTACAACTTCATGAAAAGGGGACAAACTCCAATCGTTTTCATGTTTGTCAAAAACAACTTTATATCAAAGTAGTGATTTCACGGGCTGCACATGTGCTGTCAGTCGGCACGAGACACAACACTTTTGCGCCGATGACGTGTGTCTCGCCAATGAGGCTTCAAATCAAATTTTTTTTATTTCTCACATGCGCCGATCAAGAGGTGGTAACTTTTGCCGTGAAATGTCTTACCTTATGAACACTTTTCCCAACAATGCGGTTAAGAAAGTAACAAAGTTAGCTAAATAAAAAAAAGTACATAGTAACACAATACTATAACAATAATGAGGCCTATAAGGAAAAGTACCTAGTACTGAGTCAATGTGCATGGTACCAGGTAGTTTGAGGTATTAACTAGACTTATATACCAGGAGTAACCAGTACTGAGTCAATGTGGCAGGGGTACCAGGTTAGTTGAGGTAATAACTAGACTATATACACGGAGATAACAGTACTGAATTCAATGTGCAGGGGTACCACGGAAGTTGAGGGTAATACTAGACCTATATGCAAGGAGTATCTAGTAACTTGATTCAATGTGCGAAGGGGTATTCCAGGAAGTTGAGGTAATAACTAGACTATAGTCAAGGAGTAACAGTACTGAGTCAAATGTGTCAGGGTACCAGGTAGTTGAGGTAATTACCTAGACTATATACAAGGGAGTAACCAGTACTGAGTCAATGTGGCAGGGATACCAGGTAGTTGAGGTAATGGAGGTAATATTTACAAATGGAGGTAGGTGTAAGAAGTGACTAGACAACTTTGGCTAGAGATTTACAATCTCCCTCATCCAGGAGTGTACACCAAGACACAACACAACACACACACACACACACACGGGGAAGGAATGTTTTTGTTTTTTTAAATTTTGGGTTTCAGGACTTAAAAAGGGAAAAAAAAAGGATTACCCTATGGATTAAAAAAAACAAAAAATGAAAGGGGAAAAAAGGGGAGAGGAGAAAATGACTAAGACGTGTTTTTTAAACTCACTGACCATGACAATGATTTCTTTTTTACCTTTGTTCATAAAAAAGTCTCCCTTTAAAGTGAAAAAGGGGGCTCTTTGGGGGGGCCCAATCACTTTTCAGGGAAACACACAGCGGGGTAAAAGGGGAGGGGTCCTCCTCCCTTGATTGGGCTTCAACAAAACAGAGAAAAACCATTCACTCTCATCTACCCCTGGCTCAATGGGGAAACATACAAAGTTTCTTTCCCAAAAACCTTCATACCCGGAAGGAGTTTAGTGGTTAAGACTTTGTGCCAGAAAACCAAAAGGTTTCGCGGGTTTCAATCCCCGAGACAAATGGGTTTAAAAGATCTGCGATGGGGCCCTTTGGGAAAGGGCACAACCCAAATTTCAAAATGTAAGCGTCTGGATGGGGGTTTCGTTTAAATGACAAAAAATTAATAAAAAAATTCAGAAATTTTGGTCAATTAGCTTTATGTTTAAAGAAATTATTTAACCACTACAAGGTTTTATAAAGGTGTCTAAAGTGTTTTAATTTTCCCACTTTAAAATGTCAAGACTTTTTGCCCTAATGAAAAATGTACCAACCCCAAACAACACATTTCCTTTAAATTTATAATCCACATAATAATGCACTTTTTCCTTTTCGGCGGATTTTTTTTCCCGCTTTTAAAAAACCTGGGTAAAATTTAAAGATTTTCTTTTTAAAAAAAAAAAAAAATTTCTTTAATTTTATAATAGCTGGGTGGGACAACCCAACATATCCAGTCAAATAAAAAGGCCCAACGAACTCCTTTCCCAGCTAAACAATGGATATAAAGCTTTTGGGGGCGGGAAAAAAAAAATCTTTTCATTCACTCTAAACTAAAACAGTTTTTAGGGAAGGAAACCAAAAAAGCAAAATTTTTTAATAAAAAAAACACAAATGTGATTTTTTTTTTATGGGGTTTTTTGGGAATTTTAATTTTTTAAACAATATTGCACCCTCACCTCTTATTTTTGGGGTTTTCATGCCCCCCAGAGAGACTCATTTTGGGGCGGGGGACCCCCCCCCTCTCTCTCCCCAAGGACCATTTGAGCACGGGGACCCCTAAACAGAATCCCATTTTGGGTTTGCCCGTTAACCCCAGTGCAACAAAATTATTGAATGTTAAATTTGTTCCTTTGATTCATTTCTCTTCGAAATAAAAAATTTTCAAACAGACAAAATCCAAACATTTCCGGTGTTTTAAAGGGCAATTACTTTTTGAGCCCAAGACTCCTAAAAAACCCACCAAAAAGGGCCCCTAAAAAACTGGGCCAAAACTAGCCCCATGGGCCCTACTTTTAAATTTCAGACAGCCTCCATTTAGCCGGGGCAACGTAGGAAAGATTTTAAGTAAATGATTTAGCAGTTTCTTATTTCCCAAATTGCAAGAATTTTTTTAAACATAAATAGCAATACAAATTTTGAGGTAAAAAGTGCTTCTGTCCCCGTACCTGCGGGAAAAGGCTACTGAGGATGGGGTCGAAATTTCAATCTGAATAAATATTAAAACATGGATAAAACAAAATGGGTTTCCATGTTTTTGTCAACAACACCCCGGTTTTTTTTTTCCCTGACCCAAATCTGGCGGGACTTTTAACCTTCAATCTAATGATTCTCCCATCTGATCAGCAATAGAACTGTGCCCATGGTGCCCAATTGAAATTCCAATTGAATGAACTAAACAGGGCCCCTTAAAAATTTCCAAATAACACAAGGCTAAAACAACAAAAAAACTAAAATTTATGGGTTTACTTTAATGAAAATGATAATACCACCTCAAACATGTGGGCCTCCTGATTATTTTCCCCCTTGAAAACTGCTGTCTGTCAGCAACTCAGCTCAAGCAGCCCGTTTTTCTAACTAGTAATAAACCCCATTCCAGGTATTCATTCTTTCTCTGCCTTTAGAATAGAATTTTTTATTTAAAAAAACTTAGAAATACTCACCCTTTTTTTTTGTTCTCTCCATATAGGGGTTTTTTCCCGCTCTGTCGTTTTCAAAAAGGATTTCCCGTACAAAAAAACACATTTTTCTTTTGTTTCACTCACCCTTTCCCCCACCCCGATAAAAAAGGTTTTATTTGGGATCTTTTCCCCTAGATGGCAGTAAAAACCTGCTGTAAAGACTTTTCAACAGAAGTGTTCGGGTTTTTTGGTCCCGGTGACTCCCGGGAAATGTCCCAGAGGAGTTTCTGGGCCCCAGGGTCAGTCCCCCTTTTCCATGTAATTTTTTCCTTAGATTGTTTTTTTCTCATGCTCTTTATTTTTCATATACCCCGGGGGAAACCTGTAACTGTATTTAAAAACACCTTGGGTTTTTTAAACCCTTTTTTGTTTCTCATGGTTTCTTCAATTTGGGCCCGGGCCATGCCAATTCTTTCAAACAGTAAAGCCCAGCCCCACTCAGAGCTTATGCATCTAATGCTTCCCAAATACTCCCGAGTTGTTTTAAACAAAAACCCATCTTATCCAAGTATTTGCTTATTTTTAAGATTAAAACCCGAGAGGATCACCTGTTTTTGGTGTCATAAATGCATCAAAAAAAGGTTTTTGAGGTCCTCAACAATGCTATTCTGTCCCCTTGCTGGGATGGGAGTGGTTTTTTTCCCGATTTTCAAAAAAAAAAGACAGATGTTTTTTAGACCCTTTAAATTGATTCTCCCCCGTTTTATCCCCTGTGGCTTGAACATATTCCCTCTGGCAGACCTTCTACAAACGCCATGTCATCTTCAAAGGGATAATTCCCCGTCCAAAATTTATCAGAAAGGGGAAATTTTAAACTAAGTGGCGCTTAAAAACTCTGTGGTTTTTTTTGATGTGAGACCGATGAAATTTAAAAAATCTATTTGGGGTTTTCCCCCACCCATTTAATCCCCAGGTAATTGAAAAAGGGTTTATGTGGGGATGAGGCCAATGTGGGGATAGTTTGGACACAGAGAAAGAATGCCCGTTTCAAAGTGGACCCTTTAAGAGAGTTTGGGATTCTTCAGAAAAATTTTGGGGAAACCCTTTGGGAAGATGGGATGGAATCATGGGGTCAATTTGGGAAACCCAGCCACTTTCAGAACATTCCCAAGGGAACCGGGCTTCCACAGCCAAACCAAAAAAAAATTTTCCCCAAAAGCGCAAAAAAATGAAAAGTATTAGGTTGAGGCTAAAAAAAACCTATCCCATTTTCCAGACAACCCCCTTTCCTCCTAATTTGTATTTTTTGGTTGTTTCCCTAAGAAGCAGAGCTTGTCAGGAAAGGGGAAGTGTCTGTCTCTTATTTAAAATTGGGGTTCTGCAGTCCCCAAAATTTAGTGTTTTACTCAGATAATATGATGCTCCAAATGGGGGATTAAATTATTCTTCCATGTCAACCCCAAAATTTGGGCCCAATTGAGGTTCCCTAAGAGAGCCTATCTGGGCAGGTTTTTAAAGGCTTCTTGCTTTAAATTTCATGTTAAAGGGGGTTTTAAACCTCCCTTCTAAGTCTTTTCCTGTAATCTTTGCTTTGTTTTTATCCTCGCCTTTTAAAGTCCAAATGAATCATTTTGTCTATGTTTAAAGGTTTTAGGGGAGGTATGGGCAGTGGGAAAAAATGCTGATGAGTAATTCGTTTTTGGAGCTTTAAAACCCTCCTTTAAAAACAGGGGCCTACCCCCCAATGAGAAAGTTTTGCTTGGCCCAGTTTTTTCAATGGAGGGGAATTTTGTTCAAACCCGGATTGATTGATTTATTTATTGCCCGCAAATACATTCATTCAACCCCTTCAGGTTTTTATTTGGGAAAAAAAATAAAAGGGAATACACAGAACACACATAATCAAACTGGGAAAGATGATTTATTCACTATTCAGTTAGTATTTGGGTTGACAAAGGAGGACACAGAACACACTATAATCCACTGTAAATACTTTCCAAAAAATTTATAAAGGGTAAACCCGTTAGTAATCCTAGCGGCTTTAAAAAATTGTCTTTCCTTTTGGGTTTTTGGAAAAACAGAGGACAGAACAAACCCCCCCCCAATACACCAACCTGAAAGACATCAATTAGACACAAACACAACCTTTAAAAAAAATGGTTTTTCAATATCAAATGCATTAACTAATCGATCTGTTTTATTTATTCTTTTTTTGGGCAATCGAACAAAATCTACATTTGGGTCATTTTGGGGTGTGTGTTGTGTGTTGTTGTCTGTTTTACCCGTTCGTGGTGGTTTATACATTTTTCTATCAAGCTCACACTCCCAAAATCTCCCCTTCCAAACCCCTTAAATGGACAGGGGGGAGGAAACCAGGTACTAACGGGGAGAAGGGTGGAAGGAGATGGGGAGAAGTAAAATCTTTGGGTTTTAAAAGACTACAATTTTTCAATATTTAGTTTTAGCTAGCTAAAGTTTTGCTAAAATTTTCAGTAAATTTAAATAGCTAGCTACGTTCCCAAGTTAGCTAAAAAGTACCAACATTTTTAAACAATACCAGCTAACATTACAGGGTATTGCTGGCTAGCTAAAGAAAAACCAAAAGTACAAATCATGTATTTTTTTTTTAGTTATTTATAGTAGTTTTGGGTGAAATTTTTATCTTACTACGAAAACTAAGGTTCACTCCCTTTCAAGTCAATCCCTTGCAAGTCATCTCTTCTGGTCGGTTTCTCCAACCACCGCGCGCTTTCCCCCTTCCAGTTGGTTTTTTTACCAACGGTCTCAATTTTAATTCTGCCCTGGAGCGCCCTTTACTCACGAGGGCGCTGCTGGGTTTTCCCAAAAAGAACCCCCCCTTTTTTAAAAGGGTTCTTCCAAAAAACCCCTGAAGTCTACAACGGTTTCCCAAAAACGAGTGAGGCAGAAAATAGGGTTGGGAAATTTTAAACTTAAGGGATAAATTTTTTTCCTTTTTATTATCCTAAAGGGTCCACAGGAAACTTTTCTTTTAAGAGTGTAGTTTATTTTTCTCATTTATCTGCAAAAAACCCTGCCTTCCGAGGGTTTAAAAGGGGGGTTTGGGCCCCCACATAATAGTTTTTAAAAGTTACCATGACAAAAAACTATCCCCTTGACATATCCAGTAAAAGTTTTTATTGTTTTTAGTTTAAAATCTCACAACACAGTTAATCTTGGGTACAATTAAGGGAAAAAGCCATAAATAAAATTTATTTGAAAATTTCAAAACAAAAATTTGGGTTTAAAAATTGTCGTGTAATAACAATTTTTAAAAAAACCCAAAAAGGCTATTATTTTTCCCCCAAAGGTTTTAATACTTCAAAAAAAAATGAACATAAAAAAGGTTTTTTTCCTCTGTAGTTGCTTGGGCTTTCTTCTTTTGGGAAAACCCCTACTTTTTTATTAAAAAGTTAATAAATTTAACCAACCCACTTTTTTTCTCCTTTTTTGCAAAAGTGTCATTTGAATTCCAATTACTTAGACCAGGGGGGCAAACTAAAGGCCCGCGGGCCCGGGTCAGGCCGCAAACGGGGTTTAAACCAGCCCCCGAGATGATAAAAAAAAAAATTATTTTAAATTTTTTTTAAAAAAATTTTTTTTAAAATATAAAAAAGCCGGGTGCAATTTTTTTAAAAAATAAAAAGCTGTTCCAAAATTTCTCCACTGGATGGCGCAATAGCCCCAAATTTTGTTAAGCAAGCAAACTTTTTAAACCCGGGGGAGAGCCTTTGGTTAAGGGACGTGCACCCCTGAGCTCTTTTTTTTGCCCAAATATTTTTTACGGGTTTTACTTTTAAAAATTATGTGCTTTTGGGACCCTCATTGCCCCAATATGTCCTGTCAAAAAAGAAAAGTGGGGCGGGAGGGGGTGGGGAGTGTTCCAAAAAAAATGGTCATCCTAT
>CM072257.1:11956591-11989211 GCA_036851935.1 Coregonus suidteri | reverse complement strand
CTTTCTGTTCTCCTCAGACAGAGAGAGGAATCTGTTTACTGTGTTTAGGTCCAGTGTGAGATCACAGACATCTGATGGATGAAACCAGACACAATATTAGAAATCATCATCATTCACATTAGAATGTTAACTCACTTTTCACTAATTCATTTAATGTAGATGTTTCTAGGTATCAAAATGAGAAGTTAAGGGAACTTGAGATTTGTTGAATGATCATATGTTATACTGTATGGTAATATAAAACACACTTATTCCCATTAATTACACACACACACACACACACACACACACACACACACACACACACACACACACACACACACACACACACACACACACACACACACACACACACACACACACACACACACACACACACACACACATCCTGAACACACACACACACACACACACACATCCTGAACACACACACACACACACACATCCTGAACAAAACACACACACACACAAACATCCTGAACACACACACAGACACACATCCTGAACACACACACACACTCACATTTTCATGAATGAACGCACACACACACACATTTCTAACGTAACACGAATACGCCACACACACACACATCCTGAACACACACAGGAACATGCAACACACATACTGTGAAATTATGCATCGCAGTGCTAACTGTGCCACTAGAGATCCTGGTTCGAATCCAGGCTCTGTCGCCGCCGGCCGCGACCGGGAGACTCATGGGCGGCGCACAATTGGCCCAGCGTCGTCCAGGGTAGGGGAGGGAATGGCCGGCAGGGATGTAGCTCAGTTGATAGAGCATGGCGTTTGCAACGCCAGGGTTGTGGGTTCGATTCCCACGGGGGGCCAGTATTCACTAACTGTAAGTCGCTCTGGATAAGAGCGTCTGCTAAATGACTAAAATGTAAATGTAAATGTACATACACAGACACACACATTGTCAAAGCAACTCTTTGTAAACTTTGGTGTCCCTGATTTGTGCTTCTGTAGAACTACAGCTGATATTTAATATGACCAAGTAAGTAATGATGGTGGTCTTTGACTTTGACTTCACTTGAATTAAGACTTATTCTTAGTCATATTCTTCACAGCAGTCAACACTCACATTTTCTAAGTCCAGGTTTCATTGTGTTCTCTCCACCATGTTCCACACTGTAGCGGTAAGCAGAAGAACAGACAGTCATTGAGGGATACACCTGAACTCTCTCTCACACACACACACACACACACACACACACACACACACACACACACACACACACACACACACACACACACAAACACACAAACACACACACACACAGTCAGCATATTACTTAGTCCAAGTGGTGGTCAGAATGTTTGTCTTAACTAGCCTGATAACTCCAACATGTCTGATATGAACATTGACATAAACCCTCTACATACTTGAGTTTCTCCAGTCTGCAGTGTGGATCCTCCAGTCCAGCAGAGAGCAGTCTGACTCCTGAGTCTCCTGGGTGATTGTAGCTCAGGTCCAGCTCTCTCAGGTGTGAGGGGTTTGACTTCAGAGCTGAGACCAGAGAAGCACAGCCTTCCTCTGTGACTAGACAGCCTGACAGCCTGCAAAGAGTCAAATCATATTAAAACCACACTGCTATTCTTTGGTGGTGAAAATAGTGGCAGTATATTTTTTCAACATATTCAGATATATCAGTGTCCTGAAACCTGACATATCTATTCATAAATGAATGTATCATTATTAGAAATTATCATAATATTGCTTGTAGAGAGAAAAATGCATATGACAAATATTTGAGTAGACTGACCAGAGCAGTTTAAAAAGCAGTATCAGTCAAAAGACAGACAGTGAGGTATCAGATTTAGATTGTATTGAGTATACAGTCCACACCATATCTATTTTTGACAGTGAAGCTAACATTTTAAATGTGTCTCTATACCTCAGCATTTGGGATTTGAGATCAAATGTTTCACATGAGATGACAGTATATAATGTAACCTTTTATTTGAGGGTATTTTAATACATATCTGTTTTCAACATTTAGAAATGAAAGCACTTTATGTATCCAGTCCCCCATTTGAAGAAGTCATAAGTATTCTGACCAATTCACTTATAGTGTATTAAAGTAGTCAAAAGTTGAGTATTTGGTCCGATATTCCTTGAACACAATGACTACATCAAGCTTGTGACTCAAACTCGTTGGTTGCATTTGCAGTTTGTTTTGGTTGTGTTTTGGGTTATGTTTTTTTTCCAATAGTAACAGAATGGTGGATGATGACTGGAGTAATTTTCTGTCTAAGTGAGTAGATAACATGTTTCTAAACACTACTAAATTAATCCTGATGATGCCATGATTAAGAAAAAAATCATGAATGAATCATGAATAATAATGAATGAGAAAGTTACAGAGGCTACAACAAAACATCCTAACCTCTCACCATTACCAATAACAGAGGGGGAATGATCCTTGTTCCTCTGTAACTTTCTCATTCATCATCATTCACGATTCATTCATGATTATTCATAATCATGGTAGCATCCACATGAACGTAGAAGTGTTCAGAAACATCTTCTATTCTTACTGACAATACAAGTGAAGTGACTCCAAAATGACAGGACATTATTCACCATTCAGTTTCTATTGGGAAAAACATCATCCAAAACACAACCAAGACAAACTGCAAATGCATTCAACAAATTTGTAGAATCACAGGCTTGATGTAATCATTGTGGGTAAGGAATATGGGACCAAATACTAAACTTATGACTACTTTAATACAATATAAGTGAATTTGTCCAAATTATTACAACTTTTTCAAATGGGAGAACTAGATACATAAAGTGCTTTCATTTCTAAACAGTAACACAGATATGTATGAAAATACCCTCAAATAAAAGGTGACATTATATACTGTCGCCTAATATGAAACATTCTATCTCAAATCCAAAATGATGGAGCATAGCACCAAATGTAAAACTGTAAGCTTCACTGTCCAAACACATATGGTGTGGACTATGTGTGCCTGGTAAACACATGTGGATCTGGTGAACAGTTCTCACTTGTTGACCAACTACAGGAATACTGACCTCAGAGTCTCCAGTTTACAGTGGGGATTCCCCAGTCCAGCAGAGAGCAGCTTCACTCCTGAATCCTTCAGGTCATTGTTACTCAGATCCAGCTCTCTCAGGTGTGAGGGGTTTGACTTCAGAGCTGAGACCAGAGAAGCACAGCCTTCCTCTGTGACTAGACAGCCTGACAGCCTGACAAAGAGTAAAATCATATTAAAACCACACTGCTATTCTTTGGTGGTGAAAATAGTGGCAGTATATTTTTTACAACATATTCAGATATATCAGTGTCCTGAAACCCACCATATCCATTCATAAATGAATGTATAATTATTAGAAATGATAATAATATTGCTTGTAGACAGAAACATGTGTAGTACGAATATTTGAGTTGACTGACCAGACCAGTTTAAAAAGCAGCATCAGTCAAAAGACAGACAGTGAGGTATCAGATTTAGATTGTATTGAGTATACAGTCCACACCATATCTATTTCGACAGTGAAGCTAACATTTTAAATGTGGCTTTATACTCCAACATTTTGGATTTGAGATCAAATGTTTCATGAGGTGACAGTATATAATGTCACCTTTTATTTGAGGGTATTTGAATACATATCTGTTTCACCGTTTAGAAATGAAAGCACTTTATGTATCTAGTCCCCCATTTGAAGAAGTCATAAGTATTTTGATAAATTCACTCATAGTGTATTAAAGTAGTCAAAAGTTTCGTAGTTGGTTCCAAACTCGTTGGTTGCATTTGCAGTTTGTTTTGGGTTATGTTTTGCCCAATAGTAACTGAATGGTGGATGATGACTGGATTAACTTTCTGTCTAAGTGAGTAGATAACATGTTTCTAAACACTACTAAATTAATCCTGATAATGCCATGATTAATAAAAATCATGAATAAATCATGAACAATTATGAATGAGAAAGTTACAGAGGCTACAACAAAACATGCTAACCTCTCACCATTACCAATAACAGAGGGGGTATGATCCTTGTTCCTCTGTAACTTTCTCATTCATCATCATTCACCATTTATTAATGATTATTCATAATCATAGTAGCATCCACATGAATGTAGAAGTGTTCAGAAACATCTTCTATTCTTACTGACAATACAAGTGAAGTGACTCCAAAATGACAGGACATTATTCACCATTCAGTTTCTATTGGGAAAAACATCATCCAAAACACAACCAAAACAAACTGCAAATGTATTCAACAAGTTTGTAGAATAACAAGCTTGATGTAATCACTGCAGGCAGAGTATATTGGACCAAACACTAAACCCTGCACTAAATTAATTTGTCCAAATAATAAAATACTTTTTCAAATGGGAGAACTAGATACATTAAGTGCTTTCATTTCTAAACGGTAAAATATATATGAATACCTTTAAATAAAAGGTGACATTCTGTTCTGTCGCCTAATATGAAACATTCCATCTCAAATCCAAAATGCTGGAGCATAGCACCAAATGTAAAACTGTAAGCTTCACTGTCCAAACACATATGGTGTGGACTATGTGTGCCTGGTAAACACATGTGTATCTGGTGAACAGTTATCACTTGTTGACCAACTACAGGAATACTGACCTCAGAGTCTCCAGTTTACAGTGGGGATTCCCCAGGACAGCAGAGAGCAGCTTCACTCCTGAATCCTTCAGGTCATTGTTACTCAGATCCAGCTCTCTCAGGTGTGAGGGGTTTGACTTCAGAGCTGAGACCAGAGAAGCACAGCCTTCCTCTGTGACTCCACAGACTGAAAGCCTGCAAAGAGTAAAATCATATTAAAACCACACTGCTATTCTTTGGTGGTCAAAATAGTGGCAGTATATTTTTTCAACATATTCAGATATATCAGTGTCCTGAAACCTGCCATATCTATTCATAAATTAATGTATCATTATTAGAAATTATCAGATTATTGCTTCTAGATAGAAACATGTACAGTGAGGGAAAAAGGTATTTGATCCCCTGCTGATTTTGTACGTTTGCCCACTGACAAAGAAATGATCAGTCTATAATTTTAATGGTAGGTTTATTTGAACAGTGAGAGACAGAATAACAACAACAAAATCCAGAAAAACGCATGTAAAAAATGTTATAAATCGATTTGCATTTTAATGAGGGAAATAAGTATTTGACCCCCTCTCAACCAGAAAGATTTCTGGCTCCCAGGTGTCTTTTATACAGGTAACGAGCTGAGATTAGGAGCACACTCTTAAAGGGAGTGCTCCTAATCTCAGCTTGTTACCTGTATAAAAGACACCTGTCCACAGAAGCAATCAATCATTCAGATTCCAAACTCTCCACCATGGCAAAGACCAAAGAGCTCTCCAAGGATGTCAGGGACAAGATTGTAGACCTACACAGGGCTGGAATGGGTACAAGACCATCGCCAAACAATTGGTGAGAAGGTGACAACAGTTGGTGCGATTATTCGCAAATGGAAGAAACACAAAATAACTGTCAATCTCCCTCGGCCTGGGACTCCATGCAAGATATCACCTCGTGGAGTTGCAATGATTATGAGAACAGTGAGGAATCAGCCCAGAACTACACGGGAGGATCTTGTCAAGGATCTCAAGGCAGCTGGGACTTTAGTCACCAAGAAAACAATTGGTAACACACTATGCCAGGGTTCTTCAATTCCGGTCCTGAAGGGCCGAAACACCTCTGTTTTTCATCCTCTCCTTCTAATCAGGGGCTAATTCAGACCTGGGACACCAGGTGAGTGCAATTAACTACCAGGTAGAAATAAAAAACAGAAGTGTTTCGGCCCTCCAGGACCAGAATTGAAGAACCATGCACTATGCAGTGAAAGGACTGAAATCCTGCAGCGCCCGCAAGGTCCCCCTGCTCAAGAAAGCACTTATACAGGCCCGTCTGAAGTTTGCCAATGAACATCTGAATGATTCAGAAAGTATTGTGGTCAGATGAGACCAAAAACTAGGTCTTTGGCATCAACTTAACTCACCGTGTTTGAAGGAGGAGGAATGCTGCCTATGACCCCAAGAACACCATCCCCACCGTCAAACATGGAGGTGGAAACATTATGCTTTGGGGGTGTTTTTCTGCTAAGGGGACAGGACAACTTCACCGCATCAAAGGGACGATGGACGGGGCCATGTACCATCAAATCTTGGATGAGAACCTCCTTCCCTCAGTCAGGGCTTTGAAAATGGGTTGTGGATGGGTATTCCAGCATGACAATGACCCAAAACACACGGCCAAGGCAACAAAGGAGTGGCTCAAGAAGAAGCACATTAAGGTCCTGGAGTGGCCTAGCCAGTCTCCAGACCTTAATCCCATAGAAAATCTGTGCAGGGAGCTGAAGATTCGAGTTGCCAAAACGTCAGCCTAAAAACCTTAATGACTTGGAGAAGATCTGCAAAGAGGAGTGGGGACAAAATCCCTCCTGAGATGTGTGCAAACCTGGTGGCCAACTACAAGAAACGTCTGACCTCTGATTGCCAACAAGGGTTTTGTCACCAAGTACTAAGTAATGTTTTGCAGAGGGGTCAAATACTTATTTCCCTCATTAAAATGCAAATCAATTTATAACATTTTTGACATGCGTTTTTCTGGATTTTTTTGTTGTTATTCTGTCTCTCACTGTTCAAATAATCCTATCATTAAAATGATGGACTGATCATGTCTTTGTCAGTGGGCAAACGTCCAAAATCAGCAGGGGATCAAATACTTTTTTTCCCTCACTGTATAGTACAAATATTTGAGTAGACTGACCAGAGCAGTTTAAAAAGCAGTATCAGTCAAAAGACAGACAGTGAGGTATCAGATTTAGATTGTATGAGTATACAGTCCACACCATATCTATTTTGATAGAGAAGCTAACATTTTAAATGAAAGCACTTTATGTATCTATTCCCCCATTTGAAGAAGTCATAAATAAGTATTCTGACCATTTCACTTATAGTGTATAAAAGTAGTCAAAAGTTGAGTATTTGGTCCCAAACTCGTTGGTTGCATTTGCAGTTTGTTTTGGTTGTGTTTTGGGTTATGTTTTGCCCAATAGTAACTGAATGGTGGATGATGACTGGAGTAATTTTCTGTCTAAGTGAGTAGATAACAGGTTTCTAAACACTACTAAATTAATCCTAATGATGCCATGATTAATAAAAATCATGAAGGAATCATTAACAATTATGAATGAGAAAGTTACAGAAGCTAAAACAAAACATGCTAACCTCTCACCATTACCAATAACAGAGGGGGAATGATCCTTGTTCCTCTGTAACTTTCTCATTCATCATCATTCACGATTCATTCATGATTATTCATAATGATGGTAGCATCCACATGAATGTAGAAGTGTTCAGAAACATATTCTATTCTTACTGACAATACAAGTGAAGTGACTCCAAAATGACAGGACATTATTCACCATTCAGTTTCTATTGGGAAAAACATAATCCAAAACACAACCAAAACAAATGGCAAATGTATTCAACAAGTTTGTAGAATCACAAGCTTGATGTAATCACTGCAGGCAAAGAATATTGGACCAAATACTAAACTTTGGACTAAATTAATTTGTCCAAATACTTATGACTTTTTCAAATGGGAGAACTAGATACATTAAGTGCTTTCATTTCTAAACAGTAAAACAGGTATGTATGAATACCCTCAAATAAAAAGTGACATTCTGTACGGTCGCCTAATATGAAACAATTTCAAATCCAAAATGCTGGAGCATAGCACCAAATGTAAAACTGTAAGCTTCACTGTCCAAACACATATGGTGTGGACTATGTGTGCCTGGTAAACACATGTGGATCTGGTGAACAGTTACCACTTGTTGACCAACTACAGGAATACTGACCTCAGAGTCTCCAGTTTACAGTGGGGATTCCCAGTCCAGCAGAGAGCAGCTTCACTCCTGAATCCTTCAGGTCATTGTTACTCAGATCCAGCTCTCTCAGGTGTGAGGGGTTTGAACTGAGAGCTGAGGCCAACAGTTCACAGGATGTGTCTGTGAGTTTACAGCCAGTGAGTCTGTCAACAGAGTAAATACCATGAGGGACAGGTTGTATTAAAATGTTACATTTAGCTTTCCCTGCTTACACTGTTACCCCTGCACTAATAATGTGAACACTGTGTATAGATGTCTCAATGCTACAACTTTTCTGATCCGTTTGTATTACAGTTTGTTTAAAACTTTTCAGCTGATAGAAAGTTTAGTCAGCCAATGAAAATATTGTTGTTCTTACATACAGTAAAGTTTGGTCTGAGGGATAGTCACATGAGTACTTACAGAGCCAGTCAGCCAATAAAAATGCTGCTGTAACTACAATGTATTTTGGTGTGGGATATTTCCATCAATACTTACAGAGCTTTCCTGCAGCCTCTCACAGCTGGGAGCAGTCTCCTACGACCCTCCTCTGATGTCTTGTATACCTTCAGGTCAAACACATCCAGAACCTCCTCTGATATCTGTAGCATGTAGGCCAGCGCTGAACACTGAGAAAGTGTGAGGTTTTTTGATCTCTTCTCTGACCTCAAGTACGCTTGGATTTCCTCCTGTACTGAATGGTCTTTCATCTCTATCAGACAGTGGAAGAGATTGATGCACCTCTCAGGGGAAATGTTCGTCCTCTGCATCAGCTTAAGGGATCGGATAGTTTTCTGGACGCTGTCTGGACTGCTTTCTGTCTGTGTCACCAGACCTCGTAGGAGCTTCTGATTGGACTCCAGTGACATGCCATGAAGGAAGCGGACAAAGAGGTCCAGGTGTCCGTTCTTGCTCTCCAAGGCTTTATCCACGGTACTCTTCAGCAGCTCATGCGAGGTTAGCTCTTCAGATGCAGCTCTAGACTTTCTCTTGAGGAAGGGCTTCAGTGCATCCATGTTCTTGGTTGTGTAACAATGGTACATGTAGACAGCTGAGAGAAACTCCTGAATGCTCAGATGAACAAAGCAGTACACCACTCTCTGAAATAACACAGACTCTTCTTTAAAGATTTGTGTGCACACTCCTGAGTACACTGAGGCTTCTTTGACATCAATGCCACACTCTTTCAGGTCTTCTTCATAGAACATGAGATTACCCTTCTCCAGATTTTCAAACGCCAGCTTCCCCAGCTTCAGAAGAATTTCCTTATCTGACTCCATGAGCTCCTGTTGATCCATCTCATCTCTTCCATGATATTTCTGGTTCTTCAGGCTGGTCTGAATGAGCAGGAAGTGTATGGACATCTCAGTCAGAGTCGTGGGCATCTCTCTCCTCTTGTCTGTACTCAACATGTGTTCAAGGACTATTGCAGAAATCCAACAGAACACTGGCATGTGGCACATGATGTGGAGGCTCCTTGATGTCTTTATGTGTGAGATGATTCTGCTAGCCAGGTCCTCATCACTGAATCTCTTCCTGAAATACTCCTCCTTCTGTGGGCCATTGAACCCTCGTACCTCTGTCACCTGGTCAACACACTTAGGGGGGATCTGATTGGTTGCTGCTGGTCGGGAGGTTATCCATAGGAGAGCAGAGGGAAGCAGATTCCCCTTGATGAGGTTTGTCAGCAGAACATCGACAGACGATGTCTGGGTGACATCAGACACCTTTTCATTGTGCTGGAAATCCAATGGAAGTCTGCTTTCATCCAAACCATCAAAGATGAACATAGCTTTACAGGCAGTGAGTTTCTTTGCATTGCCTATGTTTAGTTCTGTGTGGAAGCCATTTAAAAGTCTGAGAAGACTGTACTGGAGATCTTTAATCAAGTTCAGCTCCCGGAAAGGAAGCACAAATATGATATCCACATCTTGGTTCGCCTTCTCTTCAGCCCAGTCTAGGATGAACTTCTGCACAGAGACTGTTTTTCCGATGCCAGCGATGCCCTTCGTCAGCACAGTTCTGATGCTTTCTCTCTTGGCCTGGTAAGGGTTTAAAGATGTCATTGCAGTGATTGCTGTGTCATGTGAGGTTGGTGTCCTGGATGCTGTCTCTAGCTGCCACACCTCATGTTCATTGTTAACCCTTCACTCTCTCCCTCTGTGATGTAGAGCTCTGTGTAAATCCTGTTGAGGGATTTGATTCCCTGCTTTTTCCATGCCTTCTATCACACATTCATACCTCCTTTTCAGACTGTCTTTATGGTTTACTATAGCTCTCTGCAGGCTGTCATCCACTACAAGGGAAGAGGAAAAATGATATGTATCAGAAACATTCATTGACAGGATGAAAAGTGGGCCTTCCACAACTACAGTAACTTCTATTATCTCATAATATTGTAGTTAACTACTGTAAATCATATTAAGGTATTGACTTGGCCCACGTGTGCAAGTGGTCTTACTGTTTTCAGAGCCTCTTGTTTTATTGGGTTGACTCAGCTGCTGTAGTACAGGACGTGTTCTGGATCTCTTTCTACACTGAGGGCAGTCATAGTCTCCTGAAGGAGCAGGTTTCTCCCAGTATCTGGTGATGCACTGTCTGCAGAACCTGTGTCCACAGGTGATAGAGACTGGATCCCTCAGCACCTGCTGACACACGGCACACCTGGACTGATCCTCTGGCAGAGTAGACCTTCCACTACAGAGATAAAGGAGAGAGAGAGAGATTGTAGATGTTAATACTGATCATAGACAGACAGCTGGGAACAGTATACTCTGCTCTCTGAGTGGTAGTAGTCTCTGGAATGAATAACATGTCCACAGTGGTATTACTAGACTATATGAACTCAGAAAGTTGTAGAAACATGTCCACAGTGGTATTACTAAACTATATGAACTCAGAAGGTTGTAGAAACATGTCCACAGTGGTATTACTAAACTATATGAACTCAGAAGGTTGTAGAAACATGTCAACAGTGTTATTACTAAACTATATGAACTCAGAAGGTTGTAGAAATATGTCCACAGTGATATTACTAAACAATATCAACTCAGTGGGGGGAGGGAATGGCCGGCAGGGGATGTAGCTCAGTTGGTAGAGCATGGCGTTTGCAACGCCAGGGGTTGTGGGTTCGATAAAAATAATGTATGTGCTAACTGTAAGTCGCTCTGGATAACGTCTGCTAAATAACTAAAATGTAAATGTAAATGATACGCCTGTTGCGTAGCAGCCACTGAACTGCTCTCGGACTTACTAATTGCTGTTCACCTTATGATCACACAGCTGATGCCTGCTTGTTCCTTTATACGGTACCCCATCCTGTTGATCTGTTTAGCCTCAGCTCAAACTTTCGTTGCCATTACCAGCTGTTGTCTTAGCTCTCTCGAATAACACCTGTGATTGCTTTATGCCTCTCTCCCATGTCAATATGCCTTGCTTATTGCTGTTTCGGTTATTTCTTATTGTACTATTTCACTGTAGATCCCCCAGCCCAGCTCAACCTGCCTTGGACAGCTCCTTTGTCCCACCCCCCATACATATAGACCGGCTCAATCGGTGCCTCCAGTGATGCTATCTCTTTCATTGTTACCCAACGCTTAGGTTTACCTCCACTGTTCTCATATCCTTCCATATCCTTGTCTGTACATAATGCCCTGAATCTATTCTACAACGCCCGGAAATCTGCCCCTTTTCTCTGTACCCAACGTACTAGAAGACCAGTTCTTAAAGCCTTTAGCCGTATCCTTATTCTATTCCTCCTCTGTTCCTCTGGTGATGTAGAGGCTAACCCAGGCCCTGTAGCCCTCAGTATCACTCCTGCTCCCCAGGCGCTATCATTTGTTGACTTCTGTAACCGTAAAAGCCTTGGTTTCTTGCATGTTAACATCAGAAGCCTCCTCCCTAAGTTTGAGTTATTCACTGCGTTAGCACACTCCGCCAACCCTGATGTTCTAGCAGTGTCTGAATCCTGGCTTAGGAAGGCCACCAAAAATTCAGAAATGTCCATTCCCAACTACAACATATTCTGTCTAGATAGAACTGCCAAAGGGGGCGCAGTTGCAATCTACTGTAGAGATAGCCTGCAGAGCTCTATCATATTATCCAGGTCTGTGCCCAAACAGTTTGAGCTTCTACTTCTAAAAATCCACCTTTCCAGAAATAAGTCTCTCACTGTTGCCGCTTGCTACAGACCCCCCTCAGCCCCCAGCTGTGCCCTGGACACCATATGTGAATTGATTGAACCCCATCTATCCTCAGAGTTCATATTGCTTGGCAGCGATCACTGCCTCATTGCCTGCGTCCATAATGGGTCCGCGGTCAAACGACCACCCCACATCACTGTCAAACGCTCCCTAAAACACTTCAGCGAGCAGGCCTTTCTAATTGACCTGGCCCGGGTATCTTGGATGGATATTGACCTCATTCTGTCAGTAGAGGATGCCTGGTTGTTCTTTTAAAGTGCCTTCCTCTCCATCTTAAATAAGCATGCCCCATTCAAAAAAAATCAGAACTAAGAACAGATATAGCCCCTGGTTCACCCCAGACTTGACTGCCCTTGACCAGCACAAAAACATCCTGTGGCGTACTGCATTAGCATCGAACAGCCCCTGCGATATGCAACTTTTCAGGGAAGTCAGAAACCAATATACACAATCAGTTAGGAAAGCAAAGGCTAGCTTTTTCAAACAGAAATTTGCATCCTGCAGCACTAACTCCAAAAAGCTTTGGGACACTGTAAAGTCCATGGAGAATAAGAGCACCTCCTCCCAGCTGCCCACTGCACTGAGGCTAGGAAACACTATCACTACCGATAAATCTACAATAATCGAAAATTTCAACAAGCATTTTGCTACGGCTGGCCATGCTTTCCACCTGGCTACCCCTACCCCGGCCACCAGCTCTGCACCCTCCACTGCAACTTGCCCACTCCACTGCAACTTTCTTTCTCAAATTAGCCGCCGAAATAGTCGCAACCCCTATTACTAGCCTGTTCAACCTCTCTTTCGTATCGTTTGAGATCCCCAGAGATTGGAAAGCTGCCGCGGTCATCCCCCTCTTCAAAGGGGGTGACACTCTAGATCCAAACTGTTACAGAACTATATCCATCCTGCCCTGCCTTTCGAAAGTATTGAAAGCCAAAGTTAACAAACAGATCACCGACCATTTCGAATCCCACCGTACCTTCTCCGCTATGCAATCTGGTTTCCGAGCTGGTCATGGGTGCACCTCAGCCACGCTCAAGGTCCTAAACAATATTATAACCGCGATCGATAAAAGACAGTACTGTGCAGCCGTCTTCATCGACCTGGCCAAGGCTTTCGACTCTGTCAATCACCGCATTCTTATTGGCAGACTAAATAGCCTTGGTTTCTCATATACCTGCCTCGCCTGGTTCACCAACTACTTCTCAGATAGAGTTCAATGTGTCAAATCGGAGGGCCTGTTGTCTGGACCTCTGGCAGTCTCTATGGGGGTGCCACAGGGTTCAATTCTCGGGCCGACTCTATTCTCTGTGTATATCAATGATGTCGCTCTTGCTGCTGGTGACTCTCAGATCCACCTCTACGCAGACGACACCATACATCTGTATACATCTGGCCCTTCATTGGACACTGTGTTAACAAACCTCCAAACGAGCTTCAATGCCATACAACACTCCTTCCGTAGCCTCCAACTGCTCTTAAACGCTAGTAAAACTAAATGCATGCTCTTCAATCGAACGCTGCTTGCACCCGCCCACCCGACTAGAATCACTACTCTCGGCGGGTCTGACTTAGAATATGTGGACAACTACAAACACCTAGGTGTCTGGTTAGACCGTAAAACTCTCCTTCCAGACTCACATTAAGCATCTCCAATCCAAAGTTAAATCTAGAATCGGCTTCCCATTTTCGCAAACAAAGCCTCCTTCACTCATGCTGCCAAACATGCCCTCGTAAAACTCACTATCGTACCGATCCTTGACTTCGGCGATGTCATTTACAAAATAGCCTCCAACACTCTACTCAGCAAATTGGATGTAGTCTATCACAGTGCCATCCGTTTTGTCACCAAACCCCCATATACTACCCACCATTGTGACCTGTACACTCTTGTTGGCTGGCCCTCACTACATATTCGTCGCCAATCCCACTGGCTCCAGGTCATCTATAAATCTCTGCTAGGCAAATCCCCACCTTATCTTAGCTCATTGGTCACCATAGCAACACCCACCCGTAGTATGCGCTCCAGCAGGTATATCTCACTGGTCATCCCCAAAAGCCAACACCTCCTTTGGCTGCCATTCCTTCCAGTTCTCTGCTGCTAATGACTGGAACGAACTGCAAAAATCTCTGAAGCTGGAGACTCTTATCTCCCTCACTAACTTTAAGCATCAGTTGTCAGAGCAGCTTACCGATCACTGCACCTGTACACAGCCCATCTGAAATTAGCCCACCCAACTACCTCATCCCCATATTGTTATTTATTTTGCTCATTTGCACCCCAGTATCTCTATTTGCACATCATCTTCTGCACATCTATCACTCCAGTGTTAATACTAAATTGTAACTATTTTGCACTATGGTCTATTCATTGCCTTACCTCCATAACTTACTACATTTGCACACACTGTATATATATTTTCTGTTGTATTTTTGACTTTATGTTTTTCTCTGTGTTGTTGTTTTTATCGCACTGCTTTGCTTTATCTTGGCCAGGTCGCAGTTGTAAATGAGAACTTGTTCTAAACTGGCTTACCTGGTTAAATAAAGGTGAATCAAATCAATTAAAAATTGTGCAGGGGTACCAGGTAGTTGAGGTAATATGTAGGTAGGGGTGAATGTGACTAGGCAATCAGGATAGAGATACATCTCCTTATCCAGGGAGTGCACACACACACTCACACAAAACGAATGTTGTGTTTGTTTAATATTGTTTTTTAGGACTATGAAAATGGAAAAAAGGATTAGCCTATGGATTATGAAAACAACAAAAATAAATGGGAAAATGGGAGAGGAGAAATGACTAGAGACAGTGTTGTTTAACTCACTGACCATGACCCATGAGTTCTTCTTACCTTTGTTCAGTAGAAAAGTCTCCCTCTCTAAAGGATATAGGAGGACCCATAGACTGGTCACTCTTCATGGACACACAGCTGGGTACAGGGGAGGCTGGTCTCTCCTGCTTGATTGGACTTCAACACAACAGAGACAAACATTACATCTCTCATCTACTCTGAGCTCAGATGGGGAAACAAGAGTTTCATTCCAAAACATTATGTATCCATTTTCAGAAATGTTGGTCAATTAGCTTTTATTGTTTAAAAGAAATTATTAAATCACTACAAGGCGTTATAAAGGTGTCTAAAGTGTAATTTCCACTTACAAATGTCAGACTTGATTTGCCCTGATGAAAACTGAATGAACCCCTACAGAAATATCCCTTAATTATAATCCACATAAAAATGCACATTTGCCGTTGCCGCAGGATTATTTTCCTGCTCTGAGAAACTGGGTCAAATTAAGATATGGCATCTGTAAATGCATTAATCTTAAGGTAGCTAGGTGAGACAACCACGTATCACAGTCAACTATACAGGATACGAACATTACATTCCAGCTAAACAATGGTTTTAAATCACATCTCAAATCTACAATAGTTACATTGAAGGTACTGTAGTGCATTAGGATTATGTCTTTGTTAATGTTTTTCATGTAGAAATGAAAAGATGTTTATGTTAGTTCAAAAGTAGCCATTTGCAGGGTGACGCCCCAGGGGAGACAGGTGATTGGACAGCAGAGGGAGCAACCCATATTTTTGCATTTGTTTAAGTATATGCTGGAGGAAGAGGGGGTTAGAAACAGACAGATATTTTGGGACACTGTTTCTCCAGCCCTGCAGGGTCTGTAACTGTAGCTCAGTTGGTGTAGCTCAGTTGGATGTAGCTCATTTGGATGTAGCTCAGTTGGATGTAGCTCAGTTTGGATGTAGCTCAGTTGGATGTAGCTCAGTTGGATGTAGCTCAGTTGGATGTAGCTCAGTTGGATGTAGCTCAGTTGGATGTAGCTCAGTTGGATGTAGCTCAGTTGGATGTAGCTCAGTTGGATGTAGCTCAGTTGGTAGAGCATGGCGTTTGCAACGCCAGGGTTCTGGGTTCGTTTCCCATGGGAGGTATGAAAAATAAAATAATATAATGTATGCACTCACTAACTGTAAGTCGCTCTGGATAAGAGCGTCTGCTAAATGACTAAAATGTAATGTAAAATGTAACTTATGCTGACATCTTGTGATATAAATAAAACTTGTAATCAAAGTGCAGCCTAAGCGGACTCTTTGTTTGACAGCAATAAGTACCAGCATTCGACGCGATACACGATAAATGGGGGTTTGTCCGGATTCTGACTGCATCGTTCTTGGTTCCCTTCCTGAATCGCGAGTTGACTACCGCTCAAGCCGGCTCTAAGGTGAGATTTCTCACAAAATTTGGGCATTAGTTGTTTCGCTGGCTCATTGGGGGGAATTGGAAGGGTGTACCGTACCGTGAAAATTACTTGGGTTTGTGCTGATGTGGTGTTATTGCTGTCGACTAAGGGTCTGTAATAATTATTCTAAAATTTGGTTGCATTGGTAAACGGCGCAAATAATAGGGCATATATTAAAGGCAGATATACGTATACACAATTAGGGCATTGTGAATCTGATAAGACCTCGAAACGAGGCCATCATAGGATGGGCCATAAATCCTAATAACGCATTCGGTGTGATTAGGTGTGTTCTGGGAACACGAGTTTTGGAATATACATTCTATTGATGTTACCGCTCAGCGGGTGGTTGACGAAGCATGTTGTTTGATGTAACCTCTCATAGGATATCCATGAATTCACGGCAGCATAAAGTTAGTGGAAAAGGGAAAATAATTTAGGCACAATGCAGGTTCTTGTTACATGTTGCACGCCACATGATAAATGCTAATGCTAATGCTAAATGCTGATTGTGTGTCATGCCAAATTGTACATAAAGGCTAATGCTAATGCTAATGCTAAATGCTAATTGTGTTGCGTGCTACATGCTAACGTGTGACCTTAGAGAGCCATTGCGATGGAATAATGCCTCTTAAATTATCTTTGTGTGTGTAGAATTCAGGGTTCTATGCGATTGTGAGCTCTGTTAAGTGTTATTGTTTGACTATAAGGGGTAAAAGAGAGGGGCTGTAGCGGAATGCTAACGTTCTATTGTCTGGAAAATCGTATCGTTGAATATATTGCGCATGCGTTTAATTTTACGACACTACACTACAAAATGGGGGAGTTTACGGCACGAGATTATGAGACGTTTGTTTTACGGCATTAGACTACAACACATTGTTTACTAAAACTACAACAAGGGGGATTGTGGGTAAATTGGTCATATTTCTGTTAGACTGGGCTGCAGGGGGAGACAGAGAAACAGACACAGGAAAAGAGGAGATTTGGACACGAATCTTCTAGTTGTTAAAGCGGCTGTTGTTTGAAAATGAAACTATTTTTTGAGATGTAGTGAATTTATAAATTAGATATATGTTGACGGATTATAATAAATTAAATTAAATGACGGATTAAAATAAATAAAAATGTTATTGAGCTATTTAGTCCTGAGTTAAGTCTTAGAGCGAATATGAGTGGGGGAATATTGAATGTGGATAACTCAGTGAGTGTATAAACTTTAAATGCTTGTCTGTCCCTTTTTGTTCCCTTGTCATATGAGAGGCGATAGGACGAGAGGAGTGTCAGAGGAGAAAGAGAGGAGGGGCTGACGTGACAAGGTGTGACGCGGCAGAGGATCGAGTCAGATATCAGGCTAGTTTACAAAATCTTCCCCTACAGGATATTTGATGTTATGACAAATTTCGCAGACGCTTGGCAACAGACTGATCATTTGAATAAAATTTGCATTTTGGAGTCTCTGTGCATCACTTGGCTTGATTAGGGGTTCGGTTTGGAAATCAAGTACTGACATTATTCTGTGAAATTAAGATACTTGGGTGCATATTAAACAATGGAATTTATGAGTATTGTAGTGTTGTAGGATTGGAAGTCTTTGGTTTTTGGGATTGCTGTGAAGTTGACTACTTGTATTTACTTTCCGGATGGGTTGTGGTAAGATAGCCACTAATTGATAAATGGTAAGATAGGATATAGAGATAAAAAATTGGTTTTAATTATTCATAATTTTAATTGATTTTTTAAAATTGATTTTATTTTATTTTATTAAAAATATTTGTTGAATAAATTTTTTTTTATTATATTCATATTTTTATTTATTGATTTAAATAGAAATGTTTAGGTTATATTAATAATTAAAGGGGGGAAGCCACAGCGTATATAGTCTAAAACAAAAATAATTCACAATAAGGATATAAAAGAGTAGTGACAATGGGGAGAAAGGACAGCAACACGATATGCATGAAAGTCATTAAAACGGTTGATATAGTTGAATAGTAATCCTTAGTTAATGGATTGCGAGGTTATCCGGCACAATGGAAACACAACGTGGACCTGACATGAACAACCATGGCCAGTGTGGAAGGGACTCTTAAAACCTGACGTCATCAACATCATGAAAGTGACTTCTGTCAATTTACAAGGCAGATCAGAGAAGGGGGAAAAAAGGACGCGACATAAAGAAAAAGAGACAAAGGAGCTGGGTGTTCTTAAGCTGTTGAAGATGAAGGACAAAAAATGATGGAAAAATACCAACCTATTTGGGGAAAAAGGTAAAAAAGAAAAGCTTTAAAAGGGGAAAAAAGGCGACAGAAAAAAATAAAGGGGGAAAACAGTATACCTTTTTCAAATACGGATTCCCGCGGAAAAGACCCCCAACCCCTTTTGGAAGGAAAATAAAAGCTTAGGGTGTTTTTTTCCCCCAGGGTTTTTTGGTGATTTTCCTTTCCCGCAAAGGGGGGATTTTTTTGCCCTCAGAGATGAAGATTTAATGAAATTTTAGAGAAAGGAAAAAAGCAGAAAAGGGCCATTAAAAATGCATCCCCAAAATTTTTAAAATAAAAAAAAAACGAGATGGCCCCGGGGAAAAAAAAAGGGTGGAATGAGGTTTTTTGTGGGGTTAAAACCCGGATTTGGGGAAAAGAGGGGGAAACAAAGTGGGTTCAGAGGAATCCCTGGGTTGGTATGATTTCCCGGGGAATTTTTTAAAAAAAGGGGGTTGGCCAAACGGAGAAAGGGGTGAGGAAATTTTTAAAAAAGAAGGATACAAGGGGAAATTTTAGTTTTTTTTTTAAAAAACAAAATGAAGAAAGCGATAAAAGGGGACTTAAAAGGGGCTGTTTTTTCAAAAAAAGGGTTTTAAACCACAAGGCTGGCCCCAGAAGGAAAAGAAGGAGATTTCAAGGGCCCCAAATTTTTCAGAAACCTTGGGTTTAAACGAGGACTTTTTAAAAAAGAGGTAAAAAGGAGCTAAAAAGGAAAAAAACTGAAAGACAACTGAAATTTTCCAGGGGGGAAAACCCGGGAAAAAAAATCCAAAAAAGTTTTAGGGAAAAAAAATTCCCTTAAAAGGCCAAGAGGCCCCCCGAGTAAAAAAGATGCCAAATTATCATTTGGGTCAAAAAAAATTTGGAATATAAGCCGTTTGGGAAAAACCATATGTCCCAAAAATACCCTTGGGGAAAGGGTGCCCATTCCCTTTTAAGATGGGGCCCTTTCCCGGGTTTTTGGAAAAATTGGGAAAAAATTACCGGTGGAAAAAGAGTTCCCCCATAGGGGAAATTTTAAAAGACTTTTTTTTGCTTTAAACTCATTGGGGGTTTTCCCAAAATTTAAAAAAGTCTTTTAGAGAGCTTGGGGCTCATTTAAAAATGTAGGGGGGGTTTCAATGGGAAAGACCTGAAATTTTTTTGGCGCAAGTAGGTAATCTGTGGAGACATTTTTTAAAAAATTTCATTTTTTTTAAAAAATGTTCCTCCTGATAATATTCCCGATTGGGCCCCCCCTAAAGGCCCAAAAAAAAAAATCGGGGCCTAATGTTCCAAGAGGTTTTTTATCAAGTGGGGGAAAAAATAAATTTTGGAAATTTTTTTTCCAAATTTTGAGGGGCAAATTTAAACAGGTTTTTTTTTTGAGAGTTAAAAGCAAAGGGGCCCCGGGCCCCCCAAAAAAGTAAGGACAACTGGCCCGAGGTTTGGGTTTTTCCCTTTGGGAACAAAAGACAAAAAGGCCCCGGGCTATACCGTCAAATGGCCCTCAAATGGATCTTTTACAGGAAAAAAGGGAAACAACCAAAAAGTCAGGAAAGAAAAAAAACCCCTCAGAAAATCCCATCAACCCACAACTTTTTGGGAAATAAGAAAGGAAGAAGAAAAAAACTTTTGGTTTTAGGCCCCAATTTAGTGGCACCAAAAAACAAACACTGCCACAGCTTCAAACCCGAAAAGGGGCCAACCGCAATTTGTACCCGCCACCAAAGGGCGTTAAAAAGTTGTTTTTTTTATCCACAGCCCCCCTTTTTGGACCCGAGGGCCAAATTTGGGAGGGGGAGGCCCAGAAGAATTTTTGAAAGGGGAAAAAGAAATTAAACCCTTAAATTCCCGCAGTTCCCCCCCAGATTTTTGGGGGGTTATAATTGTGGACCCGGTTTTGGGACTAGGCCCATGGGGTTTCAAAAATTGGGCAGGAAAAAAAAACACAGAGGGATTTCGAGGGGAAAAACCCGGGGCCGTTTAAGATCATCTGGGGGGAAAACCCGGTTTTTAAAACCCCCACAGGGGTCCCCCCAGGGGAAGGATTTTTTAGAGGGGGCCTAGAAAGATTTTTGAAAGGGGGGGGAGCTGGTACAAAAATTTAGGACCCGGAAAAAAAACCCCCAAAAATTTAAAGGGGAAAAAAAAACAAGACCCCCCTTTTTTTTTTTTTTGGAAAAAAAGGGGGGGGTGGGGGGGGGGGGTAAAAAACCCGGGGGAAAACTTTTTTTTTTTTTTTTTTTTCCCTTCACCGTGTTCGGCCGGAAAAGGCTTTCCCCATTTTCCCTAATTTTTCCCAAAAAAACTCCCTTAGGGAATCGGAAAATTTTGGGGGGGGAAAACCCCCCTTTTAATTTTCCCCTTAAAGGAACCAAAAAGACCTGCTTTAAAAGATCAGGGAAAATTTTCAAATTTCCCCATCCCGGTTTTAGAAAAATAAACTGTTGCATTTTGGGAAAGAGATTGCAAATTTTTTTTAAAATTTAAATGGGACAAAAGATTTTACACCCAACCCCCTTTTTGGTAAAAAAATGCCAAAAGGAAAAAAAGGGTTTTTTCCAATGTTTTAAAGTTTACAAATGGATTCATTTTCATATTTTTGGGTTTTGGGAAACCCCAGTGAAGATTTTATGAAAACAGGGTAAGATTTTTGGGGGGAGATTTTTTTGGGTTTCAAATATGCCCGGGAAAAGTGAAAGGGTTTTCCCCGGGGGATCCCCTTTTCCCTTGTACGGGTTTAAAATATTTCAAAAAAGGGTTTCCCAAAAACCCGCTCCCGAGGAAGGTTTTTTTAGTCCCCTCAAAAAAAGAATTTTTTTCCCAATTTTCTCAAGCTGCAATTATTTTGGAAACCCAAGGAGCGCTTTTTGAAGAAAAAACAAAAGATGACCCATCTGAATTTAAAGGGAAATTTTAAATTTAGAAGAGGTTCCACATTTTACCCCTTTTTGGTTTTTTTGGGGAAAGGGTTTTATGGCAAAGCAAAAAGGGAAAAATTTTATTTTTAAAAGCCGAGAAAAATTATTTTTTAGGGCCAAAAGAAAGAAAAATTTTGGGGAATTTGGAAAAAAGGGGAAGATCAAAGTTTTTTAAAAATGAAATTTTGGCTTTTAAAGGGCAAGGAAAACAACAAAGGCCCAGAATGACACAAAGAAAACTTTTGCAATATGAAGATGGGTTTCCCAAATCTATAAAAAGGAGATGTTTTCAAAAAGTTTTCCAGAAGGGGGTTTTGGTTTCCAAAAAATTTAACCGATAATTTGGGGCTTTTAAAATCAGCCCAACCGTGAAAATTTTAAAATTTCCCCCAGGGGCCGACCTCCCCCTGGAAAAAACAGTATCCATTAAAGGGTGAAGCAATCCCCAAGGGGTTTTAAAAAAAAACCCCAACCAAAAAATTTTTTGGGGGGGAAAGGGGCCCCTTTTTTTTTTTTTTTAAAGCAGGTGTTTTTTTTTTTAAAGGCAACAAAAAAAAACCCCCCGGAAAATAAAAACGCCTTTTTTGGCCCTGTGGGAAAAAAAAAAATGGGAATTTTCGTGTAGTTTCATGAAATTTAAAGCAGTAAATAATAGGCTTTGACTTTTTCCCCAAATGGCCGGCCCCCCCTTTCCCTACCTGTTTGGCCCCCGGTTTTCCCCCCTGGAGCGACACATTTTACTGCTAGAATTTTTTTGTGGGGGCATTTTTTTTTTGGTTTTTCCAAATTTGGTAAGATTCCCGAATTTTTTTTGGGGGTTTTTCATATAAAAGGGGCAATTCTTATGATTTCGTTTTGAAAAGCCACAGGGGTACCGGATTCCCCCCTTTATATCTTTTATAAGGTACAGGATATTTGGTAAAGGGGTAGATCAAATTTTTTTTGTGGAGGGACGGGCCCCTTCAGGGACTAGATATTTTAATGGTTTTCTTTCCCCCAAAAAAAGGGGAAAAGTTTATAGAGACTCAATTTTTAAATTGCTTTTCAGGTTTTTTGGCAGAAAAAAGGGGCCCTAAGGGGGTTTTACAGAAAAAAACCCGGGAATAAATTGGGGCCGGAGAAAGGGTTTTTTTTTTAGGTCAAAAAATAACGCATTTCCCCCAGAAAAAAATTTTAGAAAAAGGCAAGTGGGAAAAATATTCGTTTTAAAAAGGGGGGGGCCGAAGGGCCCAGAACGGGCCCGAGGATTTAAAGGACCCTTTTTTAGGTAAAATTTCTGGTTATTTCCCGCTTGGGTGGGAGGGGGTTTTTTTAGTTTTTAAGGCCAAAAATTTGAGGGTATGGTTAGGGGGAAATGAGAGTGGGCCCCCCCCATAGCCAAAAACTTTTTTGGGCAAAAGGAAAAGGCCCCTGTGGGCCCCTTTGAAAAGATCAAAAAAAAAGGTTTTTTCAAAGGAAAGGGAAATGCAAATTTTTCTACCAGATTACTCAAAAACTTTTTGCTATAAATTTCTACTTTTACTGGGGTTTGATATTGGGGTGTGCGGGTTCTTTGTCCAAACCGACAGGCACGGCGAGGGACGAATTCTCTCAGCCTATCTTCCTCCACACTTATACTGCTTATCAGAGGTTAGAACTAGGGTTACCATGTACAGAGCATGGTCGGGAGTATATTCAATGTATGACAAAGCATCATGGTTACATATGGGCTCCCAGTTAACAACTTCTTACCCATCATAGTCTCAAGGAATCTTCGAATATGGGAAATACAGTGGGGAAAAAAAAGTATTTAGTCAGCCACCAATTGTGCAGAGTTCTCCACTTAAAAAGATGAGGAGGAGGCCTGTATATTTTATCATAGGTAACGGTCACCTATGGACAGACAAAATGAGAAAAAAAAATCCAGAAAATCACATTGTAGGATTTTTAATGAGTTACTTTGCAAATTATTGGTGGAAAATAAGTATTTGGTCAATTAAACAAAGTTCTCAATACTTTGTTATATACCCTTTGTTGGCAAGGACACAAGTCAAACGTTTTCTGTAAGTCTTCACAAGGTTTCACACACTGTTGCTGGTATTTTGGCCATTCCTCCATGCAGATCTCCTCTAGAGCAGTGATGTGTTTTGAGGGCTGTCGGCTAGGCAACACAGACTTTCAACTCCCTCCAAAGATTTTCTATGGGGGTTGAGATCTGGAGAACTGGCTAGGCCACTCCAGGACCTTGAAATGCTTCTTACGAAGCAACTCCTTCGTTGACCGGCGGTGTGTGTTTGGGATCATTGTATGCTGAAAGACCCAGCCACGTTTCATCTTCAATGCCCTCTGTGATGGAAGGAGGTTTTCAACTCAAAATCTCAGGATACATGGCCCCATTCATTATTTCCTTACACGGATCAGTCGTCCTGGTCCTTTGCAGAAAAACAGCCCCAAAGCATGATGTTTCCAACCCCATGCTTCACAGTAGGTATGGTGTTCTTGGATGCAACTCAGCATTCTTTGTCCTCCAAACACGACGAGGTGAGTTTTTACCAAAAAGTTATATTTTTGGTTTCATCTGACCATATGACATTCTCCCAATCCTCTTCTGGATCATCCAAATGCACTCTAGCAAACTTCAGACGGGCCTGGACATGTACTGGCTTAAGCAGGGGGCCACGTCTTCCACTGCAGGATTTGAGTCCCTGGTGGCGTAGTGTGTTACTGATGGTAGGCTTTGTTACTTTGGTCCCAGCTCTCTGCAGGTCATTCACTAGGTCCCCCCGTGTGGTTCTGGGATTTTTGCTCACCGTTCTTGTGATCATTTTGACCCCACGGGGTGAGATCTTGCGTGGAGCCCCAGATCGAGGGAGATTTTCAGTGGTCTTGTATGTCTTCCATTCCTAATAATTGCTCCCACGGTTGATTTCTTCAAACCAAGCTGCTTACCTATTGCAGATTCAGTCTTCCCAGCCTGGTGCAGGTCTACAATTTTGTTTCTGGTGTCCTTTGACAGCTCTTTGGTCTTGGCCATAGTGGAGTTTAGAGTGTGACTGTTTGAGGTTGTGGACAGGTGTCTTTTATACTGATAAACAAGTTCAAAACAGGTGCCATTAATACAAGTAACGAGTGGAGGACAGAGGAGCCTCTTAAAGAAGAAGTTACAGGTCTGTGAGAGCCAGAAATCTTGCTTGTTTGTAGTTGACCAAATACTTATTTTCCACCATAATTTGCAAATAAATTCATAAAGAATCCTACAATGTTATTTTCTGGATTTTTTTTCCTCAATTTGTCTGTCATAGTTGACGTGTACCTATGATGAAAATGACAGGCCTCTCTCATCTTTTTAAGTGGGAGAACTTTGCACAATTGGTGGCTGACTAAATATTTTTTTCCCCCACTGTATACATTGACATGCCTAGGCTCAGAGACTATCATAGGCTCTTAGAGCAGGAAGATGTCACCCTAGTGAGGTGTGATACAGTAAATCCAGCCGAGAGTTTACCAACTTCAGAGGATGGTGAGCCACATGATTGTGTCCAAGAAGCAGAGAGATATTCGAGGCTTAGATCAGATTTACAAGCCTTTCCATTACGTGAGGCAGACCTGGAGTATTGGACTGATGGGTCTTGTTATCGGGTGGGAGATAAATTATGTGCTGGTTATGCAGTAGTTAAAGGCAGAGGAACTGGATTTGTTGTGGAAAAGGCTGAAGTAATACCACAGCCTGCGTCTGCACAACTTGCTGAACTTGTGGGGCTAACAGAAGCATGTTTGTTAGCAGAAGGAAAGCGAGTAGTAACGATATACACTGATTCAGCATATGCACATAGTGTATGTCATTTGTTTGGGGCAGTATGGAAAGGTCGAGGGTTTAAGAAAACGGATGGTTCTCCGATACAACATCATGCGCAAATAATGAAACTGTTGCATGCTATGATGAAGCCTAAAGAGATAGCGATAGGTAAGTGTGCAGCTCACAAAACAGATATGTCAAGAGTGACACAAGGGAACAAAGCTGCTGATGAAGCTGCAAAAGCCGTCGCAGGAGCGGATAAATTGGGAAAAGTTTTTCTGGTCACTCATGGAGTGGACTTGGAAGACAAAATTACGCTTCAGGATGTAATTTTGATGCAAGAAGCGCTTCTATGATCGACAAAACAGCTATGGCTAGACCGAGGAGCGGTCAAAGATGCTACTGGTCTGTGGAGCAACCATGAGGGGTTGATAGTAGCGCCTCTAGACCTCTTAGGTCTGATGATTCAGGAAGCACATGGGTTAGCTCATGTTGCGAGGGGGGGAGGTTAACAGAAAGATCACAAAGGAATATGGTTTTTGGGCTCCATATTTGTTTGAACAAATTGATTATATGATAGGAAGGTGCACTATCTGTCTTAAAAATAATGTTCGAAGAGGGATAACTGTTCATCCGGGTTACATTCCAACACCAAGGGGTCCTATGCGTGAGTTGGTTATTGACTTTGTTGATATGATAAAACCAGTTGATGGGAAAAGATACATGTTGGTGGTTTGTAGATAGATTTTCACGATGGACGGAAGCTTGTCCAACCAAGCGTAAGGATGCTCAGTCGGTTGCCAAGTTCTTGTGTAAAGAAGTCATAAGCAGGTGTGGATTACCCGATCGAATATCCTCAGACAATGGAAGGGAATTAATTTTTTGTAGAATGATATTTGATGTTATTGAATACATGTGGGGAACTTAGATGTTTTTGTTTTATTTCGTGAATGCTTAGGGACAGGGAGTCCAGCCAGGGATAGAGATTCACTGTAGGGGTCCGATGGGTTGACCAGCCTTAGAGTGGACATTTGGATAGTATTTTGTTTGCAGGGGCTTACATGTGTATTTAATTGCATCATAGTTTCAAATGCATTGATAAGGATTTATGAATTCATCGGGAGTACCTAGGTGGTTGCCTGGGGCAGAGGGACCGTGAGAGAATTTTACTGTCTTGATTGATGGATGGATTTGGAACGAAGGTTGCCAGACAGTTTTTTCGCTCTCACACTCCATAAAGATTTGTTCATATTTCATAGTAATGTATTCACACTCCATAAACATTTGTTCATATTTCATAGAAAGGTATTTACACTCTAGAGAAAAATGTTTTTTTGGTTTAATGTTAAAGATACTCAATAAGATAAATTGTTACTTGTCATAATCCTGTTTTGTTTGTTTTCGAGACTTTTAGTTCGTCTCGAAGGGGGGAATGTAGTGTATTAGGATTATGTCTTTGTTAATGTTTTTCATGTAGAAATGAAAAGATGTTTATGTTAGTTCAAAAGTAGCCATTTGTAGGGTGACGCCCCCAGGGGACAGGTGAGACAGGTGATTGAGACAGCAGAGGGGAGCAACCCATATTTTTGCATTGTTTATAAGTATATGCTGGAGGAAGAGGGGGTTAGAAACAGACAGATTATTTTGGGACACTGTTCTCCAGCCCTGCAGGGTCTGTAACTTATGCTGACATCTTGTGATATAAAATAAAAACTTGTAATCAAAGTGCAGCCTAAGCGGACTCTTTGTTTGACAGCAATAAGTACCAGCATTCGACGCGATACACGATAGTACCTATTAGTAATCATTTCTGATGAAAAATCACAAATGTGATTTTCTTTTCTCCTATATAGCACTTTCTAATATAAATTCTTAAACAGTATTGTCAGCTCACCTCTTAGTTTTGGTGTCAGGTCTCCCAGAGAGACTCCTTTTAGAGCACTGACCCCTAAACAGAGATCCAGCATGTTGGTTGTGGTTAACACAGTGACAACTCATTATTGAATGTCAATTGTTCTCTTTTATTCATTATCTCTCAGAAATAAAACATTAACTAACAGACACATCCAAACAGTCAGGTTATTTAATGCAATTGCTTTTTCTAGCCCAATGACTACTCAAAACCCGTCAACAAGGCCTGAAAACTAGGCCAAAACAAAGCCCCACTGATATGCCTACATCTTATTTCAGACTGCCTCCAGTAGTCTGGGCAACATGTAGGCAAGATGTAAACTGAATGATTTAGCAGCTTGCTTAGTTCAAATTGACAGATTCATTTATTTAACATGAATAGCAAGACGATGTTGAGGTAGGAAGTGCTTCTGTTGCCCAGTAGCCTGCTGGAATAGGCTACTGAGGATGGGGTCGTAATTTCAATCAATGAATCAAATATTAATAAATTGGATATGAACTAAATAGGCATATGCTTGTCAACAACAGCCAGGTTATTTTTTTTACCTGTAGCTCTCTCTCTCTCTCTCTCTCTCTCTCTCTCTCTCTCTCTCTCTCTCTCTCTCTCTCTCTCTCTCTCTCTCTTCTCTCTCTCTCTCTCTCTCTCTCTCTCTCTCTCTCTCTCCTCTCTCTCTCTCTCTCTCTCCGCCACACCTGCTGTCTCAACATCTGAATGCTCGACTATGAAAAGGCAACTGACATTTACTCCTGAGATGCTGACCTGTTGCAACCACTATAACCACTGTGATTATTATTTGACCCTGCTGGTCATCTATGAACATTTGAAAATCTTGAAGAATGATCTGGCCTTAATGGGCATGTACTGTTATAATCTCCACCTGGCAGAGCCAGAACAAGGACTGGCCACCCCTCAGAGCCTGGTTCCTCTCTAGGTTTCTTCCTAGGTTCCTGCCTTTCTAGGGTGTTTTTCCTAGCCACAGTGCTTCAACATCCGAGCATGCGCTGTTCGGCACGAGATGACCGTTAGAGCCAATGACGTGTTTCTGCCAATGACCTTCAAATCAAATTCTATTTCTCACATGCGCTGAATACAACAGGTGAACACTTTACAGTGAAATGCTTACTAACGAGCCCTTTCCCAACAATGCAGTTAAAAAGTAAGAAAAATTAGCTAAATAAAAAAAGGAAAGAAATAGTAACACAATGAAATAACAATAATGAGGCTATAAGGAGTACCAGTACTGAGTCAATGTGCAGGGGTACCAGGTAGTTGAGGTAATAACTAGACTATATACAAGGAGTACCAGTACTGAGTCAATGTGCAGGGGTACCAGGTAGTTGAGGTAATAACTAGACTATATATAAGGAGTACCAGTACTGAGTCAATGTACAGGGGTACCAGGAAGTTGAGGTAATAACTAGACTATATATAAGGAGTAACCAGTACTGAGTCAATGTGCAGGGTACCAGGTAGTTGAGGTAATAACTAGACTATATATAAGGAGTACCAGTACTGAGTCAATGTGCAGGGGTACCAGGTAGTTGAGGTAATAACTAGACTATATACAAGGAGTACCAGTACTGAGTCAATGTGCAGGGGTACCAGGTAGTTGAGATAATAACTAGACTATATACAAAGAGTACCCAGTACTGAGTCAATGTGCAGGGGTACCAGGTAGTTGAGGTAATATGTACATGTAGGTAGGGGTGAAAGTGGCTAGGCAATCAAGATAGAGATTACATCTCCTCATCTGGGGAGTGCACACACACGCACACACACACACACACACACACACACACACACAACACACACACACACACACACTCACTGACACACTTATTTATTATTTTATTTCACCTTTATTTAACCAGGTAAACCAGTTGAGAACAAGTTCTCATTTACAACTGCGACCTGGCCAAGATAAAGCATAGCAGTGCGATAAAAACAAACAACACAGAGTTACATATGGGGTAAAACAAAACAAAAAAAAAACAAAAAATACAACAGAAATACAATTATATACAGTGTGCAAATTTAGCAAGTTATGGAGGTAAGGCAATAAAATAGGCTATAGTGCAAAATAATTACAATTTAGTATTAACACTGGAATGATGTGCAAGAGATGATGTGCAAATAGAGATACTGGGGTACAGATGAGCAAAATAAATAACAATATAGGGATGAGGTAGTTGGGCGGGCTAATTTCAGATGGCTGTGTACAGGTGCAGTGATCGGTAAGGTGCTCTGACAACTGATACCTAAAGTTAGTGAGGGAGATAAGCGTCTCCAGCTTCAGAGATTTTTGCAATTTGTTCCAGTCATTGGCAGCAGAGAACTGGAAGGAATTGCGGCCAAAGGAGGTGTTGGCTTTGGGGATGACCAGTGAGATATACCCGCTGGAGCGCAGACTACGGGTGGGTGTTGCTATGGTGACCAATGAGCTAAGATAAGGCGGGGATTTGCCTAGCAGTGATTTTATAGATGGCCTGGAGCCAGTGGGTTTGGCGACGAATATGTAGTGAGGACCAGCCAACAAGAGCGTACAGGTCACAGTGGTGGGTATTATATGGGGCTTTGGAGACAAAACGGATGGCACTGTGATAGACAACATCCAATTTGCTGAGTAGAGTGTTGGAGGCTATTTTGTAAATGACATCGCCGAAGTCAAGGATCGGTAGGATAGTCAGTTTTTACAAGGGCATGTTTTGGCAGCATGAGTGAAGGAGGCTTTGTTGCGAAATAGGAAACCGATTCTAGATTTAACTTTGGATTGGAGATTCTTAATGTGAGTCTGGAAGGAGAGTTTACAGTCTAACCAGACACCTAGATATTTGTAGTTGTCCGCGTACTCTAGGTCAGACCCGTCTAGAGTAGTGATTCTAGTCGGGTGGGCGGGTGCAAGCAGCGTTCGGTTGAAGAGCATGCATTTTGTTTTACTAGTGTTTAAGAGCAGTTGGAGGCTACTGAAGGAGTGTTGTATGGAATTGAAGCTCGTTTGGAGGTTTGTTTAACACAGTGTCCAATGAAGGGCCAGATGTATACAAAATGGTGTCGTCTGCGTAGAGGTGGATCTGAGAGTCACCAGCAGCAAGAGCGACGTCATTGATATACACAGAGAAAAGAGTTGGCCCAAGAATTGAACCCTCGGTGGCACCCCCATAGAGACTGCCATAGGTCCAGACAACAGGCCCTCCGATTTGACACATTGAACTCTATCTGAGAAGTAGTTGGTGAACCAGGCGAGGCAGTCATTAGAGAAACCAAGGCAATTTAGTCTGCCAATAAGAATGCGGTGGTTGACAGAGTCGAAAGCCTTGCCAGGTCAATGAAAACGGCTGCACAGTACTGTCTATTATCGATCGCGGTTATAATATCATTTAGGACCTTGAGCGTGGCTGAAGTGCACCCATGCCCAGCTCGCGAAACCGGATTGCATAGCGGAGAAGGTACCGGTGGGATTCGAAATTGGTTGGTGATCTGTTTTGTTGACTTGGCTTTCAAAAACTTTTGAAAGGCAGGGCAGGATGGATATGGGTCTGTAACAGTTTGGATCTTAGAGTGTCACCCCCTTTTGAAGGACACACACACAGGGAGGGAATGTTGTGTTAGTTTAATATTGTTTCAGGACTATGAATAATGAAAAAAAAGATTAGCCTATGGATTATTGAAAACAAAAAAGAAAAAATGGGAACATAGGGAGAGGAGAAATCACTAGAGACAGTGTTGTTAAAACTCACTGACCATGACCCATGTACGTTCTTCTTTAATTTTGTCAGTAGAAAAGTATCCCTCTCCTAAGGTCATAGGATGAAGCTCCTAGAAGACCGGTGTTACTCTTCATGGACACACAGCCTGGGTACAGGGGAGGCTGGCTGGTCTATGACATGCTTGATGGGCTTCAACACAACAGAGACAAACTATACATCTCTCATCTACTCTGAGCTCAGATTGGGGAAGACAGATAATTTTCAGCCCAAAACACTATAAATCCATTTTCAGAGATGTTGTGTCAATTAGCCTTTTAATTGTTTAAATAACTATAAAAACCACTACCAGGCTGTATAAAGGTGTCTAAATGTGTCTAATTTCCACTGTAAAATTGTCAGACAGACTGATTTTCCCATGAGGAAAAATTTATGAACCCCTTCAGGAAAATATCCCTTAATTTATATAATCCACCGAAAAATTACACTTTGCTAGTTGCTGCAGAGAGTATGTTCCTGGCTGATGAGAAACTTGGGGGTCAAATTAAGATATATGCATCTGTAAATGCTTTCATCGTAAGGTAGCTAGGTGAGACGAACCACGTATCACAGTCCAAATATACAGGATACGAAACATACTATTCCCCATGCGATAAACAATGTGTTGTAAATCACATTTTTCAAATCTACAATCGTTATATAGAAAGTACCCATTAGTCATCATTTTCTGATGAAAAAAAACACAATGTGATTTTCTTTTTCTCCTATAATAGCCTTTTGTAAATATAAAATTATTATTAACAATATTGTCAGCTCACCTCTTAGCTTTGGGTCATGTTCCCAGAGAGACTCATTTTAGACACTGGACCCCTAAACAGAGATGCAGCATGTTGGTTATGTGAACACAGTGACAACTAATATGAAGACAGTATCTCTTGTACAATGATTCTTAGAAATAAAAACAGTTTACTAACAGACACTCCAACAGTAGGTGATTAAAGCAATTACTTTTTCCTAGCCAATGGACTACTCACCGGCCTGAAATAGGCCAAAATATATTTCCCTGATAGGCCTACATTCTTATTTCAGACGCCTCCAGTAGCCTGGGCAAGATGTAGCAGATTAAGCTGAATGATTAGCAGCTTGCTTATTCAAATGACAGATTATAATTGACATGAATAGCAAGACGATGTGAGGTAGGAAGTGCTTCTGTTGCCCATGTAGACTGCTGGAATAGGCTATGAGGGATGGGGTCGTAATTTTCAATCAATGAATAAAAATTAATTTAAATTTTGGGTTTTGAACTAAATAGGCATATGTGTCAAAAACAGCCAGGGTTTTTTGTTTTACTGTACTCCCCTTCTTCTCTCTTCTTTTCTCTCTCTCCTCTTTTCTCTCTCTCTCCTTCTTTCTCCTTTCTCCCCTCTCTCTTCTCTCTCTTCTTCTTCCTCTCTCCCCCTTCTCCTCTCCTTTTCCTCGGACACCTGCTTCTCGGGGCATTGAAGCCCATTTTAAAAAGGGAATGAATTTTTCCTAGATGCGACCCTTGCAACCCCTATAAACCCCTTTTGATTAATTTTACCCCCCCGCATCTATAACCCTTGAAAACTTAAAACGATCTGGCCTTAAGGCCATGACTGTTTTAACCCCCTGGAACCAGAAGGACGGCCCAAACCCCCAGAGCCCCGGCCCT
>CM072257.1:11945729-11956091 GCA_036851935.1 Coregonus suidteri | reverse complement strand
AAGCCAGACTACGGTTTGCAACGACAGGGGAAAAAATATCGTACTTTTTGGAGAAATGTCCTTAGTTGGAACAAAATAAAAACTTTTTGGCCATAATGACCATTTTTATTTTTGGGGGGAAAAAGGGGAACGCTTGCAAGCCGAAGAACACCACCCCAACCGGAAAAGGGGTTGGCAGCATCATGTTGGGGGGGCTTTGCTGAGGGGGGATTGTGCATTTCACAATTAGAGGCATCATGAGGAAGGACCATGATGTGGAATATTTGACGCAACACCTCAGAACATCAGTCAGGAGTTAAAGCTTGGTCGCAATGGTCTCCAAATGGACAATGACCCCAAGCATACTCCAAAGTTGTGGCAAAATGGCTTAAGGCCAAACAAAGTCATGGTTTGAGTGGCCATCACAAAGCCCTACCCTCATCCTATAGAAAATGTGTGGGGCAGAACCTGAAAAAGCCAGTGTGCGAGCATGGAGGCCCTACAAACCTGACTCAGTTACACCAGCTCTGGTCAGGAGGAATGGGCCAAAATTCACCCAACTTATTGTGGGAAGCTTGTGGAAGGCTACCCGAAACGTTTGACCCAAGTTAAACAATTTAAAGGCAATGCTACCAACTACTAATTGAGTGTATGTAACTTCTGACCCACGGGAATGGAATGTGATGAAAGAAATAAAAAGCTCTGAAAAAATCATTCTCTCTACTATTATTCTGGACATTTCACATTCTTAAAATAAAGTGGTGATCCTAACTGACCTAAGACAGGGAATTTATACTAGGGATTAAATTTTTTTTTGGTCCCCCCCCCCCCAGGAATTGTGAATAAAACTGAGTTTAAATGTATTTGGCTAAGGTGTATGTAAGAACTTCCGACTTCAACTGTATCTATAAAAGTGCTGATCCAATGAGGCGTGGTGGTTGACAACATTTTTTTAGCTGCTGTCAAACCTGACAACATTAAACATATTTTCTGTAATGATAGTGGTGAATTATCATTAAGTGATAACAGTTATGGGGAACAAAGTATGATGATATCCACTACAGCAGATAAGACAGAGGGTATCACTTCCCCAAACAATGTCCCCTGGTCACTCCCAGTACATATGATTAAAGGAGTCCAAGGCACCTTGATTACATAGATCACACAGAGAGGTTAAGATTTTCATAAAAATTATATTTTCTAGGTGTAAGGTGATTACAATGTATCAGCTGGTGATTAGGATTGTTAGATGAACCCACTAAGTTCCTGATGACTCAACTGGTGAGCCTCTTTAGCAGCTAGTTCCATGGACACACTGATTCCAATGTCCTTTGCCAAGGTCAGATGACTTTCAGTCAACAGTCTCTTTTGTGTAGCTTCACTCCGTAGCCCCCCACATACTAGTCTGTCTCTAATGATGTCATTTAGAACAGCATTAAACTCAGTGTTCTGGTAGTTATTTAATGCAGCAGCAAACATTGTTACTGATTCTCCCGCTTCCTGATGTCTCCTGTGGAACCTGAACCTTTAAGCATTAACTAGTGGTTCTGGTGAAATATGTCCTTTAAGTATCTCCACAATATCCCCATACGTCTTTATTACCTGTTCTGTCTGGCTGTAGCAGGCTGCCTAGTAAATAAATGTCTTTGGCCCCATTACACTAAAACATGTAGGCACACATGTTGTCCTCATCCATGTCATTTACAATTTTTTTTTTTTTTTTGACAAACTATTCAAACCTGTCACGATCGTCGTAATAAGTGGACCAAGGCGCAGCGTGATATGCGTACATACTTTTAATGAGTACTTACTACAAACACAACAAAACGAAACGTGAAGTCTCGGTTAACAAACACAAACCTACACGGAACAAGATCCCACCACTGCTGGGGCCCCCATAACTGTGCCAAACAGGCTGCCTAAGTATGGTTCCCAATCAGAGACAATGAGCTACAGCTGCCTCTGATTGGGAACCAACCGGCCAACATAGAAAACACGATCTAGAATAGAACATATAAAACTAAACATAGAAACTAAACACCCTGGCTCAACATAAAGAGTCCCCAGAGCCAGGGCGTGACAGTACCCCCCCCCCCCCCCCCCCCCCCCAAAGGCGCGCGCCAACTAAACCCAACAGGGGAGGGGCCGGGTGGGCATTCTGCCTCGGAGACGGATCCGGCTCCGGGCGTGACCACCACTCTCTAACTACCCCCCCGTAGCGCCCCTGGTCTGGTCCCGCTGGCTGGAGCTGGACTGGACATCGGTGGAGCGGATTGCTTAGGCTCCGGTGTGGAGTAGCTGACCGGTACCTGACCAGGCCCCGGTGAAACAGGCACGGGCTGTGCCGGACTGACGACACGCACCACTGGCTTGGTGCGGGGGAGCAGGAATGGGCCGGACCGGGCTGACGACGCGCACCACTGGCTTGGTGCAGGGAGCAGGAACGGGCCGGACCGGGCTGACGACGCGCACCACAGGCTTGATGCGGGGAGCAGGAACGGGGCCGGACCGGGCTGATTGACGCGCACCCACATGCTTGGTGCGGGGAGCAGGAACAGACCGGACCGGGCTGGCGACGCGCACCACATGCTTGGTGCGGGGAGCAGGAACAGGCCGGACCGGGCCGGGCAGGCGACGCGCACCCCAGGCTTGGTGCGAGGGACAGGAACAGGCTGGACCGTACTGGGAACACACACCACTGGCCTTGTGCTGGGATCAGGAACGGGCCAGACCACTGGTAACACACCCCAGTACCTCTCGCCGTGCCTCTACACTATCCTTCCCTCCTGACCACAGGCTTGGTGCGAGTGTAAGGAACAGGCCGGGCCGGGCCGGGCAGGTGACGCGCACCCCAGGCTTGGTGCGAGGGGCAGGAACAGGCCGGGGCAGGGCTGGCGACGCGCACCCCAGGCTTGGTGCGAGGGGCCAGAACAGGCTGGGCTGGCGACGCGCACCACATGCTTGGTGCGGGGAGCAGGAACAGGCCGGACCGGGCCGGGCAGGCGACGCGCACCCCAGGCTTGGTGCGAGGGACAGGAACAGGCTGGACCGTACTGGGAACACACACCACTGCCTTGTGCTGGGATCAGGAACGGGCCAGACTGGGACTGGTAACACACCCCAGTACCTCTCGCCGTGCCTCTACACTATCCTTCCCTCCTGACCCACAGGCTTGGTGCGAGTGTAAGGAACAGGCCGGGCCGGGCCGGGCAGGCGACGCGCACCCCAGGCTTGGTGCGAGGGGCAGGAACAGGGCCGGGCCGGGCTGGCGACGCGCACCCCAAGCTTGGTGCGAGGGGCAGGAACAGGCTGGGGGCTGGCGACGCGCACCACAGGCTTGGTGCGAGGGGCAGGAACAGGCCGGGCCGGGCTGGCGACGCGCACCCACAGGCTTGGGTGCGAGGGACAGGAACAGGCTGGACCGTACTGGGAACACACCACCACTGGCCTTGTGCTGGGATCAGGAACGGGCCGGACCGGACTGGTAACACCCCCAGTACCTCTCGCCGTGCCTCTACACTCTCCTTCCCTCCTGACCGTAACCTGGGTGGTGCCACTTCTCCACTTCTCTCCTGTAGCTGCCTCCAGCAGCCCGTCGTCCATGCCGTGTGCCCCCCCCAAAAAAATTATTGGGGTTGCCTCTCGCCTGTCCGACGACTGCCCGGTTTGGCGCCGCTTCTCCTCTCCTGCCTGGGTCTCCCCCTTCATCGCCCTCCGGGTAACGGATGGCCTCCTCCTCCGTTATCCTCCCCCAACCAAGGAGGACATCTACCAATGTTACCTCCGGCGTTTGCTCCTGGGAAAACGCTGCTTGGTCCTGCTTTGGTGGGATCTTCTGTCACGATCGTCGTAATAAGTGGACCAAGGCGCAGCGTGATATGCGTACATACTTTTAATGAGTACTTACTACAACACAACAAAATGAAACGTGAAGTCCTCGGTTAACAAACACAAACTACACGGAACAAGATCCCACCCAATAACTGTGCCAAACAGGCTGCCTAAGTATGGTTCCCAATCAGAGACAACGAGCTACAGCTGCCTCTGATTGGGAACCAACCGGCCAAAAATAGAAAACACGATCTAGAATAGAAACATAGAAAACTAAAACATAGAAACTAACACCCTGGCTCAACATAAAAGAGTCCCCAGAGCCAGGGCGTGACAAAACCGTTCTGTATATAAGCTCCACTGCTCAATACTTTCCATCAAACTGTCCAATGTTTCCAACAATTCAAATAATTTTTTGTTTCTCAATAAGCTCCTGATTGTCACTCACTTCAATATTGTCCTCAACCAAAGCAATATTTTCCTCAGTCACGTGATCTTCATTCATTCACTCACTGACGTTTCCTCCTAAGTTCGCTAATTTAGCAGTTTTAAATAAAAGGTTTGTCTTCACAGTTGAATAATGTCCTTTCCTTTAATCATGTTGTTTTCCCCCTCCGATGTCCGTCTCGAGTCCTTTTCTGCCGTCCATGACGATGTTAACTCCAGTGGTGGAAAAAAGTACCCAATTGTCATACTTGAGTAAAAGTAAAGATCCCTTAATAGAAAAATGACTCAACTAAAAGTGAAAGTCACCCAGTAAAATACTACTTGAGTAAAAAGTCTAAAAGTATTTGGTTTTAAATATACTTAAGTATCAAAAGTAAATGTAATTGCTAAAATATACTTAAGTATCAAAAGTAAAAGTACAAGTAAAAATCATTTCAATTCCTTACATAAAGCAAACCAGACAATGTTCTTGTTTTTAAAATGTACGTTGAGCCAGAGGCAAACTCCAACACTCAGACAATTTACAAACAAAGCATTTGTGTTTAGTGAGTCTCCCAGATCAGAGGCAGTAGGGATGTTCTCTTGATAAGTGCGTGAATTGGACCATTTCCTGTCCTGCTAAGCATTCAAAATGTAACAAGTACTTTTGGGTGTCAGGGAAAGTGTATGGAGTAAAAAGTACATTATTTTCTTTAGCAATGTAGTGAAGTGAAAGTAAAAGTAGTCAAAAATATGAATAGTAAAGTCATGTACAGATACCACAAAAAACTACTTAAGTAGTACTTTAAAGTATTTTTACTTAAGTACTTTACACCACTGGTTAACTCTCTTTCTTAGCTAGCTAGACTATGCACTTGCCTCTGCTATCAATACACTGTGCTAAACATTAGCCTAGACTGGACCCACAGAAAATAACAGTTTTAAACAGTTGTAAAATCCCACTTCTTCCAGACAGAATAGTGTGTGTGTTTGTCCAGTGTGTGTGTTTGTCCAGTGTGTGTGTTTGTCCAGTGTGTGTGTGTGTGTGGTGTGTGTGTGTGTGTGTGTGTGTGTGTTTGTCCAGTGTGTGTGTGTTTGTCCAGTGTGTGTGTGTGTGTGTGTGTGTGTGTGTGTGTGTGTGTGTGTTTGTGTGTGTCCAGTGTGTGTGTGTGTGTGTGTGTGTGTGTGTTTGTGTGTGTCCAGTGTGTGTGTGTGTCCAGTGTGTGTGTGTTCAGTGTGTGTGTGTGTGTGTGTTCAGTGTGTGTGTGTGTGTTCAGTGTGTGTGTGTGTGTGTGTGTGTGTGTGTGTGTGTGTCTAGTGTGTGTGTGTGTGTGTTTGTGTCCAGTCTGTGTGTGTGTCCAGTGTGTGTGTGTGTTTCCAGTGTATGTGTCCAGTGTGTGTGTGTGTGTGTCAGTGTGTGTGTCCAGTGTGAGTGTGTGTCCAGTGTGTGTGTCCAGTGTGTGTGTTTGTCCAGTGTGTGTGTGTGTGTGTGTGTCCGGAGTGTGTGAGTGTGTCCAGTGTGTGTGTCCAGTGTGTGTGTTTGTCCAGTGTGGGTGTGTGTGTGTGTTTGTCCAGTGTGTGTGTGTGTCCAGTGTGTGAGTGTGTCCCGTGTGTGTGTCCAGTGTGTGTGTGTCCAGTGTGTGTGTCCAATGTTTGTGTGTCCAGTGTGTGTGTGTGTACAGTGTGAGTGTGTCCAGTGTGTGTGTGTGTATGTCCCGTGTGTGTGTCCAGTGTGTGTGTGTCCAGTGTGTGTGTCCAATGTGTGTGTGTCCAGTGTGTGTGTGTGTACAGTGTGAGTGTGTCCAGTGTGTGTGTGTTTTGTCCAGTGTGTGTGTGTGTGTGTGTGTCCGGTGTGTGTGTGCGTGTGTGTGTCCAGTGTGTGTGTGTCCAGTGTGTGTGTGTGTGTGTGTGTATTTGTACAGTGTGTGTGTGTGTCCAGTGTGTGTGTGTGTCCAGTGTGTGTGTTCAGTGTGTGTGTGTGTGTACAGTGTGTGTGTGTCCAGTTTGTGTGTGTGTGTATGTCCAGTGTGAGTGTGTCCAGTGTGTGTGTTTGTCCAGTGTGTGTGTGTGTGTGTGGGTGTGTTGTTTGTGTGTGTCCAGTGTGTGTGTGTGTGTGTGTCCAGTGTGTGTGTGTGTGTCCAGTGTGTGTGTTCAGTGTGTGTGTGTGTGTGTGGTGTGTGTGTGTCTAGTGTGTGTATGTGTTTGTGTGTGTGTGTGTCCAGTGTATGTGGTGTGTGTGTGTCTGGTGTGTGTGTGTGTGTGTGTGTCCAGTGTGTGTGTGTGTGTCCAGTGTGAGTGTGTCCAGTGTGTGTGTGTCCAGTGTGTGTGTGTGTGTGTTGTGTGTGTTTGGTCCAGTGTGTGTGTGTGTGTGTGTGTGTGTGTGTGTGTGTGTGTGTGTGTGTGTGTTGTGTGTCCAGTGTGTGTGTGTGTCCAGTGTGTGTGTGTGTCCAGTGTGTGTGTGTGTGTCCAGTGTGTGTGTGTGTTCAGTGTGTGTTTGTGTGTACAGTGTGTGTGTGTCCAGTGTGTGTGTTCAGTGTGTGTGTGTGTGTGTGTGTGTGTGTGTGTGTGTGTGTGTGTCTAGTGTGTGTATATGTTTGTGTGTGTGTGTGTGTGTGTGTCTGGTGTGTGTGTGTGTGTGTCCAGTGTGTGTGTGTGTGTGTGTCCAGTGTGTGTGTGTGTCCAGTGTGTGTGTGTGTCCAGTGTGTGTGTGTGTGTGTGTGTGTGTGTTTGTTTGTGTCCAGTGTGTGTGTATGTGTGTGTTTGTGTGTGTCCACTGTGTGTGTACAGTGTGTGTGTGTGTGTGTGTGTGTTTAGTGTGTGTGTGTCAGTGTTACCATGGTTATTATTTACAGGGACACTGAGGAGTCAACATCATGAACCCAAAACCCTGGATAGAGGGACTCAGTGAATGTGGAGTGGAATGTGTTCAGGTGGTCAGTGTGTCAGAGGAGACTCTGTAGAAGGACAGAGTGCCGGCTGGGCCAGTCCAGATACACTCCTACTCTGTGGGATCTGGAGGATGGGGACGTCTATGGTAGTGGACTTATTATTGTGACAGGCAGAGTAACCGTTGTCAGAGCAGATCAGACTCCAGGACTTGTCATTCCATCCAATCACACAGTCATCAACCCATCCTCTCCTGCTGATTCCTTTATATGCCACTCCTATATCAGCCCTTCTCCCACTCCACTCTACCTCCCAGTAACAGCGTCCAGTCAGACCCTCTCTACACAGCACCTGTTCCCAGTGCTCAAATCTCTCTGGGTGATCAGGATACGGCTGCTTCTCTCTCTCCTACATGTCACCTTTCTGTTCTCCTCCGACAGAGAGAGGAGTCTGTTTACTGTGTTTAGGTCCAGTGTGAGATCACAGACATCTGATGGATGAAACCAGACACAATATTAGAAATCATCATCATTCACATTAGAATGTTAACTCACTTTTCACTAATTCATTTAATGTAGATGTTTCTAGGTATCAAAAGGAGAAGTTAAGGTTGAGACTTGTTGAATGATCATATGTTATACTGTATGGTAATATAAAAACACACTTATTCCTGTTAATTACACACACACACACACATACACACTGAACACACACACACAAACACACAAACTGAACACACACACACACACACACAAACACACACACACACACACACATCCTGAACACACACACACACACAAACCCTTAACACACACACACATTTCTAAAGTAACACAAACACGTCACACACACACACACATTGTCAAAGCAAACTCTTTGTAAACTTTGGTTGTCCTGATTTCTGCTTCTGTAGAACTACAGCTGATATTTAATATGACCAAGTAAGTAATGATGGTGGTCTTTGACTTTGACTTCACTTGAATTAAGACTTATTCTTAGTCATATTCTTCACAGCAGTGAACACTCACATTTTCTAAGTCCAGGTTTCATTGGCGTACTCTCCACCATGTTCCACACTGTAGCGGTAAGCAGAAGAACAGACAGTCATTGAGGGATACACCTGAACTCACAACACACACACACACACACCACACACACACACACACACACACACACACAACACACACACACACACACTCACACACACATACACAGTCAGCATATAACTTTGTCCAAGTGTGTGTGTGTGTGTGTGTGTGTCCAGTGTTTGTGTCCTGTGTGTGTCCTTTTTGTGTATTTTTTTAATTTTTTTTTATTTCACCTTTATTTAACCAGGTAAGCCAGTTGAGAACAGGTTCTCATTTACAACTGCGACCTGGCCAAGATAAAGCAAAGTAGTGCAATAAAAACAACAGAGTTACATATGGGGTAAAAAAAAAAACATAAAGTCAGAAAATACAACAGAAAATATATATACAGTGTGTGCAAATGTAGCAAGTTATGGAGGGTAAGGCAATAAATAGGCTATAGTGCAGAATAATTACAATAGTATTAACACTGGAATGCTAGATGTGCAAGAGATTATGTGCAAATAGAGATACTGGGGTGCAAATGAGCAAAATAAATAACAATATAGGGATGAGGTAGTTGGGTGGGCTAATTTCGGATGGGCTGTGTACAGGTGCAGTGATCGGTAAGGTGCTCTGACAACTGATGCTTAAAGTTATTAAGGGAGATAAGAGTCTCCAGCTTCAGAGATTTTTGCAATTCGTTCAAGTCATTGGCAGCAGAGAACTGGAAGGAATGGCGGCCAAAGGAGGTGTTGGCTTTGGGAAATGACCAGTGAGATATACCTGCTGGAGCGTAGACTACGGGTGGGTGCTGCTATGGTGACCAATGAGCTAAGATAAGGCGGGGATTTGCCTAGCAGTGATTTATAGATGGCCTGGAGCCAGTGGGTTTGACGACGAACATGTAGTGAGGACCAGCCAACAAGAGCGTACAGGTCACAGTGGTGGGTAGTGTATGGGGCTTTGGAGACAAAACGGATGGCACTGTGATAGACTACATCCAATTTGCTGAGTAGAGTGTTGGAGGCTATTTTGTAAATGACATCGCCGAAGTCAAGGATCGGTAGGATAGTCAGTTTTACGAGGGCATGTTTGGCAGCATGAGTGAAGGAGGCTTTATTGCGAAATAGGAAGCCGATTCTAGATTTAACTTTGGATTGGAGATTCTTTATGTGAGTCTGGAAGTTGAGTTTACAGTCTAACCAGACACCTAGGTATTTGTAGTTGTCCACATACTCTAGGTCAGACCCGTCGAGAGTGGTGATTCTAGTCGGGTGGGCGGGTGCCCAGCAGCGTTCGATTGAAAAGCATGCATTTAGTTTTTACTAGTGTTTAAGAGCAGTTGGAGGCTACTGAAGGATTGTTGTATGGCATTGAAGCTCGTTTGGAGGTTTGTTAACACAGTGTCCAATGAAGGGCCAGATGTATACAAAATGGTGTCGTCTGCGTAGAGGTGGATCAGAGAGTCACCAGCAGCAAGAGCGACATCATTGATATACACGGAGAAAAGTGTCGGCGCCCAAGAATTGAACCCTGTGGCACCCCCATAGAGACTGCCATAGGTCCAGACAAACAGGCCCTCCGATTTGACACACTGAACTCTATCTGAGAAGTAGTTGGTGAACCAGGCGAGGCAGTCATTTGAGAAACCAAGGCTATTTAGTCTGCCATAAGAATGCGGTGGTTGACAGAGTCGAAAGCCTTGGCCAGGTCGATGAAGACGGCTGCACAGTACTGTCTATTATCAATCGCGGTTATAATATCGTTTAGGACCTTGAGCGTGGCTGAAGTGCACCCGTGACCAGTTTGGAAACCGGATTGCATAGCGGAGAAGGTACGGTGGTATTCGAAATGGTCGATGATCTGTTTGTTAACTGGCTTTCGAATACTTTTGAAAGGCAGGGCAGGATGGATATAGGTCTGTAGCAGTTTGGATCTAGAGTGTCACCCCCTTTGAAGAGGGGGATGACCGCGGCAGCTTTCCAATCTCTGGGGATCTCAGACGTTATGAAAGAGAGGTTAAACAGACTAGTAATAGGGTTAGCGACAATTTCAGCGGCTAGTTTTAGAAAGAAAGGGTCCAGATTGTCTAGCCCAGCTGATTTGTAGGGGTCCAGATTTTGCAGCGCTTTCAAAACATCAGCTGTCTGAATTTGTGTGAAGGAGAAGC
>CM072257.1:11933229-11940729 GCA_036851935.1 Coregonus suidteri | reverse complement strand
AGGCTGCCTCTCTTCCTTGCTCGGGCAGGCTTCGGCGTTCGTCGTCTCCGGAATACTAGCTGCCACCGTTGCATGTTTCTATGTCGTTTGCTTTTGTCTGATTGTTGTAACACCTGTTATCATTTAGTGGAATTAGTGTCCTATAAGTTCTCGTTGTGTTTGTCTAGTGTTTGTGTGTGATTGTTTTTCCTGTCAGTTGGTGTTCTACTGTTGTTTGGACAGACGCTAGTATTTACCGTCGCACTTTTGTTCGTGCGTAGTCGGTTTTTGTATTTTACGCAACTGTTGAGTGTTGTTCGCCTCAGGGTTTGTTTGACCCCGTTTATTTTGTGCCTTTCAAGTAAAGTCAAGTTTGACTGAGCTCCTGTGTCCTGCACTTGATTCCACACCACATTCGCATCAGAACCCTGACAGAATCACACACCATACTCAATGGAGTCAGCAGGAGCCGCAGCAGCACAGGCGACGTTGGAGGACAGGGTCCGCGAACAAAATGATCAGATCCTGCGGATGGGGTCCACACTGCAGGAGGTGATCACCACCATCCGAGGCTGGGAGACCCAAGGGACTCCTCCACCGCCATCTTCCCTGCCCGCACCATCGGCAGGTCAGCCCATTCCCGCTCCGGAACCCAGAGGAGTTCGACTCTCGCTTCCGAGGGCCTACGATGGGACCGCGGCCGGGTGTCAGGGCTTCCTTCTCCAGGTGGAGCTTTACCTGGCCACCGTGCACCCGGCGCCCTCGGGACACGAGAGCGTGTCCGCCCTGATCTCCTGCCTTTCCGGGAAGGCGTTGGAATGGGCCAAACGCAGAGTGGAGGAGAATCGACGCTAACACCATCACCTACGACGAGATCTCCCGCCGCTTCAGGGCGGTGTTTGACCATCCCCCGGGGGGGAAAGCGGCGGGGGGAGCGTCTGGTCTGCCTGCGGCAGGGGAAGAGGAGTGCCCAGGAGTTCGCCTTGGAGTTCCGTACGCTAGCGGCTGATGCAGGGTGGAATGAGCGGGCGCTCATCGATCACTACCGCTGTAGTCTACGCGAGGACGTCCATCGGGAGCTGGCCTGTAGGGACACCAGCCTCTCGTTCGACCAGTTGGTCGACATGTCCATCAGGCTGGATACCCTGCTAGCTACCCGCGGACGTTCCGAGGGGGGTCCGTCCATTTCACCCTCCAGCGCCTCCGAGCCGTGCCCCATGGAGCTCGGGGGCGCTGGCGCTAGAGAGAGGAGGGGTCGGCTTACGAGGGGGTGCACCAACTGTGGTCGGGGAGGACACACCGCGGCTAGATGCTGGGGGATGGCCTCCTAGGGGAGTAGGCGCCCCACTCACCCAGAGCTCTCTGTTGCACATTTCTGTATACCTGTGCGTTTTCCACAGGTAGCACCTCATTCCCAGCATAAAGGCGCTGGTAGATTCAGGCGCGCGGCTGGGAATTTTGTTGATAAGAAGTTTTGTTTAGCCTTAGGGATTCCCCTTCTTCCTGTTGACGTTCCCTTCCCCGTTCATGCCCTAGATAGCCGTCCGTTGGGGGTGCGGGCTTGATCAGGGAGGTCACTGCGCCACTTAGGATGTGTGCGCAGGGGGGTCATCAGGAGATGATCCAGCTATTTCTGATCGACTCGCCTGCGTATCCGGTGGTGCTGGGCATGCCCTGGTTGAGTACCCATAACCCATCTATTTCGTGGCAGGAGAGGGCTCTGATGGAGTGGTCTGCCCAGTGTGTGGGTCGATGTTTAGGCGTTTCCGTAGGGGCTACTTCGGTGGAGAGTCCAAAACCAGGTGCCCGCATTGCACGTTCCCCCTGAGTATGGGGATTTGGCTATTGTGTTCAGTAAGTCGAGGGCGACGCAGTTGCCTCCCATAGGCAGGGAGATTGTGCGATAGACCTCCAGGCAGGAGCTGCGCTCCCACGGAGCCATGTGTATCCTCTGTCTCAGGAGGAGAAGAGTGCTATGGAGACGTACATAGACGAATCTCTGAGACAAGGATACATACGGCCCTCCACTTCCCTGCGTCCTCGAGTTTCTTTTTTGTGAAGAAAAGGGGATGGAGGATTACGCCCGTGCATTGATTACCGTGGTCTCAATCAGATTACGGTGAAGTACAGTTATCCACTCCTGCTGATTGCGACCATGACGGAGTCACTGCACGGGGCGCGTTTCTTCACTAAATTAGATCTCAGGAGCGCGTACAACTTGGTGCGCATTAGGGGGGGCGATGAATGGAAGACAGCCTTTAGTACCACCTCGGGCCATTACGAGTATCTTGTCATGCCATACGGGTTGATGAACACTCCTTCAGTTTTCCAATCATTCGTGGATGAGATCTTCAGGGACATGCAGGGGCAGGGGGTGGTCGTGTACATCGATGACATTCTCGTGTACTCGCCTACCCGAGTCGAGCATGTGGCCCTGGTGCGCCGAGTGTTGCGGAGACTGTTGGGAGCACGACCTGTATGTCAAGGCAGAGAAGTGTCTGTTCTTCCAGGAGTCGGTCTCCTTTTTGGGTTATCAGTTGTCTGCGTCAGGGGTGAAGATGGAGGTAGACCGGGTGTCAGCCGTGCGTAATTGGCAAACGCCAACCACTGTGAAGGAGGTGCAGCAGTTTTTGGGGTTTGCGAATTATTACCGGAGGTTTATCCGGGGTTTTGGACAGGTGGCAGCTCCCATAACGTCTATTTTGAAGGGAGGTCCGGTGCGTCTGCAGTGGTCAGCCGAGGCGGACAGGGCGTTTGGGAGGCTGAAGGACCTGTTACCTCGGCTCCGGTGCTGGCGCATCCGGATCCCTCTTTGCCATTTCAGGTAGAGGTGGACGTGTCAGAGGCCGGTATAGGAGCCGTGCTATCGCAACGGTCCGGGGCGCCACCTAAACTCCGCCCCTGTGCTTTTTATTCCAAGAAGCTCAGTCCGGCGGAGCGAAACTATGACGTGGGGGACAGGGAGCTGTTAGCCGTGGTACAGGCCCTAAAGGTGTGGAGGCACTGGCTTGAGGGGGCTCAACACCCTTTCCTCATTTTGATGGACCATGTAACTTGGAGTACATCCGGGCAGCGAGGAGGCTAAACCCTCGCCAGGCGAGGTGGAATATGTTTTTGACCCGGTTCACGTTTAAGATAACGTACATCCCTGGGTCACAGAACGGTAAGGCAGACGCGCTGTCTCGGCGGTATGACACGGAGGAGAGGTCCGTGGAGCCCACTCCCATACTGCCGGAGTCGTGTCTGGTGGCACCGGTAGTGTGGGAGGTCGATGCTGAACTCGAGCGGGCGTTACGCACCGACCCTAGTCCACTTCAATGCCCGGAGGGTCGGAAGTACGTTCCCGCTCGAGGTTTGGGATCGATTGATCTATTGGCTCACACGTCACCCTCCTCTGGACACCCTGGTATCGGCCGGACAGTGCACTGTCTTAGTGCCAAGTACTGGTGGCCCACGTTGGCGAGGGATGTGAGGGTTTATGTTTCCTCCTGCTCGGTGTGCGCCCCAGTGTAAGGCGCCTAGACATCTGCCTAGGGGTAAGTTACTACCCCTGCCCGTTCCACAACGACCTTGGTCTCACCTCTCGGTGGATTTCCTCACTGACCTTCCTCCTTCACAGGGGAATACCACTATACTGGTCGTTGTGGACCGGTTTTCTAAGGCCTGTCGTTTGCTCCCTATGCCGGGCCTTCCTACTGCCCTGCAAACCGACCGAAGCACTATTCACCCATGTGTTCCGGCACTACGGGGTACCCGAGGATATTGTGTCTGATCGAGGTCCCCAATTTACCTCCAGAGTCTGGAGAGTTGACAATATTTGGGAGATTATTTCCTTTCAAATAACTGAAAGTGAGAGGTTGTAATCTGAATAAAGGGAAAAAGGCCTTTCTTGAACATTGGGTGAGACAATCTTACTAATTTGCTTGAGAACCAGTTCGGATTTAAGTATAACTTTTGTATGACTGAAGTTTTTAGTGATAGGTCTAATGCTTTAATATTTAATAATTTCTGTCCTCCGAATTCATTTTCATTATATAAAATATGCCCTTTTAATTTTGTCTGGCTTGCCGTTCCAAATAAAATTGAATATTTTTTTCTCATATAATTTAAAAACTGTTCGCTAGGCGTAGGCAAGACCATAAGCAAATAGGTAAACTGGGATTATACTAAAGAGTTAATCAGGGTGATTTTTCCACAAATTGACAGGTATTTTCCTTTCCATGGTAGTAAGATCTTATCTATTTTTGCTAACTTTCTATTAAAATGTATTGAAGTGAGATCATTTATTTCCTTTGGGATATGTATTCCGAGTATATCCACATCAACATCAGACCATTTTATTGGTAAACTACATGGTAATGTAAAATTTTTATTTTTTAGTGATCCAATACGTAATATAGTACATTTGTCATAATTTGGTTGTAATCCAGAGAGGTTAGAAAATGTATCTAAATCCTCTATGAGGCTGTGGAGGGATTCTAGTTGTGGATTTTAAAAGAAAACATGAATCATCAGCGTACAATGACACCTTTGTTTTTAAGCCCTGTATTTCTAATCCTCTGATATTATTATTGGATCTGATTTTAATAGCTAACATCTCGATGGCCACAATAAATAGATATGCCGATAGTGGACAACCTTGTTTCACTCCTCTTGACAGTTTAAAACTTTCTGAGAAATAGCCATTATTTACTATTTTACACCTAGGGTTACTATACGTGATTTTGACCCATTTTATAAGAGATTCTCCAAAATTGAAATGCTCCAGGCATTTATAATATAAACCCCAGTCGAACTTTATCAAATGCCTTTTCGAAGTCTGCTATGAATAGCAGGCCTGGTTTCCCATATTTTCCATAGTGTTCTATTGTTTCCAATACTTGCCTTATATTATCTCCAATGTATCTTCCATGTAAAAAGCCTGTCTGATTAGAATGAATAATATCCGACAATACCTTTTTTAATTCTATGCGCTATACATTTTGGTAGGATTTTTGCATCACAACACTGAAGTGTAAGGGGCCTCCAATTTTGTAAATGGACTGGATCTTTATATTTTCCACTTGTATCCTGTTTCAGTAATAATGTGATCAGACCTTCTTCTTGAGTTTCAGATAATCTACCATTTACATAGGAGTGGTTAAAACATGCTAATAACGGTCCTCTTAGTATATCAAAAAAGGTTTTCCCGGACTTAAAGTCTTTAATTGCATCCAGAAGTTCCTCCTGCTAACCACTGCTATTCTTTGGTGGTGAAAATAGTGGCAGTATAATTAAAATGTTCAGATATATCAGTGTCCTGAAACCTGCCATATCTATTCATTAATGAATGTATCATTATTAGAAATGACTAATTATCAAAGTATTGCTTGTAGATAAAAAAATGCATATTACAAATATTTGAGTACTGACCAGACCAGTTTAAAAAGCAGTATCAGTATATCAATAACAGGTTTCTAAACACTACTAAATCAATCCTGATGATGACATGATTAAGAAAAATAATGACTGAATCATGAATAATAATGAATGAGAAAGTTATAGAGGCTACAACAAAACATGCTAACCTCTCACCATTACCAATAACAGAGGGGGTATGATCCTTGTGCCTCTGTAACTTTCTCATTCATCATCATTCATGATTCATTCATGATTATTCATAATCACGGTAGCATCCACATGAATGTAGAAGTGTTCAGAAACATATTCTATTCTTACTGACAATACAAGTGAAGTGACTCCAAAATGACAGGACATTATTCACCATTCAGTTTCTATTGGGAAAAACATAATCTATAACAAAACCAAGACAAACTGCAAATGTATTCAACAAGTTTGTAGAATCACAAGCTTGATGTAATCACTGCAGGTAAGGAATATGGGACCAAATACTAAACTTATGACTACTTTAATACAATATAAGTGAATATGTCCAAATTATTAAGACTTTTTCAAATGGGAGAACTAGATACGTAAAGTGCTTCATTTCATTTTTAAACAGTAACACAGATATGTATGAAAATACTCTCAAATAAAAGGTGACATTCTGTACTGTCACCTAATATGAAACATTCTATCTCAAATCCAAAATGCTGGAGCATAGCACCAAATGTAAAACTGTAAGCTTCACTGTCTAAACACATATGGTGTGGACTATGTGTGCCTGGTAAACACATGTGGATCTGGTGAACAGTTATCACTTGTTGACCAACTACAGGAATACTGACCTCAGAGTCTCCAGTTTACAGTGGGGATTCCCCAGTCCCAGCAGAGTGCAGCTTCACTCCTGAATCCTTTCAGGTCATTGTTACTCAGATCCAGCTCTCTCAGGTGTGAGGGGTTTGACTTCAGAGCTGAGACCAGAGAAGCACATCCTTCCTCTGTGACTAGACAGCGTGACAGCCTGCAAAAGTACAATCATATTAAAATCACACTGCTATTCTTTGGTGTGAAAATATATTCTTTCAACAATTTCAGATACATCAGAGTCCTGAAACCTGCCATATCTATTCATATATGTATATAATGTATATATACACTACCAGTCAAAAGTTTTTTGACACACCTACACATTCAAGGGTTTTTTCTTATTTTTACTATGTTTTTACATTGTAGAATAATAGTGAAGACATCAACACTATGAAATAACACATATGGAATCATGTAGTAACCAAAAAAAACGTGTTAAATTAATCCAAAATATATTTATATTTGAGATTCTTCAAACAGCCACCCTTTGCCTTGATGACAGCATTGCACACTCTTGGCATTCTCTCAACCCACTTCATGAGGTAGTCACCTGGAATGCATTTCAATTAACAGGTGTGCCTTCTTAAAGTTTAATTTGTTGAATTTATTTCCTTCTTAATGTGTTTGAGCTGTGATAAGGTAGGGGGGTATACAGAAGATAGCCCTATTTGGTAAAAGACACCAAGTCCCCATATTATGGCCAAGAACAGCTCAAATAAGCAAAGAGAAATGACAGTCCATCATTACTTTAAGACATGACGGCCAGTCAATACGGCACATTTCAACAACTTTGAAAGTTTCTTTCAGTGCAGTCGCAAAAAACATCAAGCGCTATGATGAAACTGGCTCCTCATGAGGACCGCCACAGGAATGGGAGACCCAAAGTTACCTCTGCTGCAGAGGATACTGTCGTGTATTGAGATTATGACTATTTGGAGGAACAAGGAATGTTGTTTAGGTTAGTATCAGAAGGCAATGTTTTAGGTGTAATACCACATACCACAGACAGGTGGGTTGTAGGACAGGGGAGACTGGTGATTGGCCAGAAGAGGGGGCATCATTGTTTATAAATAGGGGGGAAAATTGACGGAGAGGTTAGAGCAAGCAGCCATTCTGAGGTGTCTCTTCTCGGGTGTTCATGTCACCTGTTACTCATGCTGAAGCTTGTGATCTGAATAAACCCTTATGATCGACGTTCAGTATGAGCAGACTCTTTAATTAATGGTAACACCTACGATTGACGTATACTACAAATGGAGGCTCCGCTGAGAT
>CM072257.1:11929210-11932729 GCA_036851935.1 Coregonus suidteri | reverse complement strand
GTGTCCAGGGGTGTTCCTTTTGTGTATGTTCCAGTGTGGTGTGTGTGGTGTGTGTCCAGTGTGTGCTTGCGTTGGTGTCCAGTGTGTTTGGTGTCCAGTGTATGTGTGTGTGTCGCGCACTGATCTCTGGGGACTCTGAAATGTTGGAGCCAGGGTGTGTAGCTTCTATTTGTATTTTCTATGTTGAGTATTCTAGATCGTGTATTTCTATGTTGGCCGGTTGGTTCCCAATCAGAGGCAGCTGTGGCTCATTGTCTCTGATTGGGAACCATCCTTAGGCAGCCTGTTTTCACCAGTTAGTTGTGGGATCTTGTTCTGTATAGGTTTGTGTTGGTGCAACCTTTTGACTTCATGTATCGTTTTGTTGTGTTTTGTTGTATAAATTCTAGTAACTCATTAAAAGATGTACGCATGTCACGCTGCGCCTTGTCCGTTTCCGTGAACGAGCGTGACAGAAGATCCCACCAAAATAGGACCAAGCAGCGTGTGCAGGAGAAAACGCTGGTATGGAACAGGAGTTTACGCTAGTGGATGTCCTCCTCAGGTTGGGGGAAAATCACTGAGGAGGAGGCCTTCCGCTACCGGAGGGCGATGAGGGAGGGATGACCAGACAGGAGAGGAGAAGCGGCGCCAACCGGGCCATCGTCGGACAGGCTAGAGGCAAACCCCAATAATTTTTTTTGGGGGGGGGCACACAGCATGGACGACTAGGCAGCAGGAGGCAGCGACAGGGCGAATCTGCAGACTAGGAGAGGAGGCCACCAGGTTACGGGGGCTATTTGGTCCAGAGGGAGCAGGAGGTAATTGGTCAGAGGGAGGAGTTTACAGGAAGCGATCAAGGGAGAAGGAGAGTTTTAGAGGCACGGCGAGAGGCACTGGTTAGGCAGCAGAGGGAGCGGAGTTTTATGAGGAAAACCCAGTCCTGCTCCTCGCACCAAACAAGTGGTGTGTGTCACCAGTCCGGTCCGGCCCGTTCCTGCTTCCCGCAAAAGGCCAGTGTGTGTGTTCCCAGTACGGCACAGCCCGCACACAGGCCAGAGGTGCGCGTCGCCAGCCCGGTCCGGCCCGTTCCTGCTCCCCGCACCAAGCCAGTGGTGCGCAGTCGTCAGCCCGGTCCGGCCCGATCTGCTCCCCGCACCAAGCCAGTGGTGCGTGTGTCCCCAGTCCGGCACGGCCCGTGCCTGTTCCACCGGTGCCTGGTCCGGCACCGGTTCAGCTGCTCCACTCTGGAGCCAGAGCAATCCGCTCCACCGGGGTCCGGTCCAACTCCAGTCAAACGGATCCACTCCGGAGCCAGAGCAAACTGCCCGACCCATTCCTGCTTCCCCGCACAAGGCCAGTGGTGTGTATTCCTCATTACGGCACGGCCCGTTCCTGCTCCGCCGCACTAAGTTAGTGGTGCGCGCGTCGTCAGCCCGGTCCTGCCTGTTCCTGTCCCTCGCACCAAGCAATGGTGCGCGTCGCCAGCCCGGTCCGGCCCTGTTCCTGCCCTCGCACCAAGCTATGGTGGTGCGCGTCGCCAGCCCGGTCCGGCCTGTTCCTGCTCCTCGCACCAAGCCAGTGGTGCGCTCGTCGACAGCCCGGTCCGGCCTGTTTCCTGCCCCTCGCACCAGGCCAGTGGTGCGTGTCGCCAGCCCGGTCCGGCACCCATTCCTGCTCCCCGCACCAAGGAGTGGTGCGCGTCGCCAGCCCGGTCTGGCCCGTTCCTGCTCCCCGCACCAGGCCAGTGGTGCGCGTCGTCATCCCGGTCCCCGGCCCGTTCCTGCTCCCCGCACCAAGCCAGTCGTCAGCCCGGTCCGGCCCGTTCCTGCTCAGTCGTCAGCCCGGTCCGGCCCGTTCATGCTCCCCGCACCAAGCAGTGAGTGTGTGTGTCCAGTCCTGAGGCCTGTGCGGTTTGGTCCCACCGTCCGTCGGGTCCAGCTCCAGTCAGCGGGGCAAAAAAGACCAGACCAGGAGCGCAACGGGAGGTGGAGAGTAAGTGGTGGTCACGGCCCGGAGCCGGATCCGCCTCCGAGGCGGAATGCCCACCCGGCCCCTAACCCTCAAGAGGAACACCTACGTGAGAATGCTATTCATTGACTACAGCTCAGCATTCAACACCATAGTGCCCTCTAAGCTCATCACTAAGCTAAGGATCCTGGGACTAAACACCTCCCTCTGCAACTGGATCCTGGACTTCCTGACGGGCCGCCCCCAGGTGGTAAGGGTAGGTAACAACACATCTGCCACACTGATCCTCAAACACGGGGGCCCCTCAGCGGTGCGTGCTCAGTCCCCTCCTGTACTCTCTGTCACCCATGACTGCATGGCCAGGCACGACTCCAACACCATCATTAAGTTTGCCGACGACACAACAGTGGTAGGCCTGATCACCGACAACGATGAGACAGCCTATAGGGAGGAGGTCAGAGATCTGGCCGTGTGGTGCCAGGACAACAACCTCTCCCTCAACGTGACCAAGACAAAGGAGATGATTGTGGACTACAGGAAAAAAAGAGGACTGAGCACGCCCCCATTCTCATTCGACGGGGCTGGAGTGGAACAGGTTGAGAGCTTCAAGTTCCTTGGTGTCCACATCACAACGAACTATCATGGTCCCAAACACACCAAGACAGTCGTGAAGAGGGCACGACAAAGCCTTTCCCCCTCAGGAGACTAAAAAGATTTGGCATGGGTCCTCAGATCCTCAAAAAAAATTCTACAGCTGCACCATCGAGAGCATCCTGACTGGTTGCAATCACCGCTGGTATGGCAACTGCTTGGCCCCTCTGACCGCAAGGCACTACAGAGGTAGTGCGTACGGCCCAGTACATCACTGGGCAAAGCTCCCTGCCATCCAGGACCTCTATACCAGGCGGTGTCAGAGGAAGGCCCTCAAATTGTCAAAGACTCCAGCCACCCTAGTCATAGACTGTTCTCTCTGCTACCGCACGGCAAGCGGTACCGGAGTGCCAAGTCTAGGTCCAAAAGACTTCTCAACAGCTTCTACCCCAAGCCATAAGACTCCTGAACAGCTAATCATGGCTACCCGGACTATTTGCACTGCCCCCCACCCCATCCTTTTTACGCTGCTGCTACTCTGTTAAGTATTTATGCATAGTCACTTTAACTCTACCCACATGTACATATTACCTCAACTACCTCAACTAGCCGGTTGCCCCCGCACATTGACTCTGCAACGGTACCCCCCTGTTATATATAGCCTCCCTACTGTCACTTTATTTTACTGTATATATAGCCTCCCTAACTGTCACTTTATTTTACTTCTGCTCTTTTTTTTTTCTCAACACTTTTTTTGTTGTTGTTTTTAATTCTTTCTTTTTTGTTTAAAATAAATGCACTGTTGGTTAAGGGCTGTAAGTAAGCATTTCACTGCAATGTCTGCACCTGTTGTATTCGGCGCATGTGACCAATAAATTTGATTTGATTTGATTTGATTTGTGTTTGTGTGGCGCGGTCACAGTCCGCGCCTTTGGGGGGGGTACTGTCACGCCCTGGCTCTGGGGACTCTGAAATGTT
>CM072257.1:11909210-11924210 GCA_036851935.1 Coregonus suidteri | reverse complement strand
TGGGAAAAACATCATCTAAAACACAACCAAGACAAACTGCAAATGTATTCAACAAGTTTGTAGAATCACAAGCTTGATGTAATCACTGCAGGTAAGGAATATGGGACCAAATACTAAACTTATGACTACTTTAATACAATATAAGTGAATATGTCCAAATTATTACGACTTCTTCAAATGGGAGAACTAGATACATAAAGTGCTTTCATTTCTAAACAGTAAAACAGATATGTATGAAAAACCTCAAATAAAAGGTGACATTCTGTACTGTCACCTAACATGAAACATTCTATCTCAAATCAAAAATGATGGAGCATAGCACCAAATGTAAAACTGTAAACTTCACTGTCCAAACACATATGGTGTGGACTATGTGTGCCTGGTAAACACATGTGGATCTGGTGAACAGTTACCACTTGTTGACCAACTATAGAAATACTGACCTCAGAGTCTCCAGTTTACAGTGGGGATTCCCCAGGACAGCAGAGAGCATCTTCACTCCTGAATCCTTCAGGTCATTGTTACTCAGATCCAGCTCTCTCATGTGTGAGGGGTTTGACTTCAGAGCTGAGACCAGAGAAGCACAGCCTTCCTCTCTGACTAGACAGCGTGACAGCCTGCAAAGAGTCAAATCATATTAAAACCACACTGCTATTCTTTGGTGGTGAAAATAGTGGCAGTATATTTTTTCTACATATTAAGATATATCAGTGTCCTGAAACCTGCCATATCTATTCATAAATGAATGTATCATTATTAGAAATGACAAATTATCAAAGTATTGCTTGTAGATAGAAAAATGTATAGTACAAATATTTGAGTAGATTAACCAGAGCAGTTTAAAAAGCAGTATCAGTCAAAAGACAGACAGTGAGGTATCATATTTAGATTGTATTGACTATACAGTCCATACCATCTCTATTTTGACAGTGAAGATAACATTTTAAATGTGGCTCTTTACTCCAGCATTTTGGATTTGAGATCAGCGTTTCATATGAGGTGACAGTATATAATGTCACTTTAATTTGAGGGTATTTTAATACATATCTGTTTCACCGTTTAGAAATGAAAGCACTTTATGTATCTAGTCCCCCCATTTGACGAAGTCAAACGTATTCTGACCATTTCACTTATAATTCATTAAAGTTGTCAAAAGTTGAGTATTTGGTCCCAAACTCGTTGGTTGCATTTGCAGTTTGTTTTGGGTTATGTTTTGTCCAATAGTAACTGAATGGTGGATGATGACTGGAGTAATTTTCTGTCTAAGTGAGTAGATAACATGTTTCTAAACACTACTAAATTAATCCTGATGATGCCATGATTAAGAAAAATCATGAATGAATCATGAATAATAATGAGTGAGAAAGTTACAGAGGCTACAACAAAACATGCTAACCTCTCACCATTACCAATAACAGAGGGGGTATGATCCTTGTTCCTCTGTAACTTTCTCATTCATCATTATTCACGATTCATTCATGATTATTCATAATCATGGTAGTATCCACATGAATGTAGAAGTGTTCAGAAACATATTCTATTCTTACTGACAATACAAGTGAAGTGACTCCAAAATGACAGGACATTATTCACCATTCAGTTTCTATTGGGAAAAACATCATCTAAAACACAACCAAGACAAACTGCAAATGCATTCAACAAGTTTTGTAGAATCGCAGGCTTGATGTAATCACTGCAGGTAAGGAATATGGGACCAAATACTAAACTTATGACTACTTTAATACAATATAAGTGAATATGTCCAAATTATAACGACATATACAAATGGGAGAACTAGATACATAAAGTGCTTTCATTTCTAAACAGTAACACAGATATGTATGAAAATATCATCAAATAAAAGGTGACATTATATACTGTCACCTAACATGAAACATTCTATCTCAAATCCAAAATGATGGAGCATAGCACCAAATGTAAAACTGTAAGCTTCACTGTCCAAACACATATGGTGTGGACTATGTGTGCCTGATAAACACATGTGGATCTGGTGAACAGTTACCACTTGTTGACCAACTACAGAAATACTGACCTCAGAGTCTCCAGTTTACAGTGGGGATTCTCCAGGACAGCAGAGAGCAGTCTGACTCCTGAGTCTCCTGGGTGATTGTAGCTCAGGTCCAGCTCTCTCAGGTGTGAGGGGTTTGAACTCAGAGCTGAGACCAGAGCAACACAGCCTTCCTCTGTGACTAGACAGCCTGACAGCCTGCAAAGAGTCAAATCATATTAAAACCACACTGCTATTCTTTGGTGGTGAAAATAGTGGCAGTATATTTTTTTATAAATGTTCAGATATATCAGTGTCCTGAAACCTGCCATATCTATTCATAAATGAATGTATCATTATTAGAAATGACAAATTATCAAAGTATTGCTTGTAGATAGAAAAATGTATAGTACAAATATTTGAGTAGATTAACCAGAGCAGTTTAAAAAGCAGTATCAGTCAAAAGACAGACAGTGAGGTATCAGATTTAGATTGTATTGAGTATACAGTCCATACCATCTCTATTTTGACAGTGAAGATAACATTTTAAATGTGGCTCTTTACTCCAGCATTGTGGATTTGAGATCAAGCGTTTCATATGAGGTGACAGTATATAATGTCACCTTTTATTTGAGGGTATTTTAATACATATCTGTTTCACCGTTTAGAAATGAAATCACTTTATGTATCTAGTCCCCCCATTTGACGAAGTCAAACGTATTCTGACCATTTCACTTATAATTCATTAAAGTTGTCAAAAGTTGAGTATTTGGTCCCAAACTCGTTGGTTGCATTTGCAGTCTGTTTTTGTTGTGTTTTGGGTTATGTTTTGTCCAATAGTAACTGAATGGTGGATGATGACTGGAGTAATTTTCTGTCTAAGTGAGTAGATAACATGTTTCTAAACACTACTAAATTAATCCTGATGATGCCATGATTAACAAAAATCATGAATGAATCATGAATAATAATGAGTGAGAAAGTTACAGAGGCTACATCAAAACATGCTAACCTCTCACCATTACCAATAACAGAGGGGGAATGATCCTTGTTCCTCTGTAACTTTCTCATTCATCATCATTCACGATTCATTCATGATTATTCATAATCATAGTAGCAACCACATGAATGTAGAAGTGTTCAGAAACATCTTCTATTCTTACTGACAATACAAGTTGTACAATACAACCCTTATGTTCTAGCAGTGTCTGAATCCTGGCTTAGGAAGGCCACCAAAAATTCTGAAATTTCCATCCCCAACTATAACATTTTCCGTCTAGATAGAACTGCCAAAGGGGTGGAGTTGCAATCTACTGTAGCGATAGCCTGCAGAGCTCTATCATACTATCCAGGTCTGTGCCCAAACAGTTTGAGCTTCTACTTCTAAAAATCCACCTTTCCAGAAATAAGTCTCTCACTGTTGCCGCTTGCTACAGACCCCCCTCAGCCCCCAGCTGTGCCCTGGACACCATATGTGAATTGATTGCCCCCCATTTATCCTCAGAGTTCGTACTGCTTGGTGACCTAAATTGGGATATGCTTAACAACCCGGCCATCCTACAATCCAAACTAGATGCCCTCAATCTCACACAAATTATCAACAAACCTACCAGGTACAACCCTAAATCCGTAAACATGGGCACCCTCATAGATATCATCCTGACTAACTTACCTTCTAAATACACCTCCGCTCTCTTCAACCAGGATCTCAGCAATCACTGCCTTATTGCCTGCGTCTGTAACGGGTCTGCGGTCAAACGACCACCCCTCATCACTGTCAAACGCTCCCTAAAACACTTTAGCGAGCAGGCCTTCCTAATTGACCTGGCCCAGGTATCCTGGATGGATATAGATATCATTCCGTCAGTAGAGGATGCCTGGTTGTTCTTTAAAAGTAATTTCCTCTCAATCTTAAATAAACATGCCCCATTCAAAAAATACAGAACTAAGAACAGATATAGCCCCTGGTTCTCCTCAGACTTGACTGCCCTTGACCAGCACAAAAACATCCTGTGGCGTACTGCATTAGCATCAAATAGCCCCCGCGATATGCAACTTTTCAGGGAAGTTAGGAACCAATATACACAAGCAGTTAGGAAAGCAAAGGCTAACTTTTCAAGCAGAAATTTGCATCCTGTAGCACTAACTCCAAAAAGTTTTGAGAAACTGTAAAGTCCATGGAGAATAAGAGCACTTCCTCCCAGCTGCCCACTGCACTGAGGCTAGGAAACACTATCACCACCGATAAATCTACAATAATCGAGAATTTCAACAAGCATTTTGCTACGGCTTGCCATGCTTTCCACCTGGCTACCACTACACCCGGCCACCAGCTATGCACCCTCCACTGCAACTTGCCCATGCCCCCCCCCCCCCCGTTTCTCCTTCACACAAATTCAGACAGCTGATGTTTACCTTTTAGTAAATCCGCTTTTTCTGTGAGAGCTTCCCATGTCTGGAATACACTGCCATCAGACACACATAACTGCACCACATATCACACTTTCACAAAATACTTGAAGACATGGCTAAAGGTCAATCAGATTTGTGAACATGGTCCCTAGCTGTGTGTTGCCGCTTTCCATGTCTGTTGTCTGTAACTTGTGAGGTGTGGAAACACTTTGTTGCTTTTATGAATTTTGTCTTGCTGCTTTTTGTTCTATGTTGCTCTGTCTGTATGCTACGTCTTGCTTGTCCTATGTTGCTATGTCTGTATGCTATGTCTTGTTCTATGTTGTTATTGTCTATATTGTAATTATTTTTAATAACCTGCCCAGGGACTGCGGTTGAAAATTAGCCGGCTGGCTAAAACCGGCACTTTTACTGAAACGTTGATTAATGTGCACTGTCCCTGTAAAAATAAAAATAAACTCAACTCAACTCAACTCAAAGAGCTGCAAAATCTGGACCCCTACAAATCATCTGGGCTAGACAATCTGGACCCTTTCTTTCTAAAACTAGCCGCCGAAATTGTCGCAACTCCTTTTACTAGCCTGTTCAACCTCTCTTTCGTAACGTCTGAGATCCCCAGAGATTGGAAAGCTGCCGCGGTCATCCCCCTCTTCAAAGGGGGTGACACTCTAGATCCAAACTGTTACAGAACTATATCCATCCTGCCCTGCCTTTCGAAAGTTTTTGAAAGCCAAGTTAACAAACAGATCACCGACCATTTCGAATCCCACCGTACCTTCTCCGCTATGCAATGCGGTTTCCGAGCTGGTCATGGGTGCACTTCAGCCACGATCAAGGTCCTAAACGATATTATAACCGCGATCGATAATAGACAGTACTGTGCAGCCGTCTTCATTGACCTGGCCAAGGCTTTCGACTCTGTCAACCACCACATTCTTATTGGCAGACTAAATAGCCTTGGTTTCTCAAATGACTGCCTCGCCTGGTTCACCAACTACTTCTCAGATAGAGTTCAATATGTCAAACCGGAGGGCCTGTTGTCTGGACCTATGGCAGTCTCCTGTGGGGGTGCCACAGGGTTCAATTCTTGAGCCGACTCTTTTCTCCGTGTATATCAATGATGTCGCTCTTGCTGCTGGTGACTCTCAGATCCACCTCTACGCAGACGACACCATTTTGTATACATCTGGCCCTTCATTGGACACTGTGTTAACAAACCTCCAAACGAGCTTCAATGCCATACAACACTCCTTCAGTAGCCTCCAACTGCTCTTAAACACTAGTAAAACTAAATGCATGCTCTTCTATCAAACGCTGCAGGCACCCGCCCCACCCGACTAGAATCACTACTCTCGACGGGTCTGACCTAGAGTATGTGGACAACTACAAATACCTAGGTGTCTGGTTAGACTGTAAACTCTCCTTCCAGACTCACATTAAGAATCTCCAATCCAAAGTTAAATCTAGAATCGGCTTCCTATTTCGCAAACGAAGCCTCCTTCACTCATGCTGCCCAACATGCCCTCGTAAAACTGACTATCCTACCGATCCTTGACATCGGCGATGTCATTTACAAAATAGCCTCCAACACTCTACTCAGCAAATTGGATGTAGTCTATCACAGTGCCATCCGTTTTGTCACCAAAGCCCCATATACTACTCACCACTGTGACCTGTACGCTCTTGTTGGCTGGTCCTCACTACATGTTCGTCGTCAAACCCACTGGCTCCAGGCCATCTATAAATCACTGCTAGGTAAATCCCCGCCTTATCTTAGCTTATTGGTCACCATAGCAACACCCACCCGTAGTATGCGCTCCAGCAGGTATATCTCACTGGTCATCCCCAAAGCCAACACCTCCTTTGGCCGCCATTCCTTCCAGTTCTCTGCTGCCAATGACTGGAACGAATTGCAAAAATCTCTGAAGCTGGAGACTCTTATCTCCCTCACTAACTTTAAGCATCAGTTGTCAGAGCACCTTACCGATCACTGCACCTGTACACAGCCCATCAGAAATTAGCTCACCCAACTACCTCATCCCCATATTGTAATTTATTTTGCTCATTTGCACCCCAGTATCTCTATTTGCACATCATCTTCTGCACATCTATCATTCCAGTGTTAATACTAATTGTAATTATTTTGCACTATAGCCTATTTATTACCTTACCTCCATAACTTGCTACATTTGAACACACTGTATATATATTTTCTGTTGTATTTTTGACTTTATGTTTTGTTTACCCCATATGTAACTCTGTGATGTTGTTTTTATCGCACTGCTTTGTTTTATCTTGGCCAGGTTGCAGTTGTAAATGAGAACTTGTTCTCAACTGGCTTCTTACCTGGTTAAATAAAGGGGAAATCAATAAATAAATAAAACACAAGTGAAGTGACTCCAAAATGACAGGACATTCACAATTCATTCATGATTATTCATAATTATGGTAGCATCCACATTAATGTAGAAGTGTTCAGAAACAGCTTCTATTCTTACAGACAATACAAGTGAAGTGACTCCAAAATGACAGGACATTATTCACCATTCAGTTTCTATTGGGAAAAACATCATCTAAAACACAACCAAGACAAACTGCAAATGTATTCAACAAGTTTGTAGAATCACAAGCTTGATGTAATCACTGCAGGTAAGGAATATGGTACCAAATACTAATACATAATTTGATTTCATTTCTAAACAGTAACACAGATATGTATGAAAATATCCTCAAATAAAAGGTGACATTATATACTGTCACCTAATATGAAACATTCTATCTCAAATCCAAAATGCTGGAGTATAGCACCAAATGTAAAACTGTAAGCTTCACTGTCCAAACACATATGGTGTGGACTATGTGTGCCTGGTAAACACATGTGGATCTGGTGACACAGTTATCACTTCAATCAATCAATTTTATTTTATATGCCCTTCAGTCATCAGCTGATAGTCGAAGTGCTATTCCACAGAAACCCAGCCTAAAACCCCAAACAGCTAGAGATGCAGGTGTCAGTCCAACTGTGCAAGTGCTCAAAAAAAACAGCTATCTCCTAGAAAGGGGCCAAAACCTAGAGAAGAAACCTAGAGCAGGACACCAGGCTATGAGGGTGGCCAGTCCTCTTCAGGCTGTGCCGGGTGGAGATTATAACAGAACCACAAGCTTGATGTAATGTTGCAAAATGTGAAATAAGTGACCAAGCATGGTCAAATAATACTTCAGGAATAAATCTCAGTTGAATTTCATCCCCGATCATTAAGAGTTTAAAAACAGCAGGTCTGGGACAATTAGATACATAAAGTGCTTTCGCAGGCAGAACAGTTGAAACTGGAATAGCAGCAAGGCCAAGCGGACTGTGGGGGAGAGCAAGGTGACACCACGGCCGGCAGTCCCGACGTATGGATCCCCTAGGGCTCAGGTCTCTCAGCTGGGCAATTCATATCCGATCAAAAGAGTCGTAAACATCAGTGTCTGGGACACGGTAGGGGTTTCGTAACCGCAGGATGAACAGTTGAAACTGGAACACAGCATGTGCCAGGTGTGACTGGGGGACAGCACTTGTTGACCAACTACAGGAATACTGACCTCAGAGTCTCCAGTTTACAGTGGGGATTCCCCAGTCCAGCAGAGAGCAGCTTCACTCCTGAATCCTTCAGGTCATTGTAGCTCAGGTCCAGCTCTCTCAGGTGTGAGGGGTTTGACTTCAGAGCTGAGACCAGAGAAGCACAGCCTTCCTCTGTGACTAGACAGCCTGACAGCCTGCAAAGAGTCAAATCATATTAAAACCACACTGCTATTCTTTGGTGGTGAAAATAGTGGCAGTATATTTTTTCAACATTTTCATTATATCAGTGTCCTGAAACCTGCCATATCTATTATAAATAAAATTATTAGAAAAAAAATCATAATATTGTGTGTAGAGAGAAAAATGTATAGTACAAATATTTGAGTAGACTGACCAGAGCAGTTTAAAAAGCAGTATCAGTCAAAAGACAGACAGTGAGGTATCAGATTTAGATTGTATTGAGTATACAGTCCACACCATATCTATTTTGACAGTGAAGCTAACATTTTAAATGTGGCTCTGTACTCCAACATTTTGGATTTGAGATCAAATGTTTCATATGAGGTGACAGTATATAATGTCACCTTTTATTTGAGGGTATTTTAATACATATCTGTTTCACCGTTTAGAAATGAAAGCACTTTATGTATCTAGTCCCCCTATTTGAAGAAGTCATAAGTATTCTGACCAATTCACTTATAGTGTATTAAAGTAGTCAAAAGTTTAGTATTTGGTCCCCAAACTCGTTGGTTGCATTTGCAGTTTGTTTTGGTTGTGTTTTTTGTGTTTTGGGTTATGTTTTGCCCAATAGTAACTGAATGGTGGATGATGACTGGAGTAATTTTCTGTCTAAGTGAGTAGATAACATGTTTCTAAACACTACTAAATTAATCCTGATGATGCCATGATTAAGAAAAATCATGAATGAATCATGAATAATAATGAGTGAGAAAGTTACAGAGGCTACAACAAAACATGCTAACCTCTCACCATTACCAATAACAGAGGGGGTATGATCCTTGTTCCTCTGTAACTTTCTCATTCATCATCATTCACGATTCATTCATGATTATTCATAATCATGGTAGCATCCACATGAATGTAGAAGTGTTCAGAAACATCTTCTATTCTTACTGACAATACAAGTGAAGTGACTCCAAAATGACAGGACATTATTCACCATTCAGTTTCTATTGGGAAAAACATCATCCAAAACACAACCAAGACAAACTGCAAATGCATTCAACAAGTTTGTAGAATCACAAGCTTGATGTAATCACTGCAGGTAAGGAATATGGGACCAAATACTAAACTTTGGACTAAATTAATTTGTCCAAATACTTATGACTTTTTCAAATGGGAGAACTAGATACATTAAGTGCTTTCATTTCTAAACAGTAAAACAGGTATGTATGAATACCCTCAAATAAAAAGTGACATTCTGTACTGTTGCCTAATATGAAACATTCTATCTCAAATCCAAAATGCTGGAGCATAGCACCAAATGTAAAACTGTAAGCTTCACTGTCCAAACACATATGGTGTGGACTATGTGTGCCTGGTAAACACATGTGGATCTGGTGAACAGTTATCACTTGTTGACCAACTACAGGAATACTGACCTCAGAGTCTCCAGTTTACAGTGGGGATTCCCCAGTCCAGCAGAGAGCAGCTTCACTCCTGAATCCTTCAGGTCATTGTTACTCAGATCCAGCTCTCTCAGGTGTGAGGGGTTTGAACTGAGAGCTGAGGCCAACACTTCACAGGATGTGTCTGTGAGTTTACAGCCAGTGAGTCTGTCAACAGAGTAAATACCATGAGGGACAGGTTGTATTAAAATGTTACATTTAGCTTCCCTGCTTACACTGTTACCCCTGCACTAATAATGTGAACACTGTGTATAGATGTCTCAATGCTACAACTTTTCTGATCCGTTTGTATTACAGTTTGTTTAAGACTTTTCAGCTGATAGAAAGTTTAGTCAGCCAATGAAAATATTGTTGTTCTTACATACAGTAAAGTTTGGTCTGAGGGATAGTCACATGAGTACTTACAGAGCCAGTCAGCCAATAAAAATGCTGCTGTAACTACAATGTATTTTGGTGTGGGATATTTCCATGAATACTTACAGAGCTTTCCTGCAGCCTCTCACAGCTGGGAGCAGTCTCCTACGACCCTCCTCTGATGTCTTGTATACCTTCGGGTCAAACACATCCAGAACCTCCTCTGATATCTGTAGCATGTAGGCCAGTGCTGAACACTGAGAAAGTGTGAGGTTTTTGGATCTCTTCTCTGACCTCAAGTACGCTTGGATTTCCTCCTGTACTGAATGGTCTTTCATCTCTATCAGACAGTGGAAGAGATTGATGCACCTCTCAGGGGAGATGTTCTTCCTCTGCATCACCTTAAGGGATCGGATTGTTTTCTGGACGCTGTCTGGACTGCTTTCTGTCTGTGTCACCAGACCTCGTAGGAGTTTCTGATTGGACTCCAGTGACATGCCATGAAGGAAGCGGACAAAGAGGTCCAGGTGTCCGTTCTTGCTCTCCAAGGCTTTATCCACGGTACTCTTCAGCAGCTCATGCAAGGTTAGCTCTTCAGATGCAGCTCTAGACTTTCTCTTGAGGAAGGGCTTCAGTGCATCCATGTTCTTGGTTGTGTAACAATGGTACATGTAGACAGCTGAGAGAAACTCCTGAATGCTCAGATGAACAAAGCAGTACACCACTCTCTGAAATAACACAGACTCTTCTTTAAAGATTTGTGTGCACACTCCTGAGTACACTGAGGCTTCTTTGACATCAATGCCACACTCTTTCAGGTCTTCTTCATAGAACATGAGATTACCCTTCTCCAGATTTTCAAACGCCAGCTTCCCCAGCTTCAGAAGAATTTCCTTATCTGACTCCATGAGCTCCTGTTGATCCATCTCATCTCTTCCATGATATTTCTGGTTCTTCAGGCTGGTCTGAATGAGCAGGAAGTGTATTGACATCTCAGTCAGAGTCGTGGGCATCTCTCTCCTCTTGTCTGTACTCAACATGTGTTCAAGGACTATTGCAGAAATCCAACAGAACACTGGCATGTGGCACATGATGTGGAGGCTCCTTGATGTCTTTATGTGTGAGATGATTCTGCTGGCCAGGTCCTCATCACTGAATCTCTTCCTGAAGTACTCCTCCTTCTGTGGGTCATTGAACCCTCGTACCTCTGTCACCTGGTCAACACACTTAGGGGGGATCTGATTGGTTGCTGCTGGTCGGGAGGTTATCCATAGGAGAGCAGAGGGAAGCAGATTCCCCTTGATGAGGTTTGTCAGCAGAACATCGACAGACGATGTCTGGGTGACATCAGACACCTTTTCATTGTGCTGGAAATCCAATGGAAGTCTGCTTTCATCCAAACCATCAAAGATGAACATAGCTTTACAGGCAGTGAGTTTCTTTGCATTGCCTATGTCTAGTTCTGTGTGGAAGCCATTTAAAAGTCTGAGAAGACTGTACTGGAGATCTTTAATCAAGTTCAGCTCCCGGAAAGGAAGCACAAATATGATATCCACATCTTGGTTCGCCTTCTCTTCAGCCCAGTCTAGGATGAACTTCTGCACAGAGACTGTTTTTCCGATGCCAGCGATGCCCTTCGTCAGCACAGTTCTGATGCTTCTCTCTTGGCCTGGTAAGGGTTTAAAGATGTCATTGCAGTGGATTGCTGTGTCATGTGAGGTTGGTGTCCTGGATGCTGTCTCTAGCTGCCACACCTCATGTTCATTGTTAACCCCTTCACTCTCTCCCTCTGTGATGTAGAGCTCTGTGTAAATCCTGTTGAGGGGAGTTTGGTTCCCTGCTTTTTCCATGCCTTCTATCACACATTCATACCTCCTTTTCAGACTGTCTTTATGGTTTACTATAGCTCTCTGCAGGCTGTCATCCACTACAAGGGAAGAGGAAAAATGATGTGTATCAGAAACATTCATTGACAGGATGAAAAGTGGGCCTTCCACAACTACAGTAACTTCTATTATCTCATAATATTGTAGTTAACTACTGTAAATCATATTAAGGTATTGACTTGGCCCACGTGTGCAAGTGGTCTTACTGTTTTCAGAGCCTCTTGTTTTATTGGGTTGACTCAGCTGCTGTAGTACAGGACGTGTTCTGGATCTCTTTCTACACTGAGGACAGTCATAGTCTCCTGAAGGAGCAGGTTTCTCCCAGTATCTGGTGATGCACTGTCTGCAGAACCTGTGTCCACAGGTGATAGAGACTGGATCCCTCAGCACCTGCTGACACACTGCACACCTGGACTGATCCTGATCCTCTGGCAGAGTAGACCTTCCACTACAGAGATAAAGGAGAAGGAGAGAGAGATTGTAGATGTTAATACTGATCCTCTAACAGAGTAGACCTTCCACTACAGAGAGAGATATAGAGAGAGAGAGAGATTGTAGATGTTAATACTGATCCTCTAACAGAGTAGACCTTCCACTACAGAGATAAAGGAGAGAGAGAGATTGTAGATGTTAATACTGATCCTTAACAGAGTAGACCTTCCACTACAGAGATAAAGGAGGAGAGAGAGATTGTAGATGTTAATACTGATCCTCTAACAGAGAGTAGACCTTCCACTACAGAGATAAAGAGAGAGAGAGAGATTGTAGATGTTAATACTGATCCTTTAACAGAGTAGACCTTCCACTACAGAGATAAAGAGAGAGAGAGATTGTAGATGTTAATACTGATCCTCTAACAGAGTAGACCTTCCACTACAGAGATAAAGAGAGAGAGAGATTGTAGATGTTAATACTGATCCTCTAACAGAGTAGACCTTCCACTACAGAGATAAAGGAGAGAGAGATTGTAGATGTTAATACTGATCCTCTAACAGAGTAGACCTTCCACTACAGAGATAAAGAGAGAGAGAGAGATTGTAGATGTTAATACTGATCCTCTAACAGACAGAGTAGACCTTCCACTACAGAGATAAAGGAGAGAGAGAGAGATTGTAGATGTTAATACTGATCCTTTAACAGAGTAGACCTTCCACTACAGAGATAAAGAGAGAGAGAGATTGTAGATGTTAATACTGATCCTCTAACAGAGTAGACCTTCCACTACAGAGATAAAGAGAAGGAGAGAGAGATTGTAGATGTTAATACTGATCCTAGACCTTAACAGAGTAGATCCCTTCCACTACAGAGATAAAGAGATAAAGAGAGAGAGATTGTAGATGTTAATACTGATCCTTTAACAGAGTAGACCTTCCACTACAGAGATAAAGAGAGAGAGAGATTGTAGATGTTAATACTGATCCTCTAACAGAGTAGACCTTCCACTACAGAGATATAGGAGAGAGAGAGAGATTGTAGATGTTAATACTGATCCTTAACAGAGTAGACCTTCCACTACAGAGATAAATAGAGAGAGAGAGAGATTGTAGATGTTAATACTGATCCTCTAACAGAGTAGACCTTCCACTACAGAGATAAAAGGAGAGAGAGAGATTGTAGATGTTAATACTGATCCTTTAACAGAGTAGACCTTCCACTACAGAGATAAAGGAGAGAGAGATTGTAGATGTTAATACTGATCCTTTAACAGAGTAGACCTTCCACTACAGAGATAAAGAGAGGAGAGAGAGAGATTGTAGATGTTAATACTGATCCTCTAACAGAGTAGACCTTCCACTACAGAGATAAAGGGAGAGAGAGAGAGATTGTAGATGTTAATACTGATCCTCTAACAGAGTAGAGACCTTCCACTACAGAGATAAAGGAGAGAGAGATTGTAGATGTTAATACTGATCCTCTAACAGAGTAGACCTTCCACTACAGAGATAAATAGAGAGAGAGATTGTAGATGTTAATACTGATCCTCTAACAGAGTAGACCTTCCACTACAGAGATAACAGAGAGAGATAAAGGAGAGAGAGAGACTGATTAACAGAGTAGACTGTTAATTGTAGATGTTAATACTGATCCTTTAACAGAGTAGACCTTCCACTACAGAGATAAAGGAGAGAGAGATTGTAGATGTTAATACTGATCCTTTAACAGAGTAGACCTTCCACTACAGAGATAAAGAGAGAGAGAGAGATTGTAGATGTTAATACTGATCCTCTAACAGAGTCCATCCACTACAGAGATAAGGAGAGAGAGAGATTGTAGATGTTAATACTGATCCTCTAACAGAGTAGACCTTCCACTACAGAGATAAAGGACAGAGAGATTGTAGATGTAGATAATACTGATCCTCTAACAGAGTAGACCTTCCACTACAGAGATAAAGGAGAGAGAGAGATTGTAGATGTTAATACTGATCCTCTAACAGAGTAGACCTTCCACTACAGAGATAAAGGAGAGAGAGATTGTAGATGTTAATACTGATCCTTTAACAGAGTAGACCTTCCACTACAGAGATAAAGGAGAGAGAGAGAGAGATTGTAGATGTTAATACTGATCCTTTAACAGAGTAGACCTTCCACTACAGAGATAAAGAGAGAGAGAGAGATTGTAGATGTTAATACTGATCCTCTAACAGAGTAGACCTTCCACTACAGAGATAAAGGAGAGAGAGATTGTAGATGTTAATACTGATCCTCTAACAGAGTAGACCTTCCACTACAGAGATAAAGGAGAGAGAGAGATTGTAGATGTTAATACTGAGAGTAGACCTTCCACTACAGAGATATAAGGGAGAGAGATTGTAGATGTTAATACTGATCCTTTAACAGAGTAGACCTTCCACTACAGAGATAAAGGAGAGAGAGAGAGAGATTGTAGATGTTAATACTGATCCTTTAACAGAGTAGACCTTCCACTACAGAGATAAAGGAGAGAGAGAAACAGTCAGGTGATTTAATGCAATTACTTTTTCTAACACAATGACTACTCAAAACCCACCAACAAGGCCTGAAAACTAGGCCAAAACATATCCCCAGATAGGCCTACATCTTATTTCAGATAGCCTCCAGTAGCCTGGGCAAGATTGTAAGCAAGATGTAAAGCTGAATGATTTAG
>CM072257.1:11885993-11908710 GCA_036851935.1 Coregonus suidteri | reverse complement strand
ACTGAATGGTGGATGATGACTGGAGTAATTTTCTGTCTAAGTGAGTAGATAACATGTTTCTAAACACTACTAAATTAATCCTAATGATGCCATGATTAACAAAAATCATGAATGAATCATGAATAATAATGAGTGAGAAAGTTACAGAGGCTACATCAAAACATGCTAACCTCTCACCATTACCAATAACAGAGGGGGTATGATCCTTGTTCCTCTGTAACTTTCTCATTCATCATCATTCACGATTCATTCATGATTATTCATAATCATAGTAGCAACCACATGAATGTAGAAGTGTTCAGAAACATCTTCTATTCTTACTGACTATACAAGTTGTACAATACAACCCTTATGTTCTAGCAGTGTCTGAATCCTGGCTTAGGAAGGCCACCAAAAATTCTGAAATGTCCATCCCCCAATTATAACATTTTTCCGTCTAGATAGAACTGCCAAAGGGGTGGAGTTGCAATCTACTGTAGCGATAGCCTGCAGAGCTCTATCATACTATCCAGGTCTGTGCCCAAACAGTTTGAGGCTTCTACTTCTAAAAATCCACCTTTCAAGAAATAAGTCTCTCACTGTTGCCGCTTGCTACAGACCCCCCTCAGGGCCCCCAGCTGTGCCCTGGACATACATATGTGAATTGATTGCCCCCCATTTATCCTCAGAGTTCGTACTGCTTGGTGACCTAAATTGGGATATGCTTAACAACCCGGCCATCCTACAATCCAAACTAGATGCCCTCAATCTCACACAAATTATCAACAAACCTACCAGGTACACAACCCTAAATCCGTAAACATGGGCACCCTCATAGATATCATCCTGACTAACGCTTACCTTCTAAATACACCTCCGTCTCTCTCTCAACCAGGATCTCAGCAATCACTGCCTTATTGCCTGCGTCTGTAACGGGTCTGCGGTCAAACGACCACCCCTCATCACTGTCAAACGCTCCCTAAAACACTTTAGCGAGCAGGGCCTTCCTAATTAGACCTGGCCCAGGTATCCAATGGATGGATATAGATATCATTCCGTCAGTAGAGGATGCCTGGTTGTCTCTTTAAAAGTAATTTCCTCTCAATCTTAAATAAACATGCCCCATTCAAAAATACAGAACTAAGAACAGATATAGCCCCTGGTTCTCCTCAGACTTGACTGCCCTTGACCAGCACAAAACATCCTGTGGGCGTACTGCATTAGCATCAAATAGCCCCGCGCATGATGCGAAATGCAACTTTTCAGGGAAGTTAGGAACCAATATACACAAGCAAGTTAGGAAAGCAAAGGCTAACTTTTCAAGCAGAAATTTGCATCCTGTAGCACTACTCGCAAAAAGTTTTGAGAACTGTAAAGTCCATGGAGAATAAGAGCACTTCCTCCCAGCTGCCCACTGCACTGAGGCTAGGAAACACTATCACCACCGTAAAATCTACAATAATCGAGAATTTCAACAAGCATTTTGCTACGGCTTGCCATGCTTTCCACCTGGCTACCACTACCCCCGGCCACCAGCTATGCACCCTCCACTGCACTTGCCCATGCCCCCCCCCCCCCCCGTTTCTCCTTCACAACAAATTCAGACAGCTGATGTTTACCTTTAGTAAATCCGCTTTTTCTGTGAGAGCTTCCCATGTCTGGAATACACTGCCATCAGACACACATAACTGCACCACATATCACACTTTCACAAATGCTTGAAGACATGGCTAAAGGTCATCAGATTTGTGAACATGGTCCCTAGCTGGTGTGTTGCCGCTTTCCATGTCTGTTGTCTGTAACTTGTGAGGTGTGAAACACTTTGTTTGCTTTTATGAATTTTGTCTTTGCTGCTTTTTGTTCTATGTTGCTCTGTCTGTATGCTACGTCTTGCTTGTCCTATGTTGCTATGTCTGTATGCTATGTCTTGTTCTATGTTGTTTATTGTCTATATTGTAATTATTTTTAATAACCTGCCCAGGGACTGCGGTTGAAAATTAGACGCTGGCTAAAACCGGCACTTTTACTGAAAAACGTTGAATTAATGTGCACTGTCCCTGTACAAATAAAAATAAACTCAACCTCAACTCAACTCAAAGAGCTGCAAATCTGGACCCCTACAAATCATCTGGGCTAGACAATCTGGACCCTTTCTTTCTAAACTAGCCGCCGAAATTGTCGCAACCACCACCCTTTTACTAGCCTGTTCAACCTCTCTTTCGTAACGTCTGAGATCCCAGAGATTGGAAAAGCTGCCGCGGTCATCCCCCCTCTTCAAAGGGGGTGACACTCTAGATCCAAACTGTTACAAGAACTATATCCATCCTGCCCTGCCTTTCGAAAGTTTTTTGAAAGCCAAGTTAACAAACAGATCACCAAAAAAAAACCATTTCGAATCCCACCGTACCTTCTCCGCTATGCAATGCGGTTTCCGAGCTGGTCATGGGTGCACTTCAGCCACGATCAAGGTCCTAAACGATATTATAACCGCGATCGATAACAGACAGTACTGTGCAGCCGTCTTCATTGAACCTGGCCAAGGCTTTCGACTCTGTCAACCACCACATTCTTATTGGCAGACTAATAGCCTTCGGGTTTCTCAAATGACTGCCTCACCTGGTTCACCAACTACTTCTCAGATAGAGTTCAATATGTCAAACCGGAGGGCCTGTTTGTCTGGACCTATGGCAGTCTCTGTGGGGGTGCCACAGGTTTCAATTCTTGAGCCGACTCTTTTTCTCCGTGTATATCAATGATGTCGCTCTTGCTGCTGGTGACTCTCAGATCCACCTCTACGCAGACGACACCAATTTTGTATACATCTGGCCCTTCATTGGACACTGTGTTAACAACCCTCCAAACGAGCTTCAATGCCATACAACACTCCTTCAGTAGCCTCCAACTGCTCTTAAACACTAGTCAAAACTAAATGCATGCTCTTCTATCAAACGCTGCAGGCACCCGCCCACCCGACTAGAATCACTACTCTCGACGGGTCTGACCTAGAGTATGTGGACAACTACAAATACCTAGGTGTCTGGTTAGACTGTAAAACTCTCCTTCCAGACTCACATTAAGAATCTCCAATCCAAAGTTAAATCTAGAATCGGCTTCCTATTTCGCAACGAAGCCTCCTTCACTCATGCTGCCAAACATGCCCTCGTAAAACTGACTATCCTACCGATCCTTGACATCGGCGATGTCATTTACAAATAGTCCTCCAACACTCTACTCAGCAAATTGGATGTAGTCTATCACCAGTCCATCCGTTTTGTCACCAAAGCCCCATATACTACTCACCACTGTGACCTGTACGCTCTTGTTGGCTGGTCCTCACTACATGTTCATCGTCAACCCACTGGCTCCGGCCATCTGTAAATCACTGCTAGGTAAATCCCCGCCTTATCTTAGCTTATTGGTCACCATAGCAACACCCCGCCGTAGTATGTGCTCCAGCAGGTATATCTCACTGGTCTGGTCATTCCCAAAGCCAACACCTCCTTTGGCCGCCATTCCTTCCAGTTCTCTGCTGCCAATGACTGGAACGAATTACACAAAATCTCTGAAGCTGGAGACTCTTATCTCCCTCACTAACTTTAAGCATCAGTTTGTCAGAGCACCTTACCGATCACTGCACCTGTACACAGCCCATCAGAAATTAGCTCACCCAACTACCTCATCCCCATATTGTAATTGTTTATTTTGCTCATTTGCACCCCAGTATCTCTATTTGCACATCTTCTTCTGCACATCTATCATTCAGTGACCAGTGTTAATACTAATTGTAATTATTTTGCACTATAGCCTATTTATTACCTTACCTCCATAACTTGCTACATTTGAACACACTGTATATATATTTTCTGTTGTTTTTTGACTTTATGTTTTTGTTTACCCATATGTTACTCTGTGGTGTTGTTTTTTATCGCACTGCTTTGTTTTATCTTGGCAGGTTGAAGTTGTAAATGAGAACTTGTTCATCAACTGGCTTCTTACCTGGTTAAATAAAGGGGAAATCAATAAATAAATAAAACACAAGTGAAGTGACTCCAAAATGACAGGACATTCACAATTCATTCATGATTATTCATAATTATGGTAGCATCCACATTAATGTAGAAGTGTTCAGAACATCTTCTATTCTTACTGACAATACAAGTGAAGTGACTCCAAAATGACGGACATTATCACCATTCAGTTTCTATTGGGAAAAACATAATCTAAAACACAACCAAGACAAACTGCAAATGTATTCAACAAGTTTGTAGAATCACAAGCTTGATGTAATCACTGCAGGTAAGGAATATGGTACCAAATACTAATACATAAAGTGATTTCATTTCTAAACAGTAACACAGATATGTATGAAAATATCCTCAAATAAAAGGTGACATTATATACTGTCACCTAATATGAAACATTCTATCTCAAATCCAAAATGCTGGAGTATAGCACCAAATGTAAAACTTGAAGCTTCACTGTCCAAACACATATGGTGTGGACTATGTGTGCCTGGTAAACACATGTGGATCTGGTGAACAGTTATCAATCAATCAATCAATTTTTATTTTTATATAGCCCTTCATACATCAGCTGATATCTCGAAGTGCTGTACAGAAACCCAGCCTAAAACCCCAAACAGCTAGAGATGCAGGTGTAGAAGCACGGTGGCTAGGAAAAACTCCCTAGAAAGGCCAAAACCTAGGAAGAAACCTAGAGAGGAACCAGGCTATGAGGGGTGGCCAGTCCTCTTCTGGCTGTGCCGGGTGGAGATTATAACAGAACCATGCCAAGATGTTCAAAAATGTTCATAAGTGACAAGCATGGTCAAATATAATCAGGAATAAATCTCAGTTGGCTTTTCATAGCCGATCATTAAGAGTTTAAAAACAGCAGGTCTGGGACAGGTAGGGGTTCCATAACCGCAGGCAGAACAGTTGAAACTGGAATAGCAGCAAGGCCCAGGCGGACTGGGGAGAGCAAGGAGTCACCACGGCCGGCAGTCCCGACGTATGGTCCTAAGGGCTCAGGTCTCTCCCAGTTGGCAATTCATATCCGATCATTAAGAGTCGAAAACAGCAGGTCTGGGACAGGTAGGGGTTTCGTAACCGCAGGCAGAACAGTTTGAAACTGGAACAGCAGCAAGGCCAGGCGGACTGGGGGACAGCAAGGTGTTGACCAACTACAGGAATACTGACCTCAGAGTCTCCAGTTTACAGAGGGGATTCCCCAGGACAGCAGAGAGCAGCTTCACTCCTGAATCCTTCAGGTGATTGTAGCTCAGGTCCAGCTCTCTCAGGTGTGTGAGGGTTTGACTTCAGAGCTGAGACCAGAGAAGAACAGCCTTCCTCTGTGACTAGACAGCCTGACAGCCTGCAAAGAGTCAAATCATATTAAAACAACACTGCAATTCTTTGGTGGTGAAAATAGTGGCAGTATATTTTTTTCAACATTTTCATTTATAACATTGTCCTGAAAACCTGCCATATATATATAATTATTAGAAAAAATCATAATATTGTGTGTAGAGAGAAAAATGTATATTACGATATATTGAGTAGACTGACCAGTGCAGTTTAAAAAGCAGTATCAGTCAAAAGACAGACAGTGAGGTATCAGATTTAGATTGTATTGAGTATACAGTCCACACTATATCTATTTTGACAGGGAAGCTAACGTTTAAAATTTGGCTCTGTACTCCAACATTTTGGATTTGAGGTCAAAGGTTTCATATGAGGTGACAGTATATAATGTCACCTTTTATTTGAGGGTATTTTAATACATATCTGTTTCACCGTTTAGAAATGAAAGGACTTTATGTATCTAGTCCCCCTATTTGAAGAAGTCATAAGTATTCTGACCAATTCACTTATAGTGCATTAAGGTAGTCAAAAGTATAGAATTTGGTCCCGAACTCGTTGCTTGCATTTGCAGTTTGTTTTGGTTGTGTTTTGGGTTATGTTTTGCCCAACAGTAACTGAATGGTGGATGATGACTGGAGTAATTTTCTGTCTAAGTGAGTAGATAACAGGTTTCTAAACACTACTAAATTAATCCTGATGGTGCCATGATTAAGAAAAATCATGAAGGAATCATGAATAATAATGAGTGAGAGAAAGTTACAGAGGCTACAACAAAACATGCTAACCTCTCACCATTACCAATAACAGAGGGGGTATGATCCTTGTTCCTCTGTAACTTTCTCATTCATCATCATTCACGATTCATTCATGATTATTCATAATCATGGTAGCATCCACATGAATGTAGAAGTGTTCAGAAACATCTTCTATTCTTACTGACAATACAAGTGAAGTGACTCCAAAATGACAGGACATTATTCACCATTCAGTTTCTATTGGGAAAAACATCATCCAAACACAACCAAGACAAACTGCAAATGCATTCAAAAGTTTGTAGATTCACAAGCTTGATGTAATCACTGCAGGCAAAGAATATTCAAAGACCAAACACTAAAACACTAAACATTGGACTAAATTAATTTGTCCAAATACTTATGACTTTTTCAAATGGGAGAACTACATACATTAAGTGCTTTCATTTCTAAACAGTAAAACAGGTATGTATGAATACCCTCAAATAAAAAGTGACATTCTGTACTGTTGCCTAATATGAAACAATTTCAAATCCAAAATGATGGAGCATAGCGCCAAATTTAAAACTGTAAACTTCACTGTCCAAACACATATGGTGTGGACTATGTGTGCCTGGTAAACACATGTGGATCTGGTGAACAGTTATCACTTGTTGACCAACCAACAGGAATACTGACCTCAGAGTCTCCAGTTTACAGTGGGGATTCCCCAGTCCAGCAGAGGAGCAGCTTCAACTCCTGAATCCTTCAGGTCATTGTTTACTCAGATCCAGCTCTCTCAGGTGTGAGGGGTTTGACTTCAGAGCTGAGACCAACAGTTCACAGGATGTGTCTGTGAGTTCACAGCCAGTGAGTCTGTCAACAGAGTAAAATACATGAGGGACAGGTTGTATTAAAATGTTACATTTAGCTTTTTCCTGCTTACACTGTGTTACCCCTGCACTAATAATGCGAACACTGTGTATAGATGTCTCAATGCTACAACTTTTCTGATCCGTTTCCATTTGTATTACAGTTTGTTTAAGACCTTTTTCAGCTGATAGAAAGTTTAGTCAGCCAATGAAAATATTGTTGTTCTTACATACAGTAAAGTTTGGTCTGAGGGATAGTCACATGAGTACTTACAGAGCCAGTCAGCCAATAAAAATGCTGCTGTAACTACAATGTATTTGGGTGTGGATATTCCATGAATACTTACAGAGCTTTCCTGCAGCCTCTCACAGCTGGGAGCAGTCTCCTACGACCCTCCTCTGATGTCTTGTATACCTTCGGGTCAAACACATCCAGAACCTCCTCTGATATCTGTAGCATGTAGGCCAGTGCTGAACACTGAGAAAGTGTGAGTTTTTTTGATCTCTTCTCTGACCTCAAGTACGCTTGGATTCCTCCTGTACTGAATGGTCTTTCATCTCTATCAGACAGTGGAAGAGATTGATGCACCTCTCAGGGGAGATGTTCTTCCTCTGCATCACCTTAAGGGATCGGATTGTTTTCTGGACGCTGTCTGGACTGCTTTCTGTCTGTGTCACCAGACCTCGTAGGAGTTTCTGATTGGACCCAAGTGACATGCCATGAAGGAAGCGGACAAAGAGGTCCAGGTGTCCGTTCTTGCTCTCCAAGGCTTTATCCACGGTATTCTTCAGCAGCTCATGTAAGGTTAGCTTTTCAAACGCAGCTCTAGACTTTCTCTTGAGGAAGGGCTTCAGTGCATCCATGTTCTTGGTTGTGTAACAATGGTACATGTAGACAGCTGAGAGAAACTCCTGAATGCTCAGATGAACAAAGCAGTACACACCACTCTCTGAAATAACACAGACTCTTCTTTAAAGATTTGTGTGCACACTCCTGAGTACACTGAGGCTTCTTTGACATCAATGCCACACTCTTTCAGGTCTTCTTCATAGAACATGAGATTACCCTTCTCCAGATTTCAAACGCCAGCTTCCCCAGCTTCAGAAGAATTTCCTTATCTGACTCCATGAGCTCCTGTTGATCCATCTCATCTCTTCCATGATACTTCTGGTTCTTCAGGCTGGTCTGAATGAGCAGGAAGTGTACTGACATCTCAGTCAGAGTCGTGGGCATCTCTCTCCTCTTGTCTGTACTCAACATGTGTTTCAAGGACTATTGCAGAAATCCAACAAAACACTGGCATGTGGGCACATGATGTGGAGGCTCCTTGATGTCTTTATGTGTGAGATGATTCTGCTGGCCAGGTCCTCATCACTGAATCTCTTCCTGAAGTACTCCTCCTTCTGTGGGTCATTGAACCCTCGTACCTCTGTCACCTGGTCAACACACTCAGGGGGGATCTGATTGGTTGCTGCTGGTCGGGAGGTTATCCAGAGGAGAGCAGAGGGAAGCAGATTCCCTTGATGAGGTTTGTCAGCAGAACATCGACAGAGACGATGTCTGGGTGACATCAGACACCTTTTCATTGTGCTGGAAATCCAATGGAAGTCTGCTTTCATCCAAAACCATCAAAGATGAACATAACTTTACAGGCAGTGAGTTTCTTTGCATTGTCTATGTCTAGTTCTGTGTGGAAGCCATTTAAAAGTATGAGAAGACTGTACTGGAGATCTTTAATCAAGTTCAGCTCCCGGAAAGGAAGCACAAATATGATATCCACATCTTGGTTCGCCTTCTCTTCAGCCCAGTCTAGGATGAACTTCTGCACCGAGACTGTGTTTTTTTTTCCGATGCCAGCGATGCCCTTCGTCAGCACAGTTCTGATGCTTCTCTCTTGGCCTGGTAAGGGTTTTAAAGATGTCATTGCAGTGGATTGCTGGTGTCATGTGAGGTTGGTGTCCTGGATGCTGTCTCTAGCTGCAACACCTCATGTTCATTTGTTAACCCCTTCACTCTCTCTCCCTCGGTGATGTAGAGCTCTGTGTAAAATCCTGTTGAGGGGAGTTTGGTTCCCTGCTTTTTCCATGCCTTCTATCACACATTCATACCTCCTTTTCAGACTGTCTTTATGGTTTACTGTAGCTCTCTGCAGGCTGTCATCCACTACAAGGGAAGAGGAAAAATGATGTGTATCAGAAACATTCATTGACAGGATGAAAAGTGGGCCTTCCACAACTACAGTAACTTCTATTATCTCATAATATTGTAGTTAACTACTGTAAATCATATTAAGGTATTGACTTGGCCCACGTGTGCAAGTGGTCTTACTGTTTTCAGAGCCTCTTGTTTTATTGGGTTGACTCAGCTGCTGTAGTACAGGACGTGTTCTGGATCTCTTTCTACACTGAGGACAGTCATAGTCTCCTGAAGGAGCAGGTTTCTCCCAGTATCTGGTGATGCACTGTCTGCAGAACCTGTGTCCACAGGTGATAGAGACTGGATCCCTCAGCACCTGCTGACACACTGCACACCTGGACTGATCCTCTGGCAGAGTAGACCTTCCACTACAGAGATAAAGGAGAGAGAGATTGTAGATGTTAATACTGATCCTCTAACAGAGTAGACCTTCCACTACAGAGATAAAGGAGAGAGAGAGATTGTAGATGTTAATACTGATCCTCTAACAGAGTAGACCTTCCACTACAGAGATAAAGGAGAGAGAGAGAGATTGTAGATGTTAATACTGATCCTCTAACAGAGTAGACCTTCCACTACAGAGATAAAGGAGAGAGAGAGAGAGAGATTGTAGATGTTAATACTGATCCTCTAACAGAGTAGACCTTCCACTACAGAGATAAAGGAGAGAGAGATTGTAGATGTTAATACTGATCCTCTAACAGAGTAGACCTTCCACTACAGAGATAAAGGAGAGAGAGATTGTAGATGTTAATACTGATCCTCTAGCAGAGTAGACCTTCCACTACAGAGATAAAGGAGAGAGAGATTGTAGATGTTAATACTGATCCTCTAACAGAGTAGACCTTCCACTACAGAGATAAAGGAGAGAGAGATTGTAGATGTTAATACTGATCCTCTGGCAGAGTAGACCTTCCACTACAGAGATAAAGGAGAGAGAGATTGTAGATGTTAATACTGATCCTCTAACAGAGTAGACCTTCCACTACAGAGATAAAGGAGAGAGAGAGAGATTGTAGATGTTAATACTGATCCTCTAACAGAGTAGACATTCCACTACAGAGATAAAGGAGAGAGAGATTGTAGATGTTAATACTGATCCTCTAACAGAGTAGACCTTCCACTACAGAGATAAAGGAGAGAGAGATTGTAGATGTTAATGTTAAACTGATCCTCTAACAGAGTAGACCTTCCACTACAGAGATAAAGGGAGAGAGAGAGATTGTAGATGTTATACTGATCCTTTAACAGAGTAGACCTTCCACTACAGAGATAAAGGAATAGAGATTGTAGATGTTAATACTGATCCGCTGGCAGAGTAGACCTTCCACTACAGAGATAAAGGAGAGAGAGAGAGAGATTGTAGATGTTAATACTGATCCTCTAACAGAGTAGACCATCCACTACAGAGATAAAGGAGAGAGAGATTGTAGATGTTAATACTGATCCTCTAACAGAGTAGACCTTCCACTACAGAGATATAAAGGAGAGAGAGATTGTAGATGTTAATACTGATCCTTTAACAGAGTAGATCATCCACTACAGAGATAAAGGAGAGAGAGATTGTAGATGTTAATACTGATCCTCTAACAGAGTAGACCTTCCACTACAGAGATAAAGGAGAGAGAGATTGTAGATGTTAATACTGATCCTCTGGCAGAGTAGACCTTCCACTACAGAGATAAAGGAGAGAGAGATTGTAGATGTTAATACTGATCCTCTAACAGAGTAGACCTTCCACTACAGAGATAAAGGAGAGAGAGATTGTAGATGTTAATACTGATACCTCTAACAGAGTAGACCTTCCACTACAGAGATAAAGGAGAGAGATTGTAGATGTTAATACTGATCCTCTGGCAGAGTAGACCATTCACTACAGAGATAAAGGAGAGAGAGATTGTAGATGTTAATACTGATCCTCTAACAGAGTAGACCTTCCACTACAGAGATAAAGGAGAGAGAGATTGTAGATGTTAATACTGATCCTCTAACAGAGTAGACCTTCCACTACAGAGATAAAGGAGAGAGATTGTAGATGTTAATACTGATCCTCTGGCAGAGTAGACCATCCACTACAGAGATAAAGGAGAGAGAGATTGTAGATGTTAATACTGATCCTCTAACAGAGTAGACCTTAACCACTACAGAGATAAAGGAGAGAGAGATTGTAGATGTTAATACGGATCCTCTAACAGAGTAGACCTTCCACTACAGAGATAAAGGAGAGAGAGATTGTAGATGTTAATACTGATCCTCTAACAGAGTAGACCTTCCACTACAGAGATAAAGGAGAGAGAGATTGTAGATGTTTAATACTGATCCTTTAACAGAGTAGACCTTCCACTACAGAGATAAAGGAGAGAGAGATTGTAGATGTTAATACTGATCCTTTAACAGAGTAGACCTTCCACTACAGAGATAAAGGAGAGAGAGAGAGATTGTAGATGTTAATACTGATCCTCTAACAGAGTAGACCTTCCACTACAGAGATAAAGGAGAGAGAGATTGTAGATGTTAATACTGATCCTCTAACAGAGTAGACCTTCCACTACAGAGATAAAGGAGAGAGAGAGAGATTGTAGATGTTAATACTTGATCTTTAACAGAGTAGACCTTCCACTACAGAGATAAAGGAGAGAGAGAGAGATTGTAGATGTTAATACTGATCCTTTAACAGAGTAGACCTTCCACTACAGAGATAAAGGAGAGAGAGATTGTAGAAGTTAATACTGATCCTTTAACAGAGTAGACCATCCACTCTCCCCAGAGAGACTCATTTTAGAGGCAGGGACCCCCTCCTGTCTCTCCCCAGAGAGACTCATTTTAGAGGCAGGGCCCCCCTCCTCTCTCTCCCCAGAGAGACTCATTTTAGAGGCAGGGCCCCCCTCCTCTCTCTCCCCAGAGAGACTCATTTTAGAGGCAGGGCCCCCCTCCTCTCTCTCTCCGCAGAGAGACTCATTTTAGAGCACTGACCCCTAAACAGAGATGCAGCATGTTGGTTGTGGTGAACACAGTGACAATTAATTATTGAATGTCAATTGTCCTCTTTTATTCATGATCTGAAACAGTTTTACTAACAGACATATCGAAACAGTCAGGTGATTTAATGCAATTACTTTTTCTAACACAAGACTACTCAAAACCCACCAACAAGGCCTGAAAACTAGGCCAAAAACATATCCCCAGATAGGCCTACATCTTATTTCAGATAGCCTCCAGTAGCCTGGGCAAGATGTAAGCAGATGTAAGCTGAATGATTTAGCAGCTTGCTTAGTTCAAATTGACAGATTCATTTATTTAACATGAACAGCAAGACGATTTTGAGGTAGGAAGTGCTTCTGTTGCCCAGTAACCCTGCTGGAATAGGCTACTGAGGATGGGGTCGTAATTTCAATCTGTATTAATATTTAATAATATGGATATGAACTGAATAGGTCCATGCTTGTCAAACAACAGCCAGTTATTTCTTTTACCTGTAGCCTAATCTGGCTGACTGTTACCTTCAATCTAATGCATTCTAACATCTGATCAGCAATTACAATAGAACTGTGACCATGGTGACACTTTAACTTCCAATTGAATGAACTAAACACGGCCGTTATTAATTGCATAATAACACAAGGCTACAACAACAATAAACTGAAGTTAAAGGCTATTTATTACATCTGTTTTCCAGCTCCAGGTTGGCTACACAAGTGGCACAAAATAATTTGCATTGACTCCAGTCATTTCAACATATTTATAGTATTTATACATATTTATACATATTTATAGTATTACAGTCTCCTGAGTGGCGCAGTGGTCTAAAGGCACTGCATCGCAGTGCTAACTGTGCCACTAGAGATCCTGGTTCGAATCCAGGCTCTGTCGCAGGCCGGCCGTGACCGGGAGACTCATGGGCGGCACACAATTGGCCCAGCGTCGTCCAGGGTAGGGGAGGGAATGGCCGGCAGGGATGTAGCTCAGTTGATAGAGCCAGGGTTGTGGGTTCGATTCCCACACGGGGGCCAGTATATATGTATTCACCTAACTGTAAACTGTCGTCCGCTCTGGATAAGAGCGTCTGCTAAATGACACTAAAATGTAAATGTAAATGTATAAAATGGCAGGCTACAGTAGCCTAGACAGGCATAACAATGAATAGGCTACTTGATGGCCAACAGATCTATCATTCTCCACATTTAATGTCAGTTTCATTGTGGAGTTTTTCTCTCATAACAGAAAGCACATGATGGAGTTCCATAACTTCCATTTTTCAAAATGTACACTCGAGAAGAAACCAAGAACTGAGCATGTGTAAAAACCTTCGCATGATATGGTTTTCCATAAGCAAAGTCGACATTAGATTTCAGTTTAAACCACCTCAGACAGAAGTATCTAACGTGCTCTAGAGAGCCTAAAGTAGTTTTCCTGTGATTTGTCACCTTATTTCTTGATGTGCATCAGTTCTACAGCGTTAATATGTTTTATGGAATAAGGGTTGTAAAATAGGTGTCTCCATAATGACAATGATAATAGCCTACCTTATAACACTAAGGCCTACTGATTAGTTTCCACTTTGAAAACTGCTGTCTGTCAGCAACTCAGCTCAAGTAGCAGTTCTACTAACTAGTAATATCTCATTCCAGGTATTCATTCTTACTCTGTCCTTTAGAATAGATTATTGTTCAGAAATACTTAGAAATACTCACTTTATTTTTTAGTTCTCTCCATATAGTGTTTTCTGCTCTGTCGTCTCAAAATGGATCCTGTAAAAAAAAAACATTTACTTTCTGTTTCACTCAGCAGGCTCCACACCCTGATAATAAAGTGTTTTTATTGGTATCTTCCACTAGATGGCAGTAAAACACCTGCTGTAACTAGACTACGACTATGTGTTCGGTTTCATACATGCAGTTTCCCAGAGGAGGAGTGCTGATCTAGGATCAGGTCCCCCTGTCCATGTAATCTTATTCATTATGATTGTTTTGTCTCATGTCTCTTTATATTAATATACCCTGGGGACCATGTAGCTGTGTTGAAATGACCTTGTTTTTATAACCTTCTTTGTTGCTCAGTTGTACTTCAATTGGCCTGACCATGCCCAATTCTTTCACACAGTAATGCTCCAGCATCCACTCAGAGCTTATGCATCTAATGCATTCCTCAAATACTGCAGAGTTGTGAAGCAAGTCCCTGAGATCGTCATGTTCAACCACGTTTATTTGCTTATTTGTAAGATGAAACCTGAGGGGATCGCTGTAGTGTGTCATAAATGCATCAAAAATGGTTCTGAGGTCCTCAACAATGCTATTCTGTACCGTAGCTGGGATGCAGTGTTCTTTTCCTGATTTTCAAAAATTAAAAGACAGATATTGTTTTTTGAGACCTTCAATTAGCTGCTCAGTGTTGATCTCTGTGGCTTGAACATATTCAGCCTCTGGCAGACTCTCTACATCGCTCATGTCATCTTCAATGGGATCAGTCCCCGTCTCAAATTCATCATGAGGGCAATTCTCAGTTGGGGCTTAAAAGCTCTGTGGTTTTGGTAGATGTGTGACCGATAGGCGCTGAAACATCTATTTGTTTTCCCACACCCATTAATTCCACAGGTAATTAGAAAATGTGGTTCATGCTGGTGATAGAGGCCAATATGTGTGAGTCGTCTGGACACAGAGAAAGTATGCTCGTTGCAAAGTGGACAATTGAATAGAGTTGGCATTCTTCAGAAAGATTGTGAACCTTGGAATGATGGGATGGAATCATGGAGATCATTGGTACTCAGCCACTTGCAGACATCATCAAGGGACCAGTCTTCCACAGCCACACTCAAATTAAAGTTGACACATGAAGCAAAAGTGAAATGTATTAGTGATGAGGCTAAAACAAAACCTATCCCACTCTTTCCAGACAACCACCTTTCCTCCTAATTTGTATTTATGGTTGTTCCATAAAGAAGCAGAGCTTGTCAGGAAAGGTGAAGATGTCTGTCTCTTATTTATCTGACGCCATATTTCTTATTATGGGACATTATGGGATTCTGCAGTCCCACATTTAAGTGTTGACTCAGATAATATGATGCTCCAAATGGGGCATTAAGTTATTCTTCCATGTCAACCCAAATTGGCCTATTAGAGTTCTCAATAAAGAGCCTATTTGGGCAGTTATAAAGGCTTCTTGCTATAATTACATGTTAGGGAGCTTTAATCCTCCCTTCTAAGTCTTTACCTGTAATCTAGCTTGGTTCATCCTGGCCCTTTTAATAGTCCAAATGAATCATTTTGTCTATGGTGTTAAAGGTGTAGGCAGGTATGGACAGTGGGAAACATGCTGATGACGTAATTGCGTTTAGGAGGCTTTAACCATCTTCATAACATGTGGCCTACCCCACAATGAGAGATTTGTAGCTTGTCCCAGTTCTTCAACTGGAGTTGAATTTTGTTCAAACACTGTATTGATTGATTGATTGATTCACTGTAAATACATTCATTCACTATTCAGTTAGTATTGGATAGAAAAGGGAGTAACACAGAACACACTATAATCACACTGTAAATACATCCAAATACTTTATAGAGGCTAACCTGTTAGTAGATCCATAGCGAGCTTTAAACATTGTCTTGCTTTGGTCTGAAATACAGAGGACAGAACAATCCGCCCCCAATACACCAACCTGAAAGACATCAATTAGACCAGGGGACGGCTTGTCCAATAGGGCGATATGGGCGACGCACTGCCAAACGGGAAAAGGAAGGGATTTTTTTTTCTAATCAATTATATCACGGCACAACAGCAGTTATCAGTGTTCACGTCTGATCTTGCAGCCACTAAATGTCAAATCAGGCTAAAGTCGTGTTTCAAATGGCCCCGCCCGTTTTTTTGGGGCGATTTCAGTCAGGTTGAAAATCGCCCAGAAGTCTCTCATAGCCTGTCATGTAAAAATCTATTTTTTTCACATTTCAAAGCTTTCAATACATTCTCTATGGGTGTCTGTGTGCATGCACTTACGCGCTTTCGTCATACGTGACGTAACGTTGAACGTAACTAAGACAATGGCCGCTAGCAGCGTCTATGTTGCGACCTGCAGTGTGGCGTTATTTTATGTTTTTAATTTGTAGACTTAGTTTACAAACATTCTGCAAACATTCTGCTTTGGACTGATCTTCGGTTTTGGACTGATCTTGTTGATCGTGTACATACCCGCTACGAACGGACTAAATAATGAAAACGCTGCTGGCAGCGGAATCCCCAATACAGCTGGGAGACTTGGCTGGATGACAGAGTCCCCGGACAGAGAGGTGGAGCCGGCGGCTTCACCCTGGTCAGAGCGGACCGCGCGATCCTGGTAAGAGAGCGACTGTGTACCCCGACATTGAACTGCTTTCTGTGTCATTGAACCTTACTATTGTTGATAAAACAAGTTTACTGGAGAACGGAGAAAAAGTAGAGACTTTTGGACAAGGTGGATAATTGTATAATATAAGGCAGTTTATTCAGAGGTAAAGATATCTGGAATCGCGTGCACGGACCCGTTCGTCAAACTCGTAGGGAGTTTATCAGAAGAGCCCCTAAACATTGTGTGCTGACATTTTATACAATAAAATGAAGTAGGTTGAATCTAGTAGTTCTGATCTTCTGATTGGTCCTGATGAGTTGGGCGATGTCACCCTCCAGGCTAGTGTCACTGTTGCATTGGCTCTGAGTCGGGTTCTCTGTCTTCAGATGTTCAGCCTAAGAGAAGAGGATTTGTGTGTGTGTGTGTGTGTGTTTGTTATCAGTGTGTGTGTGTGTGTGTGTGTGTTTGTTATCAGTGATGATGTGTGTGTGTGTGTGTGTGTGTTTATCAGTGATGATGTTGTGTGTGTGTGTGTCTGTGTGTGTGTGTGTGTGTGGGTGTGTGTGTGGGTGTCCTCAGGGCAAGAACTCGTGAGTTGGAAGAACTGAGAGACCTATGGCTTGGGTGTTATCCTTAGCCACCTGCTGACAAGGCTGACAAGATAGGACTCTTGTTCATTGTATTGAATACAAAGGCCCAACACAAAATGGGTCATGCACAAGATTTTAGTCAGACCAAGCTATAACATTATATATTTACTACGACAGTACATTCAACCAAAAGCTAATATAACAAAGGCATCAGAGATTATTTATAATCTGTCACAGAAACTGGAATCCATCTCCCCAGATCAGTCAATAAATGCTTCTGGTATTGACTTATATGCTGCCCCTGTCTTCATGTTGTTGCTGGACATATCTTTTTTAAAATGTGTGTAGGTCACCTAAATCATCAGAAAAATTGCCCCTCCTGAGAATTTTTTTCAGGAGCCGCCACTGAATTAGACACAAACACAACATAAACAACATGAGTATGCAATATCAAATGCATCTAACTAATCTGATCTGCTTTATGTATTCTTCTTTTTGTCAAATCGAACATAATCTACATTGGGTCATCTGTGTGTGTGTGTGTCTTACCTGTTCGTGGTGGTTCATAAATTTCTCTATCCGAGCTCACAGCTTCCAAACTCTCCACCACTTAACTGGACAGGGGCAGGATAAGCCAGGTACTAAAGGGAGGAGGATGGAAGGAGATGGTGAGAAAGTATATCATGGGTTTAAATGACTACAATTTTTCTCAATATTGAGTCTAGCTAGCTAATGTTAGCTAACGTTACAGTACCTTTAACTAGCTAGCTACTGTAGCTAACGTTAGCTAAAACGTACCAACATTTATACAACAATTACCAGCTAACATTACAGGCTATGTAGCTTGGCTAGCTGATGAAAAAACCAAGAGTACATTACATGATGTATTGTTTTTAAGTTATTTGATAGTAGTTTTGATGAATTATTATCTTAGCTAAGCGAATAGCTAAGGTATGACTCACCTTTCACGTCAATTCGTTGCAAGTCATCTCTTATTGGTCGCGTCTCTCCCAACCATCCGCGCGCTTCCCGCTTCCAGTTGTCTTTTGACCAAACGTTCTCAATTTGAATTCTGCGCTGGAGCGCCTTTACTCACGAGGGCGCTGCTGGTTCCAAAACGAACCCATCTTTTGAAAAGGCTTCTTCAAAGAACCCCTGAAGTCTACAACGGTTCAACAACGAGCTGATGGCAGAGTATAGGCTTGGAAATTAATCTTAAGGTATATATTTTTTTACCTTATATTATCCTAAAGGATCCTACAGGAAGCTTTTCTTTTAAGAGTGCACTTTTACTCATTTATCTGCAAAACCATGCCTTCCGAGTTGTAAAGGGGTGGCCAGCCACATAATTAGTTTTAAAAGTCTACCATGACAACAACTATCCCATTGACTATATCCAGTAATAGTTTCTTATTGTTCTAGTTAAGATCTCACAACACAGTTTACACTGCTACAATTAAGGCATAAGACATAAGTATATATCATTTGAAAATGCAGACAAAATTGGCTTGAACTTGTCGTGTAATAACAATTTTGAAAAAACACTAAAAAGGCTATGTATTCTCCCAAGGTCAATACTTCAAAAAATAATGAATCATAAAATGTTTGTCCTCTGTAGTTGCGTGTCTTTCTTTTTTTTGCTGAAATCCATACTTTTTCATTAAACGTTAATGAAATTCAACCACCGACTTTTTGCTCCTTTTTTTTTGCAACTGTGTCATTTGAATATCCAATGACTTAGACCAAGGGCTCCAAATACTCGTTGTCCAATCAAATCACACAATCTACAGATGGGCTGTCAACCAATCAACATTTTGCAGATCATTACAGGCGTCAGTAAAAACACACAATTGGGCGCATAACTTGATTGACTTGGCACATTTTCTGTCCAGAGACACTGAGAAATAACAACCAGGAAAGATAAATCATAGAAAGATATGTTTATTTTACATATTACAATAATTGTATAGCCTAGGTTTCATTTACAAACAGACACATTCACTACATTTGTTCCATTATTCACTAAATTACTTATTATTTTCAGTAAACTCTTATTCTATAACATTTATTGTTTTAACATTCACACTGCTAGTTTTACACATTATATTTATATATATATACACACTACCGTCATTTATATAAATATAATATATAATTATCAATATATAACCATATAATAGATATATAGCATTTACTATATAGACACACACACACACACACACACACACACACACACACACACACACACACACACACACACACACACACACACACACACACACACACACATACATACAGTATTGAGAGATAGGGAGAGACAGACAGTTGTGAGGACAATATGTCTGAGAATCAATATGTAGGTTGTAGTTTAGAATGAGTTAAAGGCAGAGGAGGGTACAATAGGACAAGTGTTTTGTCCCTGACCAGTCCTCCTACTGCCAGACCACTGGATCCTGTGTCTCCATCTAAAACCTCATTTCTGTGCCGGCCGTGCTTGGCCACACTAAGAACCAAGACCCAGAAGAAGGGTAAGAAGAGGACATTGGCTGTTACACCAGCTAAGGAGAAGAAGGTGAGATTGGCTGTTACACCAGCTAAGGAGAAGAAGGTGAGATTGGCTGTTACACCAGCTAAGGTGAAGAAGGTGAGATTGGCTGTTAGAACAGCTAAGGAGAAGAAGGTGAGATTGGCTGTTACACCAGCTAAGGAGAAGAAGGTGAGATTGGCTGTTACACCAGCTAAGGAGAAGAAGGTGAGATTGTCTGTTACACCAGCTAAGGAGAAGAAGGTGAGATTGGCTGTTACACCACCAGCTAAGGAGAAGAAGGTGAGATTGGCTGTTACACCAGCTAAGGTGAAGAAGGTGAGATTGGCTGTTACACCAGCAGCTAGGAGAAGAAGGTGGATTGTCTGAAGAGACCAACAAGTCCCCTGTCCCCAGAGGTGAAGAGGACACCTCCAGTCTATGGTCTGGTCCCCTTGCCAGGGCCAGATATTACCTGGATTGCCATCAATACCTCCATGCTTTGTTTATGAGGTCACACGTGAAGAAGTACAAAGAGGACATCATCAAGAGGGAAGGTAGTAGAAGTATGTGATAAGAGTGATTGTTTTTTAGACTTGAGATTATAATTCAGTTGATATGCCATACCATATATCTACAATGTAGGATAATAGGTTTGTGCAATTTCTATGTACTTTCAGAGAAAGGAGTTAGCGCAGGAAAAAGATGATCCCTTGTCCCAACCGGTGGAGATAGAGGTTCTTTCAGACCTTTTCCTGGAGTGAGACTCTAGCGTGGGGCAGAGGAGAAGGCACCTTTGATGACCACCTGTTAGAGGGCAACCCTTCCCCAGGCCAGAAACCTCAAAGTAGACCTCATCAAAGGTAGAGAAATCACCACAATGTGAGGATTAACCCAATATCATGTTCACACTAGATGTCCAATATCAATCATTTCACAATTGACATGTTGTATATAGTTGTACCGTTTCTACAATTAAAATTAGTAAAGTAAGTACAACTCTGACATGTAAGCCTTGTCCGAGACAAAAGACTAAAAACTAAGAGAAGAAACCTTCTAATGTCTCCTCTTTTCAGAGACGACTTTCAACGTAAGAAGCAGGACCTCCTTGACAGAGGGACATGGATGGTGCTGGTCAATGGCCTTGTTCACCAGCAGGCAAAATAAAATGAAGTTTTGTACCAACATGCCTGGAGATGGAGCTGTGGAGGGGAGGATGCTGTGAGAAGATATTGTTCACACTCTGAACTCCATGGCCATCTGCCTATGTTCTGATGCCACTAGAGGACATGTTAACAGGTTGAGGGTCGGCAATGATACCCAGATCATGAAGTGGAAGAAACAGGCTGAGGTAAGTGTGAGTCTTAAACATATGTAAACACAATTTTGATTCAGCCTATTTCATAATTCTGTTATTTTCAAGGTGATTACACAGGCTACCTTATTTATGAGTACAATGAGTGGTTATTACGTGTATGTCAGTAATGTCAATGTTAATTCCAGACTAAGATATTTAAGAGGAGACTGGCCTATTCACAGGAGGAAACTGTGATGTACGGAACGTTCTCAATGACCTGGGACAATGTCCAAGTATGTCCAAAATGTGTGATCTAACATTATATTTATTATTGTGATGGTTCAGTAAAACAAGAATATATCTTCCAAATGGCATTTCCCATATACAGTGCATTCGGAAAGTATTCAGACCCCTTCCCTTTTTCCACATTTTGTTACGTTACAGCCTTATTCTAAAATGGATAAAATAAAATAAAAATCCTCATCAATCTACCCACAATACCCCATAATGATGAAGCGAAAAAAAGGTATTTAGAAATGTTTGCAAATGTATTAAAAATAAAAACTGAAATGCCTTATTTACATAAGTATTTAGACCCTTTGCAATGAGACTGAAATTGAGCTCATGTGCATCCTGTTTCCATTGATCATCCTAGATATGTCTTTACAACCTAAACGGAATGGATACGTAATACATAAAAATTTACGCAAAAATAAAATGCAAAAATGCAAATGAAATGTTGTCATTATTTGAAATGGGTGAATTATTGTTATGGTCATCAAGAGGCCAGAAGGATGGCTGAGCAGCTGAATAAAAACATGTATTATACCCCCTCTAATCCAGGGTCATGTATTATACCCCCTCTAAACCCAGGGTCATGTATTATACCCCCTCTAACCCAGGGTCATGTAGTATACCCCCTCTAACCCAGGGTCATGTATTATACCCCCTCTAACCCAGGGTCATGTATTATACCCCCTCTAACCCAGGGTCATGTATTATACCCCCTCTAACCCAGGGTCATGTATTATACCCCCTCTAACCCAGGGTCATGTATTATACCCCCTCTAACCCAGGGTCATGTATTATACCCCCTCTAACCCATGTCATGTATTATACCCCCTCTAACCCAGGGGGTATTATAACCCCCTCTAACCCCCATGTCATGTATTATACCCCCCTCTAACCCCCCTCTAACCCAGGGTCATGTACCCCCTTAATAACCCCCTCTCTAACCCAGGGTCATGTATTATACCCCTCCCAGGGTCATGAATTATAACCCCCTCTAACCAGGGTCATGTATTATACCCCCTCTAACCCAGGGTCATGTATTATACCCCCTCTAACCCAGGGTCATGTATTATACCCCCTCTAACCCAGGGTCATGTATTATACCCCTCTAACCCAGGGTCATGTATTATACCCCCCCTCTAACCCCTATAACCAGGATCATGTTATTATACCCCCTCTAACCCAGGTCATGTATTATACCCCCTCTAACCCAGGGTCATGTATTTATACCCCCTCTAACCCAGGGTCATGTATTTATACCCCCTCTAACCCAGGGTCATGTATTATACCCCCTCTAAACCCAGGGTCATGTATTATACCCCCTCTAACCCAGGGTCATGTATTATACTCCCTCTAACCCAGGGTCATGTATTATACCCCCTCTACCCCCTCTAACCCAGGGTCATGTATTATACCCCTCTAACCCAGGGTCCATGTATATACCCCTCTAACCCAGGGTCATGTATTATACCCCCTCTAACCCAGGGTCATGTATTATACCCCCCTCTAACCCCCTCTAACCCAGGGTCATGTATTATCTCTATCCAGAGGACTTTTA
>CM072257.1:11868193-11885493 GCA_036851935.1 Coregonus suidteri | reverse complement strand
AAATGAGTCTCTCTGGAGGGAGAGAGGAGGGGTCCCTGCCTCCAAAATGAGTCATCTCGGGGAGAGAGATGAGGGGTCCCTTCCTCTAAAATGAGTCTCTCTGGGAACATGACACCAAAGCTAAGAGGTGAGATGACAATTTTATGAAGAATGTATTAATTTTATTTACAAAATAAATAGCTATCTTAAGATGAATGCACTTACTGTAAATCACTCTGGATTAGAGTATCTGCTAAATCAGGAGTTCTCAATCCGGGGTCAGTGGAGGTACTGCAGGGGTTCTGCAGCACCCTGACTGGACTCGTTGCAATGGAAGACATTTGATAGAATTTTAATATGACACAACCACTTTGCCTACTCTTCATTATTGCCTAATATAATGGAATGCATATTTCTTTAACCAATTCTGATGGTTGTTACAAGCGGAATTTTGACAATATTACTGTTATACCAACACACTCTTCACACCCATTTAACAACTCTAAATAGCTTTGGCATCGTAGGCATCAGGGTCCCTTGTCAATAATGTTGCCTACAACTTTGCATACAATGTTCATTTTCATCGAACACATATTTCGCCCTAGATGCCTTCAATTGCCCAATTTATAGCCATGGCCAATTTAGGATTCTTTTTTAACAACGTGATGTTGCGCTCCAAAGGGATAACTTGAAATAACATGATGTAGGTAATTAAATAATCAAAAGAAAAACGTGTTTTCGGAGACATTTGAAACCCCACCTCTTTAAGGAACACCTGGGATAGGATAAAGTAATCCTTCTACCCCCCCTTACCCCACCCCAAAGAAAGAAAGAAGGGGAAAAAAAACATATTGTAAAGTGGTAGTCCCACTGGCTATAAGGTGAATGCACCAATTTGTAAGTCGCTCTGGATAAGAGCGTCTGCTAAATGACGTAAATGTAATGTAAATGTAAATTATACACTTAGAAAAGAAGGTTCCTTATAGAACCAAAAAGGCTTCTATCACTTCCTTAATATATGGAACCACTAAAAGTTTGATATATTTTTTGGATTCAGTGAAGAAGAACCTCTAGAGTTCTGATCAACGAAAGGTGAATGTTTTGAGGATGTGAACCCAGCAGCCTTCCAGTGGTCAGATCAAGCCCGCCCGTTTTTTCCAGGGCCCGGCACGGGATTCGAACCAGCCACCTTTCTGCCATAGGTCCAACTCCTGCCACAGCTCCAACTCCTTAGCCGCTGGGCGAAAACCTGAGTTACTCTTCAGAAATAAGTATGAGTTAATATGCCAAAATTAAGACAACATGCTATGCAGACATTAATGGTATCACTTATACATAATTATTATACATAAATCATTGCCAAAAGCACAAGACATACGGTTGCATGTAGGTCTATATTATTTATGGATTGATCATATAGAAATATATAATATTATTTTTAACTACTCCAAAAGCAATTACATGTGGCGCAGGAACAAGACACCTGCTGTTAATTCTTAACTGGTTAGGACAGCTCATGATGTGTCCTAAATATCTGCCGACTAGGTGGGACTAGAGGCTTCATGCATAGCTTTAATTTATACCCATAAGTGTAAAATGTCTTTATTCTCAGCACTTATACGACCAATGTTCTACTCTGAGACACTTTCTGGATATGGGCCCAGATCTCAAAATATTGTTATAAAAAAACTTTGAATGTTTGTTTTACATTTGGCAACTGGGGTGTATTGTTTTGTAGTGAAACAACGCATCTAACGACGCACTTGGCTGTTCTACGAGTGGTCTGAGGCAGTCGGTAAATAATGAGCGTTTTCAAGTGCACTTGAACAGTAGTAACGATGATTTTTGGGGAAACAGCTCTGAGATTTAACAATGCTCCTACAAAGGTTCTACTGATAAACTTAGCCTTAAGATGCTTTTAGGAAACCGGGCCCAGATGGTCTCCGTAGGAAATGTTGTGAAAATATTGGGCTTAGGCTACATGCCCTGTTATTTAGACTTAACACCGATTTGTAGGTGATCAGTCCTGCTACTGATAGCCAATGGGAACTGATCTGAACAGGTTTAGGCTGGTCATCTAGGATATGTAGGCCATATCTGAAGTACAGTACCAGTCAAAAGATTGGACACACCTACTCATTCCAGGGTTTTTCTTTATTTTTACTATTTTCTACATTGTAGAATAATAGTGAAGACATCAAAACTATGAAATAACACATATTGCTCAGTTTGGCCGGGAGGCCAGCTCTAGGAAGAGTCTTGGTGGTTCCAAACTTCTTCCATTTAAGAATGATGAAGGCCACTGTGTTCTTGGGGACCTTCAATGCTGCAGAAATGTTTTGGTACCCTTCCCCAGATCTGTGACTCGACACAATCCTGTCTCAGAGCTTTACAGACAATTCCTTCGACCTCATGGCTTGGTTTTTACTCTGACATGCACTGTCAACTGTGGGACCTTATATAGACTGGTGTGTGCCTTTCCAAATCATGTCCAATCAATTGAATTTACAACAGCTGGATTCCAATCAAGTTGTAAAGACATCTCAAGGATGTTCAATGGAAACAGGATGCACCTGAGCTCAATTTCGAGTCTCATAGCAAAGGGTCTGAATACCTTTGTAAATAAGGCATTTCAGTTTTTTATTTTTAGTACATTTGTAAACATTTCTAAAAACCTGTTTTCGCTTCATCATTATGGGGTATTGTGTGTAGATTGATGAGGATTTTTATTTTGTTTAATCCATTTTAGAATCAGGCTGTAACGTAACAAAATGTGGAAAAAGGGAAGGGGTCTGAATACTTTCCGAATGCACTGTATATGGGAAATGCCATTTGGAAGATATATTCTGGTTTTACTGAACCATCACAATAATAAATAGAATGTTAGACCACACATTTTGGACATACTTGGACATTGTCCCAGGTCATTGAGAACGTTCCGTACATCACAGTTTCCTCCTGTGAATAGGCCAGTCTCCTCTTAAATATCTTAGTCTGGAATTAACATTGAGATTACTGACATACACGTAATAACCACTCATTGTACTCATAAATAAGGTAGCCTGTGTAATCACCTTGAAATAACAGAATTATGAAATAGGCTGAATCAAAATTGTGTTTACATATGTTTAAGACTCACACTTACCTCAGCCTGTTTCTTCCACTTCATGATCTGGGTATCATTGCCGACCCTCAACCTGTTAACATGTCCTCTAGTGGCATCAGAACATAGGCAGATGGCCATGGAGTTCAGAGTGAAGAACATCTTCTCACAGCATCCTCCCCTCCACAGCTCCATCTCCAGGCATGTTGGTACAAACTTCATTTTATTTTGCCTGCTGGTGAACAAGGCCATTGACAGCACCATCCATGTCCCTCTGTCAAGGAGGTCCTGCTTCTTACGTTGAAAGTCGTCTCTGAAAGAGGAGACATTAGAAGGTTTCTTCTCTTAGTTTTGTCTTTTGTCTCAGACAAGGCTTACATGTCAGAGGCGTACTTACTTTACTAATTTACTTGTAGAAACGGTACAACTATATACAACATGAAAATTGTGAAATGATTGATATTGGACATCTAGTGTGAACATGATATTGGGTTAATCCTCACATTGTGGTGATTTCTCTACCTTTGATGAGGTCTACTTTGAGGTTTCTGGCCTGGGGAAGGGTTGCCCTCTAACAGGTGGTCATCAAAGGTGCCTTCTCCTCTGCCCCACGCCAGAGTCTCACTCCAGGAAAAGGTCTGAAAGACCTCTGTCTCCACCGGTTGGGACAAGGGACCATCTTTTTCCTGCACTAACTCCATTCTCTGAAAGTACATAGAAATCACACAAACCTATGATCCTACATTGTAGATATATGGTATGGCATATCAACTGAATTATAATCTCAAGTCTAAAAAAACAATCACTCTTATCACATACTTCTACTACCTTCCCTCTTGATGATTTCCTCTTTGTACTTCTTCACGTGTGACCTCATAAACAAAGCATGGAGGTATTGATGGCAATCCAGGTAATATCTGGCCCTGGCAAGGGGACCAGACCCATAGACTGGAGGTGTCCTCTTCACCTCGGGGACAGGGGACTTTGTTGGTCTTCCAGCCAATCTCACCTTCTTCACCTTAGCTGGTGTAACAGCCAATCTCACCTTCTTCACCTTAGCTGGTGTAACAGCCAATCTCACCTTCTTCACCTTAGCTGGTGTAACAGCCAATCCCACCTTCTTCTCCTTAGCTGGTGTAACAGCCAATCCCACCTTATTCTCCTTAGCTGGCGTAACAGCCAATCCCACCTTCTTCTCCTTAGCTGGTGTAACAGCCAATCCCACCTTCTTCTCCTTAGCTGGTGTTCCAGCCAATCTCACCTTCTTCACCTTAGCTGGTGTAAAAGCCAATCTCACCTTCTTCACCTTAGCTGGTGTAACAGCCAATCTCACCTTCTTCACCTTAGCTGGTGTAACAGCCAATCTCACCTTCTTCTCCTTAGCTGGTGTTCCAGCCAATCTCAACCTTCTTCTCCTTAGCTGGTGTAACAGCCAATCTCACCTTCTTCTCCTTAGCTGGTGTAACAGCCAATCTCACCTTCTTCTCCTTAGCTGGTGTAACAGCCAATCTCCCCTTCTTCTCCTTAGCTGGTGTAACAGCCAATCTCACCTTCTTCTCCTTAGCTGGTGTAACAGCCAATCTCACCTTCTTCTCCTTAGCTGGTGTAACAGCCAATCTCACCTTCTTCTCCTTAGCTGGTGTTCCAGCCAATCTCACCTTCTTCTCCTTAGCTGGTGTAACAGCCAAACTCACCTTCTTCACCTTAGCTGGTGTAACAGCCAATCTCACCTTCTTCTCCTTAGCTGGTGTTCCAGCCAATCTCACCTTCTTCACCTTAGCTGGTGTAACAGCCAATCTCAACCTTCTTCTCCTTAGCTGGTGTAACAGCCAATATCACCTTCTTCACCTTAGCTGGTGTAACAGCCAGTCTCACCTTCTTCACCTTAGCTGGTGTAACAGCCAATCTCACCTTCTTCTCCTTAGCTGGTGTAACAGCCAATCTCACCTTCTTCTCCTTAGCTGGTGTAACAGCCAATCTCACCTTCTTCTCCTTAGCTGGTGTAACAGCCAATCTCACCTTCTTCTCCTTAGCTAGTGTAACAGCCAATATCACCTTCTTCACCTTAGCTGGTGTAACAGCCAATCTCACCTTCTTCACCTTAGCTGGTGTAACAGCCAATCTAACCTTCTTCTCCTTAGCTGGTGTTCCAGCCAATCTCACCTTCTTCACCTTAGCTAGTGTTCCAGCCAATCTCACCTTCTTCACCTTAGCTGGTGTTCCAGCCAATCTCACCTTCTTCACCTTAGCTGGTGTAACAGCCAATCTCACCTTCTTCTCCTTAGCTGGTGTAACAGCCAATCTCACCTTCTTCTCCTTAGCTGGTGTAACAGCCAATCTCCCCTTCTTCTCCTTAGCTGGTGTAACAGCCAATCTCACCTTCTTCTCCTTAGCTGGTGTAACAGCCAATCTCACCTTCTCCTCCTTAGCTGGTGTAACAGCCAATCTCCCCTTCTTCTCCTTAGCTGGTGTAACAGCCAATCTCACCTTCTTCTCCTTAGCTGGTGTAACAGCCAATATCACCTTCTTCTCCTTAGCTGGTGTAACAGCCACATCTCACCTTCTTCTCCTTAGCTGTGTAACAGCCAATCTCACCTTCTTCTCCTTAGCTGGTGTAACAGCCAATCTCACCTTCTTCACCTTAGCTGGTGTAACAGCCAATCTCACCTTCTTCTCCTTAGCTGGTGTAACAGCCAATATCACCTTCTTCTCCTTAGCTGGTGTAACAGCCAATCTCACCTTCTTCTCCTTAGCTGGTGTGTAGCAGCCAATCTCACCTTCTTCTCCTTTAGCTGGTGTAACAGCCAATCTCCCCTTCTTCTCCTTAGCTGGTGTAACAGCCAATCTCACCTTCTTCTCCTTAGCTGGTGTAACAGCCAATCTCACCTTCTTCTCCTTAGCTGGTGTAACAGCCAATCTCACCTTCTTCTCCTTAGCTGGTGTAACAGCCAATCTCACCTTCTCCTCCTTAGCTGGTGTAACAGCCAATCTCACCTTCTTCTCCTTAGCTGGTGTAACAGCCAATCTCACCTTCTTCTCCTTAGCTGGTGTAACAGCCAATCTCACCTTCTTCTCCTTAGCTGGTGTAACAGACAATCTCCCCTTCTTCTCCTTAGCTGGTGTAACAGCCAATGTCCTCTTCTTACCCTTCTTCTGGGTCTTGGTTCTTAGTGTGGCCAATCAGCACGGCCGGCACAGAAATGAGGTTTTAGATGGAGACACAGGATCCAGTGGTCTGGCAGTAGGAGGACTGGTCAGGGACAAAACACTTGTCCTATTGTACCCTCCTCTGCCTTTAACTCATTCTAAACTACAACCTACATATTGATTCTCAGACATATTGTCCTCACAACTGTCTGTCTCTTCCTATCTCTCAATACTCAATGTATGTATGTGTGTGTGTGTGTGTGTGTGTGTGTGTGTCTGTGTGTGTGTGTGTGTGTGTGTGTGTGTGTCTATATAGTAAATGCTATATATCTATTATATGGTTATATATTGATAATTATATATTATATTTATATAAATGACGGTAGTGTGTATATATATATAAAATATAATGTGTAAAACTAGCAGTGTGAATGTTAAAACAATAAATGTTATAGAATAAGAGTTTACTGAAAATAATAAGTAATTTAGTGAATAATGGAACAAATGTAGTGAATGTGTCTGTTTGTAAATGAAACCTAGGCTATACAATTATTGTAATATGTAAAATAAATATATATTTCTATGATTTATCTTTCCTGGTTGTTATTTCTCAAAATCTCTGGACAGAAAATGTGCCAAGTCAATAAAGTTATGCTCCACATTTTGTGTTTACTGACGCCTGTAATGATCTGCGAAATTTTGATTGGTTGACACAGCATCTGTAGATTGTGTGATTTGATTGGACGTTGAGTATTTGGAGACCTAGGCCTACGTCGTTGGATATTCAATTGACACATGCGCTGAGTTTCCACCTTCGAGAAGGTTGCAAGCCACAGCACAGTTGATTAAGACGGGAAGATTTCTAGCTAAGGTGACGATAGAGTCCCCTGGTGCAAACCAGGAGTACGGTGGAAGTAACTTTAGACAAAGATTTGGTTGGAGAGCCTCGTAAATGGCGTCCCTTGAGAAAGCAAGAACAAGATGTATGTCAGGAGAAGTGCAGTATTATCACAAGGAGACGTATACTTGGAATACGGAGGAGGAATGGAGGGAAAAAGAGAGGCAGAGGAGGTCTAAGAGAGAGAGGGAGGAAGATTCTGAGCTTGAGTCGGTTAAAAATGGCGGGAAAAGGGAGAAGGTTTGTTAAAGAAGAATGGTAGAAAATGTAAGCAGAGTGAGCTGCTCAATCAGGAAACTAATAGGACCACTACTAGACCTGGGTTCAAATAGTATTTGTTTTCCGTCAAACACTTTGAGCATTTGATTACATTTTTGAGTGTTTGCACTTTTGGCAATATTCCATTGGTTTCATTGTGCCAGGCAAGCTCAATCAAGCCCAGCTAAGGCATTTGTAAGAAAACAAATCCTATTTGAACCCAGGTCTACATTATACGCACCCATGCGTTAGTAAAATACAGAGAAGAACAGACAATCCAAGGTTCCAGTGGAAAGATGTACATAGTGTTTGCTGTTGAATGTTTATTACATGTCTACATACCTTTAGTACATAGTGGGGTTGAGTTGCTTTGTTGAGCTCAGTTCATTGTTAAAGCACCTTTAGTACATAGTGGGGTTGAGTTGCTTTGTTGAGCTCAGTTCATTGTTAGAGCACCTTTAGTACATAGTGGGGTTGAGTTGCTTTGTTGAGCTCAGTTCATTGTTAGAGCACCTTTAGTACATAGTGGGGTTGAGTTGCTTTGTTGAGCTCAGTTCATTGTTAAAGCACCTTTAGTACATAGTGGGGTTGAGTTGCTTTGTTGAGCTCAGTTCATTGTTAGATCACCTTTAGTACATAGTGGGGTTGAGTTGCTTTGTTGAGCTCAGTTCATTGTTAGAGTGCTTGTTGTTTTCATACTTTCTCCTCTGTGCCAAAGAGATAAATCTGTGATTTCAGTGTTTAGGAAAAAAGCCAACATTTAAAAAACCTTTTAAATGTTTATTTTGCTTTACTATAGAGTAGTGCCAACTCCTAGCTTGTCATTATCAAGTCAAACATGACAATTCCATAAAGAGTTGTCAAGAAAGCAAGAACAGACTGGCCATCAGGCTAGTCAACTCCTTCAGACAACGTTAATTCATAAACAACAACAGTTTTCTTGATGAAGGAACATGGGGATATGTTTAGGATCCAACTAATTATAATTGTGTTAATGAACGAATGAGCATTACTGTTCTAAATCTTTGTGATACGCCAAATACAACTACTGTATTGGCTACTAGGATTCTGAAATGAAAATGGTGTTTTGTCTCTGCCGTTCTTCTACTGGTTGTTAGTGTTGTGTTATTAAATGATTTTAACAATACTAGTTAAATGTGTCTTGTACGTGTGCCCTTTCTGTACAAAGACAATTTTGCGGCAAAAAACCCAAAAATAATGTTTAGATAAATAAAAACCCTTGAAAGATTATTTCATTCATCCACTCCAAACTGGCCTGATTGACACAGCTGCAATACTGATGTTAACCACAGGGTGGGGCTGTAATGCAGAGGAACTGTTGTGAGACAGTTGTGGTATCAACAAACGTGTGTGTGACATTCCACTCTAGACTTGACATTGTTTACAATGCTGACAGATGGATCTATAATGAGGTACAGAATACATATCTAGTTGAACCAACCACAGATGGATCTATAATGAGGTACATAATACATATCTAGCTGAAACACCACAGATGGGTCTATATAGAGATACAGAATACATATCTAGCTGAACCCACAACAGATGGATCTATAATGAGGTACAGAATACAATATCTAGCTGAACCAACCACAGATGGATATATAATGAGGTACAGAATACATATCTAGCTGAACCCACAACAGATGGATCTATAATGAGGTACAGAATACATATCTAGCTGAACCAACCACAGATGGATATATAATGAGGTACAGAATACATTACTAGTTGAACCAACCACAGATGGATCTATAATGAGGTACAGAACACATATCTAGTTGAACCAACCACAGATGGATCTATAATGAGGTACAGAATACATATCTAGTTGAACCAACCACAGATGGATCTATAATGTGTTACAGCATACATATCTAGCTGAACCAACCACAGATGGATCTATATTGAGGTACAGCATACATATCTAGCTGAACCAACCACAGATGGATCTATAATGAGGTACAGAATACATATCTACTTGAACCAACCACAGATGGATCTATAATGAGGTACAGAATACATATCTAGCTGAACCAAACACAGATGGATCTATAATGAGGTACAGAATACATATCTAGCTGAACCAACCACAGATGGATCTATAATGAGGTACAGCATACATATCTAGCTGAACCAACCACAGATGGATCTATAATGAGGTACAGAATACATATCTAGTTGAAACCAACCACAGATGGATCTATAATGAGGTACAGAATACATATCTAGTTGAACCAACCATAGAACCAATGAAAGCTCTTGTGTGTCAATATCTTCACTAGTTGTTCCTGGCACCAAACCTGTAAACAATCAGGATCAATTGAACTTCAGATACCCACCTGGATCCCTTCTGTGGAAACTAGGCAACAAGATACACACACAAAACACTAAATATTTCAACAGAAATCAAGGGCTACATTTAAATGTGGTCATGGAAAAAACAAGGTCTGAAAAGTGGTTTCTAAAAACAAAATAAAAAGAAAAGGAACAAGTTGTTTATCACATTTAATATTAACTTGTAGTAGAGTGGTTGCTTGTTAAAAAATCATGCAGATCACAATTTTTTTCCAAACAACTTGGCATAAGTCCTTTCCACAGTGCTGCTGCTTGAGCTAGGGTTGGGTTAGGGTTAGGGATAGGGTTGGGTTGAAGCTAGGGTTAGGGATAGAGTTGGGTTGAAGCTATGGTTAGGGATAGAGTTGGGTTGAAGCTCGGGTTAGGGATAGAGTTGGGTTGAAGCTAGGGTTAGGGATAGAGTTGGGTTGAAGCTAGGGTTAGGGATAGAGTTGGGTTGAAGCTAGGGTTAGGGATAGAGTTGGGTTGAAGCTAGGGTTAGGTTTAAGCCAGCATGTGGATGGACACATGGAGTCTAAGGTTTGAGGATATATAATCTCTTATCTGGCTGTATTGGGGGAGGGGAGAGAGAGAGAGAGAGAGAGAGAGAGAGAGAGAGAGAGAGAGAAGAGAGAGAGAGAGAGAGAGAGAGGAGAGAGAGAGAGAGAGAGAGAGAGAGAGATGAGAGAGAGAGAGAGAGAGAGAGAGAGAGAGAGAGAGAGAGAGAGAGAGAGAGAGAGATGAGAGAGAAGAGAGACAGAGAGACAGAGAGAGAGAGAGAGGAGAGAGAGAGAGAGAGAGAGAGAGAGAGAGAGAGAGATCCTACCAGTGTTTAGTTGTACCTTTACCTTCCTGTAGTCGGTCATTTGGAAGGATTCTGTATGGAGGAATGTTCTAAGATCACTCCCAAAGTGTTCTCCAACTCATAAAACATTTTACAAAAAGCCTCAGTGCCGTTACCCTCACAAGGGAGGTATTGAAAGGGAGTGTAAAATTTGACCCCTACCTTTTTGAGAGAAAACAAATATTTTTTGTTAAACAAAATCTCTTTCTCTGAGCAATTTCTCTTTGCAATTGTATAAAATCATTTAATTTCCTTTTTTTTGGCATCTCATATAGCTCAGTACTTGAATTATTTATTTTTATACAGTCATTTTTTACTCATCTTTATCAAGGGAGTCAATAATTTGGGACCCCACTTTATGGTTCAAAGTTAGAGATATGTTGAAACTGGATCCATCATAATGATTCTACATTTTATAGTATGCCATGGCCATTACTGGCCAAAGGTTAAACTACTGTTATGTTAATGCTATACTATGGTGTTGTGTCACTAGACTTTGACCAGATATTATTGCATCCAAAGATCAACTGTACCTAGAACAGAGATACAGAGCCACTTGTCATCAGGAAGGTGCTCTCTCAGCAGAACGGAACATATCTCAATGATTTGACATGTTCTGGTTGTGAATTACAGGCTACAAGGTAAGACTCTTTCCAAGGGATTATTGTAAAGTGTGTAGGGAAATTAAGATATGGTGTTATTATAGTATAGAGAATGACAGTAAAACACTCAGATCTAACAGTCCATTTCACCTGGACAGGTACGTGACAGTTCAATCATACAAAATGGCGCTAACTGGGGCGTAGGCAAGTCCAATTCAAAAAACATATTGTTGTTCATATCTCGTATTATATGATTCGTATATCGTGGTTATTTACAATTTGTAAAAAATGTTAATGTATCATAGTTCTAAATCATCTTCAGAATATCAGAACTTTTGTTGTTTTCTAAATTACAATGAGCTCCTACTTCCTGTGTAATTTGGTATGAAACCTGAACGTACTTTTCTTAACATTGATATTATGAATTAAATTCAATAATATCATAATCATATCAGACCTGTTGAACAAAGCAACACACTAGAATGAGTGGAATTATTACAAGAGAAAGTGAGACATTATTATTATTATTAATATTATATTATTATGTTATTATTATTATTATTATATTGTTATTGTTATTGTTATTATTATTATATTATTATTATTATTATTAGTTCCACTACATGGAGAAAAGGTTACAAATATCAGTCATGACTACGTGTTGATGTGATTGCATTAAATCAACTGACTGTTTGGACGTGTCTGTTAGTAAATGTTTTATTTCTAAGAGATAATGAATAAAATAGAACAATTGACCTTCAATAATTAGTTGTCACTGTGTTAACCACAACCAACATGTTGGATCTCTGTTTAGGTGTCAGTGAACAAAAATGAGTCTCTCTGGGGAGAGAGAGGAGGGGGGCCCTGCCTCTAAAATGAGTCTCTCTGGAGAGAGAGAGGAGGGGGGCCCTGCCTCTAAAATGAGTCTCTCTGGGGGACATGACACCAAAGCTAAGAGGTGAGATGACAATGTTTTTAAGAATTTATAAGGAGTTTATTTCTAAAACGTTATATCCACAATTGTTTCACGTTTGTTATTTTACATCAGAAATGATTGCTTATGGGTACCTTCATGTGCGTGTAAAATATTGTTCTTCTAAGATTTTAATTAATAGATTTTTGCGTATTTATTTTTATTTTTGCAAAACGCTATATAGCTGGAATGAAATGTTTGTATCCTGTATATTTGACTGTGATATGTGGATGTCTCACCAGCACAACCACACACACACACACACACACCACACACACACACACACACACACACACACACACACACAACACACACACACACACACCACACAGACACACACACACACACACAGACACACACACGTACCCACATCTTTTACCCTATCATACACACACACATCTATAGAAGTTTTGCATGACACAATCATTTATCCTACTCTTAGTTATTGTCTAAATATGATGTCATGCAGAACCTTATTGTTTTTACTAATTCTGATCGTTGTTACAAGCGGAATTTTGACAATACTACCGTCAAATCAACACACTCTTCACTTCCTGTTTTAAACAACAAGGGTTTCTATCACTTGCTTTAATATATGGAACCACTAAAAGTTTATATTCTATAGAAACCTTTTATAGGGTTCTTTAATTATGAAAACCTCTAGAGGTTCTTCTTCCCTGAACCAAAATGGTTCCATATAGAACCCTGCATGGTGCCATTTATGAAGTATGGCTACTACTATTAAATAGGAATATTTATAGCTAAGAATATAATTAATAGGAAAATAGGAATGGTTGAAAAATCCAATATCATAAAAAATATCCTTAGAAATAGCAGTGCTGGGGATTTGGAAAGCCATAGTCAGTCAATCAACAATAGAACAATACTCTTATGAAAAATATTGACCTTTAACTTACAGTCTGTGGATACTATGCGACTAGAAAGGTTAAAAATGCATGTAAGAAATCACAGCGCAGCTGAAAAAAATATGGCAGGTGGAAATCAAAAGAGGATGTTCTACGGAGATAGGTGGGCGGGGCTGAGAGTAGCAGAGGGGTGGGATTAAAAAAGATCATGATCGGTAATAGTCATACTGTAAACACTATAGATGTCTGAGTAACTATCTATCCAAATGTAATGTGTAATTAATTATTATTATTATTATTATATATATTAAAAAGTAATTACTGTGTATAAAAGTATTGTATGGGGGTAGAATAGAGATGATCTTGGTTATATTCAAACACACTGGTGGGTCAGGGAGGGCATCTCTTTGTTTGAACGATGGCCCAACTCTGGCTGACTTCTTTACAATACAATACATTACAATACAGTACAACTTTGTCCATTAGTTCCAGCAAACAACAAAAATGTATTTTCTGCTCCGTTCATAACCCCCCCAAACAGCAGACCTCACACATACAGTTTGAGACCAGCAACAGGTTCAAGCTGCAGTGCAGCGCCCCTGGATGGAGAGCATGTTTGTGGGTTAAGGGCCTTGCTCAAGGGCCCAACGAAAGTGATTGTTTTGAGGACGTGGACCCAGCAGCCCTCCAGGGGTCAGATCAATTCCGTCCGTTCTTTCCAGCGCCCGGCCCGGGATTCAAACTGGACACTTTTCGGCCACAGGTCCAACGCCTGCCACAGCTCCAACTCATTTGCCGCTGGGCGAAAACCTGATCTAATTTCAAGAAATAAGCATGAGTTAATCTGCCCAAAATGAAGACAAAATGTTATGCAGACATCATTATTATGATAAAGACTGTTGATTAGTGTAAAGACTGGGTTATGTATGCACTCACTGACTGTAAGTCGCTCTGGATAAGAGCGTCTGCTAAGTGATTAAAATGTAAATGTATTGTGTTGCTCTGCTCATTGTCCCGCGTTCTGGAACTGTCCGCATCCCCGTACAGAACTGTCCGCATCCACGTACGGTTGGCGCCAAGCATATTGTCCAGTTACGCGCAGAGTGGGACTGAGGTGATGTTGGGGAATAACGACGAGTTTTGTTACAGGTTGAGACACCGAAGTTTATTGTTCAATTTGCTTTTTGCGTAATGGTCAGTGACAGTATGAGTGTAGCCAGATCCTTTTCACTCGCTATCCTTGTTTCATCTTGTGGTTCCAACGGGATTCGTCATCATCCTCCCGAGGGACAGACGAACGACCTGCTAGCTAGCCAAGCTAGTTGGTACAGCTAGCTAAGCTAGCTACTCTTCCAGCAGCATCCTAGTTTATCCTAGCTACCACTACATCATCACCGGCTGCCTGCATTTCTTGTGGACCGATGGAGCTCCCGGGTTGTTTCTTCCTACCTCGTTAAATAACGTGGAGGGCTTCTCCCTCTCTCATTGACGGATTCTGGCTTCCTACGACTCCCTCTGTCCCGGTTCTCCTCTCTTCACTAGATGGACGGTAACTTTAGTGTTTAATCCCTCTGTGTCCAAGGACTGAACTTTTTGAATATTATTTTCGGGTGTGCCTCAAGTGACATTTTTTACAACCTTTATTTCTGATCAAATTGAGTTCATTGCATCCGCCATGGAGAGCCCAGTTTCATAATATTACCTTCTGTCCCTAGTTATGAAGTAATTGCAAAAAAACAGGCCTTATTTGTCACGATCGTCTTTACAGGAAGCGGACCAAGGCGCAGCGTGTTGCACGAACATGATGCTTTATTTAATTAAAGCGAAACACGAAACAACAAAACAAATAACGATACGATACGGTTTTGGTGCGTGGAGCAGGAACAGGCCGGGCAGGCTGTCGACGTGAACACACCGTAGGCTTGGTGCGTGATAGCAGGGACAGGCCGGACCGGGCTGTAGCGACGCGCACCCATTAACTTAGTGCGGGGGAGCAGGAAACGGGCCGGACCGGACTGGTGACGCACACCACTTGCTTGGTGTGAGGAGCGGGACTGGGTCTCTTCCTAACCCTCCGGTCCCTCAGCTGCCTACACAGTTCCTCTCGCCGTGCCTCTACTCTCACCCCTCTCCCTTATCGCCTCCAGCTACCCCCCCGTCGTCATTGCCCTTGTGCCCCCCCTAAAAATTTCTTGGGGTTGCCTCTCGCCTGTATGACTTTGACCCGTTTGCCGCCGCTGCTCCTCTCTACGGCCGCACCTCCCATGTCCCCAGGCTGCCCTGCTCCTGACACGCTGCTTGGTCCTTGTATGGTGGTTTTTCTGTCACGATCGTCTTTACAGGAAGCGGCCCAAGGCGCAGCGTGTTGCACGAAACATGATGCTTTATTTAATTAAAGCGAAACACGAACAACACAAAACAAATAACGATTACGTGAAGTCCACAGTGACAATGACTGTAAAGGAACAAAAACCCACAACACCCAGAGAAAAACACACAGTTTAAATATGGCTCCCAATCAGAGACAACCAGCCGACAGCTGACCACTCGTTGCCTCTGATTGGGAGTCACACATGCAAACATAGACATAGACAACCTAGAACAACCCACATAGAAAAATTGAACACATATAATGCACACACCCTGGCTCAACAGATAGATAGAGTCCCGGTGGAGGTGAGGGGGGGGGATGGGGGGGGGGGTGTGAACATTATTTTAGGGTATTTTTCGACCCTACCAGCTCCTATTAGTTCTATTGAGCTCCGTGACACCGACTCGCCTTCAGAACATTCTATTCCCAGTTTCATTGTTACTGTGTCACATATGCCAGCTTCACTATTTGTTATCAATGAGACCTGCCTCTTAATCCTGTAGGTTTACCCAGGTAGCGTATTATTAACAGGTGTGGGAGAGATATTAGAGGAAGAAAATTGCTGTAGAAGTAATTGCGTGGGGCAGGGGGGCATGGGGATCATTGGTATTGGAATAACAATCAGGAGAACATAAGTCAATAGATCTTCATCCAAAAGCCAAATGTATTATTATGCAAAATGATATGTCTGTATATTATGATGGTTCGTATAACGGGCTCACTGAAAATAACACGCAGGCAGACAGAGAACTGACTTCCTCATTACAAATCCTTCCGTAAATATACCCATGACTCAGTTTTTAGTTCCTCTCATCTGCTGTGCCTATCAGGGTAGAGGTTGGGTGTGTTTAAGACGTGACAAAAACCTATCCGTTGGCGCACCCGGTCCCAAAACCCCTTGGCGCTCCGCTTGTTGCTACACTGTTGCCAGAGGCATACGTTTTAATCATATCACACCTGTGGAGTCAGAACACTTTTTGCAGTACCCATAGTCCTTGGACCGGTTTCACCATATCACAAAGAAGCAGTGTCGTCGTAGTATTTTGAGACACAAGTCTCTAATCTCATCTTATCCCCAAAACGTTCCACAACAATGAATCCACAGCCTCTAGTATGTGAATACAATTGATATCAGATATAGTACAAACCCCTATGCCTTATTCATTATGCATTCCTTCCTAAGCGATTTCATCACATACAGTCCCAATTATGTAGAAAATCGAAACCCACAACAAGGTTGTTGAGCGTTAACCCTGTAGGTTTTCCGTCAGGTAACTTATTATTAACGAAGGTTACGAATGCTGCGCAGGTTCACTGAGTTTTTCAAAACCAAATGGGTATAATGGAGTTGATTGTTGTATAATCGGGTGGTCTAGCTAATGGATTTGTAGATCCTGACGCAGTTGCTACCTCAGATATGAGCCTAGCAAGTGTCAATGAATGAGGTTATTGTAGTACACACATAGGCCACAAGGAGGAGCAAGAGAGCTTATAAACCACATATGTGTATTGCCAGATAAACCTAAAACTACAATCAATCAAATGTATTTATAAAGGCACTTTTTAGCACCAGCAGATGTCACAAAGTGCTATACAGAAACTCTTACCCTACAAATAACCTATTTTAGCCAAACCCCTAACCCCTAATCTGGGGTTTAGGGTAGCCTAGAACCCAATAAAATAAGTAAAAAAAAAATAAAAATATAGAAAATAAACAAAATATTAAATAGGTTTTGTTTTATTTTGTTGTTGTTTTTTTAATATGTAAAATTTGCAAGACAGAAAAACTTGATAAATAAGCCCCATTTTTTTTATTTTTAAAAGGGGGTTTAAAATTTTTTTAGTAGTAACCTCTGTGCAAAACCCAGAAATTCCCGGGGGGGAAAGGTTTTGGAAAATGA
>CM072257.1:11790122-11867693 GCA_036851935.1 Coregonus suidteri | reverse complement strand
ATGATGAAAAGTTACAGGGGGCAAGTATCATACCCCCCTCTGTTTTTTGGGAAGGGTGAATTTAAAGCAGGGTTTTGTTTAACCTCTGTAACTTTCCCTCAAAACTTTTAAATGTTCTTCATGATGTTTTTTAATAAAGGGCATCATCAGGTTAATTTAGTAGTGTTTAAAAACATTTTCCAGGGGGGGGAAAAAGTTTTAGCCCGCCCCCAAATTTGTGCAAGTTTCTCCCATTTAAAAAAGATGAGAGGGGCCTGTAATTTTCATCAAAAGGTAAAACGTCAAACTATGACAAAAAATGAGAAAGAAAAATCCAAAAAAATCACTTTGTAGGATTTTTTATGATTTTTTTTCCCAAATTTTAAGGGGGAAAAATAAGATTTGGTCAAAAACAAAACTTTTCCCAAATACTTTGTTTATACCCTTTGTTGGAATGACACAGGCCCAAACTTTTTTCTGTAAGCCCTTCAAAAGGTTTTTCACAAAACTGTTCGGGCCCCAAATTTTTTGGGCCCCATTCCCCCTTTTGCAGTTCTCCTCTAGAGCAGTGATTTTTTTGGGGGCTGTCGCTGGGAAACCCGGACTTTAAACCCCCCCTTCCCCTTCCAAAGATTTTCTAGGGGGTTTTGAGATTTTGGAAAAGGCTGGGCCCACTCCGGACCTTAAAATGCTTTTTACAAGCCCCCCTTCTTTGCCGGCGGTTTTTTTTTGGGATCATTGCCCATGTGAAGACCCAGCCCGTTTCATCTTAAATCCCTTGCTGAGGAAGGAGTTTTTCATTTTAAAAATTCACGATAAAAGGGCCCCCCTTCCCTTTTTTCCCTTTTTCCCCGGGATCATCGCCCCGGCCCCTTTTGAGAAAAACGCTCCAACTTTATTTTCCCCCCCAAATGTTTCCCACAGTGGGTTTTGGTGTTTTTTTGGATCCCAACTCAGCATTCTTTGTCCCCAAAAAACGACGATTTGATTTTTTTTACCAAAAAGTTTTTTTTTTTTTCAATCTGCCCCAATACATTCCCCCCAATCCTCTTTTTGATCACCAAGCACTCTACCCACTTTCAAAAAGGGGCCGGGGCATGTACTGGTTTAAAGCAGGGGGAAAAACGTCTGGCGCAGCAGGATTTGATCCCTGGGGGCTATTTGGGGTTCCTGATGGTGGGCTTTGTTACTTTGGCCCCCAGCTCTCCCGCAAAGGGCCTTTACTAGGGCCCCCCGTTTGGTTCTGGGATTTTTGCTCACCGTTCTTGTGATCTTTTTACCCCACGGGGTGAGAAACTTGCGTGGGCCTTTGATCGAGGGAGATTATCAGTGGTCTTTTTTTGTCTTCCCTTTTCCTAAAATTGCTCCCACAGTTGATTTCTTCCCCAAAAACCCAACTGCTTACCTATTGGGAGATTCATTTTTCCCCCGCCCGTTGCGGGCTACACCCTTTTTTTTCTGGTGCCTTTGACGCTCTTTTTGGTCTTTGGCCCTAGTGGAGTTTTGGGGTGTGAACTGTTTTTAAAGGGTTTTGGCCCGGTGTCTTTTATACGGGAAAAAAGTTCAAACAGGTGCCATTAATACAGGTAACGAGTGGGACAGAGGAGCCTCTTAAAGAAAAAGTTACAGGGCTGTGAGAGCCAGAAATCTTTTCTTTTTTTGTAGGTGACCAAAAACTTATTTTCCACCATAATTTGCAAATAAATTTTATAAAAAATCTACAAAGTGATTTTTCTGGGTTTTTTTTTCTAAATTTTTTCGTCATAGTTTTTACGTGTACCTATGATGAAAATTACAGGCCTCCCCTCATCTTTTTAAATGGGGAACTTTCACAAATTTGGGGCTGAGTAAATACTTTTTTTCCACCACTGTAATTTCTCACTTAGACAGAAAAATACTCCAGTCATCATCCCCCATTCAGTTTAAATTTGGGCAAAAAATAACCCAAAACACAAAACCAAAAAAAACTGCAAATGCAAACCCAAAGAGTTTGGGACCAATACTCAACCTTTTTACTAAATAAGTTATTGGAAAGTCAAGCAGATAGGATAGATCATGTAATTCTATGCTTAGCGGAGGGAGATTTCTGTGTATAAAGTGACACCGGAAACCGGGCCCTGGATAAGAGCAACTGCTAAATTAATAAAATGTTAAAGGTAAATGTTTTATACCAAAAAAATCAATCAAATTGTATTGGTCACATCACACATATTTGAAAAACAATACCCACAAATCCCCAAAATAAAAAAAGAGAAATTAAAGAAATATCAGGAAAAAAACAATTCCTTGACTAGAATACAGTATATACATATAAAGAGGGTAAGCAGTATGTAAAACACTATTAAAGTGAACAGTGTTCAATGACTAGGTACATAGGGCAGCAGTCACTAAGGTGCAGGGTTAGAGTACTGGGTGATAGCCAGCTAGAAACAGTGACTAAAGTTCAGGGCAGTGTACTGGGCGGAGGCCAGCTAGTCTGATGGCCTGGAGATTAAAAATCTCATAAAATTGGACTGTATATAATTATTTTTCAAACATATTTAAAATTGATGTCACAAATGTATCATTTGTACAGATTTTTTATGTCGTTACATGAGTTTGTTACATTTGACAGTGTAAAACCTAGCAGTACTACGTTTATTTCTCTGAGAGTGAGCAGAGAATATAGCAGCATTTGGAGAATTTTTTTTGTTTTATTTGTCTATCTGAAATGAAACCATCAAGTGATAGATTTTAAAACAAATACATTTCTGTCATGAAACAATCCCAAGCCAAGATTAGATGGTGAAAAAACCCCACAAATATCTTTAATAATTTCTTTAAACAAAAAAAGGTAATTTACCAGGATTTCTGAAAATGGGTTATATAGCATTTTTGGAATTAAACTCTTCTTATGTTAATTCCAAATGTTTGTCTCTTGTTGTGTTGAAGTCCAATCAAGCAGGAGAGACCAGCCTCCCCTGTACCCATCTGTGTGTCCATAAAAGAGTGACTGGTCTATGGTTCAACCTAGAGTGAGGGAGACTTTTCTACTGAACAAAGGTAAGAAGAATCATGGGTCACGGTCAGTGAGTTAAACAACACTGTCTCTAGTCATTTCGCCTCTCCATTTTCCCATTTCTTTTTGTTGTTTTCATAATCCATAGGCTAATTATTTTTTTTCAATTTTCATAGTCCTAAAACACAAAATTCCCTCATTTTAGGTGTGTTGTTTGTGCAATCCTTGGATGTTTTGGTCCACAGAAACCAACAGAGGAGAGATCAGAGTCAGAGATTCTCAGTGGTCAGTCTTCCCAGTCATCAAACAGACCTGGCCTCCATATTCAGTGTATGAGGTCCTGTTATGTACATTTGTTTTTGTTTACCTCAAGTAAAGTTGATCTGTCAATCATTAATTAATGTGTTAATGAGAAAGCATTTCTTCTCTTGCTTAACTTATTTACTTTATTTATTTCAGTTTATAGCCGGATATATTTTAATATATATTTTACCGAACAGGCACTCAAGGCACGTGTGTCTCTCTCTGTGTCTCTCTCTCTGTCTCTCTCTGTCTCTCTCTCTGTCTCTGTCTCTCTGTCTCTGTCTCTCTCTGTCTCTGTCTCTCTCTCTCTCTGTCTCTCTCTCTCTCTCTCTCTCTCTGTCTCTCTCTCTCTCTCTCTCTCTTCTCTCTCTCTTCTCTGTCTCTCTCTCTCTCCTCCCTCTCTCTCTCTTCTCTGTCTCTCTCTCTGTCTCTCTGTCTCTCTCTCCTTTCCTCCCCCTTCCTCTCTCTTCCTCCCCCTCTCTCCAGGTCTTTGTGATGTGTGGCTCAATAATCTACACGGTGATGTGTCCGGATGGGGAGGTGGATGCTGCGTTGGGCTTTGCCTACGTCCTGGCCTGGGTGTCCTTCCCTCTGTGTCTGGTCAGTGGTCTCAGCTACATGGTACTGAGGAAGAGGGAATGAGAGAGGGAGGGAGGCTGAGGTTAAGGCCTCACACCACCACCACCAGCAGAACACAGCACTTTGCCCCAGGGTTGGAGTCAATTCAGGAAGTACACTAACGTTCCAATTCTCTTCAATGCTTCTTAATGAGGTTTACCTTCTGAATTGATTGAAATTGAAATGGAATTGAGCCCAACCATGCTGTGCACGCTGACCACCAGAGGAGGCTGGTGAGGGGAGGATGAACGGCTCATAATAAGGGCTGGAATGAAGTGAATGGAATTGTACGTATGTGTTTGATGCGTTTGATACCATTCCATTCATTTTATTCCAGTCATTATTATGAGCCTGTCCTCCATGCCACCAGCCACCACTGCTGACCACAGACCAGAGACCAGACAAACAGTCTAACTGGCAACCCACGGATACATTAGTCTGGTCCCAGATCTGTGTGTGCTTTAGCCAACTCCTTAGATATACAGGGGCAATGAGTCAGAAAAGAGTTGGACATGAGTCAGAAGAGTTGGTTTAAACAGATCTGAATCAGGAAACTAAGAGTTGGTTTAAACAGATCTGAATCAGGAAACTAAGAGTTGGTTTCAACAGATCTGAATCAGGACACTAAGAGTTGGTTTAAACAGATCTGAATCAGGAAACTAAGAGTTGGTTTCAACAGATCTGAATCAGGACACTAAGAGTTGGTTTTAAACAGATCTGAATCAGGAAACTAAGAGTTGGTTTTCAACAGATCTGAATCAGGAAACTTAAGAGTTGGTTTCAACAGATCTAAATCAATAAACTAAGAGTTGGTTTAAACAGATCTGAATCAGGAAACTAAGAGTTGGTTTAAACAGATCTGAATCAGGAAACTAAGAGTTGGTTTGAACCACACAGATCTGAATCAGGAAACTAATAGGACCACATACCCAACCTGGGTTCAAATTGTATTTGTTTTCCGTCAAACACATTAAGCATTTGATTACATTTTTGAGTGTTTGCACTTTTGGCAATATTCCATTGGTTTCATTATGCCAGGCAAGCTCAATCAAGCCCAGCTAAGACATTTGTAAGAAAACAAATCCTATTTGAACCCAGGTCTACATTATACATACCCATGTGTGAGTAAACTACAGAGAAGAACAGGCAATCCAAGGTTCCAGTGGAAAGATGCACATAGTGTTTGCTGTTGAATATTTATTACATGTCTACACACCTTTAGTACATAGTGGGGTTGAGTTGCTTTGTTGAGCTCAGTTCATTGTTAAAGCACCTTTAGTACATAGTGGGGTTGAGTTGCTTTGTTGAGCTCAGTTCATTGTTAAAGCACCTTTAGTACATAGTGGGGTTGAGTTGCTTTGTTGAGCTCAGTTCATTGTTAAAGCACCTTTAGTACATAGTGGGGTTGAGTTGCTTTGTTGAGCTCAGTTCATTGTTAAAGCACCTTTAGTACATAGTGGGGTTGAGTTTCTTTGTTGAGCTCAGTTCATTGTTAAAGCACCTTTAGTACATAGTGGGGTTGAGTTGCTTTGTTGAGCTCAGTTCACTGTTAAAGCACCTTAGTACATAGTGGGGTTGAGTTGCTTTGTTGAGCTCAGTTCATTGTTAAAGCACCTTTAGTACATAGTGGGGTTGAGTTGCTTTTTGTTGAGCTCAGTTAATTGTTAGAGCACCTTTAGTACATAGTGGGGTTGAGTTGCTTTGTTGAGCTCAGTTCATTGTTTAAAGCACCTTTAGTACATAGTGGGGGTTGAGTTGCTTTGTTGAGCTCAGTTCATTGTTAGAGTGCTTTTTTAAATGTATATATTTTCTCCTCTGTGCCAAAGAGCTAAAGCTGTGATATCATCTTTTAGGAAAAAAGCCAATATTTTAAAAACCTTTTAAATGTTTTATTTGCTTTACTATAGAGTAGTGTCAACTCCTAGCTTGTCATTATCAAGTCAAACATGACACTTCCATAAAGAGTTGTCAAGAAAGCAAGAACAGACTGGCCATCAGGCTAGTCATCTCCTTCAGACAAAGTTAATTCATAAATAAACAACAACAGTTTTCTTGATGAAGGAACATGGAGATATGTTTAGGATCCAACAAATTATAATTGTGTTAATGAACGAATGAGCATTACTGTTAAAAAAAAAAAAAAACATATTGTAAAGTGGTTATCCCACTGGCTATAAGGTGAATGCACCAACTTGTAAGTCGCTCTGGATAAGAGCGTCTGCTAAATGACGTAAATGTAATGTAAATGTAAATGTAAATGTTTTTGTGATACACCAAATACAACTACTGTATTGTCTACTAGGATTCTGAAATGAAAATGGTGCTTTGTCTCTGCTGTTCTTCTACTGTATAGCCTGGGTTGTTAGTGTTGTGTTATTAAATGATTTTAACAATACTAGTTACGTGTGTCTTGTACGTGTGCCCTTTCTGTACAAAGACAATTTTGCCGGCAAAAAAAAAAACAAAAAGAATGTTTAGATAAATAAAAACCCTTGAAAGATTATTTCATTCATCCACTCCAAAACTGGCCTGATTGACACAGGCAATACTGATGTTAACCACAGGGTGGGGCTGTAATGCAGAGGAACTGTTGTGAGACAGTTGTGGTATCACAAACCGTGTGTGTGACATTCCACTCTAGACTTGACATTGTTTATAATGCTGACAAATGGGTCTATAATGAGGTACAGAATACATATCTAGCTGAACCAACCACAGATGGATCTATAATGAGGTACAGAATACATATCTAGCTGAAACCAACCACAGATGGGTCTATAATGAGATACAGAATACATATCTAGTTGAACCAACCACAGATGGATCTATAATGAGGTACAGAATACATATCTAGTTGAACCAACCACAGATGGATCTATAATGAGGTACAGAATACATATCTAGCTGAACCAACCACAGATGTGTATATATAGAGATACAGAATACATATCTAGCTGAACCCACAACAGATGGATCTATAATGAGGTACAGAATACATATCTAGCTGAACCAACCACATATGGATATATAATGAGGTACATAATACATATCTAGCTGAACCCACAACAGATGGATCTATAATGAGGTACAGAATACATATCTAGCTGAACCAACCACAGATGGATATATAATGAGGTACAGAATACATTACTAGTTGAACCAACCACAGATGGATCTATAATGAGGTACAGAACACATATCTAGTTGAACCAACCACAGATGGATCTATAATGAGGTACAGAATACATATATAGCTGAACCAACCACAGATGGATCTATAATGAGGTACAGCATACATATCTAGCTGAACCAACAACAGATGGATCTATAATGAGGTACAGCATACATATCTAGCTGAACCAACCACAGATGGATCTATAATGAGGTACAGAATACATATCTAGTTGAACCAACCACAGATGGATCTATAATGAGGTACATAATATATATCTAGCTGAACCAACCACAGATGGATCTATAATGAGGTACAGCATACATATCTAGCTGAACCAACCACAGATGGATCTATAATGAGGTACAGAATACATATCTAGTTGAACCAACCACAGATGGATCTATAATGAGGTACAGAATACATATCTAGTTGAACCAACCACATATGGATCTATAATGAGGTACAGCATACATATCTAGCTGAACTAACCACAGATGGATCTATAATGAGGTACAGCATACATATCTAGCTGAACCAACCACAGATGGATCTATAATGAGGTACAGAATACATATCTAGTTGAACCAACCATAGAACCAATGAAAGCTCTTGTGTGTCGATATCTTCACTAGTTGTTCCTGGCACCAAAACTGTAAACAATCAGGATCAATTGAACTTCAGATACCCACCTGGATCCCTTCTGCTGGAAACGTGGCAACAAGATACACACACAAACACTAAATATTTCAACAGAAATCAAGGGGTACATTTAAATGTGGTAATGTAAAAACAAGGTCTGAAAAGTGGTTTCTAAAAACAAAATAAAAAGAAAGGAACAAGTTGTTTTATTCACATTTAATATTAACTTTGTAGTAGAGTGGTTGCTTGTTAAAAAATCATGCAGATCACAATTTATCCAAACAACTTGGCATAAGTCCTTGCCACAGTGCTATTGCTTGGAGCTAGGGTTGGGTTAGGGTTAGGGATAGGGTTGGTTTGAAGCTAGGGTTAGGGATAGAGTTGGGTTGAAGCTAGGGTTAGGGATAGAGTTGGGTTGAAGCTAGGGTTAGGTTTAAGCCAGCATGTGGATGGACATTAGTCTAAGGTTTGAGGATATATAATCTCTTATCTGGCTGTATTGGGGGAGGGAAGAGAGAGAGAGAGGAGAGAGAGAGAGAAGAGAGAGAGAGAGAGAGAGAGAGAGAGAGAGAGAGAGAGGAGAGAGAGAGAGAGAGAGAGAGAGAGAGAGAGAGAGAGAGAGAGAGAGAGAGAGGAGAGAGAGAGAGAGAGAGAGAGGGGAGAGAGAGAGAGAGAGAGAGAGATCCTACCAGTGTTTAGTTGTGCCTTTACCTTCCTGTAGTTGGTCATTTGGAAGGATTCTGTATGGAGGAATGGTCTAATATCCCTCCCAATGTGTTCAACAACTCATAAAACATTTTACAAAAAGCCTCAGTGCCGTTACCCTCACAAGGGAGGTATTGAAAGGGAGTGTAAAATTTGACCCCTACCTTTTTGAGAGATAAAAATATTTTTTGTTAAACAAAATCTCTTTCTCTGAGCATTTTTTTTTGGCATCTTTTTTTTTGGCATATAGCTCAGTATTTGAATTATTTCTTTTATACAGTCATTTTTACTCATCTTTATCAAGGGAGTCAATCATTTGGGACCCCACTTTATGGTTCAAAGTTAGAGATATGTTGAAACTGGATCCATCATAATGATTCTACATTTTATAGTATGCCATGGCCTTTACTGGCCAAAGGTTAAACTACTGTTATGTTAATGCTATACTATGGTGTTGTGCCACTAGACTTTGACCAGATATTATTGCATCCAAATATCAACTGTACCTAGAACATAGAGACAGAGCCACTTGTCATCAGGAAGGTGCTCTCTCAGCAGAACGGAAAATATCTCAATGACTTGACATGTTCTGGTTGTGAATACAGGCTACAAGGTAAGAATCTTCCAAGGGATTATTGTAAAGTGTGTAGGGAAATTAAATGTATGGTGTTATTATAGTATCGAGAATGACAGTAAAATACTCAGATCTAACAGTCCATTTCACCTGGGACAGGTACGTGACAGTTCAATCATACAAAATGGTGCTAACTGGGTGTAGGCAAGTCAAATTCAAAAACATATTGTTCATATCTCGTATTATAGGATTCGTATATCGTGGTTATTTTACAATTTGTAAAAATGTTAATGTATCATAGTTCTAAATCATCTTTCAGAATATCAGAACATTTGTTGTTTTCAAAATTACAATGAGCTCCTGCTTCCTGTGTAATTTGGTATGAAACCTGAACGTACTTTTCTTAACATTGATATTATGAACTAAATTCAATAATATCATAATAATAGCAGACCTGTTGAACAAAGCAACACACTAGAATGAGTGGAATTATTACAAGAGAAAGTGAGACATTATTATTATTAATATTATATTATTATGTTATTATTATTATTATTATTATTATTATTATTATTATTATTATTATTATTATTATATTATTATTATTAGTTTCACTACATGGAGAAAAGGTAAAAAATATCAGTCAGACTACGTGTTGATGTGATTGCATTAAATCTCCTGACTGTGTTGGACTGTCTGTTATGTCTGTTAGTAAATGTTTTATTTCTAAGAGATAATGAATAAAATAGACCAATTGACCTTCAATAATTAGTTGTCACTGTGTTAACCACAACCAACATGTTGGATCTCTGTTTAGGGGTCAGTGAACAAAAAATGAGTCTCTCTGGGGAGAGAGAGGAGGGGATCCCTGCCTCTAAAATGACTCTTTCTAGGGAACATGACACCAAAGCTAAGAGGTGAGATGACAATGTTTTTAAGAATTTATAAGGAGTTTATTTCTAAAACGTTATATCCACAATTGTTTCACGTTTGTTATTTTCCATCAGAAATGATTGCTTATGGGTACCTTCATGTGCGTGTAAAATATTGTTCTTCTAAGATTTTAATTAATAGATTTTTGCGTATTAATTTTTATTTTTGCAAAACGCTATATAGCTGGAATGAAATGTTTGTATCCTGTATATTTGGCTGTGATATGTGGATGTCTCACCAGCACACACACACACACACACACACAGACACACACACAACACACACACACACACGTACCCACATCTTTACCATCATACACACACACATCTATAGAAGTTCTGCATGACACAATCATTTATCCTACTCTTAGTTATTGTCTAATATGTTGTCATGCAGAACCTTATTGTTGTTACTAATTCTGATCGTTGTTCCAAGCGGAATTTTGACAATACTACCGTCAAATCAACACACTCTTCACTCCTGTTTAAACCAAAAAGGGTTCTATCACTTGCTTAATATATGGAACCACTAAAAGTTCTATATTTAAACCTTTTATAGGGTTCTTTGATCAGAACTCTAGAGGTTCTTCTTCACTGAACCAAAATGTTTCCATATAGAACCCTGCATGGTGCCATTTATGAATTATGGCTACTACTATTAAATAGGAATATTTTTAGCTAAGAATATAATTTATATGGGACATTCATTAAAGAATAGAAATAGCAGTGCTGAAAAATCCCAATATTCAATTTAAAATGATCCTTATGAAATAGCAGTGGATACTATGGGGGTTTGGAAAGCCATGAAAAAAATATGGCAGGTGGTCAGTTCTCAATCAACAACAGATCATGATAATACTCTTACTGATAAATATAGATGTATCTTTAACTCTATCCAAAATTATTATTATATTATATTATTATTATATATATAAAAAAGTAATTACTGTGTATAAAAGTATTGTATGGGGGGTAGCATTGATCTTGGTTATATGCAAACACACTGGTGGCCAGGGAGGCATCTTTTTGTTTGAACAATGGCCCACGTCAACTCTGGCTGACTTCTTTACAAAACAATACATTACGATACAATACAACTTTGTCCATTAGTTACAGCAAACAACAAAAACATGTATTCTGCTCCGTTCTTAACCCCCCAAACAGCAGACCTCACACATACAGTTGAGACCAGCACAGGTTCAAGCTGCAGTGCAGGGCCCCTGGATGGAGAGCATGTTGTGGGGTTAAGGGCCTTGCTCAAGGGCCCAACGAAAGGTGAATGTTTTGAGGACGTGAACACAACAGCCCTCCAGTGATCAGATCAATTCCGCCCAGTTCTTTCCAGCGCCTGGCCCGGGATTCAAACTGGACACTTTTCGGCCACAGGTCCAACACCTGCCACAGCTCCAACTAATTTGCCAGACTGAGCAAAACATAGATAGATGGTGTGTTAAAAGTCATGGAATGATTAACTAGGCTATTGAATCACCAACAGTTACTATACATAATTATTATACAGAAATCATTGTCAAAAGCTGAAGAGATACTGTTGCATGTAGATCTATTTTATTTATGGATTGATCATATAGAAATATAGAAACATTATTTAAACTACTCCAAAGCAATTACATGTGGCACAGGACCCACTGACTCGCTGCATTATTCTATAGTATTATCAAGACACCTGCTGTTAACTCTTAACTGGTTAGGACAGCTCATGAGGTGTCCTAAATATCTGCCGACTAGGTGGGACTAGAGGCTTCATGCATAGCTTTAATTTATACCCATAAGAGTAGAAGTCTTTATTCTCAGCACTTATACGACACATTTTCTACTCTGAGATACTTTGTGGATATGGGCCCAGATCTCAAAATATTGTTATAAAAAAACTTTGAATGTTTGTTTTACATATACAAATAAATAAATGAATATTACTAATGTAGGCCAGTGTAAAGACTGGGTTTAGTTTATTGTGTGGCTCTGCTCATGTCCCCGTTCTGGAACTGTCCGCGTCCACGTACGGTGTGTTGCCAAGCATATTGTCCAGTTACGCGCAGAGTGGTCTGAGGTGATCTTGGGGAACAACGACGGAGTTCGTTACAGTGTTGAGACGCCGAAGTTTATTGTTCAATTAGCTTTTTTTGCGTAATGGTCAGTGACAGTATGAGCGTAGCCAGATCCTTTTCACTCGCTATCCTTGTTTCATCTTGTGGGGTTCACCGGATTCGTCATCATCCTCGAGGGACAGACGAACGACCTGCTAGCTAGCCAAGCTAGTCGGTACAGCTAGCTAAGCTAGCTACTCTACCAGCAGCATCCTAGTTATCCTAGCTACCACTACATCATCACCGGCTGCCTGCATTTCTTGTGGACCGATGAAGCTCCCTGGTTGTTTCTTCCACCTGTTAAATACCGTGGAGGGCTTCTCCCTCTCTCGTTGACGGATGCTGGCCTACGCTCCCTCTGTCCGGTTCTCCTCTCTTCACTAGATGGACGGTAACTTTAGTGTTTAACCCCTCTGTATCCAAGGACTGAACTTTTTAAATATTATTTTCGGGGCGCCTCAAGTTACATTTTTAACGTTTATTTCTGATAAAATTATTTCATTGCAACCGCCATGGAGCCCAGTTTCATAATATTACCTTCTGTCCCTGGTTATGAAGTAATCGCGAAAAAACAGGCCTTATGTTTGGGCATTTTTTTTTTTTTTTCACCCTACCAGCTCCTATTAGTTATATTGAGCTCCGTGACACCGGCTCGCCTTCAGAACATTCTATTCCCAGCCCATTGTTCTGCGTCACAATGCCAGCTTCACTATTGTTATCAATGAGACCTGCCTGCGTTAACCCTGTAGGTTTACCTCAGGTAACTTATTATTAACAAGTTTACGGCTACTTGGTGAGCGTTAACCCTGTAGGTTTACCTCAGGTAACTTATTATTAACAAGGTTACGGCTACTTGGTGAGCGCACACACTGTTCACCTGAGTACACGTTGTGGTCACCTGTAGTGAGGTGAGACACAGTTTATGAGGCGATTGCTGGCGGATAGCCATCAAACATTAAACATTTTCTGATCATGGTTAACCATATTTGTTTTAAGAAAAAATGTGTAAAATCTAAACAAAACGCATGTCCCTGTCCTCTTTTTCAAGATGTGGCCGATTTAAACAACCAGAAGACATTTTCTAATTAAGAAATAACAATTTTTTTTGAAGACTTGTTGTTTCTAAGTGGCTGCTGGGTAATTTGATATGCATCGAACTCTTCCTTCTCAGGCATCAAATTGCCTGCTGCGCAGATTCACTGAGTTGCAAACCAAATGGGTATAATGGGGTGATTGTTGTCTAATTGGGTGGTCTAGCTAATGGATTTGTAGATCTGACGCAGTTGCTACCTCAGATTATGAGCCTAGCAAGTGTCATGAATGAGTTATGTAGTACCCACATACGGCCACAAGGAGGAGCAAGAGTGCCATAAACCCATACTGTTTTTTGCCATATAAACACTAAACCTAACAATCAACCAAATGTATTTATAAAGCCCTTTTTACACCAGCAGATGTCACAAAGTGCTATACAGAAACTCTTACCCTACTTATAACCTATTTTAGCCGTAACCCTAACCCCTAATTCTAGGGTAAGTAGCCTAGAACACTTTTAGAAACTATTTTAGTAATAATATTATCTTAGTAAATACAATTATAGTATTAAATAGCGTTTTGATTATTTTGTTGTTATTTTATTATATGTATAATTGCAAGACAGAACACTTGATAAATAAGACACATTTGTTTTATTTTTCAAATGTGGTTTGAATTGGGTGACCTAGTAAACTCTGTGTGAAAGTCCAGCAATTGGCGTGGGGCAGGTTTGAGACTGATCTAATACACTTTATTTCTCAGCTGCCTCACCAATGTCTGTATGTGAATTAATAACTTTTAATTGCTAAATATTTCTAATAGATGGCAGCATAAGACCACAAAGCATCAGTTATAGGCTACAAGCAGCAATATGATTGACATAAAATATTATGCAACCAAATACTAAATGTCCCATGATTTTCTAAAATGGTCACTCATTACTTTAGCTAGCTATATATCTCGTATTAGGCCTGTGATGCTTTTGGAAGAGCAATTAAATAGTGACTATAGCAGGTGTTGAACCCCGGGTAAATAATCACTAGTCAGATGCTCCAACCTCAACCCTAGTATACATGCATTTTTAAATATCTAATATTGCGATTAAACAACCTGGGAATAGATAAGACAAGAGTTCGTCTTCCAGCCCACCAATAAATTACATCATGCAACCCTCCCAGTTAGCAAATGTACCTCAACATGCCCCTCGCTTGTGCTAGAAGGCAGAGTGCTTGCTGCTGGTTGATGAATCTGACAATGAATGTACTAGGAAAATATGTTTTTCTCGACCAGAGGTGACTAAATTAATGTTCAGGCTTATTGATAATCGTTATAGTAATGAAGTATAATTTCAAAACATGAGCATAAAAACAGCTAATAATAAACATAAATCATCATTATATTATTTCACAGTAATCTGTTAAATGCTTTTTCAGTCGTTCCTCTTGCGTTAGCAGTGTGGAAAGGGACAGTAAAAAGAGTGTGCAGGAGTTTTCCTGTGAGGGGGAGTGGTGGTGTATCCAGGGAGAAAACTAAACTAACCTTCTGAAATATCATTCGTGGTCTATTGGAATTATTTAGTAACTGCAGTAGTACTGAATAAAGTATATCCTTACTAAAGTAGTAATTACTCAGATTTACAAAATATGACATTTTCTAGTTCATTTTACCACTTACAACCATAAAATAACAATTTATAGCATAACAAACAATGAAACTGACATAAACCAAAAACACCATACATTTAGTTATGTATAAAAAATATGTATTTAGATATGACATTTTCTGCCAAAGTAACACCACTGTAGATAAAGAAGAGCTCTCCAGTAGGTGAACCAAAACATTCAAAGGCCATTTTCTCAAACATGAGGTTAGAAGTTTATCATCTTTCAATGGAGAATTACTTTCCCATTGTTCCTCAACTGTAGTGTATAATATACCTTTTTCTAGCTCTCCTTGCACATTGACTCAGTACTGGTACTCTTTGTATATAGTCTAGTTATTACCTCAACTACCTGGTACCCTGCACATTGACTCAGTACTGGTACTCCTTGTATATAGTCTAGTTATTACCTCAACTACCTGGTACCCCTGGACATTGACTCAGTACTGGTACTCCTTGTATATAGTCTAGTTATTACCTCAACTACCTGGTACCCTGCACATTGACTCAGTACTGGTACTCCTTGTATATAGTCTAGTTATTACCTTAACTACCTGGTACCCCTGCACATTGACTCAGTACTGGTATTCCTTGTATATAGTCTAGTTATTACCTCAACTACCTGGTACCCTGCACATTGACTCAGTACTGGTACTCCTTGTATATAGTCTAGTTATTACCTCAACTACCTGGTACCCTGCACATTGACTCAGTACTGGTACTCCTTGTATATAGTCTAGTTATTACCTCAACTACCTGGTACCCTGCACATTGACTCAGTACTGGTACTCCTTGTATATAGTCTAGTTATCACCTCAACTTCCTGGTACCCCTGCACATTGACTCAGTACTGGTTCTCCTTGTATATAGTCTAGTTATTACCTCAACTACATGGTACCCTGCACATTTACTCAGTACTGGTACTCCTTGTATATAGTCTAGTTATTACCTCAACTACCTGGTACCCTGCACATTGACTCAGTACTGGTACTCCTTGTATATAATGTAGTTATTACCTCAACTACCTGGTACCCCTGCACATTGACTCAGTACTGGTTCTCCTTGTATATAGTCTAGTTATTACCTTAACTACCTGGTACCCCTGCACATTGACTCAGTACTGGTATTCCTTGTATATAGTCTAGTTATTACCTCAACTACCTGGTACCCTGCACATTGACTCAGTACTGGTACTCCTTGTATATAGTCTAGTTATTACCTCAACTACCTGGTACCCTGCACATTGACTCAGTACTGGTACTCCTTGTATATAGTCTAGTTATTACCTCAACTACCTGGTACCCTGCACATTGACTCAGTACTGGTACTCCTAGTATATAGTCTAGTTATTACCTCAACTACCTGGTACCCCTGCACATTGACTCAGTACTGGTACTCCTTGTATATAGTCTAGTTATTACCTCAACGACCTGGTACCCCTGGACATTGACTCAGTACTGGTACTCCTTGTATATAGTCTAGTTATTACCTCAACTACCTGGTACCCTGCACATTGACTCAGTACTGGTACTCCTTGTATATAGTCTAGTTATTACCTCAACTACCTGGTACCCCTGCACATTGACTCAGTACTGGTACTCCTTGTATATAGTCTAGTTATTACCTCAACTACCTGGTACCCCTGCACATTGACTCAGTACTGGTACTCCTTGTATATAGTCTAGTTATTACCTCAACTACCTGGTACCCTGCACATTGACTCAGTACTGGTACTCCTTGTATATAGTCTAGTTATTACCTCAACTACCTGGTACCCTGCACATTGACTCAGTACTGGTACTCCCTTGTATATAGTCTAGTTATTACCTCAACTACCTGGTACCCTGCACATTGACTCAGTACTGCTACTCCTTGTATATAGTCTAGTTATTACCTCAACTACCTGGTACCCTGCACATGACTCAGTACTGGTACTCCTTGTATATAGTCTAGTTATTACCTCAACTACCTGGTACCCCTGCACATTGACTCAGTACTGGTTCTCCTTGTATATAGTCTAGTTATTACCTCAACTACCTGGTACCCTGCACATTTACTCAGTACTGGTACTCCTTGTATATAGTCTAGTTATTACCTCAACTACCTGGTACCCTGCACATTGACTCAGTACTGGTACTCCTTGTATATAGTCTAGTTATTACCTCAACTACCTGGTACCCTGCACATTGACTCAGTACTGGTACTCCTAGTATATAGTCTAGTTATTACCTCAACTACCTGGTACCCCTGCACATTGACTCAGTACTGGTACTCCTTGTATATAGTCTAGTTATTACCTCAACGACCTGGTACCCCTGGACATTGACTCAGTACTGGTACTCCTTGTATATAGTCTAGTTATTACCTCAACTACCTGGTACCCTGCACATTGACTCAGTACTGGTACTCCTTGTATATAGTCTAGTTATTACCTCAACTACCTGGTACCCCTGCACATTGACTCAGTACTGGTACTCCTTGTATATAGTCTAGTTATTACCTCAACTACCTGGTACCCCTGCACATTGACTCAGTACTGGTACTCCTTGTATATAGTCTAGTTATTACCTCAACTACATGGTACCCTGCACATTGACTCAGTACTGGTACTCCTTGTATATAGTCTAGTTATTACCTCAACTACCTGGTACCCTGCACATGACTCAGTACTGGTACTCCTTGTATATAGTCTAGTTATTACCTCAACTACCTGGTACCCTGCACATTGACTCAGTACTGCTACTCCTTGTATATAGTCTAGTTATTACCTCAACTACCTGGTACCCTGCACATTGACTCAGTACTGGTACTCCTTGTATATAGTCTAGTTATTACCTCAACTACCTGGTACCCCTGCACATTGACTCAGTACTGGTTCTCCTTGTATATAGTCTAGTTATTACCTCAACTACCTGGTACCCTGCACATTTACTCAGTACTGGTACTCCTTGTATATAGTCTAGTTATTACCTCAACTACCTGGTACCCCTGCACGTTGACTCAGTACTGGTACTCCTTATAGCCTCATTATTGTTATTTCATTGTGTTACTTTTTTCTTTTTTTATTGAGCAACTTTTTCTTGCTTTTTAACTGCATTGTTGGGAAAGGGCTCGTTCGTAATTATTTCACGGTAAGGTGTACAGCTGTTGTATTCAGGTCTTAATGACCGTTCCACAGGTGCATGTTCATTAATTGTTTATGTTTCATTGAACAAGCAAAACAGTGTTTAAACCCTTTAAAATGAAGATCTGTGAAGTTATTTGGATGTTCACGAATAATCTTTCAAAGACAGGGTCCTAAAAAAGGAATGTTTCTTTTTTTGCTGAATTTATATACAGTGGGGGAAAAAAGTATTTAGTCAGCCACCAATCGTGCAAGTTCTCCCACTTAAAAAGATGAGAGAGGCCTGTAATTTTCATCATAGGTACACGTCAACTATGACAGACAAATTGAGAAAAGAAAATCCAGAAAATAACATTGTAGGATTTTTATAAATTTATTTGCAAATTATGGTGGAAAATAAGTATTTGGTCAATAACAAAAGTTTCTCAATACTTTGTTATATACCCTTTGTTGGCAATGACACAGGTCAAACGTTTTCTGTAAGTCTTCACAAGGTTTTCACACACTGTTGCTGGTATTTTGGCCAATTCCTCCATGCAGATCTCCTCTAGAGCAGTGATGTTTTGGGGCTGTCGCTGGGCAACACAGACTTTCAACTCCCTCCAAAGATTTTCTATGGGGTTGAGATCTGGAGACTGGCTAGGCCACTCCAGGACCTTGAAATGCTTCGTACGAAGCCACTCCTTCGTTGCCCGGGCGGTGTGTTTGGGATCATTGTCATGCTGAAAGACCCAGCCACGTTTCATCTTCAATGCCCTTGCTGATGGAAGGAGGTTTTCACTCAAAATATCACGATACATGGCCCCATTCATTCTTTCCTTTACACAGATCAGTCGTCCTGGTCCCTTTGCAGAAAAACAGCCCCAAAGCATGATGTGTTTCCACCCCCATGATTCACAGTAGGTATGGTGTTCTTTGGATGCAACTCAGCATTCTTTGTCCTCCAAACACGACGAGTTGAGTTTTTACAAAAAAGTTCTATTTTGGTTTCATCTGACCATATGACATTCTCCCAATCCTCTTCTGGATCATCCAAATGCACTCTAGCAAACTTCAGACGGGCCTGGACATGTACTGGCTTAAGCAGGGGGACACGTCTGGCACTGCAGGATTTGAGTCCCTGGCGGCGTAGCGTGTTACTGATGGTAGGCTTTGTTACTTTGGTCCCAGCTCTCTGCAGGTCATTCACTAGGTCCCCCCGTGTGGTTCTGGGATTTTTGCTCACCGTTCTTGTGATCATTTTGACCCCACGGGGGTGAGATCTTGCGTGGAGCCCCAGATCGAGGGAGATTATCAGTGGTCTTGTATGTCTTTCCATTTCCTAATAATTGCTCCCACAGTTGATTTCTTCAAACCAAGCTGCTTACCTATTGCAGATGCAGTCTTTCCCAGCCTGGTGCAGGTCTACAATTTTGTTTCTGGTGTCCTTTGACAGCTCTTGGTCTTGGCCATAGTGGAGTTTGGAGTGTGACTGTTTGAGGTTGTGGACAGGTGTCTTTTATACTGATAACAAGTTCAAACAGGTGCCATTAATACAGGTAATGAGTGGAGGACAGAGGAGCCACTTAAAGAAGAAGTTACAGGTCTGTGAGAGCCAGAAATCTTGCTTATTTGTAGGTGACCAAATACTTATTTTCCACCATAATTTGAAAATAAATTCATAACAAATCCTACAATGTGATTTTCTGGATTTTTTTTCCTCAATTTGTCTGTCATAGTTGACGTGTACCTATGATGAAAATTACAGGCCTCTCTCATCTTTTTAAGTGGGAGAACTTGCACAATTGGTGGCTGACTAAATACTTTTTTCCCCCACTGTATATATATATACTATTTATTTAGATGGGTGACATTATCTGCCAAAGTAACACCACTGTAGATAAAGAAGAGCTCTCCAGTAGGTGAACCAAAACATTCAAAGGCCATTTTCTCAAACATGAGGTTACAAGTTTATCATCTGTTTATCATCTTTCAAAGCAGAATTACTTTCCCATTGTTCCTCAACTGTAGTGTATGATATACCTTTTTCTAGCTGAGTCTCTACTTTTATCCATTGTAAAAAACACAATTTCAAATTTTGCTACATAAGATCGAATCGAGCCGGTCGGCCACATTTGACAGTGTAAAACCTAGCAGTACTACTTATTTCTCTGATAGTGAGGAAGATATATATTATTACTGTGTAAAACCTAGCAGTACTACTTATTTCTCTGAGAGTGAGACAGATATATATTATTACTGTGTAAAACCTAGCAGTACTACTTATTTCTCTGAATGAGGCAATATAGCATTTTGCAAAAAAAACACATGATTATTTGTCTCTCTAAAATGAAACCATCAAGTGATACATTTTAAACAAATACATGTCTGTCATTGAACAATCCCATGCCATGATTAGCTACTGAAAAAACACACCAATCTCTTTCATAATTTCTTTAAACAATAAAAGCTAATTTACGAACATTTCTGAAAATGGATATATGGCGTTTTGGAATGAAACTCTTCTTATGTTTCCCAATCTGAGTTCAGAGTAGATGAGAGATGTAATGTTTGTCTCTGTTGTGTTGAAGTCCAATCAAGCAGGAGAGACCAGCCTCCCCTGTACCCAGCTGTGTGTCCATGAAGAGTGACAGGTCTATGGAACAACCTATATTCTTCAGAGAGGGAGACTTTTCTACTGAACAAAGGTAAGAAGAACTCATGGGTCATGGTCAGTGAGATAAACAACACTGTCTCTAGTCATTTCTCCTCTCCCATTTTCCCATTTATTTTGTGTTTTTCATAATCCATAGGCTAATCCTTTTTTTCCATTTTCATAGTCCTGAAACAATATTAAACTAACACAACATTCCCTCCCTGTGTGTGTGTGTGTGTGTGTGTATGTGTATGTGTGTGTGTGGTGTGTGTGGTGTGTGTGTGTGTGTGTGTGTGTGTGTGTGTGTGTGTGTGTGTGTGTGTGTGTGTGTGTGTGTGTGTGTGTGTGTGTGTGTGTGTGTGTGTGCACTCCCTGGATGAGGAGATGTAATCTCATGTTTTGTCCACAGAAACCAACAGGAGAGATCAGAGTCAGAGATTCTCAGTGGTCAGTCTTCCCAGAGTCATCAAACAGACCTGGTCTCCATATTCAGTGTATGTGGTCTTGTTATGTACATTTGTTTTTGTTTACCTCAAGTAAAGTTGATCTGTCAATCATTCATTCATGTGTTAATGAGAAAGCATTTAGTATCTTGCTTAACTTATTGACTTGATTCATTTCAGTTGCTTGAAGACAATATTATGACATTTGTGAAGAACGAGCTGAAGATGTTCAAGAGGATTCTTAGTCCAGAACTCCCAGAAGGCTTTGAGAGTCAGAAGCAGGATAAGAAAGTGGTGGATGCTGAAGATGAGAAGCAGGAGAGCAGTGCCAGAGAGGGGGCTCTGAGATCACACTGCACGTCCTGAGGAAAATGAACCAGATGGAGCTTGCTGACACACTGGAGAAAAGTAAGAGCTGTCTGCCTCATGTTGAATGCTGTTTTAGAACATTTAAAAGCTGTAGCTAAAGTACAGCTAAAGTGGCTGTGTAACTCAGTGATATTGTAGCAGCCTTAACACAACACCTAGTGACCTCATCAAGTAGCAGCAGGGATGTGTTGTGGTGATTAATTTAGACAGAGAAGAGGAGAGACAGAGAGAGAGACAACATTAATAATACGTATCAATAATACGAATAATGATATAAATCAGTCACAAAAGTGTGGAATGCATTATGATAACATTTACAGATTTATACTGTCAGTAAAGAGAAGAAATTATTATATTTTAATATTTTATAACAGTCCTACAATACTGTAGGCATTAAAACAGATGTAATACTAATATCCTCTGTGTTATTTCTAGATTCAGATGAGCTTGCTGTGATTTGCCAACGTGAACTCAAATCTAATCTAAAAAAGAAGTTTCAATGTGTATTTGAGGGGATCGCTAAACAAGGAAACCCAACACTTCTCAATAAGATCTACACAGAGCTCTACATCACAGAGGGTGGAAGAGGAGAGGTCAATAATGAACATGAGCTGAGACAGATTGAGACAACAACCAGGAAACAAGCAAGACCAGAGACTGCAATCAAATGTAACGACATCTTCAGACCCTTAACTGGACAAGACACATTTATCAGAACTGTGCTGACAAAGGGAGTCGCTGGCATTGGAAAAAACAGTCTCTGTGCAGAAGTTCATTCTGGACTGGGCTGAAGGAAAAGCAAATCAGGATGTCCAATTTGTATTTTCATTTCCCTTTTCGGGAGCTGAATTGATGAAAGGGAAAAAAAACACACTTTGATTGAACTTCTCAATCACTTCTCAATCGAAACCAAAGAATCAAGAATCTCCAACTACGACAAGTACAAAGTTCTGTTCATCTTTGATGGTCTGGATGAGTGCCGACTGCCCCTAGACTTCCAGAAGAACAAGATCTGTTGTGACGTCACAAAGTCAACCTCAGTGGATGTTCTGCTGACAAATCTCATCAAGGGAAATCTGCTTCCCTCTGCTCTCCTCTGGATAACTACCCGACCTGCAGCAGCCAATAAGATCCCTTCAGGGTGTGTTGACCAGGTGACAGAGGTACGAGGGTTCAATGACCCACAGAAGGAGGAGTACTTCAGGAAGAGATTCAGTGATGACGACCTGGCCAGCAGAATCATCTCCCACATAAAGACATCAAGGAGCCTCCACATCATGTGCCACATTCCAGTCTTCTGTTGGATTTCTGCAACAGTCCTTGAACACATGTTGAGTACAGACAAGACAGAAGAGATGCCCAAGACTCTGACTGAGATGTTCATACACCTTGTGGTGTTTCATACCAAACAGAAGAATGAAAAGTATCTTGGGAAAGAAGAGACCGGTCCACACTGGAATAAAGAGAGCGTTCTGTCACTGGGAAAACTGGCTTTTCAACAGCTTGTAAATGGCAATCTGATTTTCTATGAAGAAGACCTGAAAGAGGCTGGCATTGATGTCAATGAAGCCTCAGTGTACTCAGGATTGTGCACACAGCTCTTTAAAGAGGAATGTGGGCTGTACCAGGACAAGGTGTACTGCTTCGTGCATCTGAGCATTCAGGAGTTTCTGGCTGTATGTATATGTGTTCATCTCATTCATCAACAACAATGAGAATCTAATGGCCAAACCTCAATCAACGTCCAGGAACTTTTTTGCGCTTTTCAGAGACAAGCCTGAAGTTACTTTCTACAAGAGTGCTGTGGATAAAGCCTTACAAAGTGAGACAGGAAACCTGGACCTTTTCCTCCCTTCTTTCTGCCCACAACGGCCTCTCACTGGAGTCCAATCAGAAGCACTTACGAGGTCTACTGACAAAGACAAGAAGCAGCTCACAGAGCCATGAAGAAACAGTCAAGTACATCAAGGAGAAGATCAGGGAGAATCCCTCTCCAGAGAGGTGCATCAATCTGTTCAATCTGTGTCACTGTCTGAATGAACTGAATGACCATTCTCTAGTGGAGGAGATCCAAAGCTACCTGAGCTCAGGAAGTCTCTCAGAAGAAGAACTGTCACCTGCACAGTGGTCAGCTCTGGTCTTTGTGTTGCTGACTTCAGAAAGGAGGAGCTGATGTGTTTGACCTGAAAAAATACTCCAGATCAGAGGAAGGTCTTCTGAGGCTGCTGCCAGTGGTCAAAGCCTCCAGAGCTGCTCTGTGAGTACATAAAATGACATTTAAGTACTAATCATCAGGAAGAAATATTCAGTTTAGAGAAATATATGTATTTTAATATGGATATAATATATAGTATTACATTGAAAAACTTACTGAATCAGTGCATTGATGTTCACATTAGTATAACAATATGACCATACAATTCTAGGAGACGGAAGACTAATCTATATGTTGTTTAAGAGAATAAACCAAATGCATCTGCCATTGTGTCCTTCTACACTACTGGTGTTAAATTAACAGTGTGTTTGTGAAATCATGATGATCTCTTTGCAGGCTGTCATTCTGTGGACTCACAGAGAAAGGCTGTGCTTCTCTGGTCTCAGCTCTGAAGTCAAACCCCTCACACCTGAGAGAGCTGGATCTGAGTAACAATGACATGAAGGATTCAGGAGTGAAGCTGCTCTCTGCTGGACTGGGGAATCCCCACTGTAAACTGGAAACTCTGAGGTCAGTATTCCTGTAGTTGGTCGACAAGTGATAACTGTTCACCAGATCCACATGTGTTTACCAGGCACACATAGTCCACACCATATGTAAAATAATAATAATAAAAATAATAGGTCATTTAGCAGACGCTCTTATCCAGAGCGACTTACAGTGTTTGGATAGTGTTTGGATAGTGATGCTTACAGTTTTAAATTTGGTTCTATGCTCCATCATTTTGGATTTGAGAGATAGATGTTTCATATTAGGCAACAGTACAGAATGTCATCTTTTATTTGAAGGTAATGGTGAGAGGTTAGCATATTTTGTTGTAGCCTCTGTAACTTTCTCACTCATTATTATTCATGATTCATTCATGATCTTTCTCAATCTTGGCATCATCAGGATTACTTTAGTAGTGTTTAGAAACATGTTATCTACTCACTTAGAAAGAAAATGACTCAACACCAACGAATAGTAGTGTGGTTTTAATATGATTTTAATCTTTACAGGCTGTCAGGCTGTCTAGTCACAGAGGAAGGCTGTGCTTCTCTCTGTCTCAGCTCTGAAGTCAAACCCCTCACACCTGAGAGAGCTGGACCTGAGTAACAATGACCTGAAGGATTCAGGAGTGAAGCTGCTCTCTGCTGGACTGGGGAATCCCCACTGTAAACTGGAGACTCTGAGGTCAGTATTCCTGTATCACTCAATGAACACACACACACTGGACACACACTGGACACACACACACAGGACACAAACACACAGGACACACACACACACTGGACACACACACACACTGGACACACACACATACACACACACTCTGGACAGACACACACACACTGAACACACACACACTGGACACACACACACACACACACAAGGATAATTTAGTAGTGTTTAGAAACATGTTATCTACTGTTAATAATGATACATTAATTAATTTATATACAGTACCAGTCAAAGGTTTGGACACATCTACTCATTCATGGGTTTTTCTTTATTTTTAAAATTTTTACATTGTAAAATAATAGTGAAGACATTAAAGCTATGGAATAACACATATGAAATCATGTAGTAACCAAAAAAGTGTTAAACAAATGAAAATATATTTTATATTTGAAATTCTTCAAATAGCCACCCTTTGTCTTGATGACAGCTTTGCACACTCTTGGCATTCTCTCAACCAGCTTCACCTGGAATGCTTTTCCAACAGTCTTGAAGGAGTTCCACCACATATGCTGAGCACTTGTTAGCTGTTTTTTTCCTTCACCTCTGGCCGTCCGACTCATCCCAAACCATCTCAATTGGGTTGAGGTCGGGGGATTGTGGGAGCCAGTCATCATCTGATGCAGCACTCCATCACTGTCCTTCTTGGTAAAATAGCCCTTACACAGCCTGGAGGTGTATTGGGTCATTGTCCTGTTGAAAAACAAATGATAGTCCCACTAAGCCCAAACCAGATGGGATGGCGTATTGCTGCAGAATGCTGTGGTAGCCATGCTGGTTAAGTATGCCTTGAATTCTAAATAAATCACAGACAGTGTCACCAGCAAAGCACCCCCCAACACCATAACACCTCTCCTCTATGCTTTACGGTTGGGAAACTACACATGCCGAGATCATCCGTTCACCCACACCGCTTCTCACAAAGACACGGCGGTTGGAACCAAAAATCTCCCATTTGGACTCCAGACCAAAGGACAAATGTCCACAGGTCTAATGTCCATTGCTCGTGATTCTTGGCCCAAGCATGTCTCTTCTTATTATGGTGTCCTTTAGTAGTGATTTCTTTGCAGCAATTCGACCATGAAGGCCTGATTCACACAGTCCCCTCTGAACAGTTGATGGTGAGATGTGGTCTGTGACTGGGAAAACTCTGTGATGCATTTATTTGGGCTGCAATTTCTGAGGCTGGTAACTCTAATGAACTTATCCTCTGCAGCAGAGGTAACTCTGGGTCTTCCATTCCTGTGGCGGTCCTCATGAGAGCCAGTTTCATCATAGCGCTTGATGTTTTTTGCGACTGCAACTGAAGAAACTTTCAAAAGTTGTTTGAAATGTTCCGTATTGACTGGCCGTTCATGTCTTAAAGTAATGATGGACTGTCATTTCTCTTTGCTTATTGAGCTGTTCTTGCCATAATATGGACTTGGTCATTTACCAAATAGGGCTATCTTCTGTATACCCCCCTACCATGTCACAACACAACTGATTGGCTCAAACACATTAAGAAGGAAAGAAAATCCACAAATTAACTTTTAAGAAGGCACACCTGTTAATTGAAATGCATTCCAGGTGACTACCTCATGAAGCTGGTTGAGAGAATGCCAAGAGTGTGCAAAGCTATCATCAAGGCAAAGGGTGGCTATTTGAAGAATATCAAATATAAAATATATTTGGATTAATTCAACACTTTTTTTGTTACTACATGATTCCATATGTGTTATATCATAGTTTTGATGTCTTCACTATTATTCTACAATGTAAAAAATAAAGAAAAACCCTTGAATGTGTAGGTGTGTCCAAACTTTTGACTGGTAGTAGTGTGTATATATACATATATGAATAGATATGGCAGGTTTCAGGACTCTGATGTATCTGAAAATGTTGAAAGAATATATTTTCACACCAAAGAATAGCAGTGTGGTTTTAATATGATTTGACTCTTTGCAGGCTGTCAGGCTGTCTAGTCACAGAGGAAGGCTGTGCTTCTCTGGTCTCAGCTCTGAGGTCAAACCCCTCACACCTGAGAGAGCTGGATCTGAGTAACAATGACCTGAAGGATTCAGGAAGTGAAGCTGCTCTCTGCTGTCTTGGGGAATCCCCACTGTAAACTGCAGACTCGACGGGTCAGTATTCCTGTAGTTGGTCAACAAGTGATAACTGTTCACCAGATCACATGTGTTTACCAGGCACACATAGTCCACACCATATGTGTTTGGACAGTGAAGCTTACAGTTTTTAAATTTGGTGGTATGCTCCAGCATTTTGGATTTGAGATATAATGTTTCATATTAGGTGAACAGTATATAATGTCACCTTTTATTTGATGATATTTTTCATACATATCTGTTACTGTTTAGAAATGAAAGCACTTTATGTGTCTAGTTCTCCCATTTGAAAAAGTCGTAATAATTTGGACATATTCACTTATATTGTATAAAGTAGTCATAAGTTTAGTATTTGGTCCCATATTTCTTACCTGCAGTGATTACATCAAGCTTGTGATTCTACAATCTTGTTGAATACATTTGCAGTTTGTCTTGGTTGTGTGTTTTTGGGTGATGTTTTTTTCCCCCAATAGAAACTGAATGGTGAATAATGTCCCTGTCATTTTGGAGTCACTTCACTTGTATTGTCAGTAGAATATAATATGTTTCTGAACACTTCTACATTCATGTGGATGCTACCATGATTATGAATAATCATGAATGAATCGTGAATGATGATGAATGAGAAAGTTACAGAGGAACAAGGATCATACCCTCTCTGTTATTGGTAATGGTGAGAGAATAGCATGTTTTGTTGTAGCCTCTGTAACTTTCTCACTCATTATTATTCATGATTCATTCATGATTTTTCTTAATCATGTCATCATCAGGATTAATTCAGTAGTGTTTAGAAACATGTTATCTACTCACAGAAAAAAAGTGCTTTAATTTCTAAATGGTGAAACGGATATGTATTAAAATACCCTCAAATAAAAGGTGACATTATATACTGTCACCTCATATGAAACATTTGATCTCAAATCCAAAATGTTGGAGTATAGAGCCACATTTAAAATGTTAGCTTCACTGTCAAAATAGATATGGTGTGGACTGTATACTCAATAGAATCTAAATCTGATACCATCACTGTCTGTCTTTTGACTGATACTGCGTTTTAAACTGCTCTGGTCAGTCTACTCAATATTTGTACTATACATGTTTCTCTCTACAAGCAATATTATGAATAATTTCTTTCTAATAATGATACATTTCATTTATGAATAGATATGGCAGGTTTCAGGACACTGATGTATCTTAATATGTAGAAAAAATATACTGCCACTATTTTGACCACCAAAGAATAGCAGTGTGGTTTTAAATATGATTTGACTCTTTGCAGGCTGTCAGGCTGTCTAGTCACAGAGGAAGGCTGTGCTTCTCTGGTCTCAGCTCTGAAGTCAAACCCCTCACACCTGAGAGAGCTGGACCTGAGTCTACAATCACCCAGGAGACTCAGGAGTCAGAACTGCTCTCTGCTGGACTGGAGGATCCACACTGCAGACTGGAGAAACTCAAGTATGTAGAGGGTTTATTGTCAATGTTCATATCAGCCATGTTGGAGTTATCAGGCTAGTTAAGACAAACACATTCTGACCACCACTTGGACTAAGTTATGTAAAGACTGTGTGTGTGTGTGTGTGTGTGTGGTGTGTGTGTGTGTGTGTGTGTGTGTGTGTGTGTCTGTGTCTGTGTGTGTGTGTCTGTCTGTGTGGTTGTGTGTGTGTGTGTGTGGGTGGTGTGTGTGTGTGTGTGTGTGTGTGCGCAGTGTGTGCAGTGTGTCCAGTGTGTGTGTGTGTGTGTCCGGTGTGTGTGTGTGTGTTTTGTGTGTGTGTGTGTGTGTGTGTCTGTGTGTGTCCAGTGTGTGTGTGTGTGTCCAGTGTGTGTGTGTGTGTGTGTGTGTCCAGTGTGTGTGTGTGTGTGTCCGGTGTGTGTGTGTGTGTTTGTCCTGTGTGTGTGTGTGTGTGTCTGTGTGTGTCCAGTGTGTGTGTGTGTTTGTTTGTCCTGTGTGTGTGTGTGTGTGTCCAGTGTGTGTGTGTGTGTACGTGTATCAGTACACACACTGGACACACACACACACACGCACACTGGACACACACGCACACAAACACACTGGACACACACACACACACACACACCACACACACACATACACACACACACACACACACACACTGGACACACACCGGACACACACAAAAACACACTGGACAAACACACAGACTTACTCACACTGGACACACACACACACACACACTGTAAACACACACACTGGACACACAAACACAAACACTGGACACACACACACTGGACACACACACAAACACTAGACACACACACATACACTAGACACACACACACACACACACACACACACTAGACATACACACACTGGACACACATACACACACTGGACAAACACACACACACACACACACAACACACACACACACACACACAATGGACACACACACACACACACACACACACACACTGGACACACACACACACTGGACAAACACACTGAACACACACACACACTGGACACACACACACACACATACTGGACACACAAACACACACACTTGACATACACACACACACTTGACATACACACACACTGGACAGACACACACTGGACCCACACTGGACACACACACACACACACACAGGACACAAACAGTGGACACACACACACACTTGGACAAATGTATATACTGACTGTGTGTGTGTGTGTGTGTGTGTGTGTTGTGTGTGTGTGTGTGTGTGTGTGTGTGTGTGTGTGTGGTGTGTGTGTGTGTGTGTGTGTGTGGTGTGTGTGTGTGTGTGAGTTCAGGTGTATCCCTCAATGACTGTTCTGTTCTTCTGCTTACCGCTACAGTGTGGAACATGGTGGAGAGAACACAATGAAACCTGGACTTAGAAAATGTGAGTGTTGACTGCTGTGAAGAATATGACTAAGAATAAGTCTTAATTCAAGTAAAGTCAAAGACCACCATCATTACTTACTTGGTCATATTAAATATCAGCTGTAGTTCTACAGAAGCACAAATCAGGGACACCAAAGTTTACTAAGAGTTGCTTTGACAATGTGTGTGTCTGTGTATGTGTGTGTGTGTGTGGCGTGTTCCTGTTACATTAGAAATGTGTGTGTGTGTGTGTGTGTGTGTGTGTGTTCATGCTTGCATGCATACAGGTGTGTGTGTGTGTGTGTGTGTGTATGTGTGTGTGTGTGTGTTCAGGGTGTGTGTGTTCAGGATGTGTGTGAGTGTGTTGTGTGTGTGCGTGTGTTGTGTGTGTGTGTGTGTGTGTGTGTGTTCAGTGTGTGTGTGTGTTTGTGTTCAGGATGTGTGTGTGTTGTTGTGTGTGTGTGTGTTCAGGATGTGTGTGTGTGTGTGTGTTCAGGATGTGTGTGTGTACAGTGTGTGTGTATGTGTGTGTGTGTGTGTCCAGTGTGTGTGTGTGTGTACTCGTTTTGGTGACATATGAAGACAATTTTATGACAACTCACCTTCAATGTCAGGACGCTCGGAAATATGAGGACATTTTTGGAGTCCTCATTTTTCCGAGCTCACTACAGTGTTCTAGACGACCATAGAATGCCCCTAAACCAAAAATCTGAAAAGTCTTTAAATGTCACAATCTCATGATTTGAAGTGTGTGTGTGTGTGTTTACGCTTTTTGCTCACCTGTGAATACGCCACCTAGTGGTCAGTTTTGGAACATTAACACACTTTAAACACACTTTAGTCACGTGACACACTTTAGTCACGTGACACACTTTAGGTTACATGGACATATCCTGATTTTGTTTGAGCACACTTTCCAACTATTCAAGATAGATTTACTTGAATACACATAATACATGTCATCATAGTCAACTATAACTAAGCTTTGGATAAAAGCGTCTGCTATAAATGGCATATTATTTATTTATTATCATAAAATCCTCCTAAATCCCTCAAATAAAAAGGGTAATTTAGCATCAATTAGCCAGATAAGCTAATGTTAGCAAATTAGCTGAAAGGAATGAAAAGGACTTTTGCCACATGGAAAATTCAGAACTGGAAGAAGTGCAAGAGAAATGAAGGTAAATACATTTATTTTTCTTCATTTACAACTAAAGAGATAGTTTATTATCTAAGCTGTTCTTACATTTAAGTGTTCTTGACCACAAATGTTACTTAGCACTATCAGGTTTTTCCATTTAAAGCCAAAGTGATGATATTGGTTGTTCAGTTCAGATAATGTTATTTGTAGAGTTTACAGTACTATACTTTTATAACAGTATTTATCTTTGAAGGTGTTAAGATTGCTTACTGTGCTTACTGTGAAAAGATTGCTATTGTGATTGCAGTTGCATAAGGTTTACACTGATCGGTTAGCCTAATAAGCTAACCGGATACTGCATTAGTAAGAACATGAGCACGATATGACTAAAGGCAGACTAATACCATTTGATATATCCTTATTCGATTCAAATCAAGTATTAGTCTTTTCTGTATTTGTCTCGCTGACTTTTTGTCATCCAATGTAGATGTTTTCTAGTTGAGGAGCACATGGGCAATTGAAGAGCATGTCAAAACGAAGAGCCAGACTTAGTCCTGAGGCTGAGGCTATTCATTTTATTATTTCTGGAAGTGACAAGCCTTGTATAAAGTCTCCCCCTTGCTAGAGGGACAGCCGGTGAGTATGGAGATTGACACAGGGGCAGCTGTATCTCTTGTGTCAGAATAGAGAAACTGAAACACCTTCCACTTCAACCAGCGCACCTCGTGTTAAAAACTTACACAGGTGAATCTGTCGCTGTGAGAGGCATCACTGATGTCACAGTTCAGGTAAACAGTCAAACTGAAAGCTGCCACTCTATGTTGTGAAAGGAGACTATGCATCACTACTGGGATGTTCATAGTTGGAGAAAATCACACTGGACTGGCCATCATTGCATACAATGACACATGGAGACACAGACCTACCTGCCATCTTAAAGAAACATGGAGAAGTCTGGGTAGTATGAACGACATTACATGGAAGCTTAGCATTAAGCCAGACAGCAAACCAACGTTTCTGAAAGCACGACCTGTACATTATGCTATCAGACCCAGAAGTCAAGGCTGACTTGGAGGCTTTAGTCAAGAACAAAGTACTGGAGCCGGTCAGCATGAGTGAATGCATGAGCAACACCCATCTACCAGTCCTTAACACTAGAACCGCCTGTTCTTTCAGCATATAAGAACCCGCGTCTACTTTAGCATATGCATCAGATGCATATCAACCAGCAAGGTGCAAGGTGTGCAAACATGGTTGATAAATAAACGCTTGATAAATAGTGCATTAACTGTTGTAAAGGATTAATTGCATTAAGAAATATTTGTGGAAATATATTTATGACAAGATATAAAAACAATCATTTGTTGCTTGTATCGACACTGTACCGCGCCTTTACACATGAATCAATTACGTCTTCTCTTCATGCTTTGGATCCACAAACAAATCAAATCGGTTGCCCTGCACACAGTTTTCATGGGCCTTGTTCGGTGTGCACCTGCCGACTTGACATTGTGTCTTTTTCCCCAGTGGGAGCTGTGGTGCTTGGGGAAGAGGGAGAGCAGGACCTGCTGTCTTTGGCATGGGTGTATTTTTCCCCAGTGGGAGCTGTGGTGCTTGGGGAAGAGGGAGAGCAGGACCTGCTGTCTTGACATTGTGTATTTTTCCCCAGTGGGAGCTGTGGTGCTTGGGGAAGAGGGAGAGCAGGACCTGCTGTCTTGACATTGTGTATTTTTCCCCAGTGGGAGCTGTGGTTCTTGGGGAAGAGGGAGAGCAGGACCTGCTGTCTTGGCGGCCTGCTTGGTGACTGTAGCTTCTTTCTCTGCGTTTCATGTGGTCTCTCCCAAGCTCACATGCCAGATCCATGATGAAATGTCTCCTGCTGACTGTCTTGTCAAGGCATTGCTGTACAACACGTGTTGATAGCAGTCATGTCGGAGCACATTGTAGAACACCTCAACAGGCCAGAGGAGAGTAGCCCCCCTTTTACAGAGTACAGTCAACAGCCAGAGGAGAGTACCCCCTTTTACAGAGTACAGTCAACAGGCCAGAGGAGAGTACCCCCTTTTACAGAGTACAGTCAACAGGCCAGAGGAGAGTACCCCCTTTTACAGAGTACAGTCAACAGGCCAGAGGAGAGTACACCCTTTTACAGAGTACAGTCAACAGGCCAGAGGAGAGTACCCCCTTTTACAGAGTACAGTCAACAGGCCAGAGAAGAGTACCCCCTTTACAGAGTACAGTTCAACAGGCCAGAGGAGAGTACCCCCTTTTACAGAGTACAGTCAACAGGCCAGAGGAGAGTACCCCCTTTTACAGAGTACAGTCTGGACATCTGGTCGAGTGCATCCACACCAAGCTTTAACATAAAATAAAATAGAATAGGTTATAATTATATAGAATGATAATACTAATAGTAAAAAATATGAATGTAATATAATAAAAGGGGATCCTATTTGGTGTTGGCAGATGGAAGGCTATCTGTATATGGTAGAGATACTGTATATACCTTTGTGTGATTGTAGTCTGTCACTGTCTCCGGTTTCTTCTTCTGGTCACTGCCGGTGGCAACAGTGGGGTGGCATGGTGCTGAGGAAGCTAACACGTATTTATTTTACATCTGTACACCGTGAGTGTTGCTTTACCACTCTCCATCACACCGTGAGTGTTGCTTTACCACTCTCCATCACACCGTGAGTGTTGCTTTACCACCCTCCATCACACTGTGAGTGTTGCTTTACCACTCATCCATCACACTGTGAGTGTTGCTTTACCACTCTCCATCACACCGTGAGTGGTTGCTTTACCACTCTCCATCACACCGTGAGTGTTGCTTTTACCACTCTCCATCACATCGTGAGTGGTTGCTTTACCACTCTCCATCACACCGTGAGTGTTGCTTTATCACTCTCCCTCACACCGTGGAGTGTTGCTTTACCACTCTCCTCACACCGTGAGTGTTGCTTTATCACTCTCCCTCACACCGTGAGTGTTGCTTTACCACTCTCCGCAGATATGTTGTTTTGCGCAGAGAGGGGCAGCTTCTTCTTGCAATCAACTTGTCTGACAGGGAAATTGATGTGAAGAATCTGTCTATGGTCCCATTTTCTGCCTTTGCCCATGTAAGGCTCCACGTGTCTCAAAACCACAGTCAAACAGTCACTCACCCGCTGGCCTGGTTTCATCTTTCCCAGATATGGAAAGACATTGAGCAAGTTGGTTTCCGACATCTGCGGCTAACCAAAACTACAGTCACATGCATCATTATCAGTTTCTATCTGGTTTCTATTGGCCATTCAGCCATTGACGACAGAATAGTATATTTTAACTGGATGATGTTACTAGTTTCTGCTTAGTTGGCAGAGCATTGCTGCCGCTGGGTGGTCATGTGATAAATACATTGACAGCACAGATATTGTTTGAGAAAAGCTGACATTTGGAATATAGAGCTGCAACTCTTGAATTTGGAGAGTTATTTGATAAAGGTAAGTCTCATAGAAACTGCAGAATATGGTCTTTCAGATACAGCACTATATAGAAATCACAATGTTTTACCTGCATGTGACTCTGAAGGAGGATTTTGATACAGTTCTTGAGACTGATGGGGAAGAGTGGGGTGGAAAGGCTTTTGCAACACTACCTTAGTTAGCACAACCTTGTGACTAATTTTTACTTCCTGTTTGCGATACTTGGGGGAAATTCAATGTTATCTTTATACCTTCCCAATACCTTCCCCATGTCTCATATTCACTGTTATCTTTCTGTCTTCCCAATACGTTCCCACACAGAGATGGCTTGATGTGGTGAGCAGCATAGAGTGTATAGTCCTTTAGTCTCTATGGACCAGATGGCCAGTTGGTGAGGGCCACAGCATTGGGAAAGAAACTGTTCAGATGGGGGTCTATAACATCAATCACATAGGTTTTACAGCAGCTGACAGTTGCAACATCATTGCTAATAATGCAAACTGCCTTGGTTTAGATAAGACAAGTCTGAACAGATGAAGGATCTTAATTTAATCAGCCTGTTGCAGGAGAACTAAAAACTCATTGTGTATTGAGGGTTAAAAAGGCTTCTGAAGTTTGTAATTTCCCACTTTTCCCTTTTGAAAAATGTCAATTTATTATTACATTTACATCATTTAGCAGACGCTCTTATCCAGAGCGACTTACAGTTTAGTGAATACCTATTGTTGTTTTTTTTATACTTGCCCCCCCCCCCCATGGGAATCAAACCCACAACCCCAACGTTGCAAACACCATTCTCTATCAACTGAGGGTACATCCCTGGCGGCCATTCCCTCCCCTACCCTGGGCCAATTGTGCGCCGCCCATGAGTCTCCCAGTCGCAGGCCGGCTACGACAGAGCCTGGATTCGAACCAGGATCTCTAGTGGCACAGTTAGCAACTGCGATGCAGTGCCTTAGACCACTGCGCCACTCAGGAGCCTGATTATAATCCACATAATATTTCAAATGTCGTGTTGCTTCAGGGTTATTTTCATGCTGTAGCAAACGGGCTCAAATTAAGATCCTACATCTGTAGCAATATACCTGTCTTTAATGTACATGGCTATATTAGGAGGACAGGATTCTCTTTTACACCATTGTTTTTTGACCATTTGACATATTTTATTTACTGTTGTTTAGGCTGGTTGAATGAGTTCCCTATGAGAGGCTACTTCATCTGCAAGAAAACAGGAGGCCGCACAGTTTCCTCACATGAAATTAAAAGTAAGTGTGTAGCCTACGCAGTTACACAATGGATGTTGAAAACTGTGGTGCAAATTTCTAGGCAACATTAGAAGCCGGATAAATGTGTTGATTTGAAGGAAAGACTGGTACTTCTGGGCTGCATACAAACTCTATATAATGTTATAAAGTTAGGTCGCCGTCAGACATTCAATAGACAGAGTCCGCTTGAGCTACAGAATCATTTATGGTCCTTTATCCAGTGGTGTAGTGCTATTTATTTAGGTGAGGGAGCGCCAAAAATAAATGTCAACGACGTCATCATTTTGTCCATATCAAAGTCTGTACCAGACAGATGTAGCCTATTGAATAGCCAGCCTAACATTACAGGGCTCTCCAACCCTGTCTCTACAGCGCTAAACCTGTAGGGTTTCACTCCAAACCCAATTGTAACTAACCTGAATAATCTTAGAAACCAACTCATTATTTGAATCAGGTGCACTAGTTTTGAGTTGGAATGAAAACCTACAGGATGGTTGCTCTCCAGGAACAGGATTGGAGAGCCCTGTTATAGAATATGCATAAAATGCATCCTCCAATTGCAACATCTGCATATGACCACATATTGTCTAAAGACATTTTTTGATTTTTAATACACTAAGTTAAGCATGCCTAATTTCAAAATAGGCCATCACTGTCAATCGTGAATAAGAACTATTGGGTGTTCATGCTTAAAATTATTAATTAATTCAATGTTTATACAAACATGCCTCTAACATATATGGTTTAAATGTTACAGACGATTTACTCTGAGAATGTAGCATGTTTATAGTGAATGGAATGTCATCACAGGCATGATTAAAAACTGACCACTGCTCAATAGAACTCTGTGGTGCTGCTCCGCGGCAAATGTCAACTGACAAGCTAACTAGCGGCTGCAGGTCCGTGAGTGAAAATTAATTATGAAAGAATGAGAATGCTTTCTCTAAATGAAATCGCTGAATACACAACTAAAGTAGGGACTAATATATATTAATTTACAAAAGCAAACAGACTGAATTTCAATATCCACCCTCCGGGAAGACAATTTATTCCTCTTTCCATTGTGTATTTCTGAATCTGTATAGTTTCTGGCACTGAATCCAACTTATGTTCCCAATGTGAGGGGTTTCTTAATCGTATATGAGGAAAATCTGTTTTCATAATCAAATGATCTAATAACTTCAATCTTCTATGATAGAAGTGTAGATCCCTCCGGAGCTCCTCCTGCAGTCCACCTGTTTAGGAGTTGGTATGAAAGTCAGTCCTCTTTCTAGAACCTCACTCTCGGCTTGGTTGAGCCCAATGGGACATTGCTCTGGTCAAGACCTCAAATCGGTTGTGAAGTAGTATGGACATATTGATGGAACAAGGTCACTAAACTGGTGGTTAGACAGGGTAGATCCAAGAGCAGGCCTCTGCTGTCATCTAGAGGGCGTTTCTCTGTACTGCTTGACACATGGAGACTCAATGGAGGCACAGTGCAGTGCTCAAAGTAAGGCCCAAACAATTGTTTGTCAGGCTGGGATCTATAAAGCAGCATGTTCTCCAATTAGATGCCAACTAATATTCATACAGGGACAATAGGTGGGGCAGGAGGAAGAATAGTGTTCCTGATTTTCAGAGGAATTCCCCTTTTTTCTTAAAGCTTCAGATTGAGATTGTTGTTATTCTCCAATATGTTTTTTCTTCAGTGTTCCACTCTGGATTCTCCAAGGGGAATACTCCCTCTATTCTCCACTAGAGAGTTGGAGCTCCATGCTTTTGCTGGGAATTGTCCACTGTTGGTGTACATTTATTTGGTCCCCAAAATACCAAAATAAAAAGCTGTATTTGTCTAGTTTTTAGCTGAGTCCCCAGTTAGCATCCATGTGATTCATTTAAAAGTTTCTATAAAGATTAAAAGTACATTTTAAAAATGCGCTCCTGACGTTTCACCACAATAGTTTTCTTCAGACAATGGTACAAAAAGTAGCCAAACAAAGCCAAAGGAGAGTGATGAGCAGCAGCAGCATCATCAAACCAGCGAGGCCGCCGGCAAGCCCAACAGTGATGATGCTGCCGAGCTCCAGTTAGCTCCGTGTGCAGAGCCTACCCACCCTTCCACAAGCACCGCCAGGATAATGGCTCCACAGCCCCCTCCACCTCCGACTGTTCCTGACTATCTTGGAACAGATGTGCCAGCCCAGATTAGCCTAGAATCCTACCGTAGCCGCAGGTTTTCTGTCCAAAAACCTTCATTTATAATAGCAACTGGTTCATAAGAAGAGAGTGTCTGGAATACTCGCTTACTGAAGATGCTGCATTGCTGAAAGTTCTGCGTGGGGTCCATCTATTGGGAGATGGCTAACTAGTCTGTATTTTCCACTGATTCATATGGATGCCAGTGCACACATTGGCTGGAAAAGTGGGTAAAAAACAGACAAGCATATAACTGTATACTTGAGTGTGTTTCAGCAGGGTGAGGTCAGAGAGATGCTTCCAAGTCAGTATTTTTCAGAACTCATAAAATCCTTTACACAATCTGATGGGATGAATGTTCAACCCCATTTAAATGACCATAAAGTCTATATAGTTCCTTTAAGTTAAGACATCACAGATCTGTTTTCATGGCAAAGCAGTTCAATTAATGATACTAATTGATTATTAACGTATACAACTTATAAATCATGAGCCTCATCTTGAGGAGTCACCTGTGACAGTATTCATAAAGAGTAGGAGGTTCTGATCTAGGATCAGTTTAGCCTTTTAGATCATAATGAAAACAGATTAAATGGACAGGGGGGACCTGATCCCAGATCAGCACTCCTCCTCTGGGACACTGCCTTTATGAATAAGGGCCCAGGAGTCAGCAGGACCAACTGGAAGTCGTTCTGGATAAGAGCTTCTGCTAAATGACGTAAATGTAAATGTGGTATGAGTCAGCAGGACGAAGAAAACCAAACACTTGGTGTTGTAAAGTCTAGTTACAGCAGTGGTGTTTACTGCCATCTACTGGAAGATACCAATAAAACACTTGACTATAAGGGTGGGGAGGTGACTGAGCTGAAACTGAATGTACAGGATCCATTTGGAGATGACAGAGCAGAAAACACTATTGGAGAGAACTGAAAAATAAAGTAAGTATTTCTGAACAATAGTCTATTCTAATGGACAGAGTAAGAGAATGAATACCTGGAATGAGATATTACAAGTTAGTAGAACTGATACTCGAAATTATCATTGTCATTATGGAGACACCTATTTTACAACCCTTATTCCATGAAAACATAATAACCCTCCCGTTGTCCTGGTATTCTGTACACACGCCGTGCCCTCCGGGTTCGAACTGTCCCCCTCTCACTAAAGGCCCAATTGGAACATGTGGGACAGTATGCGTGCGAACAGCCTTTGCAGATGTATTTGTTACACCTGGTGCACACCGTGTGTGTTTTACAGTCCTTCTTTGTGGGGCAGAACCTGACACCTCTTCCTCTTACTGGTTGTGCGGGGGTTGGGTACTTGGGGGCCTGGTGCGTGGTCCCCGGTGCCCGGTGCTGCGGGGGTGATCCTGCCGTGGGTGATCACGATACGTAGCCCTCTGAACAGCTTTGACGAGCGCCGCAGAGGCTTCGGTGCGAGGGAGACGGGCCCTTCTTTGTATGAATGGAGTCACTAGTGCCTTTCCCCAGCTGCTCGAGGAACACCCTCCTCTTGTTTCGCTTACCAGGCATGCAAGTAGGGTTGAGCTCTCGCCATATGACAAAAGCGTTGTAAGAGGACACGTCAAGGATGTTGTGGAAGATGACCAGGGGCCAGCGCGCGGTCATCCTCCTGCAGCTGTAGGTTCCAATCACCTTGTCTAGGTTGTCCACACTTCCCTTGTTGCTGTTGTAGTCTAGGACGATGGCCGGCTTCTTGTCCTGGTGACGGCTAACGTGAGCCTCGGTGTGCAGCGTGCTCAGGAGTAAGACCGTTCTTGTTTTTCTTTGGCAGGTAGGACACTAGAGCGTGGTGGGTGTGAAGGCGAACTTGGAGGAGAAGAGGAGCCTGTCCTTTGAGGCGAGCAGCACCTGCGGGAGCTCTGGCTTGTTCTTTCTGACTGTGCCGACCACGGTGACGTTCCTGGTCAGGAGCTGGCGCGCGAGCTCGTATGAGGTGAAGAAATTTGTCGCAGGTGACGTTGTGACCCCTGAGTCCCTGCGTCAAATCGAGCACGACCCTCATCCCCTGGTTCTTCTCGGGGCCTCCGCATGTGGCCTTCCCGGTGTAGACCTGCATCTTCCAGGCGTAGCTGGATTTGGAGTCGCAGGCCACCCAGGTCTTGATGCCGTATTTGGCCAGCTTGCTTGGGATATACTGGCGGAAAGGACATCGGCCTGGAGGAGAGAGAGAGAGAGAGAGAGAGAGAGAGAGAGAGAGAGAGAGAGAGAGAGAGAGAGAGAGAGAGAGGAGAGGAGAGGAAAGAGAAGAGATTAGCTTTAGCGTGTTGTGTTGTGTTGTGTTCAGTGTTGTGTTCAGTGTTGTTGTTGTGCTCTTGTACGGTGTTGTTGGCCCCGGCACACCTCTGAAAGGGACCAGTTGCTCGTCCACCGTCACGTCGGGCCCGGGGTTGTAGAGGAGCGGCAGCCTCTCGCCCACTTGTCCCAGGTCGCGGTCTTCGTGGTCTTTGTGGTTGTCGTCGGCGGCGTAGTGGCGGTGGTCGTCGTCGCCGTCGCCTCGGGCTCCGTATTTTCGAACGCCCTCCAGATTGGTCATCTCCAGGATGATGTCTTCTATCTCGGGTGTGAAAAACAAGCGGAACGTGGAGAGGATGTCGGCGGGCTTGGCCTACGGCCTGCCTAGTAGGCCCGGGCCTCATGTCCTCCGGCACCTCAGCAACCGGCCAGTTACTTTTTGTCGCTGCGGCGGCCCCTCCGACGCTCCGATTGTTGTCACAGGGCACCGAGCACCATTGGATTTGGCCGTTTCTCGACACGAATGTCTCTCTTTCCACTCGAGGGATATCGTGTTGTGTTCTGGGGCTGATGCTGCGGCGGCGGGCTGCGGCAGCGGCGGAAGTCTCCCTCGCTCTCCTCGCTCTCTTTCACCTTCCCCTTGTTCTTCCCCTTGTTCTTCCCCTTGTTCTTCTTTTTCTTCTTCTTCTTGTTGGTCGTCGTCGTCGTCGTCGTCGTCGTCATCGTCTCGTTCGTCTTCTACGCCTTGACCTTGTTCTACTTGGACATTGTCCTCGTCGGCGGCAGCGGCTGCGGGCGTCGTAGTCGTCGTCGTCGTCGTCGTCGTCGTCCTCTGTGGTCTCCTCGTCCTCTGGGTTGTATTCCTCCCCGTCTTCTTCTCTTCGGACGCTTCCTCGTCTGCTTCCTCGTCGCAGTCAGAGTCATTGGAAAAATCTGTTCTAGGACCTGTTTGGCCGTGAATCGCACAGCACTCATAATAGCTTCGGCACCCAGGCTGGGGAAGTCCCAAGACCTCTCTCTTCGGCACGTGTCCGGGACATGCCACGGAGGCAATATTAGTAGTAGTAGTAGTATTAGTAGTTAGTAGTATTAGTAGTAGTAGTAGTAGTAGTAGTAGTAGTATAGTAGTAGTAGTAGTAGTAGTAGTAGTAGTAGTAGTAGTAGTAGTAGTAGTAGTAGTAGTAGTAGTAGTAGTATAGTAGTAGTTGTAGTTGTTGTTGTTCTGGTGTTGCTGTGCTTTTTGTTTACTTTTTACCTAGTACCTCTGGCTCAGAGCTTATACCTCTAACGTGTAGCCTGGGTCCGTTTGACCCCGGGCAGGACAGGACAGGACAAACGCTAGGGTTATACAGCAACTCGCTCAAACACATAGGCTCTGACACGTAGCCTGGGTCTTTTTTGACCCGGTCAGGACAGCGGGAGGGGGGATATTACAGCAACTAGCTCTAACACCTAGGCTCTGACACGTAGCCTGGGTCTTTTTGACCCGGACAGGACAGGACAGGACAACGCTAGGGGTTATACAGCCACTAGCTCAAACACATAGGCACTGACACGTAGCCTGGGTCTTTTTGACCCGGTCAGGACAGCAAGGTGGGAGACATAGAGCAACTCGCTCTAACACCTAGGCTCTAACACGTAAGCCTGGGTCTTTTTGACCCGGTCAGGACAGCAGGAGGAGATATACAGCCACTCGCTCTAACCACCTAGGCTCTAACACGTAGCCTGGGTCCTTTTGACCCGGACAGGACAGGACAGGACAGGACAGCGGGAGGAGATATACAGCCACTCGCTCTAACACCTAGGCTCTAACATTAACCAAAAACAATAAATGAATATAATATAATTAATTATTTTTATGGGAGTGGTCATTGAATCCACAATATACAGGTTCGTGTCTCACAGACAAACAACATCCATCGAAGCTATGTCGACTTTCCAGAACACAAGAAAACGCAAAGGGCGATTCTCGCTGCATCACTGCAGTGTTTGACATACACACGTCGGACTCCAGTCACGTAACTACTACCGACAATACCACCACCACCGTCGTCGGCACCGTGATCGGTCTGGGCATCGGAGGGTCGACTCGACTGAATCTGAGCACCATCAACTTCAACGACATCTATTCTGCGTTCAATCGAGTAGTGAACAACATACCCATACTTCTCGGGGTACACGGTGAAAAGCCTCTCGGTCATGCCCAACAACAACAACTGGAGGTAAGACTATTTGTCGAACCAAATATAGTCTGTTGAGGTATGAGCTGTGGCTCGTTCGGGTCGTAGGACAGGCTCTGCTCTTGTGGTTTTTACCACGGTGCAGTGTCACACATCATGGTGACACACGGGGACATGTGCAGAAGATACACCGTGAAGCTGTGGGATGGTGTCCCTGTGCTGCTGCAACGTTGACCCCGGTTTCGACGGACAGCGAGTCTTGTACTTGTGCTTTGTACTATGACATGTGGGACATGGACGTTCGTCACAGCCACGTCCGAGACCATTTGTTGACTGTATCGGACATATCGCAAATGCCATGCGACACTCATCCGTGTGTAGCGTGTCCACATGACAGATCTCTCAGAGAGGAACAGACACTTCTGATGAAGAAAGTCGCCTGGATATTTCAAGGCTTTTCTGTTGCCCCCAAACAACACGCCATGATGGGGATCCGTTCGAGCCTAGGCATACCTTGTGATTTCACGAAAACCCAAAATATTGTACCGCAAGTATACAAGTTGACAGACTGTCAGAATGAAACACGTGCGCAGATGTACAATTGTCAGCAAGCCGAAGACCAGATGACATGTATTCACTTGTTGAGGAAATGGATATCTTGGGTTTCCAGCATTGTCCTCGAGTAGTGACACACACCTACAATATTACAAGGAAATCACCAGATTCTTTACAAAGTAAACATTTCACTGTAATGTCTGGACCTACAATGTGACCAATAAAAGTTGATTTAATTTCATTTGCAAGGGTCCCGTTCACAGCACACACTCGCTCTAACACTCTAACACGTAGCCTGGGTCGTTTGACCCCAGCCAGGACAGGAGAGGACAACGCTAGGGGTCATACAGCCACTCGCTCTAACACATAGGCACTGACACGTAGCCTGGGTCTTTTTTGACTACCCGGACAAGAAAGGACAGGACAGGACAGGACAGCGGGACGGGATATACAGCCACTCCCTCTAACACATAGGCACTGACACGTAGCCTGGGTCTTTTTGACCCCGGACAAGAAAAGGACAGCGGGACGGGATATACAGCCACTCACTCTAACACGTAGGCTGGGTCCTTTTTGACCCGGACAGGAACAACGGAGGGTTATCAAAGACCTATCATTTTACAGCGGTACAATGCCGACATCTAGTGTCAATACAACATACAGGGTGAATGAAAACACATGCAAACGCAACGCATAACCGCCAGGGGGGCTTCACCGGCTTGTGGACTGTGCTCACCGGCTTGTGGACTGTGTGAGTTTGGGTATGCGATTTAAAAAACACCCCCTATTGGACCACATTCCGTGGACTGTACCGCTGTACTGTTTGAGTATGGATGATAAACCCTCCGTTGTCCTGGTATTCTGTACACACGCCGTGCCCTCCGGGTCGACTGTCCCCTCTCACTAAAGGCCCAGTTGGAACATGTGGGACAGTAAGGGTGCGAACAGCCTTTGCAGATGTATTTGTTACACCTGGTGCACACCGTGTGTGTTTTACAGTCCTTCTTTGTGGGGCAGACCTGACACCTCTTCCTCTTACTGGGTTGTGCGGGTTGGGTGCTTGGTCCGGTGCGTGGTCCGGTGCTGCTGCGGGGGCGTGATCCCGCCGGGGCTGATCACGATACGTAGCCCTCTGAAAAGCTTTGACGAGCGCCGCAGAGGCTTCGGTGCGAGGGAGGACGGGCCTTCTTTGTATGAACGGAGTCACTAGTATGCCTTTCCCAGCTGCTCGAGGAACACCCTCCTCTTGTTTTTCGCTTACCAGGCATCCAAGTGGGGGTTGAGCTCTCGCCCATATGACAAAAGCGTTGTAAGAGGAGACACGTCAAGGATGTTGTGGAAGATGACCAGGGGCCAGCGCGCGGTCATCCTCCTGCAGCTGTAGTTCCAATCACCTTGTCTAGGTTGTCCACACCTCCCTTGTTGCTGTTGTAGTCTAGGACGATGGCCGGCTTCTTTGTCCTGGCGACGGCTAACGTGAGCCTCGGTGTGCAGCGTGCTCAGGAGTAAGACGTTCTTGTTTTTCTTTGCCAGGTAGGACACTAGAGCGGTGGTGGGCGTGAAGGCGAACTTGGAGGAGAAGAGGAGCCTGTCCTTTGAGGCGAGCAGCGCCTGCGGGAGCTCTGGCTTGTTTCTTTCTGACTGTGCCGACCACGGTGACGTTTCTGGTCAGGAGCTGGCGCGCGAGCTCGTATGAGGTGAGAAATTGTCGCAGGTGACGTTGTGACCCCTGAGTCCCTGCGTCAAATCGAGCACGACCCTCATCCCCTGGGTTCTTCTCGGGGCCCTCCGCATGTGGCCTTGCCGGTGTAGACCTGCATCTTCCAGGCGTAGCTGGATTTGGAGTCGCAGGCCACCCAGGTCTTGATGCCGTATTTGGCCGGCTTGCTTGGGATATACTGGCGGAAAGGACATTCGGCCTGGAGGAGAGAGAGAGAGAGAGAGAGAGAAGAGAGAGAGAGAGAGAGAGAGAGAGAGAGAGAGAGAGAGAGAGAGAGACGGAGAGAGAGAGAGAGAGAGAGAGAGAGAGGAGGAGAGGAAAGACAAGAGATTAGCTTTAGCGTGTTGTGTTGTGTTGTGTTGTGTTCAGTGTTGTGTTTCAGTGTTGTTGTTGTGCTCTTGTACGGTGTTGTTGGCCCCGCACACCTCTGAAAGGGACCAGTTGCTCGTCCACCGTCACTTCGGCCCCCGGGGTTGTAGAGGAGCGGCAGCCTCTCGACCCACTTGTCCCAGACCTCTCTCACGGCCGCAAGTTTGTCACCGCCGCCTGCTGCGCGTCTCTCGGCTCTGGTCTGGCGGTCGTCGAAGCGAAGGAGTCTTGAGTAAGCGTGAAAGACTTTGAGCGGCATGGTTGCGCGGAAAATGGTCCTTCCGCTCTCGGCGTCCCAGAGGACTAGAGGCCGCTTCGCCATCGGGACCTGTACACGCCGGCTAGGATGAGCAGCCCTACGTAGGCTTCTCAGGTCTGTGGAGTCCATCGCTTTCCAGCGGCCGCCGCCGCCCGCGGGTCGCGGTCTTCGTGGTCTTCGTGGCCGTCGTCGGCGGCGTAGTGGCGGTGGTCGTCGTCGCCGTCGTCGCCGTCGCCTCGGGCTCCGTATTTTTCGAACGCCCTCCAGATTGGTCATCTCCAGGATGATGTCTTCTATCTCGGGTGTGAAAAACAAGCGGAACGTGGAGAGGATGTCGCGGGCTTGGCCTACGGCCTGCCTGGTAGGCCCGGGCCTCATGTCCTCCGGCACCTCAGCAACCGGCCTGTTACTTTTTGCCGCCGCAGCGGCTGCCCCTCCCGACGCCCCGATTGTTGTCACAGGGCACCGAGCACCATTGGATTTGGCCGTTTCTCGACACGAATGTCTCTCTTTCCACTCGAGGGATATCGTGTTGTGTTTCTGGGGCTGATGCTGCGGCGGCGGCTGAGGCAGCGGCGGAGGTCTCCTCGCTCTCCTCGCTCTCCTTCACCTTCCCCTTGTTCTTCCCCTTGTTCTTCTTCTTCTTCTTCTTCTTGTTGGTCGTCGTCGTCGTCGTCGTCGTCATCGTCTCGTTCGTCTTCTACGCCTTGACCTTGTTCTACTTGGACATTGTCCTCGTCGTCGGCGGCGGCAGCGGCAGCGGCTGCGGCGTCGTAGTCGTCGTCGTCGTCGTCGTCCTCTGTGGTCTCCTCGTCCTCTGGGTTGTATTCCTCCCCGTCTTCTTCTTCGGGACGCTTCCTCGTCCGCTTCCTCGTCGCAGTCAGAGTCATTGGAAAATATCTGTTCTAGGACCTGTTTGGCCGTGAATCGCACAGCACTCATAATAGCTTCGGCACCCAGGCTGGGGAAGTCCCCAAGACCTCTCTCTTCGGCACGTGTCCGGACATGCCACGGAGGCAATATTAGTATAGTAGTAGTAGTAGTATAGTAGTAGTAGTAGTAGTAGTAGTAGTAGTAGTATTAGTAGTAGTAGTAGTAGTAGTAGTAGTAGTAGTAAGTAGTAGTAGTAGTAGTAGTAGTAGTAGTAGTAGTAGTAGTAGTAGTAGTTTGTAGTTGTTGTTCTTGGTGTTCTTGGTGTGTTGCTGTTTTTGTTTACGGCTTACCTAGTACCTCTGGCTCAGAGCTTATGCCTCTAACGTGTTAGCCTGGGTCCGTTTGACCCCAGCCAGGACAGGGGGGGGGGGGGGGGGTGGACAGGACAAACGCTAGGGGTTATACAGCAACTCGCTCTAACACTTGACACGTAGCCTGGGTCTTTTTGACCCGGTCAGGACAAGACAGGACAATGCTAGGGGTTATACAGCCACTCGCTCTAACACCTGCGGCTACGGTAGGATTCTAGGCTAATCTGGGCTGGCACCTCTGTTCCAAGATAGTCAGGAACAGTCGGAGGTGGAGGGGGCTGTGGAGCCATTATCCTGGCGGTGCTTGTGGAAGGGGTGGGTAGGCTCTGCACACGGAGCTAACTGGAGCTCGGCAGCATCATCACTGTTGGGCTTTGCCGGCGGCCTCGCTGTGTTTGATGAGCTGCTGCTGCTCATTACACTCTCCTTTTTGCTTTGTTTGCTACTTTTTGTCCATTGTCTGAAGAAGCCTATTGTGGTGAAACGTCAGGAGTACGTTTTTTTTTTTTTTAGAAACTTTTAAATGAGCCACATGGATGCTAACTGGGGACTCAGGGTAAAACTAGACAAATACACCTTTTTTATTTTGGTATTTTGGGGACCAAATAAATGTATACCAACAGTGGACAATTCCCAGCAAAAGCATGGAGCTCCAACTCTCTAGTGGAGAATAGAGGGAGTTAGTTCCCCTTGGAGAATCCAGAGTGGCTCACTGAAGAAAAACATATTGGAGAATAACAACAATCTCAATCTGAAGCTTTAAAGAAAAAGGGGAATTCCTCTGAAAATCAGGAACACCATTCTTCCTCCTGCCCCACCTATTTGTCCCTGTATGAATATTATTTGGCATCTAATTGAAGAACATACTGGCTTTATAGATCCCCAGCCTGACAAACAATTGTTTGGGCCTTACTTTGGAGCACTTTTGCACTGTGCCTCCATTGAGTCTCCATGTGTCAAGCAGTACAGAGAAACGCCCTCTAGATGACAGCAGAGGCCTGCTCTTGATCTCTACCCTGTCTAACCACCAGTTTAGTGACCTTGTTTCCATCAATATGGTCCATACTACTTCACACCGATTTGAGGTGTTGACCAGCAATGTCCCATTGGGCTCAACCAAGCAGAGTGTGAGGTCTAGAGAAGAGAACTGACTTTCATACCAACTCCTAAACAGGTGGACTGCAGGGAGCTCCGGAGGGATCTACACTTCTATCATTAAAAGAAAAAAATGGGAAGTTATTAGATCATTTTGATTATGAAACAGATTTTCCTCATATACTATTTCTAAACCCCTCACATTGGGAACCTCAGTTGGAGTCAGTGTCAGAAACTATACAGACTGTTATACGTAGGGATGTGGCTTCCTTTTCACATTCAGAACCAGACCTGTATATCAGCTTAACCTTACACATTTTTCAAAAATCAAGCTCTATTAAACATTGAACATCAATCAGAATATAGTGATTTATACCAGCAGATAAGGGGGCTCAGATTGTTGTAATGGATAAAGTGAATATCTTCTTGAAGCCAATAGACAATAGGATAATGGTAAACACTATGTTCCATTGTCCCACTCAACACAACCGGAAAACACAAAGATTAATCCAGGAGATAGTGAGTAAACTATATGAGGATAAGTACATTACAGATAAACAGATGGTCTATCTTTTTGGGGCAGATTCTCCAAGGCCTAGGCAGTTTTTACTTACTGCCTAAATACATATCTCCTGAGACGTTGGCGGTTCCCTACGGCTGACCAATAGTAATGATTGTGTCTCAGAATCGTCCTGTATTGCTGATTATATTGACTTTTATATAAAACCCTCTATCCCAGAAACACCCAGGTATGTTAAGGATAGTTTATGAATGCAGGGTTTATTACTATTGTATTACTCTTTATATTGACTTAGCTACTGACTTGTTCTATTGTTGTTGTCAAGAGTTAACCTGCTAGTCAGCATTTCATTGCACTGTTAACTCCATGTATATGACAAATAAACAGACTTGAACTTAGAAGGGAAGGGGGAGGGCAGCCAAAAAAAACAAAGGGAGGGGAAAAGATGGCCAGCTAAATTACAGTATGTGTCCTCAAATGTTCTGTCATCTAAACATCTCACATTAGCTGGAAGAACTGACAAATGAAATGAATCATAGAGGTCTTATAACTTATTCCATTCTACAGGTCCATTGGTTTTGTCTCATGTCTCTTTATATTCATATACCCTGGGGACCATGTAGCTGTATTGAAATCACCTTGTTTTATAACCTCCTTTGTTGCTCAGTGGTACTTCAATTGGCCCGGACCATGCCCAATTCTTTCACACAGTAATGCTCCAGCATCCACTCAGAGCTTATGCATCTAATGCATTCCTCAAATACTGCATAGTTGTTAAGCAAGTCCCCATCTTCATCCACATGTATTTGCTTTTTTGTAAGATGAAACCTGAGGGGATCACTGTAGTGTGTCATAAATGCATCAAAAAATGGTTCTGAGGTCCTCAACAATGCTATTCTGTACCGTAGCTGGGATGCAGTGTTCTTTCCTGATTCCAAAATCAAAAAATAGATATTCTTTTTGAGACCTTCAATTAGCTGCTCAGTGTTGATCTCTGTGGCTTGAACATATTCAGCCTCTGGCAGACTCTCTACATCGCTCATGCCATCTTCAATGGGATCAGTCCCCGTCTCAAATTCATCATGAGGGCAATTCTCATCTAAGTTGGGGCTTAAAAGCTCTGTGGTTTTGGTAGATGTGTGACCGATATAGGCGCTGAAACATCTATTTTGTTTTCCCACACCCATTAAGTCCACAGGTAATTAGAAAAATGTGGTTAATGCTGGTGATAGAGGCCAATATGTGTGAGTCGTCTGGACACAGAAGAAAGTATGCTCGTTGCAAAGTGGACATTGAAGAGAGTTGGCATTCTTCAGAAAGATGTGTGAACCTTGGAATGATGGGATGGAATCATGGAGATCATTGGTACTCAGCCACTTGCAGACATCATCAAGGGACCAGTCTTCCACAGCCACACTCAAATTAAAGTTGACACATAGCGCAAAAGTGAAATGTATTAGTGATGAGGCTAAAACAAAACCTATCCCACTCTTTCCAGACCAACCCACCTTTCCTCCTAATTTGTATTTATGGTTGTTCCATAACGAAGCAGAGGTGGTCAGGAAAGGTGAAGATGTCTGTCTCTTATAATATGGGATTCTGCAGTCCCACATTTAAGTGTTGACTCAGATAATATGATGCTCCAAATGGGGCATTAAGTTCTTCTTCCATGTCAACCCAAATTGGCCTATTAGAGTTCTCAATAAAGAGAGCCTATCTGGGCAGTTATAAAGGCTTCTTGCTATAATTACATGTTAGGGAGCTTTAATCCTCCCTTCTAAGTCTTTACCTGTAATCTAGCTTGGTTCATCCTGGCCCTTTTAATAGTCCAAATCTAAATGTTTTGTATTTTGTATATGGTGTTATGGTGTTAAAGGTGTAGGCAGGTATGGACAGTGGAACATGCTGATGACGTAATTCAGTTTAGGAGCTTTAACCATCTTTATAACATGTGGCCTACCCCACAATGAGATTTATAGCTTGTCCCAGTTCTTCAACTGGAGTTGAATTTTGTTCAAACACTGTATTGATTGATTGATTGATTGACTGCAAATACATTCATTCACCATTCAGTTAGTGTTGGAAAAGAAGAAGGAATTACATAGAAACACACTATAATCACACTGTATTGATTGATTGATTCACTATTCAGTTTAGTATTGGATTGACAAGGAGTAACACAGAACACACTATAATCACACTTCAAATACATCCAAAGACTTTATAGAGGCTAATCTGTTAGTAGATCCATAGTGAGCTTTAAACATTGTCTTGCTTTGGTCTGAAATACATAGAACAGAACAATCCGCCCCCAATACACCAACCTGAAAGACATCAATTAGACACAAACACAACATAAACAACATGAATATTCAATATCAAATGCATCTAACTAATCTGATCTGTTTTATGTATTCTTCTTTTTGTCAAGTCGAACATAATCTACATTGGGTCATCTGTGTGTGTGTGTGTGTGTGTGTGTGTGTGTGTGTGTGTGTGTGTGTGTGTGTGTGTGTGTGTTACCTGTTTCGTGGTGGTTGATACATTTTCTCTATCAGAGCTCACAGCTCCCAACTCTCCACCACTTAACTGGACAGGGGCAGGATAAGCCAGGTACTAAAGGGAGGAGGATGGAAGAGATGGTGAGAAAGTATATCATGGGTTTTAAATGACTACAATTTCTCAATATTGAGTCTAGCTAGCTAAAGTTAGCTAACGTTACAGTAACTTTAACTAGCTAGCTACTGTAGCTAACGTTAGCTAAAACGTACCAACATTTATACAACAATTACCAGCTAACATTACAGGCTATGTAGCTTGGCTAGCTAATGAAAACCAAGAGTACATTACATGATGTATTGTTTTTAAGTTATTTGATAGTAGTTTGATGAATTATTAATCTTAGCTAGCGAATAGCTAAGGTATCACTCACCTTTCACGTCAAATCCGTTGCAAGTCATCTCTTATTGGTCGCGTCTCTCCAACCATCCGCGCGCTTCCCGCTTCCAGTTGTCTTTTGACCAACGGTCTCAATTTGAATTCTGCGCTCGAGCGCCCTTTACTCACGAGGGCGCTGCTGGGTTCCAAAAACGAAACCCCTCTTTTGAAAAGGGTTCTTCAAAGCACCCTTAAATCTACAACGGTTTCAACAACGAGCTGATGGCAGAGTATAGGCTTGTGAAATTCATCTTAAGGTATATTTTTTTAACCTTATATTATCCTAAAGGATCCTACAGGAAGCTTTTCTTTTAAGAGTGTAGTTCACGTTTACTCATTTATCTGCAAAACCATGCCTTCCGAGTTTGTAAAGGGGTGGCCAGCAACATAATTCGTTTTAAAAGTCTACCATGACAACAACTATCCCATTGACTATATCCAGTAATAGTTTTTCTTATTTTTCTAGTTTAAGATCTCACAACACAGGTTACGCTGCTACAAATTAAGGCATAAGCCATAAGTATATATCATTTTGAAAATGCAAACAAAATTGGCTGAATTTGTCCGTGTAATAACAATTTTAAAAAACACCAAAAAGGTCAATACTAAATTCATCATAAAATGTTTGTCCTCTGTAGTTTGCGAGTCTTAATTTTTTTGCTGAAATCCATACTTTTTCATTAAACGTTAATCAAATACAAACACCAACATTTTCCTCCTTTTTGTTTTCTCGAAGGTGGGAACTGAGTGCATGTGTCAATTGAATATCCAATGACGTAGACCAAGGGCTCCAAATACTTGTTGTCCAATCAAATCACACAATCTACAGATGGGGCGTCAACCAAATACAACTTTATTGATTGGCACATTTTCTGTCCAGGTCACACTGAGAAAAAACAACCAGGAAAGATAAATCATAGAAATATATTTTTCTTTTACATATTACAATAATTGTATAGCCTAGGTTTCATTTACAAACAGACATTCACTACACATTCACTACATTTGTTTAATTATTCACTTAATTACTTATTATTTTCAGTAAACTCTTATTCTATAACATTTTATTGTTTTAACATTTACACTGCTAGTTTTACACTTATATATTATATATATATATATTCATTTATATAAATATAATATATAATGATCATATATAAACCATTTAATAGATTATATAATGTACTATATATACACACACACACACACACACACAGCTAAGGAGAAGAAGGTGAGATTGGCTGTTACACCAGCTAAGGTGAAGAAGGGAGATGGCTTTTACACCAGCTAATGAGGAGAAGGTGAGATTGGCTGTTTACCCAGCTAAGGAGAAGAAGGTGAGATTGGCTGTTACACCAGCTAAGGAGAAGAAGGTGAGATTGGCTGTTACACCAGCTAATGAGAAGAAGGTGAGATTGGCTGTTACACCAGCTAAGGAGAAGAAGGTGAGATTGGCTGTTACACCAGCTAAGGTGAAGAAGGTGAGATTTGGCTGTTACACCAGCTAATGAGGAAGAAGTGAGATTGGCTGTTACACCAGCTAAGGAGAAGAAGGTGAGATTGGCTGTTACACCAGCTAAGGAGGAGAAGTTGAGATTGGCCTTGTTACACCAGCTAAGGTGAAGAAGGTGAGATTGGCTGTTACACCAGCTAAGGTGAAGAAGGTGAGATTTTCTGTTACACCAGCTAAGGAGGAGAAGGTGAGATTGGCTGTTTACACCAGCTAAGGAGAAGAAGGTGAGATTGGCTGTTAACACCAGCTAAGGAGGAGAAGGTGAGATTGGCTGTTACACCAGCTAAGTGAGAGATGACATTTGAGATTGTCTGGAAGACAACAAAGTCCCCTGTCCCCGAGGTGAAGAGGACACCTCCAGTCTATGGGTCTGGTCCCCTTGCCAGGGTCAGATATTACTGGATTGCCATCAATACATCTCCATGCTTTGTTTATGAGGTCATACGTGAAGGAAGTACAAAGAGGTCATCATCAAGAGGTAAGGTAGTAGAAGTATGTGATAAGAGTGATTGTTTTTTTAAGACTTGAGATTATAATTCAGTGATTTGATATGCCATACCATATCTCTACAATGTAGAATCATAGGTTTGTGTGATTTCTATGTACTTTCAGAGAAAAGGAGTTAGTGCAGGAAAAAGATGGGTCCCTTGTCCCAACCGGTGGAGACAGAGGTCTTTCAGACCTTTTCCTCGAGTGAGGACTCTGGGTGGGGCAGAGGAGAAGGCACCTTTGATGACCACCTGTTAGAGGGCAAACCTTCCCCAGGCCAGAAACCTCAAAGTAGACCTCACAAAGGTAGAGAAATCACCACAATGTGAGGATTAACCCAATATCATGTTCACACTAGATGTCCAATATCAATCAGTTCACAATTGACATGTTGTATATAGTTGTACCGTTTCTACAAGTAAATTAGTAAAGTAAGTACGCCTCTGACATGTAAGCCGTGTCTGAGACAAAAGACAAAACTAAGAGAAGAAACCTTCTAATGTCTCCTCTTTTCAGAGACCGACTTTCAACGTAAGAAGCAGGACCTCCTTGACAGAGGACATGGATGGTGCTGTCAATGGCCTTGTTCACCAGCAGGCAAAATATAATGAAGTTTGTACCAACATGCCTGGAGATGGAGCTGTGGAGGGGAGGATGCTGTGAGAAGATATTCTTCACTCTGAACTCCATGGCCATCTGCCTATGTTCTGATGCCACTAGAGGACATGTTAACAGGTTGAGGGTCGGCAATGATACCCAGATCATGAAGTGGAAGAAACAGGCTGAGGTAAGTGTGAGTCTTAAACATATGTAAACACAATTTGTTTCAGCCTATTTCATAATTCTATTATTTCAAGGTGATTACACAGGCTGCCTTATTTATGAGTACAATGAGTGGTTATTACGTGTATGTCAGTAATCTCAATGTTAATTCCAGACTAAGATATTTAAGAGGAGACTGGCCTATTCACAGGAGGAAACTGTGATGTACGGAACGTTCTCAATGACCTGGGACAATGTCCAAGCATGTCCAAAATGTGTGGTCTAACATTATATTTATTATTGTGATAGTTCAGTAAAACAAGAATATATCTTCCAAATGGCATTTCCCATATACAGTGCATTCGGAAAGTATTCAGACCCCTTCCCTTTTTCCACATTTTGTTACGTTACAGCCTTATTCTAAAAATAAATAAAAAAAATAATATGATGAAGCGAAAACAGGTTTTTAGAAATGTTTGCAAATGTATTTAAAAAAAAACTGAAATGCCTTATTTACAGATGTATTCAGACCCTTTGCTTTGAGACTGGAAATTGAGCTCATGTGCATCCTGTTTCCATTGATCATCCTAGATATGTCTTTACAACCTAATTTTATGGATACGTAATACATAAAAATTTACGCAAAATAAAATGCAAAAATGCAAATGAAATGTTCTCGTTATTTGAAATGGGTGAATTATTGTTATGGTCATCAAAGAGGCCAGAAGGATGGCTGAGCAGCTGATTAAAAACATGTATGTATACCCCTCTAACCCGGTGTCATGTATTATAACCCCCCTCTAAAACCCAGGGGTCATGTATTATACCCCCTCTAACCCAGGGTCATGTATTATACCCCCTCTCAACCCAGGGTCATGTATTATACCCCTCTAACCCAGGGTCATGTATTATACCCCCTCTAACCCAGGGTCATGTATTATACCCCCTAAAAACCCAGGGTCATGTATTATACCCCCTCTAAACCAGGGTCATGTATTATACCCCCTCTAACCCAGGGTCATGTATTATACCCCCTCTAACCAGGGTCATGTATTATACCCCCTCTAACCCAGGGTCATGTATTATACCCCCCCCCTCTACCCCAGGGTCATGTATATATACCCCCTCTAACCAGGGGGTCATGTATTATACCCCCTCTAACCCAGGGTCATGTATTATACCCCCTCTAACCCAGGGTCATTTATTATATACCCCCTCTAACCCAGGGTCATGTATTATACCCCCTACTAACCAGGGTCATTTATTATACCCCTCTAACCCAGGGGGTCATGTATTATACCCCCTCTAAACCCAGGGTCATGTATTATACCCCCTCTACCCAGGGTCTGATATTATACCCCCTCTAACCCAGGGTCATGTATTATACCCCCTCTAACCCAGGGCATGTATTATACCCCCTCTAACCCAGGGCCATGTATTATACCCCCTCTAAACCCAGGGTCATGTATTATACCCCCGCTACCCAGAGGTCATAGTATATACCCCCTCTAACCCAGGGTCATGTATTATACCCCTCTAACCCAGGTCATGTATTATTACCCCCTCTAACCCAGGGTCATGTATTATACCCCCTCTAACCCAGGTCATGTATTATACCCCCTCTAACCGAAATATAGTTTTTTTCTATTCATCCCTTGTCACAGTTTCAGGCTGATCTATGTGACATGCAGGCACTTGCCGATAAAAAATGATGGAGATCGATACATGCTAACGGGTTATGACGTTTTTCCTCTAAAATAGCTTTGTGAAGGGTCTTAAAAAATAAGAGTGGGGCAGGAGGAGACTCGGGCCTTTGACTCTATCTTGGAGGAAGGAGGAGCACCCAAGAAAAGTACAGACTGACGGTGGTAAAGAATTTTTCAGAAACTCGTGAAGAAGGACAATATCGTGCATTTTGCTACAGGCTCGGATTTGAAAGCTTCAGTGGTCGAACGCTTTAACGGGACTTTGAAGGAGAGGATGGGACAAAGCTTTACGGCTCACAATAGTTCAAGATTTAGTAAAGGGGTATCACTACAGCTACTACCCAGTGTCCCGTATGAAGCCCTGTGAGGTGTCTTTGGATAACTCTTTTCATGTCTTTAAAAATCTGTATGGGTTGATCCCCTTCACCGTAAGAAAGACATTGATTTTAAATTCATAGTTGGTTACAATGGGTACGTACGTATCTCCAGTTGAGGGGTGTTTTTAGACAAAACATATGAGCAAGGTTACAGCGATGAGCTGTTCACAGTTACAGAATGTTCACCCCGTATACTACTTCCTGTCTACAGTTAAAAGATGATGATGGGGAGCATATAGAGGGGTCCTTTTATGAGAAGGAACTCCAGAGGGTAAAAGATGGGTAAAGACAAAGTCGTTCATGTGGAGAAGATTCTGGATCAAAGAGAGAAAAGAAAGAGGGGAAAAAGGGTTATTAGAGGGAAGAGGTCGTGGAGGCAGGGGGGCGTAAACTTAAACCCCAATGCATGATAAACACACTTCCATTCCAGTGTACACTGGAGTGCATCATGGAGCACAGTGATTTTACCCGACTCTCCCCCGTAATTCGTTCTGCAGATTTATATAGGAATAACACAAGTTTTGGATTTTACAACCAATTTTCCAAAAACCTATCGAGTTATCAGAGGCCTGGGAAGTAGGTCTCAGCGAGATTACATACCCCCATAGTGGTATAATGTCAAGGAAAAAGACGGTGATTTTTATTTTTAAAGGATATCTGAACCCCCCTAAACCTGTTCAGCTTAAAAAAAGGATTCTGTAGAACTGTAGAGAGGATGGTCTTTGAGATGATACGGCCCTCCTAGCCCTGAATCATATGAAAATAGTGTTGACCTACAACCCTATTCACAACGTGTATAAACACAGGGGGTGATGAGCTAGCTATACAGACCAGATTGGTCATTTATCCTCCATGTTTGGGGACGACGCCCACTAAAGGGGTGGCTGTGACAGATAGATTATTCCCATACCCTGTGGATATACATGCAGGGCTTTGCACCATGTTGGGGACGACGCCCAATAAAGGGGTGGTTGTGACAGATAGATTATTCCCATACCCTGTGGATATACATGCAGGGCTTTACACCATGTTGGGGACGACTCCAATAAAGGGGTGGCTGGGACAGATACCCTTTATTCCCATACCTGTGGATATACATGCAGGGCTTTACACCCATGTTTGTGCATACCGACATCATATCCTATCAAAGGGTAGGAGACAGTTATGTACCCTCCTGAGAACAGGTCATATAGATGGCAAGGGATGGGGATGTAGTCAGTGTTAACTATGACAAGCCCACTACGTAACTGTAAGCAAGAAACATATTGAAAACATTCAGCTTGAGATCAAAATGGATCAGAACCAAAATATAGAGTTTACTCTGGAAAGTGATTGTAAAAACTCCACTTTAGACCTGTCAAAGCTTCTCTACATATCTAATAAAAACAAAAACAATATAATAATAATAATAATAATAAAATATATATATTTCAATACAAAAAAAAAATGGTTATGGTAGACAAATACCATCTCGATCTAACTAACCCACTATGTATCATACTATGTTGATCAAGTGGGTAATGGATTTCCTGGTTATTATGGAACCCAGACCATGTATGGTTCGGGGATAGGGGGTATATATCGTAACATCTTTAGGATGGTTATACCCTTTTATGAAGAGAGGCATTAGCATAGCCAACCTCATTAAAATCAGCAGCCAAAACATAGTCAAGTGAAGTGGTGGCTACTTGCTATGACTAGACGTGGGTCATCAGATCCTGACCATCAAGAAGGGACCGGCCATGCCTGTTGTCACAAAGCCAAAAAAAGAGACCTCTGGGTAGAAGACGTATGTCCTCCCTCTAACAAAGAGACCTATGGTATTAAGAAGTATGTCCTCCCTAAAAAGCGGAGGTGTAACCGATGGAAAGAAAGTCATGTAAGTCAAAGGAGACGTAAAGTGAGGAGGTCGCGACCAAAGAACTGCTAAAATAAAACTCAAGAAGCGTTTTCTAAAAGGAGCAATAAACATGTCTCTTTTACACACCCAGTGTCCTCTGAAGCTATAAAGACACTAGCTCCATCTTTTCACGGTCCCCTAACCCAGTTTTCATAGATAGGTCCTGTTATGTGGAGATAGCCCCACCACTTCACACTGCCATTCCAGACAATGGACCTATAGAGTTGTCATACCAGCATGCCATGGTGACAACTACCTGGACCTCAACAACACAGAACAATGGACCCTATAGAGTTGTTCATCCCAGGCCATGGTGACAACGTACCTGACCTCAAAACACCAGACAATGGACCTATAGAGTTTGTTCATACCCAGGCCATGGTGACAACTACCTGGACCTCACAAACACAGACAATGGACCTATAGAGTTGTTCATCCCCAGGCCATGGTGACAACTTACCTGTACCTCAACAACACAGACAATGGACCATAGAGTTGTCCATCCCAGGCCATGGTGACAACTACCTGGACCTAGCAACACAACACCTAATTACCATTTGCGTCTCAGAGTGGCCTAAAGAGAGGGGGAACCAATTTGCAAATGATGCCAAGGTGAGCCTCAGGAATTACCCTTGGCTACCATCTTTCTCCCAAGTGGATGTGACCTGAGTGTGAACGTCGTTATCAGTCAAAGCCAGTGACAACTATCCTTGACAGGGCTATCCTGGAATGTTACTAAACTAACTCCGAGACGGACACTTTGAAATGGTACACAGTTCAGAATGGGCTGTTTAGCAAGGATACTGCTTGAGCTTTTATGAGAAGACATAAGAACCCCTACTGTGGAAACAAACGACTGAAGGAAAACTGCTGGAGCTTCTTATGGAAGAACTTGACCCCACGACTGGTGGAAACAAAGGCGGAGGGATACTGCTGGAGCTTCTATGTAAAGACATATACTCCATGACTAATGTTACATAAATTACTGAGATACTGCTGGCGCTTGAATTGAGCTATATTTTATCACTGGGCTATTTTAGGACAGGATATCTGCTTGGAGCTTCTATGGAAGACATAGAACCCCTGACTGTGTGGGCAACAACGGCCTCGAGGGATTACTTCTTGAGCTTCTATGGAAAGACATAGACCTCCCACGACTGGTGGAGAACAATGGACTTGAGGATCACTCTGGAGCTCTATGGAAGACATAGACCCCAACCTACTGGTGATAAATAAGACCTGGAGGAAACTTGCTGGAGCTTCTATTAGAAACATAGACCTCACGACCTGTGGAAACATTTACTGGAGCGATACTAGCGGGACGCTTCTATGGAAGACATAGCCCACCCTCGACATCAACCTGTTAACAAAGACTGTGGAAATACTGCTGGAGCTTCTATGGAAGACATAGCAACGCCCACGACTGGTGAGTATCTTTATTTTGTTCACTAATATATCAACCCATGTTCTTCCGGTTACGTGCTGGAACTGTAGTCCACGATTGATCACTAATCAGAACATTATCTTCAAACAATGTATTTGAATCTTCAACCTATAATGTCTCCGGTCCATAGCATTACCCAGGGCAGGCCTCTCTCTGTGCTCTTCCTATTTAAGATTTCCGGTAGAGAAAGCGATAAATGTTTGGTCTCTCTCTCACCTTGTCTTTAACTTAGGCAAATACCTTTTGCAAGAGAGGTTTGTGTATTTTTGGGACCTTATCATAGGGATTAAATCCTTTCTGTTGAAATTACACTTATTTTTTAGGAGACAGTAAACCAAACTTGTAATTGTTGACCTAATTAATGATACATTATACCATATCTTTATTAAAGGGACCTAAGATTGGAGACAGTCCATCAAACCTAAAATAATGGACTAAACGTTGAACCGTAACCATCCCTATAATGTTATTGAACGCTAACATTGGACATGAAAATACTTTTTTATTATTAGAATTAACCTGGAGACAGTAAACCAAATCTTGGATTTAGGTACGCTAACATTGGGACAGTAAACCATTAATGTATTAATGGATCTAATATTGAGACAGTAACCCTTATAATAGGGACCCTAAAATGATATATTAACGAAACTATATTAAGGGACCTAACATTGTGATGTTACCACCCCGTGTAATTAATGCACTGTACATTGAGACAGTATCCACACCTTATAGTAATGTATATAACATTGGAATTAAATCAAACACTAAAAATAATTGACCTAATAATGAGATTGTAACCAAACCTTGTATTAGTGACCTAACGTTGGATATATAATGTAATCTTGTGTAATTAAGGGAAATAACATGAAACAATAATATTACTATAAATAAGTGGATGTACTTTAGACAGTAAACCCCTAAACCTTATAATAAAGCACGCTAACATTGAAATTTTAAATAATATAATGTAATACTGGCCCTAACATTGAGATATTATATTTAATTTTGTATTAAATGAATTAAAATTGGAAAAGATAATATCCCTTTGTATAATTTTTTTTACATGGAAGACATTAGACCCACCTTGTAATAAGTGACCTAACAAAGAGACAGGACCAACCCTTGGTACTGCTGGAGCTTCACATTGAGACAGTAGACCCTACCGTGAACTGGTGGACCTAACAAAGAGACAGTAAACGGACCTTGGATTAATGTCTGGATTGATTAGTGGACAGACCTGTAGTTACCCCACCTAACACTGAGACGGAAACACAACCTTGTATTACTGGACCTTAACGCTGAGACGTAAACCACCAAACTGGAAGACATAGACCCCACGACTGAGACAGGAAACCAAGGACTGGAGTAAGGGCTGAACATGGAGACAGTAAACTATGGAGTACTAAGCGACTCCGGGAACTGTTTGGATAAAAAAGGACTGGACCGATCAACTGTTTGGGGTCACTGGACTTCTATGGAAGACGATAGAACCCCACGACTGGTGGATTAAAATAGGATCAAAATGGATCAGAAATACATTTAACATTGTGAAGCTTTATGGATAGACTATAGTACTGACACGACGGATTTTTAATGGAATATCTACAAAGGACTACAGAGGCCCATTATCTGCAACCAGCAGTCCGTGTTGGAACGGCACGTTGTGTTTTGCCCACGACTGGTGAGTCTGTTTCCCATTTATTATCCTTTGAGATGTATCTAACAATTTGATCCGAGTCCACGTGCTGGACATCCAATTGATTCAACATGTCTGCAGAAATGCCACTTCCTACAGTGAGGGAAAAAAGTATCTCAATCCCCTGTTGATTTTGTACTCCGGTCACTGGCAGTAGACAGGGCAGGCTATAATTTTTTCTGGTCGGTTAATTTGACAGTCAGAGTCAGACTAACCTTAAGAGTGTCCAGAACAAAAACAAGAGAAAAGCAAAATAAATGGTTGGTCCTCCTCACCGTGAAAAACAAAAAGAAAAAAAAAGAAACCTTGCAAAGAGGTTGTGTATTTTTGGACCTTAAAAAAAAAAAAAATAGAAAAAAAATATAAAAATCAACTTTTGTTCAGAAAATACACTTATTTTTAGAGGACAGTAAACAAAAAAACCTTGAAATAAGGGACAAAAAAAACATTGAGACAGTAAACAGAAAATCGAAAAAATAAGAAACGAAGACCTAACATTGAGACAGTAAACCCCAAAACCTGTATTAAGGGTAGCAAAAAAACATTGAGACAGTCTAAACACAGAAAAATTAATGAAAAAAAACAAAAAATAACATGAGACAGTAAACCAACCCTGGTATTAAGGACCTAACATTGAGACAGTAAACAACAAAAAAAAATTAAGAAAAAAAAACCTAAAAAACAAAAAGAAAAAAGAAAAAAAGAAAAAACAGTAAACCAAACCTTGTATTAAGAAAACCTAACATTGAAAAAAAAAGGACAGTAAAACCCTTGTATTAAGGGACCTAACAAGAAGACAGTTAAACCAAACCTAAAAATTAAGGGACCTAAACCTTAAAAGACAGTAAAACCAACCCTTGTATTAATGAAAACCTAACATTGAAAAAAAGACAGGTAAACCAAACCCTTGAAAATTAATGGAGAAAAACAATGAGACAGTAAACAAAAACCTGGTATTAATGAAACCTAACAATGAAAGACAGTAACAAAAAAAAACCTTGTTTAATGGAAGAATAAACAGTGAGACCAGTAAAACCAAAGAAAAAAAATTAAGGGACCTAACATGAAGAAACAGTAAACCAAACCTTGTATTAAGGAAAAAATAACAAAAAAAATGAAAAAAAAAGGACGTAAACCAAAGACTAAAAAAATAATGGACCTAACATTGAGACAGTAACAAAACTTGTAAAACAATAATGGACTAACATTGAGACAGTAAACCAAAACCGTGTATTAGAATGGACACAAAACATTGAGACAGTAAACCAACCCTGTATAATGGATCCTAAACATTGAGACAGCAAAACCAAACCTTGTATTAAGGGACCTAAACATGAGACAGAAACCAACCTTGTATTAATAAAAACCAACATTGAGACAGTCAACCAAAACCGTGTTTGTATAAGCACCATAACAAATTGGGGGAATAGGGGGGGACAGAAACCAAACTTGTATAATGGACCTAAAAACATTGAGTACAAGAAAAAGAACCAAACAAAAGAAAATTAGGAACCTAACATGGACAGTAAGAAAAAACCAATAACCCTGAAAAATTAATGGACATAAAAAAACATGAGACAGTAAACCAAAATGTATAAGGGGACCCTAACATTGAGACAGTAAACAACGTTGTAGGAAGGAACCTAACATTGAGCAGTAAACAAACCGTCGTAGTAAGCGACTCCGGGCTGTTCGATAAAATAAAACAAAACTAACGTTCAAAATTTGGGGTCACCTAGGAATTTCCGTGTTTCACAAAGAAAGCAATTTTTTGTGCCATTAAAAAAAATCATCAGGAATTGATCAGAAATACATGTAGACATTGTGGAAAGTGTGAAAAAAAATGGCTATGTAGCTGGAAACGGCTGATTTTAATGGAATATCTACATAGGCGTACAGAGGCCCATTATCAGAAAACCATCATCCTGTGTTCCAGACGAAAACGTTGGTTTGCAATCCACTTTGATCCTGTTTCCATTATTATCCTGAGATGTTTTTTACAATTTGATTGGAGTCAACCTGTGGTAAATTCAAATTGAATTGGATATTATTTGAAAACAAGGCACACACCTACAGTGAGGGAGTTTGGGTGGGGGTGGGTTTTTTTCGTTCAAAAAAAAAAAAAAAGTATTTGATCCCCGTTGATTTGTACGTGAAAACTGACAGAAGACATGATCAGTCTATAATTTTAGGTAGGTTATTGAAACAGTCAAGAGACAGCAATAACAACAGACAGAATACAAAAAAAGAAAAACCGCAATGTCAAAAAATTTATTTGCATTTTTAATGAGGGAAATTTACTGCAGGGGAAACTCAGGGAGACGATTAGTAAAGCTCAAACCAAGTTTATTCAACATTGGATCATACAGCTGCAATAAGAAAAGAACCTATTCACACAAGCCACTTCGTATTTAACCCTTTATCTCATTACGCATGAGCCCCCTACCTTCCACATCTGCAACAGCCAATACACCTCGTTGCTATCCAGAAGATTAGTGAATAATGTTCTTCTCACTTCATCTAACCTGACCTCTAGCCCAAATTGTTCACTCCTCCCCCAACTCACGGCTGTCAAGTTGACTTGTACCAGACTGTGTCTCTTTCCTACAATAGGATCCTGAGATGACAAACAATAACATATCCTGACAGGAATGGAAACGTTTTTACATTCCCCTCTCTCCCCTCAGTGACATGAATAAGTCTATTTCATGTTTGAATTGGAATAGACCTAGCTTCATTATTATTCAAACAATAACTGGGCCAATGTAGCACCGTAGCAGCAGTGGTGGTTCTAGAACATTCCCAGTGGGAGGGGCCAGGCTGGGGCCAGTTGTACTGTTAGAGGGGCCAGTTACATCACACATTATTGTTGTCATGTCGTTTTCTTCACTGCATTGCAGACATTAATAGAACAAATGACCAGATGTTCTAATCATTCAACTATTTATTATTTGCATTACATTTTGACATTTGCATTACATATTCACTATCAGGTACATCAAACTGTATTCTCACTACGGTTTTTGTGGTTTCTTACAAAAAGATCCGCAAATCATCTGGATTCAAGGCCTTTGCCCTCCTTTGACTCAAACTTTAATACACCTTAATTGCTTAATCTTTCATCTGTACATTGTGGGACCTAAGATACGTTTTCAACCAGCTTTAGAGCAGAAAAACTCTGTTTTCACAAGAACGGTACTAACAGGGCATTGAAACAGATATTCTGCACAGTTTAAAGAGCTGAAAGAAAACGTATTTATAAGGCTGAATGATAATGCTATCTCTACTACACTGGAGGGTCTCTGCATGCCACGCTGGATTTTCCTTTGTTAAATTCTTCTGAACTGATGTAGTCATGCCCCCCAAGTCCTCAATATTTGATTCATACATTCTAGCAAATGGAAACAGGGACTTCTCTTTGAGAAATGCATCACTTTTGGGGTTTAGAGTTTGGACGCCATTCATTATGTCACAGTTTCTGCTGCTAGAGAATCATCTGTTGAGCTCATTGAGCAATCTGATCTAAGACAGGGAAAAGTAAAAAAGGTTGTAGGAAAACTGTCTTAATCTATTTCTGGATCTGACCTCTGACCTACTGTACTGAGTACACCCAGTCTCCATTAAATTGAGAGCTTAGCTTTTTTGGTGGTTTTTGCAGGGGGCTGTATTGCATTATCACATTGCTGTCAGCTGTGTTTCAACACTTCATTCCATAGGTCATCAGAAAATGACTCATCCTGTAGTCATTCAAGTTTGAACTAAGGCTTCAACTAAATCAACAGCCCTTTGACAGGTCAAGTGATGAAGACTGTAGCATCTCTGATAGACATGTTGCTTCTCCAAAAACGTTTTGGAGTGGAACAAGGAACACAATGAATTGTAAATCTATCTGTGCAAGCAGACCTCGTGCCTCAACAGATCTGTCACCGTTGTTTTCTTGGACTATGTCTTGCAGGACTTGCTAATGGCAGGCAATCTATCCATAATAGTATGTAGAGCCATATATCGACATGCCCAGCGAGTGTCACTTAGTCTCTGAAGCTCTCTAGGTGCACCTGGGTACATCTCTCTTTGTACGCTAAGCCATTTTTGATGCACATATGACCCAGATGTGAAGACATACAGTCTTTCTAGTAAGGAGAAGAAGAACTTTCCTACCTCAGGGACAGCTTTGACTGTATCCACTAAAACTAAGTTTAGACAGTGTGCACTGCAGTGGGAGGTAAAAGGCTTTGCTTGTTCTTTAATGCGTTGCCTGGACGCCTGAATGCTTCCACTCATAACTGAAGCACCGTCATATGCTTGGCCTACTAGGTTGTTTTTTGTATTCAAGACCATGACTTTCTATATGTGGATGATTTAGTCAGTAAGCCCTGCTGCATCTAGTGGATCAGCCGATTCAAAAATGGAGACAGCTCTCATGGACAGCTCCACTGAAATAGTACCTGAGTACTGGAGATATCTGATCCTTTTGTTTTAACATCTTTTGTTTTCCGTCTGCCATTATTCTGAAGACCTCACTGTCTTCCACTTCTTCTATCATCTCTGTTGGAACCATGTTCTGCCAAACAACTCAGAACCTCATTCTGAATCCCTTTGCTTGTGTATTTTGCATTATGAATGGAAGTCAACCTTTTTCCCACAGTTGTGTCATGCTTAGCTATTGTTTCTAGGATTGCCATGAAGTTCCCTTATTATCAGACTCTGCAGACTCATCGTGTCCTCTTTGTGCAATGTTTTGTGTGGCTGTAAGTAGTAGTACTTCTCCTATTGTTTTAATATAGTCCTGCTTTTCTTGAACCTGTTTGTTGTGTTCCTTGTTTAGGGCATTTACCAGTGTTGCATTACTTTTTACAGCTTTCTGATTGACTCTCCATGTAATCATTGCTTGTTTTGTGCCGCTCAGCCCTTGAATGAATTGCAAATCCCCCCGTCTTTGTAAGTTGCCTTCTTCCAGTTTGTTAAAACCTCATTTGAATCCAATCCAGTCTCTGAGACAGGCGTAACAAACCACAAGAGTCTGATTTGTTTGAATATTGAAGCCAGGGTGGATGTGGTACCAGGCCGCCTTGAAGCTCCTCCTCCTGTCCCCCATCAGAGTTCTTGGGTCCATGTTCATCACTGGCTGCACCGTGGCTCCTCCCGGGATTTGGCTGACATCACTCTCAGTCTCTCCAATGGTCTTCCTACTGTCTCTCTCTGCTCTCTCTTGCTCTCTCCACACCTGAACCCTCTGGCTCTGTCTGACTTTCTGCCTTGTCTTTTCTTTGGAAGAAACATGATGTCCTTTTTTCTCTTCATGTTGGTGACAACAATAGAGCAAAAGCAATGGGGACCAAGCTTATTCATTCATTTACTGAAAATAACTGACTCGCTAGGTAGCCAGCTTTCATGTCTAACCTTTTAACGTTACAATGCGTTTACTGAGTGTGGTTTAAGTAAAAGCACTCAGCAACATGCGTTTTTGATCAAATATTATACCCTTTTTCATATTGCCATACATTTTCGATGCCTGACCGTTAGAATTAGCTACAAAAACTAAACCAAAAACAATGCAAACAAATACATAGCCCAGGATTCAAGCCAATTCGTTAATTAATTCACAAAGAAAGTAACAAACGGACAGGTTAATATTAGCTGATCTAACGTTACACTACAAAGGGAAGCACAGCCGCGAGCTGCCCAGTGACACAAGCCTACCAGACGAGCTAAACCACTTCTATGCTCGCTTCGAGGCAAGCAACACTGAAGCATGCATGAGAGCACCAGCTGTTCCAGATGACTATGTGATCACGCTCTCCGTAGCCGATGTGAGTAAGACTTTTAAGCAGGTCAACATTCACAAGGCCGCAGGGCCAGACGGATTACCAGGACGTGTACTCCGAGCATGTGCTGACCAACTGGCAAGTGTCTTCACTGACATTTTCAACATGTCCCTGACTGAGTCTGTAATACCAACATGTTTCAAGCAGACCACCATAGTCCCCAGTGCCCAAGGACTCTAAGATAACCTGCCTAAATGACTACCGACCCGTAGCAATGACGTCTGTAGCCATGAAGTGCTTTGAAAGGCTGGTCATGGCTCACATCAACAGCATTATCCCAGAAACCCTAGACCCACTCCAATTTGCATACCGCCCCAACAGATCCACAGATGATGCAATCTCTATTGCACTCCACACTGCCCTTTCCCACCTGGACAAGAGGAACACCTACGTGAGAATGTTATTCATTGACTACAGCTCAGCATTCAAACACCATAGTGCCCTCTAAGCTCATCACTAAGCTAAGGATCCTGGGACTAAACACCTCCCTCTGCAACTGGATCCTGGACTTCCTGACGGGCCGCCCCCAGGTGGTAAGGGTAGGTAACAACACATCTGCCACACTGATCCTCAACACAGGGGCCCCTCAGGGGTGCGTGCTCAGTCCCCTCCTGTACTCTCTGTTCACCCATGACTGCATGGCCAGGCACGACTCCAACACCATCATTAAGTTTGCCGACGACACAACAGTGGTAGGCCTGATCACCGACAACGATGAGACAGCCTATAGGGAGGAGGTCAGAGACCTGGCCGTGTGGTGCCAGGACAACAAACCTCTCCCTCAACGTGACCAAGACAAAGGAGATGATTGTGGACTACAGGAAAAAAAAGAGGAACTGAGCACGCCCCCATTCTCATCGACGGGGCTGTAGTGGAACAGGTTGAGAGCTGCAAGTTCCTTGGTGTCCACATCACCAACGAACTATCATGGTCCAAACACACCAAGACAGTCATGAAGAGGGCACGACAAAGCCTATTCCCCCTCAGGAGACTGAAAAGATTTGGCATGGGTCCTCAGATCCTCCAAAAATTCTACAGCTGCACCATCGAGAGCATCCTGACTTGGTTGCATCACCGCCTGGTATGGCAACTGCTTGACCTCCGACCGCAAGGCACTACAGAGGGTAGTGCGTACGGCCCAGTACATCACTGGGGCCAAGCTTCCTGCCATCCAGGACCTCTATACCAGGCGGTGTCAGAGGAAGGCCCTCAAAATTGTCAAAGACTCCAGCCACCCTAGTCATAGACTGTTCTCTCTGCTATCGCACGGCAAGCGGTACCGGAGCGCCAAGTCTAGGTCCAAAAGACTTCTCAACAGCTTCTACCCCCAAGCCATAAGACTCCTGAACAGCTAATCATGGCTACCCGGACTATTTGCACTGCCCCCCCACCCCATCCCTTTTACGCTGCTGCTACTCTGTTAATTATTTATGCATAGTCAATTTAACTCTACCCACATGTACATATTACCATCAACTACCTCAACTAGCCGGTGCCCCCGCACATTGACTCTGCAACGGTACCCCCTGTATATATAGCCTCCCTACTGTCACTTTATTTTACTTCTGCTCTTTTTTCTCTCAACACTTTTTTGTTGTTGTTTTTATTTTTACTTTTTATGTAAAAAATAAAATGCACTGTTGGTTAAGGGCTGTAAGTAAGCATTTCACTGTAATGTCTGCACCTGTTGTATTCGGCGCATGTGACCAATACAATTTGATTTGATTTGATTTGATTTGTAATGCATTTAATAGTTAACTATGTTACAAATACAACATATCAACATGTTGCTCACCTCTCTTTATTTCCTTCTTCTTGCTTGAACGATATTATTCGCGCCGAATTTCTTTCAACTTCTGAATAGAAAAAAACTTGCAGATCCATGTGGTACGATACTGTTGTGTTCCGCCTAAAGGAGTCCCACTAGAAAATGTGTTGGGGTTTACTTTAGTGTTCCGCTTTGCCACTGTCTAATAACGGATGTAAAAAAAAATCAATAAAATAAAACATGATCGTAAAAAATGTATTCTGTGATAATTATTTCAGACTCCGAATTTAGAATGGTTCAGAATGGTGATGGACAAGGGTATAACAAAAATCCAAGAGACACTTTCCAAATGAACATTTCCAAAAAGTGCTCGAATTTGAGATTTCAAGGTTTCCCGGAGGCCGTGGAGGGAAGAGACGCCATCTCCTTTCTACCCCCTTCCGCGCACCCACTGGAAATGGAGAGGGCCTATCGCACCCAGGGCATTTGTCGTTACATTTCTTACGGTACCAGGACACTGTCCGCATCCTCTCTGCTGCCCGAGCAAGGGGAGAGCTCAAGTATGGAGATGCCAGAATGATGATCTTTCCGGATCTTTCTCCCATACTACACAAGAGGAGGATGGCTTTCTCCCCACTGAAGAGGCTTCTGCGGCAGGCAGGCTGGCTCGGCATACGGCCTGCTGCTACCGGACGACTTTGTGGACGTACACCAAGAATGGTGAGCGCACATTTGACTCTGTGAAGACGGCTGAAACATACATGAGGAAAGAACTCCCTGACTTGTTCCCGTCTACTACATCAGGAGGAACTGTCTTTTGAACTTGGATACAGTGGATAGTGAACTGTTAGAACATGAGGATACAACCAAATGACTCATAGGATCGGCTGGCTGGCTGGCTAGTAATGGCTAGCGCCATAATGACAGGCCAGGTAAAGTTGGATCATAGCTAATGCTGACTGGCTGGCTGGCTAGATGGGCTAGCGCCATACATGACAGGCTAAAAGTTGGATCATAGCTAATGTTGACTGCTGGCTGGCTAGATGGCTAGCACCATAATGACAGGCCAGGTAAAGTTGGATCATAGCTAATGTTGACTGGCTGGCTGGCTAAATGGCTAGCGCCATAATGACAGGCCAGGTAAAGTTGGATCATAGCTAATGTTGACTGGCTGGCTGGCTAGATGGCTAGCGCCATAATGACAGGCCAGGTAAAGTTGTATCATAGCTAATGTTTGACTGGCTGGCTGGCTAGATGGCTAGCGCCATAATGACAGGCCAGGTAAAGTTTGTATCATAGCTAATGTTGACTGGCTGGCTGGCTAGATGGGCTAGCACCATAATGACAGGCCAGGTGTAAAGTTGTATCATAGCTAATGTTGACTGGCTGGCTGGCTAGAGATGGCTAGCACCATAATGACAGGCCAGGTAAAGTTGGATCATAGCTAATGTTGCCTGCGCTATTTAGCCAGGCTCGCTAAGGTTTACCAGGGTGTTACTATAGCTATAGCGCACACTATGCCAGGTAGTTACATTTTTCTTCTGGATACTTTTATTTTACCCATAGAGGTCCAGTGGGGTTTGGTTAAATAGTGATTTGTGGCTTTTGACTGGGTTTTCAAGCCTAACTATGTAGTTATATTACTTCAGGGAATTGTAGCTACTATTACGTTTGCTGGCTTGTTTATTGTTAGAGATGTTATGCTAGCGTTAGTGATACGAGGGATACAGGGGAGGCAGGGAAAGCTACTCACTGGTCTGGACACCTTATTGCCAGCTAGCTGATAGCTGTACAGTTGTGTGTGTGTGTGTGTGTGTGTGTACATGTGTTATATAAATATATATATAATGGGGGGTTGGAGGGTGAACTAAGAAGGATGGTGATTGTTTAACTAATTGTTTCTATTTTATATTTCAGGGATAATAGTTATCGTCTGGAAAAGGTTTTCAATTATTCATCATAGCTTGATGTCTTTTTTTTTCCTATGCTGCTTGGGTGCGATCATGGTAATGCTTAAGTTACATCGCAACTTCGGAAACGAGGCCATTTCCATTCGTCGTTCGAGACTGTGACTCTCCATGTATTGGAAAGGAGGCGCACTTCAGTTCTAAACTGTGACTCCATGTAATTGGAAATATCTATTTAAACAAGGGTTAGAAAGGTGTATAGGGAAAAGCGTTGTCAAGTGTGGTGGGGGGGGGGGGGGGGGGGGGGGGGGGCGGGGTGGGGGGGGTGTGTGGGGGGGGGGGGGGGGGGGGGGGGAGGGGCATGCAGGCGTGCGTCCCTGCAGCATGTTGTGATTGGGGGGGGGGGGGGGGCAATGCTTCCGTCCTGACGAACAGCAAACTGGGGGGTTTTTGGCTGTGTTGAACATGCTATAAACAGACACAACAACCCCCACAAACACCTCACAAAACAAGGGGGGTTGTTGAGGCTGTTGGCGTTATACACTGTGTGTGTTTTAGTCTATTTTAGCAACTCCTGGGTTGTGTGTCAGTAGTAGGGCACAGCCGTAGTCTGTGCCTGAGAAACGTTTTGCCCCCAGATTGGGGAAGGCCAGTCCATGCATCCGTGGCACGGTACGTGCAGTAGAAAGTCTTGTGTTTGTGGTTCGTTTTGGAGTTGCCAGTATGGGTAGTTAGTAGTTCACACCGTGTGTTGCCTGATTGGAAGTATTTATGTGTGCCAGATTGCCAGATCTGGCGTTAGTAGTTTATGTGTGTTGCCAGATTGGGAGTAGTGTCTGTGTGTTGCCAGATTGGTTAGTAGTTCTGTGTGTTGCCAGATTTGAAAAGTAGTTCTGTGTGTTGCCCAGATTGGTAGTAGTTCTGTGTGTTGCCCCGATTTTTAGTATTCTGTGTGAAGGCCCTGGAGGGATTTTGAGTTGGGGGGTCTGGATAGTGTATTCCCCCTTTTATTTCCAAACCGGTCAAAAAAAACTCCATGGGGGGATCCCCGGCTTGGGGTTTTAAGTGTTGGGGAAAGCCCCGGGGAGCGGAGAGACCAGGGGAAAAAAAAAAGGGGGGGGGGAAGAGCCGCCCAATTATCCGGCCCAGAGGAGGGAAAAGAGGGAAGGCCGGGGGGGGAGCCACCCAAACCCCTTTAAAACCCGGGCCAAAAATTAGGAGCGCATGGGACAGGGGGAGAACCATCCCCAGGGTGGTTTTCTGGATGGATGCCCCCCATCCCAAAAAGGCACCTACCCCAGGCCCCTACTTTTTTACCCGGGTCCCCTAAACCTTGGGTATCATATTCACCATAGTCACAGTGTCAACACTGCTGTTTGACACTTGCTTCATCTGCTGTAAAAACTCATTCAGATGTAGAAGCTCAGTGATGTGCAGTAACCGGTAAAGACACATTCCTGTATTTCATTACAAACTGTAGTTTTAATTGTCCCAATTTCAATGATGTTTCCTAGTCTGGCTGGCTAGAGGCTGAGCTCTCACCTTGTCGTCGTCCCCCCACGCTCCCCGCACCACGACACACACACACACCACACACACAACACAACACATACACAACAACACACACGGTGAGCTGAAGGCACCATCTGTCTTAGAGTTATCACTCTCCTCCTCATCAACACTTTCATGAAGTGGAGTTTGGCAGAGGCAGCCTGCTCTTCGACACACACACCACCACACACACACACACACACACACACCACACACACACACCGACACACACACACACAACACACTTGGACAAATGTATATCCTTACTGTTTGTGTTTGTGTGTGTGTGTGCGTGTGTGTGTGTGGTGTGTGTGTGTTTTGTCCAGTGTTGTGTGTTTGTGTGTGTGTCAGTGTGTTTTTTGTGTTTGTGTGTGTGGTGTGTGTGTGTGTCGTGTGTGTTGTGTGTGTGTGTGTGTGTGTGTCTGTGTTGTATGTGTGTGCGTGTGCGTGTGTGTGTGTGTGTGTGTGTGTGTGTTTGTGTTGTGTGTGTGTTGTGAGTTCAGGTGTATCCCTCAATGACTGTCTTTTCTTCGGATTACCACTACAGGTGTGGAACATGGTGGAGAGAACACCATGAACCTGGAGCTAAGAAAAATATTGAGTGTTTTGACTGCTGGTGATATATAGGACTAAGAATAGTGTAATTCAAGTGAAGTCAAAGTCAAGACCACCATCATTACTTACTTGTCATATTAAATATCAGCTGTAGTTTCTACAGAAGCAAAATCAAGACACCAAGTTTACAACAAGAGTTTGCTTTTGCAATTTGTGTGTCCTGTGTGTTTGTGTGTGGCGCGTCATTTACTTTAAAAATGTGTGTTTTTGTGTTCATCATGCATAAGGAGTGGTGTGTGTCTGTGTGTGTGTGTGCGTTACATTAGAAATTTTGGGTGTGTTCATGCATGAAGATGTCCTGTGTGTCCAGTGTTTGTTCGGATGTGTTTTCCAGTGTGGTGTGTGTTCAGGATGGTTTGTGTGTGTGTAATTAATGGGAATAAAGTGTGTTTTATATTACCATACAGTATAACATGATGTCATTCAACAAATCTCAATTCCTTAACTTTTCCTTTTTGATACTAAACACATCTACATTAAATTGAATTAGGTGAAAAGTGATTTAACATTTCTATGTGAATGATGATGATTTCTAATATGGTGTCTGGTTTTCATCCATCAGATGTCGGTGATCCAACACTGACTAACACGTAAACAGACACATCTTCTCTGCTGAGTAAACGAAAGGTGACATATAGGAGAGAGGAGCAGCCGTATCCGTGATCACCCAGAGCGATTTTGAGGTCTGGCCTCAGGTGCTGTGTAGAGAGGTCTGACATGGGCGCTGTTACTGGATGTAGAGTGGAGCCACACACTTGACACACAAACTCAACGACGAACACTGGATAACAGACCCCGCACAACCAACATAACTTGGAACACACACGCACTTGACACCCACACTGGGGACACACACACCAGTAACAAACAAGCTCTGGGGACACACACACTGAACACTACGGTTGCGTGGGAACTGGACACCAGAGCACCGGCATTGGAGATATACATACACAGGCTTTACACACCGACAGAAAACACAACATGCAACTCCCAACACACTGGCACACACATTTCACAAAAAAAAAACACACTCAAACACACACAGACACAGACAATGGGACACCTGAAACACAAAAACCTTATACACAACCATTACACATAACAAACTCTGGACACACACTCACTAGTTGACCCCGACGTACAAAAACCTGAGAATTGGACGCTGGACTCACATCAACAATGGACCCAGGATAGCAAAACACTAAGCGACACACATCTCACACACGAAAGACACACAAAGTCACACGCCAACACTACACTGAGAAAGTACACACACACACTTTTCACACACAGAACACACCAGGGACACACACAACTCGACACACACACACCCTGGACACAACTGACACACACACACACACACACTGGACACACACACACAACACACAACACACATACAGAAACAAACAAACACACAACAAACACAAAAAGGAGGAACAAAACCACACAAACGACAAAAAACTGGACACATCACACACACACATAACGAAACCACAAACACAAACCAATGGAAAACAACACAAACAACACTGCAAATGAAAAAAAGACACACAACACACCCAAACAACAAAAAAAAACTGGAACACAACACACAAACGAACAAACACACAAACCAACCACAACACCACACTGTAAACAAACACACACCAGAAACAAAAACACACACACCCTTGGACACACTACAAACACACTGGACAAACCAACACACACATACATTCAACAGACATAAACACAAACAAACATTGGACCAACACACAACACACTAAAACACTACCTACAGGACACACACAACACTGGACACACACACTACACACACACACATACCACAACAACAAAGGACACAACACAACAAAACACAAACATAATCTAAACACACTAAAAACACACACATACACACTGGACACACACACACACATCAACTCAACACACACATACACAAACTACACAACACAACCACGACCTGGACACAACACACACACTTAACACACACACGCAGCAACACAAAAGCATCAACATCTGGTAACACACAAAAAACACAATCACACACACAACACACCTGGACACACACCACAACACACCACACACAAAGGACACACATAAACTTAAACACTTTTACATGCCACACATCCACAAACCACACACTAACACAAAAACAAACACACTTGACACACACACAGACACCACACACGGGAAACAACATAACTGGACAACACAACACACTGAACACAACCACAAGGAAAAAACAAACTGGAACCACCACCAACAATAACTGCACTGAACACAACACACAACACTGGAACACACCCACACAAAACACTACCCACACACAACATTAGAAAAAACACCCACACACACACATGGACACACACACACACACAAACACAACAAACACAAAACTGGGGACAAACACACACACTACACACACTGAACACACACGACTACATGACTGAAAACAACACACAACAAACTGGAAACAACCACACAAACAAAAACCAAAACGGACACACTAATACCACAAAACACACACCACACATACTGGACACACACACACTGACACACATGCGATACACACACACACACCACTGGACACAAAACCACACACTGAACACCACACACACCACACTGGATACACACTGGACACACACACACCAAACAAACACCACACACACACACACTGAAACACTTCACACACACACACCACACACACCACACACCAAACACCACACACCTGAAAACACACACAAACACACACACTCAGGCACACTGACCAAACACACTGGACCCACACAAAAAACACTACACACACGGAACACAACACACTTGGGACACAACTGGAAAAAACACATCCAACAAAAACTAGTACACCCAGCACACATTACACAGACAGCACATTCACAATACGACAAGCACACAAAGACACACACACCACACGACAACACTACACACACCACAACACACGGACGCCACACACACACACACCACAGCTCACCACACGTATTCCTCACATTGCACAACACACACACTGGACCACACACACCTGGACACACACACATGGCTGAACACACCACACACACCCTGGAACACCACACCACAAACGCTTGAAGACACACCACACCACTCACACACACTGGACACACACACACTGAACACCCTACCACTCACCCTCCACAAACACACAACTGGATACACACCACACTGCACTGAACACACATGACAACTTGACACACACCACACTCAACCACACCAACACAACAAAAACAACACATATCAAGACACCCACACCACATGGAAACACACTGAAACACCACACACAAGGAGCGCGAACACACACACCTTAACCATTTACGTAACATAGCACCACCCCACCACCCGGACAAACACACACGGAAACCACACACACACACTGGTGACACACCACACACACTGGACACACAGGGGGGGTCACACAGAAACCCCCCCAGACTGGACACATTTCGGTGTCTGGATTTTGACTGAAAGGAAATCCCCATATGCCTCTGGACAGGAGACTTTGCTATGGCATCTTTTCCTGTTGGGGTGGTCTCAGGTCTAGGGTCCTGAGCCATGATCAGAATGTGTCTCCCCTGTGTCTATTTCCAGCCCTGCCACTTTGCTTATCCTTGGCCTAGATCTGAGTTTTTCACCCCCGCCTTCCATTCCTCACACCGTCACACTGTCCAACATGTCTGCTTTTAGCTCCCAACTCTAACTTTCACTGTGTTTATAATGGCCTTATGCTTGTAAGTCACCTCGGGAACCAGTTTCAAACATATGACCTTTCTAAACCCTATCCAGGCCCTACTTTCACAACTGAACTTTTAAATTCCCTCTATGATTTTTTTGTGCCCTTTTAAATTATATTATTTGTTGAATTTGGGGTTTGCTGCAGGCATATGGGGGTTGTATTATTAAATGACCGTTCCAGATAATTTTTTGAATGTTCCTTTTCCCTGTCCATCTTTATTAAATTGTTTACGATTTTGGTTAAAACCCACAGACATAACAAAAAGTTTGGTGTGAGTAAGTCTGAATCACGGAACTTTTCGTTGGAAAAGTTTTTTTTTAAAACTGTTTAAAACTTTATTTCGTGGTCAGTAGGAATGTTACACGTGTTTTCTAGCAGGGAAAGTGCATAGTCGATTTTGCTAAGAAAAAATTTAACCGTGGTGTAAAGTACTTAAGAAAAAAATATTTTAAAGTACTATTTAATAGTTTTTTGGGGTTCTGTACTTGACTTTACTTTTTATATTTTTGACAATTTTTACTTTTACTTCATACTTTCCCTAAAAAAAAATAATGTATTTTTCCCCATACATTTTCCCTGACACCCAAAAGTATTTGTTACTTTTTGAAGCTTAGCAGGAAGAAAATGGCCCAAATTCCCCAATTATAAAAAAAGAACACCCCCTACTGCCTCTGATCTGGGGGATCACAAACACAAATGCTTTGTTTTTAATTTCTGAGGTTGGAGTTGCCTTGGTAAGTAATTTTAAAACAAGAAATCGTCCGGTTGCTTTATGTAAGGAATTTGAAATATTTATACTTGTATTTTCTTTTTATATTAAAATATTTTTTGCAATTTAATTTTCTTTTGATACTTAATATATTTTAAAAAAAATACTTTTGACTTTTACTCAATAATATTTTTTGGGTGATTTCATTTTTAGTTGAGTCTTTTTATTAAGGTATCTTTACTTTTTTCAAGTATGACAAAGGGGACTTTTTCCACACTGGGTTACATCGTCAGGACGGCAGAAAAGGAAAAGGACTGGGGGGGAAAAAACGGAAAAAAAAAAAAAACGTGTTTAAAAGGAAAGGCATTATTCAACTGTAGACAAAAACCTTTTTTTAAACTGCTAAAAAGCGAATTTTGGGGGAAAGTCAGGATGAAGTGAATGAAGATACTGACTGGGAAAAAATTGCTTTGGGGAGGACAATATTGAAATGGTGACAATCAGGGTTATTGAGAAAAAAAAATTATTGGAATTTTGGAAAATTGGGCTGTAATGGTCTGGGGCTCATATTTTCAGGGTTGTTATTTTGTTGTATTTCTATGGGAATTCGTTTGTTTAATTCTTTTTCTGAGTGTCCCCAACAGACAAAGGTAAAAAGTTTGGGGTTTTTTTGAAAACTTTTA
>CM072257.1:11785514-11789622 GCA_036851935.1 Coregonus suidteri | reverse complement strand
CGTATTATATATTTGGGAGCAGGAAATTTCGGGGTTTTTGGCTATAGCTACAGTTAAAATTATTTGGGAGCGGGGTAATGTTCAGGGGTTTGACTATAGCTACATTTAATATATATAGATATATAAAATATATATTTTAGTATATTTTTTAGGGAGCAGGAAAAAGTTCAGGGGGTTGGCTAACTACGATATATATTTTTTGGGAGCAGGATAACTTTCCCGGGGTTTTGGCTTTACCCTACAGTAAAATTTTTTTTGGGAGCAGGAAAAACGTTCAGTGGTTGGCTATAGCTCCCAGTATAAAAATTTTTGGGGAGAAAGGATAAGGGTTCAGTGGTGGTATAGCTACAGTTTTATATTTTTGGGGGGCAGGATAACGTTCAGGGGGTTTGGGGCCTATAGAACAGTATTATATTGGGAAAGCTGATAACGTTCAGGGGTTTTGGGCTATAGTACGGGTTTTATATTTTGGGAGCGGGAAATAACTTTCAGGGTTGGCTAAGTACAGTTATATTTTTGGGAAGAAGGATAACGTTAGGGGTTTGGTTTATAGTACAGTATTTTACACTGCTAAAAAATAAAGGGAAACCTTAAAAACACAAGGGAACTCCAAGTCAAATCACATTTCTGTGAAATCAAAACTTTTCCCACTTAGGAAGCAAAACACTGATTGACAAAAAATTTTTCACAGCTTTTGTGAAAATTTTAATACAAAAACAGGGGGGAAAATGGGCAAATTAGCAAGAACCCAAATAAAGGAGGGTTTTTGAAATTTGGTGCCCAAAGACCACTTCTCATTTTCCTAGTTCCGGGCCGATTTTTTGGTTTCATTTTTGAATTTTGGGCGGGGGCTTTCCCCTTTGGGGGGGTAGCATGAGGGGAAAAGTCTAAAACCCCCCCAAAAAGTGGTGGGAGTGAAGGCTCATCCAGGGGGGTCTTTCCCAATGCGAGCTGTGGCAAAAAGGTTTTGCTGTGTCTGTCGGGCGTAGTGTCCAGGACCCAGGGAGGCGCTACCAGGAGACAGGCCAGTAAAAACCAAGGAGACGTGGAGGGGGCCCGTAGGAGGGCAAAAAACCCCAGCAGCAGGATTTTTTTTTTACCCCCGGGCCTTTGTGCAAGGGGAGCGGGAGGAGCACTGCCGGCCCCCCAAAAATGACCTCCACCCGGGCCAAAAATTTGTGAATGTGTCGGGCTAAAAAACGGCAGAAACAGACTCCCATGAAGGGTGGTAGGGAGGGGCCCGACGTCCACAGGTGGGGGTTTTTGTTTAAAACCCCAAAACACCGTGCAGGACGTTTTGGCTTTTTGGCCAGAGAACACCAAGTTTGGGGGCCCCAAATTCCCGCCAAATGGCCCCCCCCGGGTGCTCTTCATAGATGAAAGCAGGTTCACACGAGCACTGACAAAACGGACAGAGTCGGGAAAGACGCCTTTGGGGGAATTTTTCTGCCTGCAAAATCCCCAGCAGCCCGGGTTTGGCGGGGGGGTCAGTCATGGTGTGGGGTTTTTGGTTTTTTTTTTTTGGGGGGCCGCACACCCCTTTTTTACCGGTAACGGGTTACAAACCCAAAAACCCCAGAAGCAGACCAGGACAAGGTGAGTTGAAACAAAGGGGAGGTTTTTTTATTTAACAGATTCAAAACGATCCCAGAAAAACCCGGGAAAACAGAGGCGGGGGGGCGGAGGATGATTTGGTGGGGGGGGCAGTGGCAGTTTTCCAAATTTAATGGTCGTCAGACGCCGCCCAAACGGGAAGGGGTTTGGGGTGAAGGGGTTCGGGGGGAGTGACTGCAGATAAAAAAAAACGGGGTAAGTACACAGAAAGGGCCAACAAGGGAAAAACCAAAAAAACCCTTAACGCTAGAAGCCCCAAAGGGCTGATAAAATGCCCAAACATACTGTTCAGGGCAAAAGACCCGGGCCCGGGGAATGGATGTCAGGTCAGAGTTTTAAAAAAAGGGTGTTTGATCAGGCCCAGGTTTTGCAGATCGTGATGAAAAGGGAAGGGGGGGTAAATCAGGAGAGCCCCGGGCCTAGAAAACGTCCCCGGGGGCAAACCGGGCAGGGAGCTTTCCCAAAAACCCTCGGGAAAAACGGGAAAGTTTCCGAGCAGAAAAATGACAAACGGGCAGGAAACCCGACTCAGGATGAAGGGTTCAGGGACATCCAGTGCTCCCCCGGGAGGTAGCTGATGCTTTAGGAAACCGAGTGAGATCCTCGGGCCCCCTTGTGAGACCATAGGTTTTTTTTGTGGGTTTTGGCCCTGGACCCTTTCCTAATGCAAGACAATGTTTAAGCCCCAAGGGGTGGCCTGGAGTGTGTCGGGCATTCCCTGCAAGGGGAAAAGGCTTGAGGGCTATGGACTGCCCGCCCTTTTCCCAGCCCTGAACCAAATTTGGAGCACATGGGGGAAATCATGTCTCGCTCCATCCCCCAAACCCCACGTTGCACCACGGGACTGCCCAAGGAGTTGGGGGAAAATGCTTAGTCCGGGGTTGGGAGGAGCCCCTCAGGGGGACCATCCGCCACCTCATCGGGGAGCATGCCCAGGCATTGTAGGGAGGTCTTTCCAGGCACGTGGGGGCCCAAAACACACTAAGAGCCTCTTTTTGACTTTTTTTAAGCGAATTACATCAAAGTTGGTATCAGCCTGTAGTAGTGGTTTTCACTTAAATTTGAGGTGACTCCAAATCCAGACTCCATGGGGTGAACATTGATTTCCACTTGATAATTTTTGTGTGATTTTGTTGTCAGCAAATCAACTATGTAAAGAAAAAAGGATTATAAGATTATTTTCATTCATTCAGATCTAGGATGTGTTATTTATTGTCAGTAAATTTTTTGAGCAGTGTAATTTGGGAGCAGATAACGTTCAGTGGTTGGCTATAGATACAGTATATATATTTGGGAGCAGGACAATGGTCAGGGTGGCTATAGCTACAGTATATATATATATATATATATATATATTATATATATATATATTTGGGAGCAGGATAACTTCAGTGGTTTACTGTAGCTACAGTATCTATATATTATATATATATATTATATATATATTTGGGAGTAGGGTAACGTTCAGCTGGTTGGCTATAGCTACAGTATATATGACCAAGGACTACAGGCTATACCAAGACTTACAGCTATCAAGGCCTACCTGCTAACAAGGACTACAGGCTGTCAATGACTACAGTCTATTCATGGACTACAGGGCTATCAAGGACGACAGGCTATCAAGGACTACAGGCTATCATTGGACTACAGTCGGTCCAAGGACTACAGGCTTACAAGGACTAACAGGATGTCAAGGACTACAGGCTGTCAAGGACGAGACAGTCTGTCCAGGACTACAGGCTTTCAAGGACTACAGGCAGTCAAGGACGACAGGCTATCCAGGACTACAGGATGTCAATGACTACAGGCGTCAAGGACTCCAGGCTGGCAAGGACTACAGGCTTTCAAGGACTACAGGCAGTCAAGGACTAACCTGCTAATCAAGGACTACAGGCTGTCATGGACTACAGGCTGTGAAGGACTACAGTGCTATCAAGGACTATACGGCTGTCGAGGAACTATACAGGCTACATCAGGGACTACAGTCTTTCAAAGGACTACAGTCTGTCAAGGACTACAGGCTAATCAAGGACTACCAGGCTGTCAAAAGACTACAGGCTGTCAATGTACTACAGGCTATCATGGACTACAGGCTGTTCAAGGACTACAGGCGATCAAGGACAACAGGGCTGTAAAGGACTACAGGCTAGCAAGGACTACAGGCTGTCATGGACTGACAGGCGATCAAGGACTACATGCTATCAAGGACTACAGGCTGTCAAAGACTATAAAAAAAAATTTACGCTGTCAAGAGTAACTACAGTCTTTCAAGGACTACAGGCTATCATGGACTACAGGCTTTCAAGGACTACAGGCTATCAAGGGACTACAGGCTATCATGGACCTGACAGGCTGTCAAGGACTACAGGCTATCAAGGACCTACAGGCTGTCAAGGACTACAGGCTATCAATGACTACCGGCTATCATGGAAGGGACTACAGGCTGTCAAGGACTACGGCTATCAAGGACTACAGGCTGTCAAGTACTACAGGC
>CM072257.1:11755514-11780514 GCA_036851935.1 Coregonus suidteri | reverse complement strand
GCATCCACAGCTCTGTCTATACATTGAGAGAGGATACATTTATTCAGCTCCATCCCTCAGCTTTTTACCGAAACGGGTGTGGAGTAGCTTTGTTATTGTTTCAATTGCTGATTGCCGCGTTAAGTTTGGGATTTAAGGGCAAAGCTAGACTGACCTGGGTCTAATATCTGTTTTAGACCAAGCCAGATTGCTCAAGATTGATTTCTAAAATGACGTCTGTCCATGTCATGAGGAAGTCAGGAAAATGCCTTCAAAAACCGACCAAACACTAGGGGACAACAGTGAGCGTTATTACCGCCAAGTAGACTTGGGTTTTGCTAAGGTTATGTAATCCCATGACTCTGGATCAAAAGGTTGCTGCATGTTACAATCCCAGTTGCAGACACTCATTATTTTTTAAAATATTTTTTTTTACCCTACCCCAAACCTTAACCCTTAACCTTGACCCTTAACTTTTAAATTTGACGTTTGGAGCAACTTCTAAATTTGACGTTTGGAGCAACTTCTAAATTTGACGTTTGGAGCAACTTCGAAATTTGAAGTTTAGAGAAAAGTGCAAAAATGTCTAATTCTGCAGTGAGGCTGTGAGAGCTCATTGAGACACCTGGTAGGAGGCTCCGGAAGGCAAAGGGAATGTCTCAGATAAAAAATGCTTTAGGCATTAATTCTGACTGGTTTAAGGTAAGGGTTAGGTTTTGGGATAGGTTTAAACTAGCACTGAGATTGAACTCGCGATCCTCGAAGCCATACTAGCTCGCGGCTTAACACCGTAGCAAGCTGCGAGCCTACTAGATAGAAAATAGGTGTTCACGTTTGTCCCCTAGTGGACCAGTATTGAGATAGTAATAGGTGTTCACGTTTGCCCATAGTGGACAGTATTGAGATAGTAATAGGTGTTGACGTTTGCCCCTAGTGGGACAGTATTGAAGGCATCTCCCTACTAGATAGTAATAGTTGTTATCACGTTTGCCCCTAGTGGACAGTATTGAAGGCATCTCCCCACCAGATAGTAATAGGTGTTGACGTTTGCCCCTAGTGGACAGTATTGAAGGCATCTCCCCACCAGATAGTAATAGGTGTTCACGTTTGCCCCTAGTGGACAGTATTGAAGGCATCTCCCCACCAGATAGTAATAGGTGTTCACGTTTGCCCCTAGTGGACAGTATTGAAGGCATTTCCCCACCAGATAGTAATAGGTGTTGACGTTTGCCCCTAGTGGACAGTATTGAAGGCATCTCCCACCAGATAGTAATAGGTGTTCACGTTGTGCCCCTAGTGGACAGTATTGAAGGCATCTCCCCACCAGATAGTAATAGGTGTTCACGGTTTGCCCCTAGTGGACAGTATTGAAGGCATCTCCCACTAGATAGTAATAGGTGTTCACGTTTGCCCCTAGTGGACAGTATTGAAGGCATCTCCCCACTAGATAGTAATCAGGTGTTCTCACGTTTGCCCCTAGTGGACAGTATTGAAGGCATCTCCCCACTAGATAGTAGTAGGTGTTCACGTTTGCCCCTAGTGGACAGTATTGAAGGCATCTCCGGCATCCTGGGGACCTGGACAAACGTTTAATACTGCAGTGGATCTGGTGTGACCTGGCTGCTCAACTAAAGAGGTCAGATGGTCTACATCGTATATATTTAGATCTAAACGTTTCATAACATCATACTGCCCTAGCAGGAGAAGAGAGGAAGAGGAGGGGGAAGGAGGCACGAGAAGAATATTAGGAAGAGGAGGAAGAGGGGGGAGAGGAGGAGGAGGAGGAGGGAGGAGGAGGAGGAGGAAGAATACAGAATATTTAGGAAGAGGAGGAGGAAGAGGGGGAGGAGGAGGAGGAGGAGGAGGAGGAGGAGAGGAGGAGGAGGAGGAGGAAGAAGAATAAATATTAGGAAGAGGAGGAAAGAGGGGAGAGAGGAGGAGGAGGAGGAGGAAGAAGAAGAATATTAGGAAGAGGAGGAAGAGGGGGGAGGAGGAGGAGGAGGAAGAAGAAGAAGAATATTAGGAAGAGGAGGAAGAGGAGGAGGAAGATGAAGAATATTAGGAAGAGGAGGAAGAGGGGGAGGAGGAGGAGGAGGAGGAAGAATATTAGGAAAAGGAGGAAGAGGGGGAGGAGGAGGAGGAGAGGAAGAGGGGGAGGAGGAGGAGGAAGAACATTAGGGGAAGAGGAGGAGGAGGAGGAGGAGGAGGAGGAGGAGGAAGATGAGGAAGATGAAAAATATTAGGAAGATGAGGAAGAGGAGGAGGAGGAGGAGGAGGAAGAATATTAGGAAGAGGAGGCAGAGGAGGAGGAGGAGGGAGGAGGAGGAGGGCAGGAGAGAGAAGAGGGTAAAAAGGCATTAGTCCCCGTCCAGTGCCGATGACTCATCACAACACCAGAGGCGCTTAGTGATTACATCATCACTACTGTGACATCAAGACCCAAACTGACGATGGCTTTAACAGCTTCATGGCAAAGGTTCCAGCGTTGTGTGGTGTGTGTGTCTGTGTGTGGTGTGTGTGTGTGTGTGTGTGTCTGTGTGTGTGTGTGTGTCTGTGTGTGTGTGTCTGGTGTGTGTGTGTGTGTGTGTGTGTGTGTGTGTGTGTGTGTAAGACATTAGCATTCTATAAAGCCCCAGGGTTCCTTCTCTGTCCAGTATAAGTATAAACATATAAACATTTAAACACATAAAACACACGTCAACACGTGGGCACAGATGCTTTATGTCTGCAGGCTTGCAGTGAGGAGCCGGGTGGTGTGCATAGGCAGTGACTGAAGCAGAATGAACCGAGTGTAATGGTGAGGAATGTGTTTATGCACACTCTCTGAAGTTTGACCCCCAAAGGCTGCAGGGTCGGTCTCTCTCTGTCTGTCTCTCTGTCTGTCTCTCTCTGTCTGTCTCTCTCTCTCTCTGTCTGTCTCTCTCTCTCTGTCTCTCTGTCTGTCTCTCTGTCTCTCTCTGTCTCTCTGTCTGTCTCTCTCTGTCTGTCTCTCTCTGTCTCTCTCTCTGTCTCTCTGTCTGTTTCTCACTCTGTCTGTCTCTCTCCTGTCTCTCTCTCTGTCTCTCTCTGTCTGTCTCTCTCTGGTCCTGAGGGATCTCTCTGTCTGTCTCTCTCTCTGTCTGTCTCTCTCTGTCTCTCTGTCTGTCTCTCTCTGTCTCTCTCTGTCTCTCTCTGGTCTGTCTCTCTCTGTCTCTCTCTCTGTCTTTCTCTCTCTGTCTGTTCTCTCTCTGTCTCTCTGTCTGTCTCTCTCTGTCTCTCTGTCTGTCTCTCTCTGTCTGTCTCTCTGTCTGTCTCTCTCTCTGTCTGTCTCTCTCTGTCTCTCTGTCTGTCTCTCTCTGTCTCTCCCTCACACAGAGAGAGAGCAGCAGTTTTCGTGGTAGATGAGACAGTGGAACTCCCTGATCTGACATTTTATACTATTTTCATAAGTTTGTGGAACTAAAGCAAATGTTTTCTCATGTTTACCAGGACGTGTACTCCGAAGCATGTGCTGACCAACTGGCAAGTGTCTTCACATGACATTTCTCAACATGTCCCTGACTGAGTCTGTAATACCAACAGGTTTCATAGCAGACCACCATAGTCCCTGTGCCCAAGAACACTAAGGTATACCTGCCTAAATGACTACCGCACCCGTAGCACTGACGTCTGTAGCCATGAAGTGCTTTGAAAGGCTGGTCATGGCTCACATCAACACCATTATCCCAGAAACCCTAGGCCCACTCCAATTTGCATACCGCCCCAACAGATCCAACAGATGATGCCAATCTCTATTGCACTCCACACATGCCCCTTTCCCACCTGGACAAGTAGAGGAAAACACCTACGTGAGAAGAATGCTATTCATTGACTACAGCCTCAGCGTTCAACACCATAGTGCCCTCAAAGCTCATCACTTAAGCTAAGGGACCCTGGGACTAAATACCTCCTCTCTGCAACTGGATCCTGGACTTCCTGACAGGGCCGCCCCCAGGTGGTAAGGGTAGGTAACAACACATCTGCCACGTAGATCCTCAACACGGGGGCCCCTCAGGGGTGCGTGCTCAGTCCCCTCCTGTACTCCCTGTTCACCCATGACTGCATGGCCAGGCACGACTCCAACACCATCATTAAGTTTGCCGACGACACAACAGTGGTAGGCTTGATCACCGACAACCAATGAGACAGCCTATAGGGAGGAGGTCAGACACCTGGCTGTGTGGTGCCAGGATAACAACCTCTCCCTCAACGTGACCAAGACAAAGGAGATGATTGTGGACTACAGGAAAAAAAAAGAGGACTGAGCAGCGCCCCCATTCTCATCGACGGGCTGTAGTGGCAACAGGTTGTGAGAGCTTCAAGTTCCTTGGGTGTCCACATCACCAACGAACTATCATGGTATCCAAACACACCAAGACAGTCGTGAAAGAGGGCCACGACAAAGCCTATTCGAGAGCATCCTGACTGAGATGAGAAATTCAATGAAATAATAGAATTATGAAATTGTTGTGTTGAATCAATGAATCAATGAATCAAATTGAGTTTACATATGTTTAAGACTCACAACTATACCTCAGCCTGTTTCTTTCCACTTCATGATCTGGGTATCATTGCCGACCCTCCTCAACCTGTTAACATGTCCTCTAGTGGCATCAGAACATAGGCAGATGGCCATGGAGAGTTCAGAGTGAAGAACATCTTCTCACAGCATCCTCCCCTCCACAGCTCCATCTCCAGGCATGTTGGTACAAACTTCATTTTATTTAGCCTGCTGGTGAAACAAGGCCATTGACAGCACATCCATGTCCTCTGTCAAGGAGGTCCTGCTTCTTACGTTGAAAGTCCGTCTCTGAAAAGAGGGAGACATTAGAAGGTTTCTTCTCTTAGTTTTGTCTTTTGTCTCGGACAAGGCTTACATGTCAGAGGCGTACTTACTTTACTAATTGACTTGTAGAAACGGTACAACTATATACAACAACATGTCAATTGTGAAAATGATTGATATTGGACATCTAGTGTGAACATGATATTGGGTTAATCCTCACATTGTGGTGATTTCTCTACCTTTGGTGAGATCTACTTTGAGGTTTATGGCCTGGGGAAGGGTTGCCCTCTAACAGGTGGTCATCAAAGGTGCCTTCTCCTCTGCCCCACGCCAGAGTCTCACTCCAGGAAAAGTTCTGAAAGACCTCTGTCTCACCGGTTGGGACAAGGGGACCATCTTTTTCCTGCACTAACTCCTTTCTCTGAAAGTACATAGAAATTGCACAAACCTATTATCCTACATTGTATATATATGGTATGGCATATCAACTGAATTATAATCTCAAGTCTAAAAAACAATCACTCTCATCACATACTTTCTACCTACCTTACCTCTTGATGATGTCCTCTTTGTACTTCTTCAACGTGTGACCTCAAAAACAAAGCATGGAGGTATTGATGGCAATCCAGGTAATATCTGGCCCTGGCAAGGGGACCAGACCCATAGACTGGAGGTGTCCTCTTCACCTCGGGGACAGGGGACTTTGTTGGTCTTCCAGACAATCTCACCTTCTTCACCTTAGCTGGTGTAACAGCCAATCTCACCTTCTTCACCTTAGCTGGTGTAAACAGCCAATCTCACCTTCTTCACCTTAGCTGGTGTAACAGCCAATCTCACCTTCTTCACCTTAGCTGGTGTAACAGCCCAATCTCACCTTCTTCTCCTTAGCTGGTGTAACAGACAATCTCACCTTCTCCTCCTTAGCTGGTGTAACAGACAATCTCACCTTCTCCTCCTTAGCTGGTGTAACAGCCAATCTCACCTTCTTCTCCTTAGCTGGTGTAACAGCCAATCTCACCTTCTTCACCTTAGCTGGTGTAACGGACAATGTCCTCTTCTTGCCCTTCTTCTGGGTCTTGGTTCTTAGTGTGGCCAAGCACGGCCAGCACAGAAATTACGTTTTAGATGGAGACACAGGATCCAGTGGTCTGGCAGTAGGAGGACTGGTCAGGGACAAAACACTTGTCCTATTGTACCCTCCTCTGCCTTTAAACTCATTCTAAACTACAACCTACATATTGTCTGTCTCTCCCTATCTCTCAATACTGTATGTATGTGTGTGTGTGTGTGTGTGTGTGTGTGTGTGTGTGTGTGTGTGTGTGTGTGTGTGTGTGTGTGTCTATATAGTAAATGCTATATATCTATTATATGGTTATATATTGATCATTATATATTCTATTTATATAAATGACGGTAGTGTGTGTGTATATATATATATATATAAATATAATGTGTAAAACTAGCAGTGTGAATGTTAAAACAATAAATGTTATAGAATAAGAGTTTACTGAAAATAATAAGTAATTAAGTGAATAATGGAACAAAATGTAGTGAATGTGTCTGTTTGTAAATGAAACCTAGGCTATACAATTATTTTAATATTTAAAATAAATATATATTTCTATGATTTATCTTTCCTGGTTGTTATTTCTCAAAATCACTGGACAGAAAATGTGCCAAGTCAATAAAGTTATGCGCCAAATTCTGAGTTTACTTACGCCTGTAATGATGATCTGCGAAATTTTGATTGGTTGACAGCCCATCTGCAGATTGAGTCAGTAGATCAGTAAATGCTGCACATCAGTAGATTGTGTGATTTGATTGGACCATGAGTATTTGGACACCTAGGCCTACGTCATTGGATATTCAATTGACACATGCTCATTCGCGCTCAGTTTCCACCTTCGAGAAACAGAAAGGAGCGGAAAGTCTGGGTTTTATTTGATGAACGTTTATTGAAAAAGTATGGTTTTCAGAAGAAGAAAAAAAAGCTAATTGAAGGTCTCAAAAATAATATATATTTTTTTTATTTAGAACATCAGTGAAGAACACTGCATCCCAGCTACGGTACAGAATAGCATTGTTGAGGACCTCTGAACCATTTTTGATGCATTTATGACACACTACAGTGATCCCCTCAGGTTTCATCTTACAAATAAGCAAATAAACGTGGATGAAGATGGGACTTGCTTAACAACTCTGCAGTATTTGAGGAATGCATTAGATGCATAAGCTCTGAGTGGATGCTGGAGCATTACCGTGTGAAAGAATTGGGCATGGTCCGGCCAATTGAAGTACCACTGAGCAACAAAGAAGGTTATAAAACAAGGTGATTTCAATACAGCTACATGGTCCCCAGGGTATATGAATATAAAGAGACATGAGACAAAACAATCATAACGAATAAGATTAAATGGACAGGGGGACCTGATCCTAGGTCAGCACTCCTCCTCTGAGACACTTCCCAGGAGTCACCAGGACCAAGAAACATAACACTTACTATTGTAAAGTCTAGTTACAGCAGGTGTTTACTGCCATCTAGTGGAAGATACCAATAAAACACTTTATTATCAGGGTGGGGAGATGGCTGAGATGAAACTGAAAGTAAAGTTCTTCTTTTGTACAGGATCCATTTTGAGACGACAGCAGAAAACACTATATGGAGAGAACAAAAAAATAAAGTGAGTATTTCTAAGTATTTCTGAATAATAATCTAAGCCTATAACGTCAGTTTATTGTTGTTGTAGCCTTGTGTTATTATGTAATTAATAATGGCCGTGTTTAGTTAATTCAATTGGAAGTTAAAGTGTCACCATGGTCACAGTTCTATCTCAATTGCTGATCAGATGTTAGAATGCATTAGATTAAAGGTAACAGTCAGCCAGATTAGGCTACAGGTATAAAAATAACCTGGCTGTTGTTGACCTACCTTTCACTTCATATCCATGTTATTAATATTTAATACAGATTGAAATTACGACCCCATCCTGTCAGTAGCCTATTCCAGCAGGCTACTGGGCAACAGAAGCACTTCCTACCTTCAAACATCGTCTTGCTATTCATGTTAAATAAATGAATCTGTCAATTTGAACTAAGCAAGCTGCTAAATCATTCAGCTTACATCTTGCCTACATCTTGCCCAGGCTAGGCTGGGGGCTATGTTTTGGCCTAGTTTTAGGCCTTGTCAGGGTTTTGAGTAGTCATTGGGCTAGAAAAAAGTCATTGCATTAAATCACCTGACTGTTTGGATGTATTGTATTAGGCGGTTTTATTTTTGAGAGATCAATAAAAGAGAACAATTGACAAGTCATTCACTGTGTTCACCACAACCAACATGCTTGGATCTCTGTTTCTATCAGTGGTCTAAAATGAGTCTCTCTGGGGAGAGAGGGGGGGGGCCTGCCTCTAAAATAAAAGAGGAAGAGATGCCTCTAAAATGGTCTCTCTTGGGGAGAGAGAGGAGGGGGGCAAAATGAATCTCAATAATTAGTTGTCACTGTATTCACCACAACCAATATGCTGCATGGCTCTGTTTAGGGGTCAGTGGGGCCCTCTAAAATGAGTCTCTCTGGGGAGAGAGAGGAGGGGGGCCCTGCCTCTAAAATGAGTCTCTCTGGGGAGAGAGAGAGGAGGGGGGCCCTGCCTCTAAAATGAGTCTCTCTGGGGAGACAGAGACACCAAAGTCTCTTTGGGGGACATGACAAACGCTAAGAGGTGAGCTGACAATATTGTTTAATAATTTATATTCCAAAACGCTATATAGGAGAAAAGAAAATCACAATTTTGTTTTTTCATCAGAAATGATTACTAATGGGTACCTTCAATATAAACTATTGTAGATTTGAGATGTGATTTAAAACCATTGTTTAGCTGGAGTGTAATGTTCGTATCCTGTATATTTTGACTGTGATACGTGGTCGTCTCACCTAGCTACCTTAAGATGAATGCATTTACAGATGCCATATCTTAATTTGACCCAGTTTCTCACAGCAGGAAAATAATCCTGCAGCAATAGCAAATGTGTATTTTTAGGTGGATTATAATTAAGGGATATTTTCTGTAGGGGTTCATAAATTTTTCATCAGGGAAAATCAAGTCTGACATTTTAAAGTGGAAATTACACACTTTAGACACCTTTATAAAGCCTTGTAGTGGTTTAATAATTTCTTTAAACAATAAAAGCTAATTGACCAACATTTCTGAAAATGGATATATAGCATTTTGGAATGAAACTCTTGTGTTTCCCATCTGAGCTCAGAGTAGATGAGAGATGTAATGTTTGTCTCTGTTGTGTTGAAGCCCAATCAAGCAGGAGAGACCAGCCTCCCCTGTACCCAGCTGTGTGTCCATGAAGAGTGACTGGTCTATGGATCGTCCTATATGGTTTAGAGAGGGATACTTTTCTAGTGAACAAAGGTAAGAAGAACTCATGGGTCATGGTCAGTGAGTTAAACAACACTGTCTCTAGTCATTTCTCCTCTCCCATTTTACCATTTATTTTTGTTGTTTTCATAATCCATAGGCTAATCCTTTTTTCCATTTTCATAGTCCTGAAACATTATCAAACAAAACAACACATTCCCTCCCTGTGTGTGTGTGTGTGTGTGTGTGTGTGTGTGTGTGTGTGTGTGTGTGTGTGTGTGTGTGTGTGTGTGTGTGTGCACTCCCTGGATGTGGAAATGTAATGTCATGTTTTGTCCACAGAAACCAACAGGAGAGATCAGAGTCAAATATTCCCAGTGGTCAGTCTTCCCAGAGTCATCAAAAAGACCTGGCCTCCATATTCAGTGTATGTGGTCTTGTTATGTACATTTGTTTTTCGTTTACCTCAAGTAAAGTTGATCTGTCAATCATTCATTTATGTGTTAATGAGAAAGCATTTAGTCTCTTGCTTAACTTATTGACTTGATTTATTTCAGTTGCTTGAAGAGAATATTATGACATTTGTGAAGAACGAGCTGAAGATGTTCAAGAGGATTCTTAGTCCAGAACTCCCAGAAGGCTTTGAGAGTCAGAAGCAGGATAAGGAAGTGGTGGATGCTGAAGATGAGAAGCAGGAGAGCAGTGCCAGAGAGGGGGCTCTGAAGATCACACTGCACGTCCTGAGGAAAATGAACCAGAAGGAGCTTGCTGACACACTGGAGAAAAGTAAGAGCTGTCTGCCTCATGTTGAATGCTGTTTTAGAAACAAACATTTTTTTTTTTTAGCTAAAGTACAGTTTTATAACTGTGTATTTAAAATATTGTAGCAGCCTAAAGTAACAGCTAAAGTGAGCTCATCAAGTAGCAGCAGAATGATATTGTAGCAGCCTTAACACAACACCTAGAGAGAGACCTCATCAGTAGCAGCGGATGTGTTGTGGTGATTAATTTAGAGACAGAGAAGAGGAGAGACAGAGTAGAGAGAGAGAGACAACATTAATAATACAGTCATACCAAATAATAATATAATAAACAATATCATACTTTTAGTTAAAGAATTTTATAACAGTCCTACAATACTGTAGGCATTAAAACAGATGTAATATTAATATCCTCTGTGTTATTTCTTCATTCAGATGAGCTTGCTGTGATTTGCCAACGTGAACTCAAATCTAATCTAAAGAAGAGAAGTTTCAATGTGTATTTGAGGGGATCGCTAAACAAGGAAACCCAACACTTCTCAATAAGATCTACACAGAGCTCTACATCACAGAGGGTGGAACAGGAGAGGTCAATAATGAACATGAGCTGAGACAGATTGAGACAACAACCAGGAAACAAGCAAGACCAGAGACTGCAGTCAAATGTAACGACATCTTCAAACCCTTAACTGGACAAGACAAACTTATCAGAACTGTGCTGACAAAGGGAGTTGCTGGCATTGGAAAAACAGTCTCTGTGCAGAAGTTCATTCTGGACTGGGCTGAAGGAAAAGCAAATCAGGATGTCCAATTTGTATTTTCATTCCCTTTTCGGGAGCTGAATTTGATGAACGGGGAAAAACACACTTTGATTAAACTTCTCAATCACTTCTCAATGGAAACCAAAGAATCAAGAATCTCCAACTACGACAAGTACAAAAGTTCTGTTCATCTTTGATGGTCTGGATGAGTGCCGACTGCCCCTGGACTTCCAGAAGAACAACAGATCTGCTGTGACGTCACACAGTCAACCTCAGTGGATGTTCTGCTGACAAATCTCATCAAGGGAAATCTGCTTCCCTCTGCTCTCCTCTGGATAACTACCCGACCTGCAGCAGCCAATAAGATCCCTTCAGGGTGTGTTGACCAGGTGACAGAGGTACGAGGGTTCAATGACCCACAGAAGGAGGAGTACTTCAGGAAGAGATTCAGTGATGAGGACCTGGCCAGCAGAATCATCTCACACATAAAGACATCAAGGAGCCTCCACATCATGTGCCACATTCCAGTCTTCTGTTGGATTTCTGCAACAGTCCTTGAGCACATGCTGAAACATAAGAGAGAAGAGATGCCCAAGACTCTGACTGAGATGTACTCACACCTTGTGGAGTTTCATACCAAACAGAAGAATGAAAAGTATCTTGGGAAAGAAGAGACAGGTCCACACTGGAATAAAGAGAGCATTCTGTCACTGGGAAAACTGGCTTTTCAACAGCTTGTGAATGGCAATCTGATTTTCTATGAAGAAGACCTGAAAGAGGCTGGCATTGATGTCAATGAAGCCTCTGTGTACTCAGGATTGTGCACACAGCTCTTTAAAGAGGAATGTGTGCTGTACCAGGACAAGGTGTACTGCTTCGTGCATCTGAGCATTCAGGAGTTTCTGGCTGCTGTATATGTGTTCCTCTCATTCATCAACAACAATGAGAATCTAATGGCCGAACCGCAAGTTACTGAAGTTACTGTCTACATGAGTGCTGTGGATAAAGCCTTACAAAGTGAGACGGGAAACCCTGGACCTGTTTCCTCCGCTTCCTTCTGGGCCTCTCACTGGAGTCCCAATCAGAAAGCACTTACGAGGTCTACTGACAACAACAAGAAGCAGCTCACAGAGCCATGAAGAAACAGTCAAGTACATCAAGAAGAAGATCAGGGAGAATCCTGTCTCCAGAGATGTGCATCAATCTGTTCCACTGTCTGAATGAACTGAATGACCATTCTCTAGTGGAGGAGATCCAAAGCTACCTGAGATCAGGAAGTCTCTCAGAAGTCAAACTGTCACCTGCACAGTGGTCAGCTCTGGTCTTTTGTGTTAATGACTTCAGAAAAAGGAGCTGGATGTGTTTGACCTGAAGAAATACTCCAGATCAGAGAAAGGTCTTCTGAGGTTGCTGCCAGTGGGTCAAAGCCTCCAGAGCTGCTCTGTGAGTACATAAAGCATGACATTTAAGTAACTAATCATCAGGAAGAAACATTCATCGTTAATTTGTTTGATAGTATTAGGTGAAAAACTTATTGCTTCATGCGTGGATGTTCACATTAGGTGTCACGGGAGGACCATACAAAGAAGGAGAAGGATGATGACCCCATACGATTGTTTGGGAGATCCTCCATATGGCCATCTGCCTTTGTTCTGCCTCCTACTTCGATTTAGCTTCTGCCAAACATTTTTTTTTTCTCCTGTCAATCTTGAACTCTCTGTGGGGGGGGAAATCTGTGAAATTACCGATGAAGGGCTGTGCTTCTCTACTCCGTGACCTCTCATTAAGTCAAACAACGATTTTTTCTTTTGGAAAGAGTTATGGACCTGGGGTGTCAATTGATGGGGGGAGACTCAGGGCTGGACTGGAATGTGCTGGCATAGCACAACCGATACTACAGAACTGTTGACTCTGCGGTTTCATTATTTATCTTTGCCTCAATGACCCTGGTTGCGTAGTTTAGAAGATTCATTGAGATGGACAAGGGAATTGGGATGATTTGGAATGCAGTAGTTGCCGAATGGAGTGATTACATTTGGATAGGTGAGTAGTGATGGTCCGGCTGCGTGTGGTTATATTTGGGTTTTATGGCCATAGGTAGACCATGGAATCTACTAACGGTACGGGCGAATCTAGTTGGTGTGTGCGGAGATATGGAAGAAGGGTGTGTAAGTTGTTTACATGCCTCGTTCTTGGGCGAGAACAATCGCAGAGTGAACGCTTTGTATGTTGGTTGATTGTGTGAGCATCTAGTTGGTGTCTTTTGTGTTATGTGTTTTGGTTTACCTCATGTTCTAGTCAACGAACATGGGGATAATAATAAATTAAATACAAAAAAAAGTAAAAAAGTTTGAAAGAAAAAGACAAGTAAAAAATAGAAATAAAAAAGAAAAAGAACTAAAAAAATGGTGGGTTTTTTTTTTCTGTATTTCTTTGTTTTTTTTTTTTTGTTTATTTCTTTCTGAGCAGGAGTTTCAATTCTTTGCAACTTTGAAACATATTCTATTTTTAATACCCTTTTTTTTTGTTTAATTGCTTGGGCTGTTTTTTCTATTTCTTCTTCCTAAAAAATACGGCTCTCTTTTTTTTGCTTGTTTGGTCTTATGTTCTATCGTTTTGACTCACATAAAAAAGCAAGTCCATTTTAGTTTTGGATTGCTCTAACTCTATGTAGCCTTTTTCAGTTATGTTGTATTTAAAGATGGGAATAAGTTCATTTTTAGCACACGACAACAAGAATCTACTAAAACCTCAGATTCAGAGTACATTGTGTTTCTGATTTTAGCTTATCAAAAACTGGGGAGATCACTTGCTTTTTGTTTGTGTTATGTTGTGGTTTGATTTTTTTTGTTAAGTTGCTTGTTGTTTTTTAATTATCCTAAGATTATTTTCCTTCGTGCGACAGGTATTGATAATAAAATTTAGTGTGTAATGTTGTTTATGTGTTTGATCGTTTTTGATTTATTTTTTGACTGTTGGTTTTTGGGCCTTGTGTTGGGCTATAATCTATATAGTCTTGTTTTGGTTTATCTGTTGGAAGTTGTAATGTGTGGTTGGGTTTTCGTTTTTTCCTTGATGATTTTTAGTTTGGATTATTGTTATTGGTCTTTTCTTGTTAGAGTTATTAATTTTTTATTTATTGTGTGTGTTTGTGTGTGTCTTGTTGATTTTATCGTATGTTCTAATATCGTTTGTGGATTTTATGTTCTTGTTTTGTTGTTTTTGGTTTTTGCATTTTTCTGTGTGGTCTTCTTGGGTGATTTTTTTTTGTTTTGGTTTATATATTTTTAAATGAGTTTGTTTTAGGTTTTTCTTTTTGTCTTTTTTTTTTAATTTTTTTCTTGTTTCTATTTTGGCTTTTTTGGGGGTTTCTTTTTTATTGTTTTTCTTTTTTTTTTTTACTTATGTTTTTTCTTTTGTTTCTTTTTTTTTTTCTTTTTTGAATTGTTTTTTTCTTTTTTTGTTTTTTCTTCTTTTTTTGTGCTTTGTTTTTGTTTTGTACCTTTTTCTTTGTTGTTCTTTTCTTTTTGTTTTGTCCCTTTTTTCCTTGTTTTTTCTGTTTTTGTCCTTTTTTTTTTTTCTGCTGTTTGTGTTTTGCTCAATGATTTTTTGTATTTAGTTTTTTTAATGTTTTTTTTTTGGCTTGATTTGATGCTGTTGTGGTGTTTACTGTTGAATTAGTTGTTATATGTACTATTTATTTTGTTTTTGGTTTGTTTTTGTTGTTTTATTAATTATGTGTTTGTTGTTTGTGTTGTTTTAGTGTTATTCTGTATCTTTGTTGTTTGTTTGCTTTTTTGATTTTTTGGTGTTTGTCTTCTGTTTTTCTTCGGTTTCTGTTTTTTTTATATTTATTGGCTAAATTGAATTTATGTAAATATAATATAGTTTTTTGACTACTTTGTGAATGTGTCTCTTCTTATCTTTGATGTCTGGTGATTTTGTTGTCTTGTTAGTTTCTATTTTTTTTTTTGTCTTTGCTTTCTTTTTTTTCTTTATTTTTGTTCTTGGTGTTTTTTTTCTGTGTGATGTTGGTTTTTTTATTTGTTGTTCGATTTTTAGTGTTGTGTGTACTATTTATTGTTTATTATTTTTTCTTTTTTTTTTGTCCTATTATTCGCATTTGCTACATCTCTTATCTTTCTTTTTAAACATTTTTTGATTTGTCTGTGTGTTGTCTGGTGAATCAACAACTTCTTAATTTTTTTTACAGTGCGGCGCAGGGGGTGTCACGATAGTTGATATGTGTTATTATTAAATTTTCGATGTGAGGTAAAATTTCTAGATAAAATTTTTAGAAATTGTTTTGTGAAAAAAACTGTTGTCTTTTGTTTTTGTTTATGCATGTTTTCTTGTTGTGTGTCTTTTTTGTCTTTGTTTTTCATTGTTTTGTCGTTGTTTTTTGTTTGTTGTCTTATGTGTTTTGGTGTTTTTGTGTTTTTTTTTTGATTGTGTTTTGTTTTGTTTTGTTTGTGGTTGTGTTTGGGGATATTTTTTTGTTTTGCTTGTTCTTTGTTGGATGTTGGACACACGTAACTCATTCAAGGGCTTTTCTTGATTGTTATATTTTCTACATTGTAAAATAATAGTGAAGACATTAAAACTATGAAATAAACCATATGGACCATGTAGTAACCAAAAAAGTGTTAAACAAGAAACATTATATTTGTTATTTGAAATTCTTCAAATAGCCACCTTGTGCCTTGATGACAGCTTTGCACATCTTGAATTCTCTCAACCAGCTTCACTCACCCTGGAATGACTTTTCCCAAAGTCTTGAAGGAGTTCCCACATATGCTGAGCACTTGTTGGCTGCTTTCCCTTCCTCTGCCGTCCGATCATCCTAAACCAAATCTCAATTGGGTTTGAGGTCGGGTGATTGTGGAGGCCAGGTCATTTCTGATGCAGCACTAAATCACACTCCTGTCTTGGTTTTGGTAAAAACAGCCCTTACATAGCCGGGAGGGGGTGTTGGGTCATTGTCTGTTGAAAACCCAATGGATTAGTCCCACTGAAGCCCAAATTAGATGGGTATGGGTATCGCTGCAGAATGCTGTGGTAGCCATGCTGGATAAGTGTGCCTTGAATTTCTAAATAAATCACAAACAGTGTCACAGCTAAAGCCACCCCCACACCATAACTACCCCCTCCTCCATGCTTTACGGTGGGAACTACACATGCCGGATCATCCGTTCACCCACACCGCTTCTCACAAAGACACAGCGGTTGGAACCAAAAATCTCAACTTTGGAATCCAGGCCAAAGGACAAATGTCCACCTGTGTATGTCGAGTGCTCGGCCCCAAAAGCAGGTCTCTTCTTAATGGTGTCCTTTAGTAGTGATTTCTTTGCAGAAATTTGGACCAGAAGGCCTGATTCACACAGTCCCCTTTTTGAACATTTGATGTTGAGATGTGTCTGTGACTTGAAATCTGTGAAAAATTTTTTTTTGGGCTGCAATTTCTGAGGCGGTAACTCAAAAGGAAACTATCCCCCTGCAGCAGGGGTTTAAACTTGGGTCTTCCATTCCTGTGGCGGTCCTCAGAGAGCCGGTTTCTTTCCAAGGGGCTTGATTTTTTTTTGCGACTGCACTTGAAGAAAATGCAAAGGGTTGTTGAAATGTTCCGTTTTGACGGGGCCGTTATGTTTTAAAAGGGAATGGGGGGAATGTCATTTTTTCTTTGCTTATTTGGAGCTGTTTTTCCCAAATAATATTGATTTGGGTCTTTTACCAAAAGGGCTTATCTTCGGGTATCCCCCCCTTATCTTGTCAAAACACAACTGTTGGGCCCAAAAAAATTTAAAAAGGGAAAAAAAATTTCCCAAAAATTTACCTTTTAAGAAGGCACCCCTTTTAATTTTAAAATGCTTTCCCAGGTGATACCTCTTTGAAGTTTGGTTGGGGAGAATCCCAAAAGAGTGTGCAAAGCGTCATCAAGGAAAAAGGGTGGCTATTTGAAAAAATCTCAAATATAAAATATTTTTGGGATTAATTTAACACTTTTTTGGTTATCATGATCCCCATATGGTTTTTTAATATTTTTGATGTTTTCCCACTTTATTTACAATGAAAAAAAATAGTAAAAATAAAAAAAAAACCCTTGTGTATTTGCAATCGTTTTTGAATGTCTCACTAATTATTCACAATGTAAAATATAGTTTTTTAAAAAAACGAACAAAGAACTTGAATGAGTAGAGATTGTTCAAACTTTTGACAACAAAAATGAAACAATGTATATACACATACAGTGGGGAAAATGTATTTAGTCAGCACCAATTGTTGCAATTCCTCCCACTTAAAAAGATAGATAGGCCCTTTAATTTTCATCATGTAGCCCCCAAAATGTGCAAGTTCTCCCCATTTAAAAGGAGAGAGGCCGGGAATTTTTCACATAGGTACACGTCAACGAAGAAAAGGGGGGGGGGAAAACACTTTTTAGGGGTTTTTAATGAATTTATTTGCCAAAATTTTGGTGGAAAAAAGTATTTGGTCCCAAAAACAAAAAATTTCCCCAATAATTTGTTATTTCACCCCTTTTTTGGCAATGGCACAGGGTTTAAAAAAGGGTTTTTGTAAACCCTTACAAGGGGTTTTTACACCCCTGTTTTGGTATTTTGGCCCCCCTTCCTCCAAAGGGAGATTTTCCTCTAGAGCAGTGAATTTTTTTGGGGCTGTCGCGGGCAACACGGACTTTCAAATCCCCCCAACGATTTTTTAGGGGGTTTAATCTGGAGATGGGGGAGGCCACTCCCGGGGCCTTTTAAAGGGTTCTTTCAAGCCACTCCTTTTGTTTTCCCGGGCGGGTGTTTTGGGGTCATTGGGAAAGCTGAAAGACCCCGCCCCGTTTTTTCTTCAAGCCCTTTCTGATTTGGAAAGGAGGGGTTTTTTTTACTCAAAATCTAAAGGGTACATGGCCCCATTAAATTTTTTCCTTTTTCAGGGGATTTAGTTGGTTTTTCCTTTGGGCCCTTTCCGAGAAAAAAGCCCCCAAAAAAATGATTTTTTCACCCCCTGCTTCACAGTAGGGGATGGGGTTTTTTGGATGCAACTCAAACATTCTTTGTCCCCCAAAAAACAACGAGTTTGGGTTTTTTCCCCAAAAAATTATATTTTGGTTTCATCTGGGCCATTTTGAAATTCTCCCAATCCTCTTTTGGATACCCCATGCACTCTAGCAAAAATTCAGACGGGCCCTGGACATGTATGGCCCTTAAAACAGGGTTTTCCCCTGCCGGATTTTAGTCCCCCGGGGCTTTGGGGGTTATGATGGTAGGCTTTTTTCTTTGGTCCCAGCTCCTGCAGGTCATTCATGGTCCCCCTGTGGGGTTCTGGGATTTTTCCCTCACCTTTTTCTTGTATCATTTGCCCCCCACGGGGTGAAAAATTCTTGCGTGGAGCCCCAGATCAAAGGGAAAAATTATCAGTGGTTTTTGGTTTTGTCTTCCTTTTCCAAATTTTAATTTGTTTCCCACGGGTGTTTTCTTCAAACCAAGCTCTTACCTATTGAGTTTCAGTTTTCCACCCGGGGTGCAGGTCTCAATTTTTTTTCGGGTGCCCTTTTAAAAGTTTCTTTGTCTTGGCCATAGTGGAGTTTGGAGGGGGACGTTTGGGGGTTGGGGACAGGGGGTTTTTTTATACTGATAAAATTTCCCAAAACGGGTTTGCCTTTAATACAGGTAACGAGGGGAAAGGACAGGGGGCCTCTTAAAGAAAAAGTTACAGGTCTGGGGAGGGGCCAGGAAATCGGGCTTGTTTGTGGGTTGCCCAAAATTACTTTTTTTCCACCATAATTTGCAAAAAAATTTCTTTAAAAAAATCCTACAATGTGATTTTTGGAATTTTTTCCTAAATTTTTCTTTTATAGTTGACGTTTGTACCTATGATAAAAATTACAGGCCTTCTCATTTTTTTAAGGGGGAATTTGCCCCAATTTGGTGGGCCCAAAAAATACTTTTTTCCCCACTGTATGTATATATAAAATAGATAGGGCGGGTTTGGGACACTGATGTATCTGAAATTTTTGAAAGAATATTTTTTCCCACCAAAGAATAGCAGTGTGTTTTTAATAGGTTTTTAACTTTTGCAGGTGTTTGGGTCACAGGGGAAAGGGGCTGTCCCTTTTTCCTGGCCCTTCAGTTTTTGAAAAAAAACCCCCTCAAAAACCTGAGAGGGGGAAAATGAGTAACAAGCCCCCTGAAGGATTCGGGAAAAGTAAAAGCTGCCCCTCTGAGGGATGGGGAATCCCCCTGAAAAAAGGGAGACTTGAGGCCCAGTTTCCTGTAGGGCCAAAAAAGTAATAACTGTTCACCAGACCCCAAATTTTGTTTACCAGGCCAACATAGCCCCACCAAGGGTTTTTGGACATTGTGAATTTTAAACCGTTGAAATTTTGGTGTATGCCCCAAAGCATTTTGTTTTAAGAATAATTTTTCCCAATTAGGTAAACAGTACAGATGTAACCTTTATTTGAGAGTATTTTTACATATCTGAGGTTAAAGGTTTAGTATAAAAAAGCACTTTACGTTTCTATTTCCCCCTTTTGAAGAAGTTTTAATAATTTGGAAATTTTTCATTTATATTGTTTTAAAATTTGTCTTTAAGTTTAGTATTTGGCCCCCATTTCCCTTTACCTGCAGTGATTAACCAAGCTTTTTGATTCTACAAATTTTGTTGAATGCTTTTGCAGTTTGTTTGGGTTTGTTTTTTGGGATAAAATTTTTTCCCCAAATAAAAAATGAAGGGTTTGAATAATGTCTTTCATTTTGGAGTCCTTCATTGTATTGTCATAAAAAATTGAAGATTTTTCTGAAAAATTTCTACTTTAGGGGATGTCCCCCTTTAAAGAATAAAAAAAATAAATTTTGAATCTTATTTTTAAATTTTTAAAGGGTAGGGGATTAATTTGAAAAATTTCGGGTAAGGGTTAAAATTTATTTGGGGAAATTTAATGTGAATGAAAAAGGTTAAAGGGAAAACAAGGATCATACCCCCTCTGTTATTGGTAATGGTGAGAGGTTAGCATGTTTTGTTGTAGCCTCTGGTAACTTTCTCACTCATTATTATTCATGATTCATTCATGATTTTCTTAATCATGGCATCATCAGGATTAATTTTAGATAGTGTTTAGAAAACATGTTATCTACTATTAGACAGAAGATTACTCCAGTCATCATCCACCATTCAGTACTATTGGGCAAAACATAACCAAAACACAACCAAAACAAACTGCAAATGCAACCAACATGTTTGGCACAAATACTAACTTTTGAATACTTAATACACTATAAGTGAATTGGTCAGAATACTTATGACTTCTCAAATGGGGGACTAGATACATAAAGTGCTTTTATTTCTAAACGAGTGAAACAGATATGTATAAAATACCCTCAAATAAAAGGTGACATATATACTGTCACCTCATATGAAACATTTGATCTCAAATCCAAAATGCTGGAGTAAGAGCCACATTTAAAATGTAGCTTCACTGTCAAATAGATATGGTGTGGACTTTATACTCAATATTTTTTTATTAATGATAATTTTTTAAATGGCATTTTTTGTTTTAAAAACCCCCAAAAAATTTTTGGTTTTTAAAAATGAAAATTTTTTTTCGGTTTGGAAAAAAATTTTAAAAAACTCCCACATTTCACCCCCAAAAGAATAGAGTGGGGTTTAATATGTTTTGACTTTTTGAAAGGCTGTCAGGCTGTCTGTCACAGAGGAAGGCTGGCTTCTCTGGCTCAGCTTGAAGTAAAACCCCCAAAACCTGGGGAGAGTTTGGCCCTGAGCTACAATCCCCCAAGGAAATCAGGAGGGGGGGGGGCCCCCCCAAAAGGGGAAAAAAAAAAGGGGGGGGGGGGGTTTTTTTTTTAAAATTTTTGGGGGGGTTAAAAAAATTTCCCCCCTTAAAAAATTTTAAAAAGGGGGGTTTTTGGGGTTTTTTTTTTGGGGTGGGGGTTTTTTTTGTGTGTGGTTTTGGGTTTTTGGGGGGGTTTTTCCCCTTTTTTTTTTGGGGGGGGGGGGGGTGGGGAAAATTTTTTGGGGGGGGGGGGGTTTTTTGTGGGGGGGGGTTTTTTTGGGGGGGGGTTTTTTTTTTTTTTTGGTTTTTTTCCAAAAGGGGGCCCTTTTTAAAAGGGGGCCCCCCTTTTTGGGGGGTTTTTTTTTGTGTGGGGGGGTTTGGGTGGGGGGTGTCCGGGGGGTTTTTTTTTTGTGGGGTTTAAAAAAATTTTTTTTTTTTTTGGGGGGGGTTTTTTTTTTTCCCCGGGGGTTTTTTTTTTGGGGGGGGGGGGGCCCCCCCCCCCCAAAAAAAAAAAATTTTTAAAAAAACAAAAAAAACCCCAAAAAAACCCCCCCCCCAAAAAAAAACCCAAAAAAAGGAAAAAAAAAAAAAAACTTTAAAAAGGGGGGAAAAAAAAAAATTTTAAATTTTTTTTTAAAAAAAAAAAAAAAAAAAAGGGGGGGGGGGGTTTTTTTTGGGGGGGGGGGGGGGGGGGTTTTTTTTTTAAAAAAAAAAAAAAATTGGGAAAAAAAGGGGGGGCCCCAAAGGCCCCCAAAAAATTTTTTTTTAAAGGGAAAAAAAAAAAAGGAAAAAATTCCCGGGGGAAAAGGGGAAAAAATTTTTTTGGCCCCCAAAAAAAAAAAAAAGGGGGGGGGTTTGGGGGGGGGCCGGGCCAAAAGGGGGGTTTTTTTGGGGGGGGGTTTTTTTTAAAAAAAATTTTTTTTCCCCCCCGGGGGGGGGGAAAAAAGGGGGGGTTTGGGGAAAAAACCAAAAAAGAATAAAAAAAGGGGGGGGGGAAAAAAAAAAAAAAAGGGGGGGGTTTCCCAAAAAAAAAGGGGGTTTAAAAAGGGGAAAAAAAGGGGGGGGTTTTTTCCGGCCCCCAATTTTAAAACCCCCAAAGGGAAAAGGGGGGTTTGGGGGGAAAAAAGGGGTTTAAAAAGAAAATTTAAAGGGGTTTAAAGGGGGTGGGGGGGCCCCCCCCCCGGGGGGGGGAAAAGGGGGGGGAAAAAAAAAGGGGGAAAACCGGAGGGGGGGAAATTTGGGGGGGGGGCCCCTTTTCCCGGGGCCCCCCGTTCCCAAAAAGGGCCCCCCTTTCCCCCCAAAAAAGGGGGGGGGGGGTTTTCCCCCCCTTCCCCCCGGGGCCCGGGGGATCCCCCGGGGAAAACCCAACCCCCTTAATTAACCCTTTAAGGGGGGAAGGGGTTTTTTGGGGGCCCGTTAAAAAAATTAAAAACCCCCCCCCCCCAAAAAAAAACCCCCCCCCAAAAAAAAAAAACAAACCAGGGGAAAAAAACCCCGGGGGCCCCAAAAACCCCAACCAAAACCCAAACCCCCCAAAAAGGGGGAAAAAAAAAACCCCCCCAAAAGGGAAAAAAAAACCCAAAAAAAAACCCCCCCCCCAAACCCAAAAACCCCCCCACCGGGGGCCCCCCAAAAAAACCAAACCCCCCAAAAAAAAAGGGGGCCCCCCAAAAACCCCCCCCCGGGGGGAAAAAAAAATTTTGGGGGGGGGGGGGGGGGGGGGCCCCCCCCCCAAAAAAAAAACCCCCCCCCCACAAAAAACCCCAAAAAAAAAAAAAAAAGGGGGGGAAAAAAGGGGGGAAAAAACCCCCCCCCAAAAAACCCCCCCCCCCATAAAAAAAAGGTTTAATTGGGGGGGTTTGTTAAAATTTTTTGTTTAAAAAGGGGGGAAAAAGGGGAAAGGGGGTAGGAGGGAGCAGAGTATCTTAAAGAGATAGGCTATGGACAGGTGCTGTGTAGAGAGGGTCGACTGGGCGCTGTTACTGGGAGGTAGAGTGGAGTGGGAGTGGGCTGGTATAGGAGTGACATATAAAGAATCAGCAGGAGAGGAAGGGGTATGATGTAGGCATTGGAGAATGACAAGTCCTGGAGTCTGATCTGCTCTGACACAGTACTCTGTCAGGCACAATAAAAGTCCACTACCATAGACGTCCCCTCCTCCAGCTCCCACAGAGTAGGAGTGTATCGGACTGGCAGCCGGCACTTGTCCTTCTACAGAGTCTCCTTGACACACTGACCACCTGAACACATTCACTCCACATTCACTGAGCCCTTATCCAGGGTTTTGGGTTATGTTGACTCGGATCAGTGTCCCTGTAAATAATAACCATGGTAACACTGACACACACACACACACAAAACACTGACACACACACACCTGGACAAAACACAATCTGAACACACAACACTGGCATCACACACACACTGGACACACACACACTGACACCACACACCACACACTGACACAAAAACACAACAGGACACACACACACACACACAAACACACACACACACACACTGGGAACACACACACACACCCAACCACCCACACCAACCCCACAACCCCCACACCCAAAACCACCAAAACAAACCCCAAAAAAACAACACCAAACCCCCCCCCCCCCACACCCATAAGCCAAACACCACACAAAAAAAAAAACACCCCAAACAACGAAACCAAAAAAAAACAAAAACCCAAAACGCACACAGGTTTCACAGAACCCACCCAAACAAGACGAAAACAACACTGCAAACCCAAACACAAACCACACCCACCACCCACCCCACCACCCCAGACCCCCCCCACCCTTGTACACACACAACCCCCCCCCCCCCGAAACCCCCATGGACACCACACACAAACACACACAACCCCCCCCCCCCCCAACCCACCACCCCACACAACACCAAAACCCCCCAGTGGAAAACCAAAACCACCCACACAACAAAACACACACTGGAACCCCAACAAAAAAAACCACCCCAACAAAAAAAAAAAACACCCCAACAACACACCACACCCCACCACACACACCCAAACAAAAACAACCCCCCACACACACCACCAACACTGGACACACGCATTCAACTGGACACACACACAGGGAACCCACAACACAAACACTGGACAACACCACCACCACACACACACACAACTGGACAACCACACATTGGACACACACACTGGCACGGGACACATACACACCCTAGACACAACACACACACAAACATCTGGACCCACCCACACACACTGGGACACACACACAATATGGGACACACCCATCTGGACACACACTGGACCATACACTGGGAACAAACACACACAACCACACACGACACACTGCACACAACACACTGATACACACACACAATGGAGCTACTTGGACACACTCTGACACAACACAAACTGGCAAGACCACACACTCACACACACACACATACACTGGACACAAACACACCACACACAATCACTTGTTGGACAAAACACACACACACTGGACACCACACACTGCACACACACGGACACTGGACACATAACTGGACACTGGATACACACACTGCCACTGGACCACACACGGAAACAACACCACACTGTGCACACACACACAACTACACCAAACACACAATGGGCGCACACCCAACACTCACACACAGAACAACCCACACCGCACACACACACACACTTGGACACACACACCAGTGGACCACACACACCACACACACAAGGACCAGGCACACCACACACACTGGGTGTTGGACACACACATGGACAGCTCTGCCCGTCATTTTTTTTATTTTTTTGAAAGGCAAATTCCCCAATATAGGCCTATATGGACAGGACTTTGCTATGGCATCTTCTGTTTGGGTGCTCATCAGGTCAGGTCTGAGCCATGATCAGAAATGTGTCCTCTGTGTCTATTTCCAGACCCCTGCCATGCCTACCTGTCCTTGATCTAGTGTTTTCACCCTTACCGTCCTCCTCATCAAAGCACCGTTCTCACTGTCCATGTCTGCTTTTTAGCAGCTCCCACCTCTACTTCACATGTGTTATAATGGACCTTATGCTTGTTACATGTCACGCGTGTAAACGGAACAGTTACCAAAACATACTGACCCTTTCGAACCCTATCCCATGCCCTACTTTCTATAACTGAACATTTAAAATATCCTCTATGAAGTTTTGTGTTAGTGTCCATTTACTTATCTATGTATTTGTATGTTATTGGGGGGTTGTCTTGCAGAGCACATGGGGGGGTTGTATGTGTTGAGAGTGATCAGTTTTCCAGATAAATTGGTTTTTTTGAAATGATTTCCTGGCTACTCCCTGTCTAATCATGTAATTGAATTGTTACCACCGACGTGGTTAATGAAAACCCACGATACATAACCAAAAGATTGGTGATGAGTAAGTCTGAATCTACCAGGAACTATTCTTCCTGGAAGAAGTGAGTTTTTTACAACTGTTTTAAAACTGTTTTATTTTTCTGTGTCCCAGTTCTAGCTAATGTTTAGCACAGTGTATTGCTAGCAGAGG
>CM072257.1:11721830-11755014 GCA_036851935.1 Coregonus suidteri | reverse complement strand
ATTCTAGAAATGTTCCATATGCCAGAGAATACATTGGGTGTCAGAAGTGGAATGGCGGTTGTGGGGTCATCAGAACGCCGGCCCGGACGTGTGAGTAGTCGATTTTCCCTGGTCGGAGGGGGCATTTGTGAGCCACTTTCCAATTCCCACCATGGGGGTTAACCCTTTTGGTGCAAAGCGTAGGTTGTTTGTTTTTTTACAGGCCCCCCGGGTTTCCTTCCCTCCCCTGCGTTGCTACTTGGGGTAAAGTGGGCCCATCAGAATGCAGGGCCCCGGATGTGTGAGGGTTGAGTAGTGAAGCACGGGACTTGCTTTTATGGGGGGCAGTGGAGCCATTTTAAAATTCCCATCGCAGAAATAGGTTAACCCTATGCAGGTATAATTGTTAGTTTAACCCTATAGACAGGTTAAAATTTGGGTTTTTAACCCTTAGACAGGTTATAATTAGGTTTAACCCTATTGTGCGTGCTTAGGGTGTTTCCCTTTTCGCCAGCGACCGGGCTTCATCCCCCTCCCCCACTTTTTTCAAAAATTTTAAATCACGGGGATCCCCAACGCCCGTTAACAAAGAGACACAAATATGAGGAAAGGATTTAGGATAATACATTTAGTGTTGTTTTTAGAGTTGTTTTCTGGGTTCAGCCTTCTAGTTCCTTTATCAATTGGGGGAATATAAAAAAGCATGGTTCGGAGTTTGAGATAACCGTCACATTTAAAAATCCTATGACAACCTTTTTAATTAATTCCCCAGGCAGAAAGGGGAAATCTAGAGACTCAACCTTTGCAGAATCAGAATCAATTTTACATTTACATTTTCTTTTAGTCTTTTAGAGACGCTTTTACCCAGAGCGACTTACGGAGCAATTGGGGTTTAAGTCCCTTTGCTAAAGGGGCACTTAAAAGCATTTAGCAGACCTCTTCCGAGCGACCACAAATTGGTGCGTTCACCCTTACCCAGTGGGAAAACCCCTTTTACAATTTGGGGGGGGGGGGGGGGTTTAGAAGGATTACTTTATCCTACCCAGGTTTCCTTAAAGAGGGGGGTTTCAAATGTCCCCGGAAGGTGGGATGACTCCGCTGTCCTGGCGTCGTGGGGGGTTTGTTCCACCATTGGGGTGCCAGAGAGCAAAAATTTTTGCCTGGGCTGAGGGGGGAACATGCTTCCGCAGAGGAAGGGACCACGGGCCCAGAGGTGGATGAACGCAAGCCCTCTTTGGGTGTAGGGACTGATGAGCCTGAAGGTACAGAGGTCCCTTTCCCCCTCACTGCTCCATAGGCAAAGCACCATGGTTTTGGGGGATCGAGTTTCAACTGGAACCAGTGGGGTGGGGAGGAGGGGGTGACTTTAGAGAACTTGGGAAGGTTGAACACCAGACGGGCTGGGGCATTGGATGATTTGTGGGGGTTTAATGCACAGGCAGGGGGGCCCACCAAACCACGAGTTGCAGTAGTCCAAGGGGAGATGACAGTCCCTGGTTTAGGACCGTGCCGTTTCCTGTGTAAGGGGGGGGGTCTTTACCTCGAATTTTTAGAGCATGAACCGCAGGATGGGTCACCGCATTGATTTTGGCGAAGACGGGGGTTTTGCCGGGGTCACCCCTGGCCTTCCACTTGGGAGGAGGACCAGGGTTGTCAACCGTGATGGGGGAATCATGGAACGGGCAGCCTTCCCCGGGAGGAAGAGCAGCTCCGTTTTGCCGGGGGTTCAGCTTGAGGTGGTGATCCGTCACCAAGATATGTCGGCCAGACTGCAGAGATGCGATTCGCCACGGGTTTAAAGGGGGAAAGGAAAAGATTAGTTGTGTACTAGCGTAGCAATGATATAAAAGGCCCCATGGGGAAACAGAGCCAAGGGACTTGGTGTATAGGGAGAAAAGGAGGGGCCCTAGAATGAGCCCGGGGGGAACCAGTGGGGAGCACGTGGTGCGGAGAAGCTTCTCCCACGCCACTTGGTAGGAGGGGCCCGGAGGTAGGACGCAACCGGGTAGCCGCGGGGAAAAACCCCAGCCGGAGGGGGTGGAGAGGGGGATCTGATGGTTACAGTATCAAAGGGCAGCAAAAAGGTCTAGAAGGACAAGAGCAGAGGAGAGAGAGTTAGCTTAGCAGTGCGGAAGTTCCTGACACGAGAGAGCAGTTCATTGAAGACCAGTCCTAAAAAACCTGTTTTTTTTGGAAAAGAAGGTCTTTGAGAGAGATAGCAAAGTTTTGCTAAAGCGGCACGTAAATAGTTTTGGAAAAAAAAAGAAAAAGGGATACGGCGTAGTGTTGACATCAGGGGGGTCGAGGTTTTGGGTTTTTGAAAAGGGGGAGAAACCCTCGCTCTCTTGAAGACGGAAGGGACGGGCCGGGGTAAAGGGATGAGTTGATCAGCGAGGTGAGGTAGGGGGAAGGTCCCCCGGAGTGGCTGGAAAAGGGGAGGAGGGGAGGGGGTAAGGGGGGGCAGGTTGTTGGGCGGCCTGCAGCAAAAGTCGCAGGATTTTATTGGAGAGGAGGGGAGAAAGAAGTCAAAGCATGGGTAGGGCAGTGTGGCAGCCCAGCAGTGTCTTTAGATTAACAAACGAGGATCGGATGTCGTAAACCCTTTTTTTCAAAGTGGTTGCGAAAGTCATCCACAGAGAGAGAGGGGGGGGGGGGGGGGGGGGGATTCGGGAGGGGGGAAAAATTGGGGAAAAAGGTTTCCCTAGGTTAGAGGCGATGCTTGGGAATTTAGAGGGGTAAAAAGGGGTTTAGCAGCTAAAAGTGAAAAAATGTAGAGGGGGGAGTGAAAAGACCCGGGTCGGCGGGGGAGTTGTTTTTTTCCTTTTCCCGCCCCGCTGCCCGGAGCTCTGTTCTGTGAGCTGCAAGAGTATCAACCCCGGACTGGAGGGGAGGACGAGCCGGGCCCGGGGGGGTAGGGGGGCACAGAGAGCAAAGGATGCAGAAAGGGGGGAGGGAGGGTTTAGGAGGGGAATCAGGAGATTGGGGGGAAAGGATTTGGGAGAGGAAGAGATAAGGATGGAAGAGGAAGGATGGGAAGAGAGAGGAAGGTTCGGCGGCGATTACCTCTGTTAGGGGCAAGTGATAGTGTGGGAGGAGAGCGAGAGAGAAAAGGAAAAAAATAGTGGTCGGAGACTGGAGGGGGTTTCAGTGAGATTAGTAGAGGAGCAGCATCTAGTGAAGATGAGGTCAAAAGGATTGCCTGCCTTGTGAGTAGGGGGGGACGGGGAGAGGGGGAGGGCAAAAGAGGAGAGGAGTGGAAAAGAAGGAGGCAAGAGAAATGAGCAAAGTGGACATGGGAGGTTTAAAACCCCAAAACTGTAAGGGGAGCCATCCTCAGGGAAGGAATATCAAGGCGTCAAACTCATTATGAACTCTCCAAGGGGAACCTGGAGGGCGATAGATGCCAGGAATAAGCTTAAATGGGGTAGTGACGGGCGCATTTAATTCAAATGAGGAGATAAAGATGGGGTTTGGGGGAAAAATTGAGAATGTCCCTTGGGGGAAATGAGGATTTCCCGTACCACCACCCCTCTGACCAGATGCTCTCGGGGTATGCGAAACAATGGTCAGACGGGAAGAGCATAGGATAGCAGTGTTTTCAGGGATCCATGTTTCCCTCGGCCAGGGAAACGAGGGGGCTGGAGGTGGCATAGGCTGGGGTGAAGCGCTTTGTTGGGGCCCGAACCAGTTCAGGGCTGCCTGCGACCTGGAACCCCCTGGGGGGTGGTGCGGGGCCACCAGGTTTTGAGAGGCAGCAGCCACGCGGTTTTTGGTGGTTTGTGTACCCGTGCAGAAGGAGAGAACAGGGATAGGCGGGCATAGTTACAGGGGTAGCAAAAAGGCTACAAAAAAGCAGAGGAGATCGGGTGAAAGGTAAGCATCTGGAGCGGGAAAAGCAGGGCCTCCCCACCAAAAAAATTCTACCTCAAACTAAAATTTTTTCCTGAACCACCCGAACAAAAATCTCCCAACTTCCCCCTTTGAAAAAGAAAAAATTTTTGGAACCACAGCGGGGTTTAAAGTTTAAGGGATAAGACTCAACCCATTTATTCAACTATGACACCATAGTAACTAGCAAGCGCATCCAATCAATAACACCCGTATAGCACCCCCAAAAAAACCCTTTGGGCACAACAAAACCCCCAATGTGTGATAAACCCCTAAAAAAGATCATTCGTGTCTTGTTTAATTCTTTTATCGCAGCAAAGATTAGTTGAGTAGGGACAAGTATATTGATTTAGCTACTACCCTACATTAGCTGGTGGTTTGGGGAGCTACAATGGGCCCCCTGGTTGACTTTGTTTTTAAGAACGGTAGCTAGCTCTTGTTACACCCGGGACACAATGGTATTGGTTTACTTGACTCTGTTCGAAAAAACGGAGGTAGCCCTTGTGCTACAGCCGGGGACTGCCAAAAAAACCTACCCCAAGCCCACGATGCCTAGCTTGACGCCGTAGCTAACTTGCAAGCTAGCATCCATTAACACCCAATTTGCTCAAAACTTTTTAAAAAAAACGCCAGGAGGTGTTAGACACAAACAGAAATTTAAAGTCCGTGTTTAGTTCCCTTTTTAACGCATAACGCGCAAAATTTTGTGGAGGGCTACTTACATTTGGGAAAAGCTCTCCACTTGTAACGATACCCCTACTACCCCCTAGTAGCTACCCCGTGCTTCGATACTAACCTACAATTACCACGGGAAACCCACAATAACAAAAATATAACCAAATAAATACAATACCTAACTACGCTAACTACCACCTACGATCTAAACATGGTTAAGCTTTTTCTCAACACCATTGAGAAGCTTTCCTCCGTTACCTCCAGCTAGAGAAAAACACGACCTCTCCCGACAACCTATTCGCAAATACATTTGCACATACATATGTAGGATCTTAATTTTAGCCAGTTTTTCTACAGCGAAAATATTTCCTGCAGCAACTAAAATGTGAAATTATTGAATTTAATTAAGGAATTTTGTAGCGGTTGATAATTTTTTTTAAGCGAAATTTAAATCGGCATTTTTAAGTGGAAATAAAAACTTTAAAAGCCTTTTAAAACCCCAAATACCTACAATTTTTTCTTTTCCCGCATTGCGGGAAATTTTTTCTGCAGTGGAGGGTAAACAAATTTAAAATCCTAATCGAACATAAATTTTACATGGGGGTAGGGAAAAAAACATTTAGAGACAAAATCAGACAAAAAGTTTACCAAATGTTGACAACATTAACACAAAATAGGAAGGGAGCATAGAGTATAAGAAAGAAAAAGGGATATACAGATATACAGTACAGGGGAATTTTGTTGGTATAAGATATACGTACAGTGGGAAATCAGTTGATATACGATATACCGTACAGTGGGAATCAGTTTTATACAGATATACAGTACAGGGGAATACAGTTGGTATAAGATTACGTACAGTGGGAAACAGTTGTATAAGATATACAGTACAGTGGGGGAAAACAGTTTTATATACAGATATACAGAAAAGGGGGAAAAACAGTTTTATACAGATAACAGTACAGTGGGGGAAAACAGTTTGGGTTTCAGTAAAGTAAGTGGGAATACAGTTGGTATACAGATATACGTACAGTGGGAAAACAGGGGTTTCAGTACAGTGGGAATACTTTGGGGGTACAGAAAAGGGGAATACAGTTGGGATACAGATATACAGTACAGGGGGGGGGGGGGGGGAATACAGTGGTATACAGATATACAGTACAGTGGGAATACAGGGTATACAGTACAGTGGGGGAAAACAGTTGCATATACAGTACAGTGGGAATACAGTTGGTATACAGATATACAGTACAGTGGGAATACAGGTTAAAAAACAGTACAGTGGGAAAACAGTTTATACAGTTTCAGAAGGGGGAATACAGGATATACAGTTACAGTGGGAATACAGTTGTATACAGAATACAGTACAGTGGGAATACAGTGGGAAAAATACAGTGGGAATACAGTTGATAACAGATATACAGTACAGTGGGAATACAGTTGATATACAGATAAAACAGTACAGTTCAGTTGGAATACAGTTGTACATGTATAAGTGTTTAGTCAGTTACAGACAGCTTTAACAGAAACAGACATGGGATTACAGTGTTATTACAGAATACAGTCATCTTGTTTATACATGTATGCCCCGTGGGAAATACTAAACGAAACCCTGTGAAACGTGATTCAGAAACAGTCCATGCCTCTACAATAGAGTTCTAGATCAGATTCCCTGCCGTGCACAATATCACTACAGCCTAACTGGTATGTACGTCGGATAAGTTGTAGGCAGCACCATGAGGTTCACAGTGTCAGCGCCAGTGCAGGACATTGAATGCTGATTTCGTACATGGTAATCTCAGTTGGACAGTATAGCCACGCGATGCAGTGCTTACAGACAACTGAGCCGACTACAGGATACAGATCTACAGTACAGTGGATACAGTTGATATACAGATATACAGTACAGTGGGAATACAGTTGATAAGATATACTAAAAGTGGGAATAAGTGGATATACAGATATACAGTAACAGGGGAATACAGTGGTATACAGATACTCAGTACAGGGATACAGTTGATAACAGATATACATACAGTGGGAATACATTTACAGTTTCCAAAGTATAATATAAACTAAGAGGAGATGAACAGATGCTAATGCAGTATGTTCAGTTATTAGTGTACAGTTTAGAGATTTTTTTTTTTTTTAAATTTTTTTTACTTTAAAAGAAACCTGGAACAATTCATTTTCAACGGCCCCCGGCCAAATCGCTCAAAAAAAAAAAAAATTTTTAAAAAACCCTAAAAAAAAAACAAAAAAAAAAAAAATTTTTTTGGGTTTTTGGGGTTTGGCATAAAAAAAAGGTTATCCCCAAAAAAATTACAAATTGTTTACCAAAAAATCAAAGGAAAATTGGGAAATGGTACTCAAAAAACAAAAAAATAAAAAAAAGGGGGGGGTTTGTTGGGGGTAAAATTTTACGTTAAGGATGTAATCTTTAAATAGTTAAAATTATAAAAATGTTCCCGAAGGGTTTTTTTAAAAACCCAAAGGATTTTCTATCCCCCCCCGGGGGGGGATAAGGGGTGGGGGTTTCTATGGTGCCCAAATGAGTAAGAAAAACCCGGGGTTTTCCCTAGCAGTGATTTATAGAGGGCCCCTGGACCCAGTGGGTTTTGGGGGACGAATATGTAGTGAGGCCCAACCCCAAAAAAGAGGTACAGGTCACAGGGGGTGGGTATTATAGGGGGGCTTTGGGAGACAAAACGGAGAAATTATTTCCTTTTAGCTTTGGGCCAGAGGGAAAGTGTACGGGTTCAGAAGGCGATGTGGTGTGCAGGTAGGGGGCATAGCCCTTTAGTCTCTATGGACCAGGGTAGTGTACAGTTCAGGATGGCTTATGGGGTGAGCACAAGAGTGTATAGTCCTTTAGTCTTATGGCCCAAAAAGGGGAGTGTCCCGTTCAGAGATGCTTGATGGGTGTGCAGCGTAGAGTGTATACCCCTTTTGTCTCTATGGCCCAGATGCCCAGTTGGTGGGGCCCCCGCTGGGGAAAAAAAACTGTTCAGAGGGGGGTCTATAACACCCAATCAATGGGGTTTAGAGCAGGGGACAGATGAAAAAATCACGCTATAACTAAAAACTTCTTGGTTTAAAAAAAATTTCTGTTTAAAAATAAAAAAAAAAATATATAATTTATTTAAAACATGAGCCTTTATTTGAAGAGTTCCCCCTGCACAGGCAGTCATATGAATGCGATTTTGGGGTCAGTTTAGCCCCTTTTGATCATAATGAATAAGAATACCCTGGGAGGGGGGGGGGACATGATCCTAATCAACACTCCTCCTCTGGGGACACTGCCTTTTTGAATAAGGGCCCAGGAGTCACCCGGACCAAGGAAGTATCCCCAAAAAGAGGTTCTGCTAAATGATACAATGTAAAAAGTAGTTTTGATTTAGCAGGGCCATGAAACCCAAAACATGGGTTTGGAAGTCTAGTTACAGCAGTGGTTTTCTGCCCATTAGTGGAAGGAAACCAATAAAACACTTATTATCGGGGTGGGAGGACGACTGAGCGGGAAACTGAAAGTACAGGATCCATTTGGAGAGACAGAGCAGAAAACACTATATGGAGAGAACTGAAAATAAAGTAAGTATTTCTGAACAATAATCTATTCTAATGGACAGAGTAAGAGAATGAATTGTCAAAAGTCGCGTCAATTCAAATCTGGTATCAGGAAAAAAGAGGTAAACACGATTTTAAGGATACTAGTTTTTTTTAATTTAAAGCAAAAACCTTCAATGGAAAAATATATGTTTCGTTAACGGGTCTTTGACAAACCTCGCAGGGCAATATAAAAGAACAACCATGTTTTTTGATAAATACTCAAAACTCTGACAGAGGAATTTTCCCCTTCGCTGGCCAATAGAGTGGGGACTGAGTGTGGTTTAAATTTACTCAGAACCTTTGATTCAGAGGTTGGTCTCATCTCCTCGGCGCATTTGTTACACTTTTCAGCCAGACAAGATTATCAAAAACAACCTATCATAGTGAAAAGGGCCCCGCTCTTAGACATCATTCCTATGTAAAAGGAAACTCACGCTCACAAAGAACCAGTATTCTAGCATTTTGAAGAACAATCCTTATTTTTTTACCCCTAAGCCCTCTTCACTCAATCCAGCCTTGCCATTTTTCACACCCTACATTAGCCCAGTCAAGATGCATTCTTTCTAAATAGTCATCCCACATTTTAGAGAATAATAAATCCCCAAAAAATCCCTGGAATGAGATATTACTAGTTAGTAAATTATTGAGTTAGGTGATACACAGCAGTTTTTAAAAAGGAAACTAATCTAGGTCTATGTGTTATCAGCAAAACGTCTGGTAAAGAGGTGGGGGGGCTTTTCAATGATATGGTTTTATGTTTTCTCAGGGTTTTTCAATCCTTTGTTTTTGGCCAGCAATTTCCCACTGATCAACTAACATCAAATATTTTAAGAAAAGTTTATTTGAGGACTGTTAACAATTATTATAGGCCTACAGTAAAAATCGTTTTTGGAGGAAAAAACACAACTAAACCTGGTTTGGAGTACATTATAAGTTTAGCTAAAATAATGTAAGAGATGTCTTGAAGAAGGCTATAAAAAAAAAAGGGAAACAAGATTTGGCACAATGTCAGGAGTTACTGCAATCACATGCAACTGACTGTTAGCGCCACCATTGGTTACTATTGGTATATAAAGGGGTGAGGGCCATGACTGCAGTTGAAACTGAAAATAACAAAGTATCTGTACAGGGGCCATTTTGAGATGACAGAGCAGCTCATAGTTTAATCTCTAAAATACAACGCAGTTTCAAAGTAAAGTGAGTATTTCAGGTTAATAATCTAGAAAAAAAGGAACATTTGGGAAATTCACCAAAGTGTTGGAGTGCTGCGGGCTATTCCCCCATGAGAGCCTTTTTTGGCCCAGGAAATATCATTTTATTGGTAAAAAAGTGGATTCCCAAAAGGGTTAAAAATAAAGTCAGGTGACCTTTACCTTAAACTGGAGGCAAAAGAAACAACACCTGTTTAGGAGAGGTGGGGACAGAGTAAACACCTGTTTTGGAAGGGGTGGGTAGAAAAGTAGAAACCTGTTAGGAAGGGGGGCAGCAGAGTAAACACCCGTTTTGGAGAGGTGTGCAAAAAAGAGTAGAACACTGTTTAGGAGAGGGCTGGCTAACAGAGTAGAAACCTTTTTAGGGGAGGTGCGGTAACAGAGTAGAAACCCCGTTTTGGAGAGGGGTGGCTAGCAGAGTAGAACACCTGTTAGGAGAGGTCTGGGGAGAGAGTAGAACACCCGTTTTGGAGAGGTGCTGGTAACAGAGTAAAACCTGTTTGGAGAGGTGTGGGTAGCGAGGGGAAAAAACCCGTTTTGGGGAAAAGGGGCTGGGTAAAAAGGAGAACACCTGTTTAGGGAAAGGGGCGGCTAAAAGAGGAGAACACCCCTTTAGGAAGGTGCTGGCTGCGGAGTAGAAAACCCGTTTAGGGGAGGTGTAGGTAGCAGGGGGGAACCCCCTGTTTGGGGAGATCTGGGTAACGAGGGAAAACCTGTTTAGGAGAGGTGCTGGCTAACAGAGGAGAAACCCGTTTTTGGGAGGTGGGCTAACAGAGAGAACACCTGTTTAGGAGAGGTGTGGGTAGCAAAGGGGAACATGTTTTTGGAGAGGTGTGGCTAAAAGAGGGAAAACCTATTTTGGGAGGGTGGCTAAAAAGGAGAACACCGTTTGGGGAAAGGGGCTGGGGAGAAAAGTAGAACACCTTTTAGGAGGGTCGGCTAACAGAGTAGAACACCTGTTTAGGGAAAATGCGGCTAGCGAGTAGAACACCCGTTAGGGGAGGGGCGGCTAACAGAGTAGAACACCTGTTTAGGGGAGGTGCTGCTACAAAAAACAGTTTTAAGGGCTGGGGAAAGTAGAAAAAAAGGGGGGAAAAAAAAAAAGGGATTGGGTTTTGTGATTTGCCAACGTGAACCCCAAATTAATCAAAAGAAAAAATTTTTCAATGTGTATTTGGGGGGATCGCTAAAAAAAAGGAAACCCAACACTTCTAAATAAGATTTTACAAAGAGCTCTACACACAAGGGTGGAAAAAGGAGGGGTTTCAATAATAAAAATGAGCTGAGCCGATTAGACAAAAACCCCAGGAAAAAAGCAAGACCAGAGACTGCAATAAAATTGTAAGACATCTTCAAACCCTTAACTGGAAAAGACCATTTTTAAGAACTGTGCGGGACAAAGGGAGTCTCTGGAAATTTGGAAAAAAACAGTTTCTGTGCAGAATTTCTTCTGGACTGGGCTGAAGGAAAAGCAAATCAGGATGTCCAATTTGTATTTTTTTTTCCCTTTTTGGGGAACCCGAATTTGTGAAAAAGGAAAAAAAAAAATTTTTCTTTAAACTTATCAGTCACTTCTCAAGGGGAAAAACCAAAACAATCAAGTCCCCAACTAGGGACAAAACAAAGTTCGTTATCTTTGGTCTGGATGGGGTCCCGACTCCCCCTAGCCCTTCCGAAGAACAAGTTTCTGCTGTGATGCACAAAGTCAACCCAGTGGTTTGTTCTGTGCCAATTCATAAAGGGGAAAATCTGTTTCCCCTTTTCGCTCTCCTCGGATAACTCCCCGAAAAGCAGAAAGCCAATAAGTTTTCCTTAGGGTGTGTTGCCCAAGGGACAGGTACGGGGGTTTCCAAGCCCCCCATAAGGGGGAAGTACTTCGGGAAAGAGATTCAGGATGAGGACCTGGCCAGCAAATCATCTCACACAAAAAAACCACAAGGAGCCTCCACTCATGGGCCACATTCCATTTTCTGTTGGATTTCCCCAATAGCCCTTGAACAAATCCCTAAAACCCTAAGAAAAAGAGATCCCCAAAGGGACTCTGACTGAGATGTACAACCCCTTGGGGGTTTTCATCCCAAAACAGAAGAATAAAAAAGTATCTTGGGAAAAAAGACAGGCCCCACACTGGAAAAAGAGACATTCTGTCACGGGGAAAAACTGGTTTTTTAAACAGCTTGTGAATGGCAATCTGATTTTCTATGAAGAAGACCGGGAAAGGGGCGGGCCCAATTGATGTAAAAGAAGCCTCATGTACTCGGGAGGGGGCCCCCACACTTTTAAAGAGGAATGGGGTGTTTGTACCGGGGACAATGTGTACTTTTCGTGCATCTGAGCATTCGGGATTTTTGGCTGCTGTATATGTGTTCCTCTCATTCTTAAACAACAATGAGAATCTAAGGGCCCAAAACCCTAAATAAAAACCAGTAATTTTTTGCGCTGTTCAAAAGAAACCCCTGAATTTATTTTCTAAAGGGGCTGTGGTTTAAAGCCTTAAAAATTTAGACGGGAAAAACCTGGACCTGTTCCTCCCGTTTTCCTTTTGGGGCCTTCCTAAGCCCAAAATCAAAGCCTTACGAGGTCTACTGAAAAGACAAAAGCAGCCCCAGACCATGAAAGAAACAGTAAACTACTAAAGGAAATTCAGGGGGGAACCCCTCTCCAAAGAGGTGCTCAATCTTTTCCCACTGTCTAAATGAACTAAATTTGACCTTTCTTAGTGGAGGAGACCCAAAAGCAAACCGGGAATCGGGAAAGGTCTCCGAAGAAAAAAACTGTCCCCTGCACAGGGGTCAGCTCTGGTTTTTGGTTTTTGCTGACTTCAGAAAAGGAGCTGGATGTTTTTGGACCTAAAAAATACTCCAGAACAGGGGAAGGTTTCTGAGGCTGCTGCCAGGGGTTAAAAGCCTCCAGGGCTGCTCTGTGAGTACATAAAAGACATTTAAGAAACTAATCATCGGGAAAGAAATTTTCCCGGGTTTAGGGGAAAAATAATTTATTTAATATGAAAAAATATATAATATTACTTTGAAAAACTTACTGAATAAACGCAATGATTTTTCCATATTAGTAAAAAACAATATGCCCAAACCACAATTCAAAGGAAAAGGGAAAAGATGAATCTATATTTGTTTGAGAAAAATAAACCAAATGCTCGGCCATTGTCCTTTACACACGGTTTTAAAATTTAAATATTGTTTGTGACATAATGATGATCTCTTTGTCAGGCTTAGGCTGTGGAGTCAAAGAGGAAGGCTGTGCTTCTCTGGCCCAGCTCTAAAAGGTCAAACCCCTCCCCACCTGAGGAGCTGGATCTGATTAACAATGACCAAAAGGATTCGGGGGTGAAGCTGCTCTCTGCTGGGCGGGGGAAATCCCCACTGTAAAACTGGAGACTCTAAAGGCCCAGTATTCCTGTAGTTGGTAAACAAGTGAAACTGTTCACCAGATCCACATGGTTTACCAGGAAACACAAGTCCACACCATAGTTTTTGGGGACAGTGAAGCACGTTTTACTTTTTGGTGCTATGTTCCAGCAATTTAGTTTTGAGAAAAGTTTCATTTTAAAAGGCGACAGTACAGAATGCCCCCTTTTTTTTGATTTTTAATGGTAAAAGGGGTTTAGCATTTTTTGTTGTAGCCTCTGTAACTTTCTCATTCTTTAATTTTTTCATGATTCATCATGTTTTTTCTTAATTGGGGTTTCATCGGGATTAATTTTTTTAGTAGGTTTAAAAAAGGGTTATCTACTCATTTAGAAAAAAAATTCTCCAGCCCCATCATCTACCATTCAGTTACTATGGGGGCAAAAAAAAACCCAAAACAAAACCCAAAAACAAACTGCAAAAAAAACCCAAGGATTTTACAACCAAAAAATAACTTCTGAACTTAAAATCACATAATTAAATTTGGTTTCAAATACTTATGACTTTTTCAAAAGGGGGACTAAAATACATAAAGTGGTATCATTTCAAAAGGGGTAAACAGTATGAAATTAAAAATCCCCTCAAATAAAATGAAAATTATATCCCTTTAAACCTCATATGAAACATTTTATCTAAAACCCAAAAAATTTTTGGAAAGTTTTAGGGGCCACTTTTAAAAATGTTAGTTCCCCAACTTCAAAATAGATTAGTGGGGGACTGTATACTCAATAAAAACCCAAATATGATACCTCACTGCCCCTGTCTTTTACTGATACTGTTTTTTAAACTGCTCTGGTCAGTCAAACCAAAAAATTGTATTTTTAAATTTTTTTTCTCTCTACAAACAATTTTTTTTTTTTCTTCTAATAAAAAATAAAAAAGGGGCATTTTTCGGGGACACTATTTAAGGGAAAAAATATACTCCCCTATTTTCCCACCAAAAAAATTTTGCAGTGGGGTTTTCGATGTTGTACTCTTTGCAGGCTGTCGGGCTGTCTAGTCCCAAGGAACTGTACTTCTCTGGTCTCAGTTTCTGGGGTCAAACCCCTTAAAACCTGAGAGAGGGGATTGAGAACAATGCCCTAAAGGGGATTCAGGGTGAAGCTGCTCTCGCGGGACTGAGGAATTCCCACGTAAACTGGAGACTCGAGGCCCGTATTCCTGTAGTTGGTAAACAAGTGAAAACTGTTCACCAGACCACATGTGTTTCCCAAGGCACACATATCCACACCATATGTTTTTGGACATTAAAGCTTTTTTTTTAAAATTTTGGGTGCTATGCCCCAGCATTTTGGATTGAAATAGAATTTTCATTTTTGTCGACAGTAAGTACAGTACAGTACGGGACAGTAAGCACCTTTTTTTTGGGGGTTTAATGGTGAGTTTTTAGCATGTTTTTTTTGTATCCTCTGTAACCCCTCTCATTTCTTATTATTCATGTTCCATTAAATTTTTTTCTTAATCTGGTGCCGTATCGCTAAGTGCGGGCAATTATTGCTGATAAAAAAAGGGGATTTCCCTCAAAACTAAAACTTTGATCTTTAAGGGTTTTTTCAGATCACAAGCTTTCAGCATAAGTTACGGGTTTGCCCTCCCCCCCGGGAGAGCGACGCCTCAGATTGCAATGGCCGCTCTGCCCTCTCTTGGTTTACCCCCCTACTTATAAAAAAATCCCAAAAAGAGGGTTTGCCCCCTTTCTTCGGGCCCAAATCACCAGTCCCCCCAACACACTTCCTGTCTTTTGAAATGTGGCTTACACTAAAACATTCCCTCTTGATAAAAAAATAAACGTCCCCTCCGGTTCCACTTAAAACTTTAAAAGGAACGTCATAATTTTTCATATACGATTTTCCCCCCCTTGGGAAAAACAAAACAGTCCCGAAAACAAACAGAATGGGGATTAGGGAAAAAAGTGAAAAATTTATCTTTTTGAGATTTTTAACTTTAAAAACCAAAAAAATTTTTCTTTTAGAGTGAAAAATACCATTCTAAAAATATGAAAAAACTGTTTATGAATTTGTAAATACATTATATAAAATATGAACAAATCTTTATGGATTTGAAAAAGAGCAAAAAAATTTGTCCGGAACCCTTTTCTTTCCCAAAATCCATCCATCCATAAATTAAGACAGAAAATTCTCCACGGCCCCCTCTGCCCCCCGGGCCCAACCCCCCTAGATACTCCAAATAAACTCAAAAAAACCTGTAAATCCCATTTGAAACTATGATAAATTTAAATACACTTTAAAGCCCCTGAAACAAAATACACCCAAAAAAATGCCCACGCCCCAGGCGGGTAAAAACCCATTGGACCCAAACATGGCCCTTTCCCCCCCTCCCTTAGATTTTCCCTGCCCCAAAGCATAAAACGAAATAAAAAAAAAACATCAAAGCCCTAAAATGTATTCAAACATCAAATACTTTCTAAAAAAAATTAATACCTAAGAATATGCACAAATTAGTATTACACATGTCTATTTTTTGCAGACACGGGAAAGGGAGCCCACACACTTCATCTCCCCCGTAGTCTCAAATTCCAATGGTTTGGGTTTAAAGGGATGGAATCGGAATCTCCCCCACACTTTTGTTTCATCTCCTCACCCATTGTCCTTTCAATTCCCCCTTTCTATTGCCCCTTGTTTGATTTATTTCATTCCAAAATGTTCCCCCAAAATTTTCTTCTGAAGAAAAAAAAAGGCCCCAAACATTTATTTTTTTGCAAAAAAACACTTTCAAATTAAACTCAATATAAACTAAGAATATAAAAATGATATATAAATGATGTAGAACACTTTAAAAAAAAAATTTGTTTAAAAATGAACTAGGTAATTATTCTTTTATCCCCCCACCTTCCCCCCTTTGATTCAAAAAATATACAAAAAATCACCCTAATATTGAAAAAAAAAAAAAAAAAAAAGTTTCAATAAAAAAAAAGGGTTTTTAAACCCCCCCAATCCAGTTTACTTGTCCACTTCCCCCAAAGATCGGGGAACCCATCCAACGGCATCTGAGTGTTGTCCCCAGGCTCACTCCCAACCTATCTAAATACATAGTTTTTCTCAAAGGTCAGAAACAAATTACAAACCTCACACACAGTGTATAAAAAGCTGCAACAAAAAATCTAAACCCTCACCCCCCCCTATTTTTTGGCCTCCCGATCTTGAAACCAAAGTCTTCGCTGACTTCCGCTCCTTAAAATCTCCCAAATGCACCCCTTTATTTCTTAAATTTGGCATATATAACCCTAGTGATAATATCTGAACTATCTGGACCCCAAATTTATAACAAACATTATAAATTTTAATCTTCCCAAAGGTTACACCATCCCCCAGGGAAAAAATTTTTCCCCCCTTCCCCCTTGTTTTTAAAATTCAATGTAGGTTTGAAAAACTATGACATTGGGCCAGTCTCTTTTCACCCAAATTTTCAAACCTGTTCCCGTTTTATCTGTGTCTTGCTACCCCTATTTTAATAGAAAAAAAGCCTATAGGGAAAAGTTCAACGTTGACATGTAACAACATCCTGCCCAACCCAATTGGTAAGAATTTTATATTTCTCCCCAAAAAACCCTCCAAATATCTAAAAAATTTCCCCCATGTTAATTGCCAGGCAAAAGCAAATCTTTTAACCATAAAAGTCCTGCTTTTTTTAAACTAACTGGTACATAAAAATTTACTTATTTTGTCATACCCAAATCTTAGTTCATGCTTATCCAAAGTCATCAATAATCATCACAATCTGATATCCCATAAACATCCCCCTTATATATATGTTTTATTAAAAACAAAAAAAACCCTTTTAAAGGCCCTCAAGGGTTTTTCCCCTCAAATGCTCAGGGTTCGCGGGTTACCTGACTTTTTTCCCATCCAAAAAATTCAAAAGGGAAATTTCTTTAAACCCAAAGAAATAACCTGGGCTTAAACAAATGTGTCAAAAAGCGGGGCTTAAACTCGGGTTCAGATGTGGAAAATTTGGGGTGTTTACCCCTTAGCCACGAGGGGGTATGTGGGCCCCCCAAACGAAACCCCCAAAAGGAATACTCCGGGAAAAAGTAGTTTTTTAATAAAAAAAAAGGTATTTTTTTGGCACTTCAAAAAAAAATCCAAAAAAATTTCTTCTCAGAAAGGGGGTAAAACTAACAGAGGTACGGGAAAAAAACGGGGAGGACAAAACAAAATAAACTCCACGAGGGGAAAAACAAAATAAAGAAATTTTGAAAAGCTTACTCGGGGGAAAGGGTTTGTGGACACAGAGGAGGGGGACATTTGCCAAAGGGCTCAGAAAAAACCCGTGGGAAAAAGGGGAAAAAAAAAAAGTAAAAAACCTAGGGGAAAAAAACAAAGGGACAGGGGACCTGGATAAAACTAAAAAGGACCCCCGGGAAGAACTAAAGGGGAAAAGGGGGAAAACAGATGACCTCTAAGGCCCCGGGGACAAACAGGAGGGGAAAACGACACCGTCTTTTGCTTTCCTACTAGGGTTTTTTTTTATTCAAAACAAAACCCTGGGCTTTTTTAATATGGGGTAGATTTAGTCAGTAAGCCCTGCTGCATTTTAGGGACCGCCCCATTCAAAATGGGGACAGCTTCATGGACACTCCCCCTGAAATAGTTCCCGAGTAATGGAGATATCTGATCTTTTGTTTTAACTCTTTTGTTTTTCCCTCGCCATTTTGTGAAGGGCCTCACTGTCTTTTACTTTTCTATCATCTCGTTGGAACCATGTTTTTCCAAACCCCCCCCCAGAAACCCCATTCTGAAACCCTTTGCTTGTGTATTTTTGGTTTTTGAATGGGAAACAACCTTTTTTCCCAGTTTTTGTCATGTTTGCTATTGTTTCTAGGATTTTCCATGAAGGTTTCCCCCATTATCAAAATCTGCCGACTCTCGTGTCCTTTTGTGCAATGTTTTTTTTGGCTGAAGTAGCCCGGCTTTTCCTATTTTTTTAATATAGTCCCCATTTTCTTGAAACCCGTTTTTTGTGTTTTCCTTTTTTTTAGGGCATTTACCCTTTTGCATTAATTTTTTCGCTTTCTGATGACTTTTCCCCTGTAATCATTGGGTTGTTTGTGCGTCAGGACCCTTTCATGAATTGGGAAATCCCCCCGTCTTTGTAAGTTGCCTTTTTCTTTTTTAAAACCCAATTTTGAATCAAATACGTCCCTGATTTCAGGGGAAACCCCCAAAAAGAGGGCTGTTTTTTTGAAATTTTGAAACCAGGGGGGATTGGGTTCCCCGGCCCCCCTTTAAATCCTCCTCCTGTCCCCCTCAGAGTTCTTGGGTCCATTTTTATCACTGGGGTGCACCGGGGGGCTCCTCCCGGGGGGCTGAATCCCTTTTCATTTTCTCCAAAGGTTTCCTGCTGTCTCTCTTGTTTTCCCCCTTTTCTCTCTCCCCACCTGAACCCTCTGGCTCTGTCTGACTTTCTGGCCCTTTTTTTTTCTTTGGGAAGAAACCTGAAAATCCTTTTTCTCTTTTTGTTTTTGACAAAATTAGAGCAAAAGGGAAAGGGGGGCCCAAACTTTTTTCATTCATTTACTGAAAATAACTGACTCGCTAGGGGAGCTAGCTTTTATGTCTAACCTTTTTAAAAGTTTCAATCGTTTTTCTGAGTGTGGTTTAAGTAAAAAACAAATCAGAAAAATCGATTTGATCAAATATTATCCCCTTTTTTATATTGCCAACATTTTTGATGCCTGTCTGTTAGAATTTAAACTTTCCAAAAATAAACCAAAAAAAATGCAAACGAATAAAAAAGCACAGGATTTAAAACCAATTTGTTTATTAATTCACAAAAAAAAGTAAAAACGGGCAAAGGTTTTAAAATTAGCTATCTAACGTTAAAACTTCTGTAATGCATTTAAAGTTAATATGTATATGAAATTATGTCTTTTTTAAATGTTTTTTATGAAAAAATTTTAATGTTTTTTATGGGTTTTTTCAAAAGGGAAAGGTTTTTTGTGAAATCACATACAACAGCAGGAAGGGGTGTTGGAGACAGGGGGGGACCCGGTGATTTGGCCCAAAAAGGGGGGCCCCCATCTTTTTGCATTGTTTTAAATAGGGGGTTTAAAAGAAGAAAAAGTTGGAACGGCCCATGACAATCTGAGACGCCGTTTTCCGGAAAAACCGCGGGGCGTAACTTAGCCCCGTAACCCCCCCCATGATTTTAAAAAAAACCTCTAACACGGTGCAGGGTTGGGCGGACTCTTTTTTGGGCAAACAATAATGGCCAAACCCTTCACCCGATCGACATTAAAATAGGGTACAAATTAAAAAATATTTTACCCTGGTTTCTCACCTCTCTTTATTTTTCCCCTTTCTTTCTTTGGGAAAGTAATATTTTCCCGGGGAAATTTCTTTCAAAATTCTGAATAGAAAAAAAAGTGCTATCCATGTGGTACGATACTGTTGTGCTGCGTAGAACCGATGTGGATGTGGTGGGAAAGGGGTCCCGGCGCAGGACACAGAGGGTTTGTCCAACAGACCCTTTTCAAATCAAAAATCTAAATTACAATAAACGGCCCCCGAAAACAAAAAGAGGCGAGTGAATAAGTTAAACCCTGCTTAAAAAAATAAAAAAACAAACAGAGGGGTCCAAAAGCAACTCTTGAAAAAACAGGGAGACAAACAACAAAACTAACCCAAACCCAAAAAGGGAACTTATAGGCACGTAACAGCACAAAACTTTCACGGTGTACAAGCAGACCAAAAACAATCACACCAAAAAACATTTTAACGGTGGGGAGCTAGTACTTCCGGGGGGCGGCGAAAAACGCCGAAGGGCCCGCCCCAACCAGGGGGAGGGCAGTTCGGGGGCCCAAACCGTGAAGTACCGCCCCCCCTTTACGCGTGGGGTTTCCCGCCCTTTCCCCCCCCCGGCCTCGGGGACGGCCAGGGAACGCGGGCCCCGGGCGCGGGGGGTGCCCACGGGGTGGAACTAATCAGGAGGGTTGGGTTTAGAATGTCCCTCCTGGCACCCAGCACCGTTCCCCGGACCGTACCCCTCCCCCCCCCCCGAGATACTGGGGGACCACTCATCCGGGGCCCCCGAGTCCAAGATGGTCCCGGCCCCCGTAAAGCCGGGGCCCCCTCGATGGGCCCCAAAAGGGGGGGGAGGGGCTCTCCTATCTCATCTTTTGAAGGGGGCCGCTACCACCGGCCGGGGAAAAAGACACATGGGAAAGAGGGGTTAAAATTCTTGTTTTCTCAAAAGGCAGTTTAACCTGTAACACACCTCGTTCAATCTTCTCAGGGTTTTTTAAAGGGGCCCCCCAAACCGCCGACCCAGGTTCCGGCAGGGCAGGGAGAGGGGGAGGGTTTGGGGTTTGAGAAACCAGACTCGATCTCCCGGGCGTTTCACCGGTCCCCCCACTGCGGTGGGATCGGCGTTTGCCTTTTTTTGACGGGGTGGCCCGTTTCAGAGGGAAAAGGGGAGGCCCCCCACGGCTCCTTTCCCGGCCCCCGAATCCACCGTCACCCAGGGGGCCCCGATCTGGCTTCCCTGCCCCGGTGCCCCGGGGCCGGCTGAACCCTAAAAACAGGGGAAAAGGTTTTTTAAGTTTTGGGGGAGGAAATGGGGGGAGAAAAGTTCCCCCCCCTTTGGGGGGGGGGGGCCAAAAAAAAACCCCCCCCCCCCCCCTGCCCAGGGGGTAACCTAACCCCCTCCTCCCCCGGGCCCGGGCCCGGCAAAAGGACCTCAGAAACCTACCCCCTCCTGGTTGACCCCCGTTCAAACCCGCCCATTTTCTCTCTGGGTGGAACCCCGGGGGTAAGGGGCCCCCGAGAACCCCCCAAAAGTTCCCTTAAAGCCCCCCAGACTCCCGGAGGTGAACTGGGGGGCCTCGGTTTTTAGACACAAAATTTCCCCGGGGGGGCCTCATAGTCCGGAAAACTTTGGGTTTAAAAAGGGCCTCGGGGGTCCCGTAGGGCCGTAGGGGGAAAACCGGGATTGGGAGGGATGACGGCCTTGGGAGAACCCCATCCACAACGACCCCAAAAAGGTGTTATTCCCCTGGGGGAAAGGGGGAGGTCGGTTACAAAATCCCCCCAGGGTGGGCCATGGGCTTGTGGAACGGGCAGGGGGTATAAAATTCCCCCGGGCAAAAGTCTAGGCGCCTTACACTGGCACACAACCCAGCAGGAGGGGGAACCCTAAACCCTCACAATTTCCCTTTGCTAAAGTTGGCCACCAGTATTTCACCTAAGGCAAGGGACTGTCCGGGCCAAACCCGGTGTCCAAGGAGGGTTTTTGTATGAGGCCCCAAAAAATAAGACAATCACAAACCTCGGCGGAAAATACGTCCGCCCCACAGGACACTCGGGGGGGAGTAGGGGCGGTACGCATGCCCGCCGATTTTCCCCATCGACCCCCCCCTACCACCGGAGGGCCCCCAGCCCAAAACTCCGGCAGTTGGAAGTGTCAAAGGCCCCCTCCCCTGTTTCAAAACCGCCGGGACAGGGGTCTGCCCTTTCCGTTCTGGGACCCGGATGTATGTGATCTTAAAAAAAACCGGGGGCCGGAAAAATGTTTCCCCCTAGCCCGACGGGGGGTTCAAACCCTAGCTGCCCGGTTGTAAATCCCCGGTTCCCGGGGATCATTCCCGAATGAGGAAAGGGTGTTGGCCCCCCCCAAGCCAATGCCTCCACACCTTTAGGGCCTGGACTACAAACTAAAAAACCCCCGTCCCCAACGGCATAAAATTTCCTCCCCCCGAGCTGAGCTTCTTGGATTTTGAAAAGCACAGGGGGGGAGCTTAGGTGGGGGTGCCGGACCCTTGTGGGCAAAGGGCTGCCCCAAAACCGGTCTCGGACGCGTCTAAACCCCTACTTGGGAAAAGGTAAAAAGGGGTCCGGGTGCGGCCCCGCACCGGGGCCGAGTGAACAGGTTTTTTTCAATTTGAAAAAATTTCCCTGTCCGCCTCAGCTGACCCTGCAAACGAACCGGACCCCCCCCTTTTGAAAGGGGCGTAATGGGGAGCGGGAACCTGTCCAAACCCCGGGTAAAAACCCCCGGCAGTTAATTTGCAAAAACCCCAAAAATGCTGCACCTCTTTTCAGTGGGTTGGGGTTTGCCCAAATTTCGCACGGGCAAAACACGGGCTTTCCGCTATTTTCCCACCAGACCGGACAACCAAAAACCCAAAAAAAAGGGGCGGGGCTCCTGGAAAAAAGGGGATTTCTCTTCTTGACATCAAGTCATGCTCCCAAATTTTCTCAAAAACCGGGGCACCAGGGCTACAGCTCGGCTCGTGTAGAAGGTACCCTAGGGGTCGTCGATGACACTACCCCCACCCTGCCCCTGCGGGCCCGGGGAAAAACTCTCAACAAAAGGGTTGAAGACTGAAGGGGCTTCATTTAAAACCCCTATGGCAACGGATATCGTAATGACCCGAGGTGGTAATAAATGCCGTTTTCCATTCTTTCCCCCCCTAAAAGCGCACCAGATTTTCCGCTCCTGAGATCCCCAAATTGTGAAAAACTGCGCTCCGCATAATGACTCCGTCATAGTGCAATCCGTGGGGAAAAGGGTTAAATGTACTTAACCGGTGATCTGATTGAGACTACGGTAAAACAATACACGGGCGCAAACCCCCCCCCCCGGGCCTTTTTCTTTACAAAGAAGAAACTCGAGGAAAACCGGGGGAAATGGAGGGGCCCCAAAGTATCCCTGTTTCCCGGACTCGGCCCATGTAAATAAGTGAACATTCATCCCAAATTGTTGGGAAAAGGGTTTTATGAGTTCAGAAAAATACTGACTTGGGAAAACTCTCTCTGACCTAAACCCCTTTTTAAACACACCCGAGTAAAGGGGCCCCAAATCTAAAAGTTATATGCTTTTCTGTTTTTACCCGTTTTTCAGCCGAGTGTGCACGGATCCCTTAATCAGTGGAAAAAACAAAACTAGTTAGCCACCTCCCCAAAAGGGGGACCCACGCAAAAAAAAAAATTTTACAATGTAGCTTTTTCAGGAAGCGAGTATTCCAGACCTCTTTCTTATGAACCATTGCTATTAAAAAAGGTTTTTGGACCGAAAAACCCCGGCCCAACCCCGGGAGGGTTCTAGGCTAATCTGGGCCCGGGGACCTCTGTTCCAAGATAGTCAGGGAAAAGTCGGGGGTGGAGGGGGCTTTTGGAAACCATTATCCAGGGGGTGCTTGGGGGGAAGGGTGGGGTTTGGCTTTTGCACACGGGCAACGGAGCTCGACAAAATCATCACTGTTGGGCTTGCCGGCGGGCCCTCGCTGGTTTGATTATGCTGCTGCTGGGCCCTCAAATCTCCTTTGGCTTTGTTTGGCTACTTTTTGCCATTGTCCCGAAGAAAACCTTTGTGGGAAACGTTTGGAGTACGTTTTTTTTTTTGTTGAAACTTTTAAATACCCCATTAATGCTAACTGGGGACTCAACAAAAATAGACAAATACACCTTTTTATTTTGGGATTTTGGGGGGCCCAAATAAATGTATACCCAAAGTGGACCAAATTCCCCAAAAAACAGGGGGCTTTCCAAAATCTCAGTTGGGGGAATAGAGGGACTATTCCTCTTGGGGGAAACCTCTGAAAATTCCCCCTGAAAAAACAGGAAAAACCCCCTTCTTTCCCCCTGCCCCCTATTGGGCCCTGTATGAATATTAGTTTTGGGATCTAATTGAAGAACATACTGCTTTAATTTGATCCCACCTGACAAACAAATTTTTTGGGGCCTTTCTTTGAGCACTTTTCACTGTGCCTCCAGATTTTCCAGTGTCAAGCAGTACAGAGGGAAAAGCCCTCTTTGATGACGCCGAGGCCTGCCTTCCCCTTTGGGGCACCTGGTTTTAAACCCCCATTTTGTGACCTTGTTTAAACAATTTTTCCATACTACTTCCAAAAACCCATTTGAGGGGCTTGACCACAAAAGTCCCAAATTTGGGGGCAACCCAAACAGAGAGTTTAGGTTCTAAAAAAAGAGGACTGACTTTTTATACCCAATCCTAAAAAAGGTGGACTGCAGGGAGCTTTCCCGGGGGGATTACAATTCTATCATAGAAAATTTAAGTTTTAGATCATTTTTAATATGAAAAAGATTTTTCCCCATATTTCTTTTCCAAACCCCTCACATTGGGAACCTCAGTTTGGGGTCAGTGTCAAAAACTATACAGAATGTTTACGTAGGGATGTGGGTTCCTTTCACAATTCAGGGAAACCGCCCGTAACAGCTTAATCTTACAAAACCCACTACCATAAACCCCCTTCCAAAAGGGAGTTAAATATTTTGTCTTGCCTATTCACCATCTGGGAAAGGCACATATACACAATCCTTCCAATTTTTCTCAAAGGGTTTTAAAAAACCTTCATTAAAAACTCTCCTCCCCTTCATCTACAATATTGAAGGTTTATTTAACAAGTTTTCCTAAATAAGAATTTATTCTTTCACCCGGATTCACCTTATCAATCTTGTCATGGAAAACAGGTGTTTAAATGTTTTGGGAATCAGTGTTTTTTTAAAAATATAAAAACAAAAATTATAAGCAATGCTTTTAAAAATTTCTCAGTACCAAAATCATCTGGTTTCAGATCTGAAAATTCCCTCTTCAATGTAAAAATAATTTTTTACCTGGGTCAAAGGTCCCTGAAAAACTAAATTTGGGGGAATCCCTAGAGAAGTCATCCAGGACAAAGGGGGCTGGAAAAAAGATTCCCCAATTTGGTGGAGATTCTGGGGAAACATAAAATCCCCATGAAACTACATTTTAAAATATATCAAAACAATATTTCAATAGATAAAAATACAATTACATTGAAGCAATAAAATATATTGCCATACATTAAAGCAAAAAACATACCTGGAGTATACAAAAAATTATGAACACCCTCCTAATATTGAGTGCACCCCCCTCTCTTTGCCCTCAGAACAGCTTCAAACTCGATCGGGGCATGGACTCTACAAGGGGCGAAAGCGTTCCACAGGGATGCTGGCCCATGTTGACTCCAATGCGGTCCACACAGTTGTGTCAAAATGGCTGGATGTCCTTGTGGGGTAGTGGACCATTTGATACAACAGGGAAACTTTTGAGCGTGAAAAAAAACCCAGCAGCGTTGCAGGTTCTTGACAAAAACCTTGGTGGCCTGGGTACTACTACAATACCCCGTCAAAGGACACTTTAATATTTTGTCTTGCCTATTCACCATCTGAATGGCACATTTACACAATCCATGTCTCAATTGTCTCAAGGCTTAAAAATCCTTCATTAACCTGTCTCCTCCTCTTCATCTACACTGATTGCAAGTTGATTTAACAACTTACATAAATAAGAGATCATATCTTTCACCTGGATTCACCTCATCAATCTATGTCATGGAAAAAGCAGGTGTTCATAATGTTTTGTACACTCAGTGTATTAAAATATATTACATAAAACAAATAATTATAAGCAGATGCTTTACAGTATATACTCAGATACACAAAATACATCTGGTTTCAGATCTAGAAGATTCTCATCTTCAATAATAATATGATACCATTTTTACCTAGGGTCAAAGGTCACTGGTCCATCACTAAAATGTATAGGACGATGCATAGAGAAGTCACTCTTCATGGACAGAATGACTGGGTACTGGAGAGACTGATCTCAGAGTTTGGTTGGAGATTTCTGGAAAACATAATAAATCCCCATGAAACTACATTTTAAAAATATATCAAAACTATATTTCAAGAGATAAAATACATTACATGAAGCAATAAAATATATGCCATTACATAAAGCAAAAAACATACACTGAGTATACAAAACATTAAGAACACCTTCCTAATATTGAGTTGCACACCTCCCCTCTCTTTTGCCCTCAGAACAGCCTCAACTCGACGGGGCATGGACTCTACAAAGGTGTCGAAAGCGTCCCACAGTGATGCTGGCCCATGTTGACTCCAATGCGGCCCACAGTTGTGTCAAAATGGCTGGATGGTCCTTTTGGTTAGTGGACCACTCTTGATACACACAGGAAAACTTTTGAGCGTGAACAACCCAGCAGCGTTGCAGTTCTTGACAAAAACCTGTGTGCCTCGGTACCTACTAACCATACATACCCCGTTCAAAGACACTTAAATATTTTGTCTTGCCTATTCACCATCTGAATGGCACATTTACACAATCCATGTCTCAATTGTCTCAAGGCTAAAAATCCTTCATTAACCTCTCTCCTCCCCTTCATCTACACTGATTGAAGTTGATTTAACAAGTTACATAAATAAGAGATCATATCTTTCACCTGGATTTCACCTTATCAATCTATGTCATGGAAAAAGCAGGTGTTCCTAATGTTTTTGTACACTCAGTGTATTAAAATATATGACATAAACAACTAATTATAAGCAGATGCTTTACAGTATATACTCAGATACACAAACTACATCTGGTTTCAGATCTTGAAGATTCTCATCTTCAATAATAATATGATACATTTTTACCTAGGGTCAAAGGTCACTGGTCCATCACTAAAATGTATAGGATGATGCATAGAGAAGTCACTCTTCATGGACAGATGACTGGGTACTGGAGAGACTGATCTCAGAGTTTGGTTGGAGATTCTGAAAAACATAATAAATCCCCATGAAACTACATTTTAAAATATATCAAAACTATATTTCAAGAGATAAAATACATTACATGAAGCAATAAAATATATGCCCATTACATAAAGCAAAAAAAACATACACTGAGTATACAAAACATTAAGAACACCTTCCTAATATTGAGTTGTTGCACCTCCCCTCTCTTTTGCCCTCAGAACAGCCTCAACTCGTCGGGGGGCATGGACTCTACAAGGTGTCGAAAGCGTCCCACAGGGATGCTGGCCCATGTTGACTCACCAATGCGTCCCACAGTTGTGTCAAAATGGCTGGATGTCCTTTGGGTAGTGGACCACTCTTGATACACACAGGAAACTTTTGAGCGTGAACAACCCAGCAGCGTTGCAGTTCTTGACAAAAACCTGTGTGCCTGGTACCTACTACCATACCCCGTTCAAAGACACTTAAATATTTTGTCTTTGCCTATTCACCATCTGAATGGCACATTTACACAATCCATGTCTCAATTGTCTCAAGGCTTAAAAATCTTCATTAACCATGTCTCCCTCCCCTTCATCTACACTGATTGAAGTTGATTTTAACAAGTGACATCAATAAGAGATCATATCTTTTCACCTGGATTCACCTGTCAATCTGTCATGCCGAAAAAGCAGGTGTTCATAATGTTTTGTACACTCAGTCTACATAAAGCATTAAAATATATGCCATTGCATAAAGCAGTAAATAGTTAAATTATGTGACATTACACAAAGCATTTAAATATATGGCCATTACATAAAGCAACAAACAAACAGTGTAAAAAACATTAAGAAACACCCTCCTAATATTGAGCCTCCTGATTCACTTCCTCATCTCAGTTCCACTTTAATCCTTAAGAGTCTATTCATGCACATACTTTATAATATGTCCATATATAGTTATAATTATAATCTGTTCTAGGAACATCTACCCAAAATATTACACCTTCTTTATTACTTCACCAAACAGACACTACATGATCAAAAGCATGTGGACACCTGCTGGTTCAACACTCATTACACCTGCTGGTTCAACATCTCATTACACCTGCTGGTCCAACATCTCATTACACCCTGCTGGTCCAACATCTCATTACACCTGCTGGTCCAACATCTCATTACACTGCTGGTATCTCATTACACCTGCTGGTCCAACATCTCATTACACCTGCTGGTCCAACATCTCATTACACCTGCTGCGTCCAAACATCTCATTACACCTGCTGGGTCCAACATCTCATTACACCTGCTGGTCCAACATCTCATTACACTGCTGGTCCAACATCTCATTACACCTACTGGTCCAACATCTCATTACACTGCTGCTGGTCTCAACATCTCATTACACCTGCTGGTCCAACATCTCATTACACCTGCTGGTCCAACATCTCATTACACCTGCTGGTTCAACATCTCATTACAACCTGCTGGTCCAACATCTCATTACACCTGGTCCAACATCTCATTACACCTGCTGGTCCCAACATCTCATTACACCTGCTGGTCCAACATTCTCATTACACCTGCTGGTCCAACATCTCATTACACCTGCTGGTCCAACATCTCATTACACCTGCTGGTCCAACATCTCATTACACCTGCTGGTCCAACATCTCATTACACCTGCTGGTCCAACATCTCATTACACCTCCTGGTCCAACATCTCATTCCAAAATCATGGCCATTAATATGGAGTTGGTTCCCCCTTTGCTGCTATACCAGCCTCCACTCTTCTGGGAAGGATTTCCACTAGATGTTGGAACATTGTGCGGGGACTTTGCTTCCATTCCGTGGTCCTCTGTAGACTCAATTGGTAGAGCACGGCGCTTGTAACGCCAAGGTAGTGGGTTCGATCCCCGGGGACCACCCATACACAAAAATGTATGCACGCATGACTGTAAGTCGCTTTGGATAAAAGCGTCTGCTAAATGGCATATTATTATTATTATAAGATAATTAGTGAGGTCGGGCACTGATGTTGGGCGATTAGGCCTGGCTCGCAGTAGGCATTCCAAAGGTGTTCGATGGGGTTGAGGTCAGGGCTCTGTGCAGGCCCAGTCAAGTTCTTCCAGTTCAAACCATTTCTGTATGGACCTTGCTTTGTGCACAGAATCGTCGTTCTAGAATGTCATTGTATGCAGCGTTGGTAGCGTTAAGATTTCCCTTCACTGAACTAAGGGGCCTAGCCCCGAACCACGAAAAAACAGCCCCAGACCATTATTTCTCCTCCACCAAACTTTACAGTTGGCACTATGCATTAGGGCAGGTAGCGTTATCCTGGCATCCGCCAAACCCAGATTTGTCCGTCGGACTGCCAGATGGGTGAAGCGTGATTCATCACTCCAGAGATCGTGTTTCCACTGCTCCAGAGTCCAATGGCGGCGAGCTTGTTGGAAATGTTGCATCCTATGACCGTGCCACGTTTGAAAAGTCACTGAGCTCTTCAGTAAAGCCATTCTACTGCTAATGTTTGTGTCTATGGAGATTGCATGGCTGTGTGCTCGATTTTATACACCTGTCAGCAACGGGTGCGACTGAAATAGCCGAAAATCCACTAATTTGATGGGGTGTCCACATACTTTTGTATATATAGTGTATGTGTAAAAAATAAATACATATATACAGTACCAGTCAAAGGTTTGGACACAGCTACTCATTTAAGGGTTTTTTTTCTTAATTTTTACTATTTTCTACATTGTAGAATAATAGTTGATGACTGACATCAAAACTATGAAATAACACACATGGAATCATGTAGTAACCAAAAAAGTGTTAAACAAATCAAAGAATATTTTATATTTGAGATTCTTCAAAGTAGCCACCCTTTTGCCTTGATGACAGCTTTGCCACACTCTTGAGCAATTTCCAAACGCCTGAAGGTACCACGTTCATCTGTACAAACAATAGTACGCAAGTATAAACACCATGGGACCACACAGCTGTCATACCGCTCAGGAAGGAGACGCGTCCTGTCTCCTAGAGATGAACGTACTTTGGTGCCAAAAGTGAAAATCAATCCCAGAACAACAGCAAAGGACTTTGTGAAGATGCTGGACGGAAAAACGTACAAAAGTATCTATATCCACAGTTAAAACGAGTCCTATATCGACATAACCTGCGAAAGGCCTCTCAGCAAGGAAGAAGCCACTGCCTCCAAAACTGCCATAAAAAAGCCAGACTACGGGTTTTGCAACTGCACACATGGGGACAAAGATCATACTTTTTTGGAGAAATGTCCTCTGGTCTGATGAAACAAAAATAGAACTAGTTTTGGCCATAATGACCATTGTTATGTTTTGGAGGAAAAAGGGGGTTGCTTGCAAGCCAAAGAACACCATCCCAACCGTGAAGCACAGCGGTGGCCCTGCTGGCAGCATCATGCTGTTGGGTGCTTTGCTGCAGGCGGGAACTGGTGCACTTCACAAAATAGATGGCATCATGAGGAAGGAAAATTATGTGGATATATTGAAGCAACATCTCAAGACATCAGTCAGGAAGTTAAAGCTTGGTCACAAATGGGTCTTCCAAATGGTCAATGACCCCAAGCATACTTCCAAAGTTGTGGCAAAATAAGGCAACAGAGTGGCCATCAGTGGCCAAAGCCCTGACCTCAATCCTATAGAAAAATTTGTGGGCAGAACTGAAAAAAAGCAATGTGTGCGAGCAAGGAGGCCTACAAACCTGACTCAGTTACACCAGCTCTGTCAGGAGAGGAATGGCCCAAAATTCACCCAATTTACTGTGGGAAGCTTGTGGAAGGCTACCCTAAACGTTTGACCCAAGTTAAACAATTTATAGGCAACGCTACCAAATACTAATTGAGTGTATGTAAACTTTTGACCCACTGGGAATGTGATGAAAGACATCTTTCACATTCTTAAAATAAAGTGGTGATCCTAACTGACCTAAGACAGGGAATTCTTACTAGGATTTAAATGTCAGGAATTGTGAAAAACTGAGTTTAAATGTATTGGCTAAGGTGTATGTACAACTTCAGACCAACTGTAGATTGTAATATGTATTTTTCTGGCTTGTCTTCCCCAGTGATTTGACCCACGCACTCCTACTGCTTATTATGTGACTTGTTATGCGCATTTCTACTCCTGAAACTTTTCAGGCTTGCCATAACAAAGGGGTTGAATACTTACTGATTCAAGACATTTCAGCTTTTTCATGTTTAATTACATTTGTAAAGACTTCGTAAAACATAATTCCATTTTGACATTTATGGGGTATTGTGTGTAGGCCAGCCAGTGACCAAAATAATCTGAAATTTTATGCCTTTTAAATTCAGGCTTTAACATAACAAAATGTGGAAAAGTCAAGGGGTGTGAATACTTTCTGAAGGCACTTTATATACCTAAAATCCGGCAAATTGAGAGCTCTCCACTAAAGTTTTACAAACAATAAAAACCTTGGGGCACCCGAAAAATATTATAAAAAAGTTTGGTCCTTGGACACAGAGGGGTTAAACACTAAAGTTTACCGTCCATCTAGTGAAGAGAGGAGAAAAACCGGACAGAGGGAGCGTAGGAAGCCAGCATCCGTCAAAACGAGAGAGGGAGAAGCCCTCCACTGTATTTAACAGTGTGGAAGAAAACAACCCGGGAGCTACATCGGTCCACAAGAAATGAAGGCAGGCAGCCGGTGATGATGTAGTGGTAGCTAGGATAAACTAGGATGCTGCTGGTAGAGTAGCTAGCTTAGCTAGATAGCTGTACCGACTAGCTTGGCTAGCTAGCAGGTATCAGTATCGACACTCCACCGGACGTGATCCTTGCGGGCTGCTGATCCAGTTTCTACTTGTCTGCTGACTGCGGATATATGAACTCTGACCTGTTCAACCTGACGTGCGACCTTTGTCCCGAACCTGCTGTCCCCCCCCCCCCCCCCCTCTCTATATCTCTCTCTACAACATCTGCTGTCTTGACCTCTGCATGCTTGGCTATGAAACAGCAACTGACATTACTCCTGAGGTGCTGACGTGTGCACCATCTATAACCACAGTGGATTATTATTTGACCCTGCTGTTCATCTAGAAACATTTGAAAATCTTGAAGAACGATCTGGCCTTAATGGCCATGTACTTGTTATAAATCTCCTCCCAGCACAGCCAGAAGAGGACTGGCTCCCTCAGAGCCTGTCCCCCTCTCTAGGTTTCTTCCTAAGGTTCCTGCCTTTCTAGGGAGTTTTTCCTAGCCACCGTGCTTCTACATCTGCATTGCTTGCTCTTTTGGGGTTTAGACTGTGGTTTCTATATAAGCACTTTGTGACACTGCTGATGTAAAAAATGTCTTCTGGGAATACATATGAAGCAGACCAGGCCAGGGGTTTTGGGGTTTTTAAGAAGTCAATGAGAGGTAAAACATGACTTCCTTTAGTTGTTAATTTTGAAAATGTTCTGTCTTAAGTATTTTTAACAAAACTGACACATTTTCATGTTAGTCATAAAAAAATTTATATCGAAGGAGTGCCTTTAATTTGACGGCCTGCACATGTGCAGTTCGGCACAAGACGACCATTAGACCCGAATGACGTATTTCTGCGCATGAGCTTCAAAATGAAATCAAATTGTATTTCTCACATGCGCCCTCCCGAATACAACAGTGGTTACACTTTAACTCTGTGAAATGCTTACTTAAGAGCCTTTCACAAACATGCAGAGTTAAAAAGTCACAAAAAAATCTCTTAAATAAAAAGGAAAAAAAAAAAGTACCAGAATAAAATAACAATAAGGTAGTTGAGGTAATTTAGGAAATATGTACATTTACGTAGGGTAAAATGACTAGGCAAATCCGGATAGAGATTACATCTCCTCATCCAGGGAGTGCACACACACACACACACACACACACACACACGAAAAAAAAAAGGAAATAGTAACAAAAAAAAAATACAAAGGGGTCCCTTTTTATTGGGGAAATTTTAAAGGAAATACAGTGGGGGAAAAAAGAATTTTGTCGCCCCCAATTTTGCATGTTCTCCCCCTTAAAAAAAAATTGGGGAGAGGCCTGTAATTTTTTATCATAGGTAAACCCTCAACTATGACAGAAAAAAATGAGAAAATTTTTCAGAAACCACATGGGTTTTTAAAGAATTTATTTGCAAAGTATGGTGGAAAATAAGATTTGGTCAATAAAAAAAGTTCTCAAAACTTTGTTTTACCCTTTTTTGGCAAGGGCACAGGCAAAAAATTTTCGTAAGTCTCACAAGGTTTTTCACACACTTTTTGCTGGTTTTTTTGGCCCATTCCCCCCTGCAGAAAACCCCCTAGAGCCGTTTTATGGTTTTTTGGGGGTGTCCCCTTGGCAACACTGACTTTCCCAAATCCCTCCAAAAATTTTCTATGGGGTTGGGGTTTGGGGACGGTAGGCCAATCCAGGAAACCCTTTAAAAAGTTCTTTCGAAGCCACTCCTTTGTTTTCCCGGGGGGTTTTTTTGGGTCATTTTCATGCTGAAAAACCCAGGGCCCCGTTTTATCTTCAAAGGCCCTTTCATGGGAAAGGGGGTTTTTACTCAAAAAACTCACCGTCATGGCCCATTAAATTTTTTCCTTTCACGGATAGTCGTCCTGGCCCTTTTCGAAATACAGCCCCCAAAAAATATTTTTCCCCCCCCATGCTTTTCCCCGTAGGTTTTGGGGTTTTTTTGGGGCAACTCGATTTTTGTCCTCCAAACACGACGAGTTTGGGTTTTTAAACCAAAAAAATTAAAATTTTTGGTTTATCTGTTTCCAAAAGACTTCTCCCAACCCCTTCTGGTCATCCAAAGCACTCTGCAAACTTAACGGGGCCGGAAATGTTTCCGGCTTT
>CM072257.1:11671711-11721330 GCA_036851935.1 Coregonus suidteri | reverse complement strand
GTAAGAAGTTTTCAAGGTCTGGAGTGGCAAAGCCAGTCCAGATTCAACCCCAAAAAAATTTTTGGAGGGAGTTGAAAGTCCGCGTTGCCAGCGCCCAGCCCCAAAAAATCACTGCTTCGAGGACATCTGCATGGGGAAGGGTGCCAAAATACCAGCAACAGTGGTGAAAACCTTTGTGAAGAATTACAGATAGAACGTTTGACATGTGTCATTGCCTACGCAAAGGGTATATATACTAAGAGTATGAGAAACTTTTGGTTAGTTGGACCAACTACTTAATTTTTCCACCCATAATTTGCACAATAAATTCATAAAAACTCCTACAATGTGATTTTAGGGATTTTTTTTATTCTCATTTTGTTTTTGTGTCATAGTTGATCGTGTATACCTTATGATGAAAATTACAGGGTCCTCTCTCACTCTTTTTAAGTGGGAGAACTTGTACAATTGGTGGCCTGACTAAATACTTTTTTTCCCCACTGGTATATCATTTATTATTTTTATTGCAAAACGACTATATATCCATTGTTTAGCTGAAATTGAATGATTCGTATCCTGTAATATTTGACGGTATTATCTGGTTGTCTACCTAGCTATCTTAAGATGAATGCACTTAACTGTAAATCGCTACTGGGTAAGAGCATTCTGATCTCTAAACCAGGTGGGGCTCTGCCCTCTGAAGACAAGGTCACACATGTCTCCAAAGCAATTAAATGGTGCCACAGGAACACTGACTTAGCTGCATGTTTCTTGATTATCAAGACACCTGCTTGAGTATCCTCTTAAACTGGTTTAGTACAGCTCATGAGGTGGCTCCTACAATATCTGCCCAACTAGGTGGGTACAACTTTGATGAATTAAAACGACTAGCGAGCTTCATAGCATAGCTTTAATTTATACCCATAAGATGTAGGACTTAACAAGGTCTTTATTCTCTAGCACTTATCCGACCACATTTATCTACTCTGATGACACTTTTGGATATGGGCCAGATCTTCAAACACATTGTTTTAATAAAAACGAATCATTTCTTGTTGTTACATTAAAAAAAAAAAAAAATGATATAGTTTATTAATGTTAAGGCGACCTGTAAAGGGACTGGTTTAGTTTATTGAGTGGCTTCTCTGCTCATGTCCGCGTTATGGAACTGTCCGCATCCACGTACGGTTTGTTGTGTAGGGTGGGGTCCCGAGGGATCGAACCCACTTACCTTGGCGTTACAAGCGCCGTGCTCTTACCAGCTGCGCTACAGAGGACCTTGGGGAACAAACGACGGAGTTCGTTGTACAGTGTTGAGACGCCGAAGTTTTATTGTTCAATTAGCTTTTTTGCGTAATGGTCAGTGACAGTATGAGTGTAGCCAGATCCTTTCACTCGCTATCCTTGTTTCATCTTGTGGTTCACCGGATTCGTCATCATCCTCGAGGGACAGACGAACGACCTGCTAGCTAGCCAAGCTAGTCGGTACAGCTAGCTAAGCTAGCTTACTCTACCAGCAGCATCCTAGTTTATCCTAGCTACCACTACATCATCACCGGCTGCCTGCATTTCTGTGTGGACCGATGGAGCTCCCTGGTTGTTTCTTCCACCTGTTAAGTACCGGGAGGGCTTCTCTCTCTCTCTTCTCGTTGACGGATGCTGGCTACCTACCATCCCTCTGTCCGGTTCTCCTCTCTTCACTAGATGGACACTTTCGGTAACTTTAGTGTTAAACCCCTCTGTGTCCAAGGACTGAACTTTTGAAAATTATTTTCGGGGCGCCTCAAGTTACATTTTTACAACGTTTATTTCTGATAAAATTAGTTCATTGCATCCGCCATGGAGCCCAGTTTCATAATATACCTTCTGTCCCTGGTTATGAAGTAATCGCGAAAAAAACAGGGCCTTATTTTAGGTAATTTTCACCCATACCAGCTCCTATTAGTTCTATTGAGCTCCGTGACACCGACTCGGCCTTCAGAACGTTCTATTCCAGCCCATTGTTCTGCGTCACAAATGCCAGCTTCATTATTGTTATCAATGAGACCTGCCTGCATTTTAACCCTGTAGGTTTACCTCAGGTAACTGATTATTAACAAAGTTATGGCTACTTGGTGAGCGTTAACCCTGTAGGTTTACCTCAGGTAACTTTATTATTAAAAGGTTACAGCTACTTGTAGTGAGCGCTAACCCTGTAGGTTTAACCTCAGGTAACTTATTATTAACAAGGTTTATGGCTACTTGGTGAGCATTAACCCTGTAGGTTTAACTCAGGTAACTTATTCTTTTAACAAGGTTACAGCTACTTGGTGAGCGTTAACCCTGTAGGTTTACCTCAGGTAATTATTATTAACAAGGTTACGGCTACTTGGTGAGCGTTAAACAAAACCCTGTAGGTTTACCTCAGGTAACTTATATTAACAAGGTTACAGCTACTTGGTGAGCGTTAACCCTGTAGGTTTACCTCAGGTAACTTATTATTAACAAGGTTACGGTCTACTTGGTGAGCGTTAACCCTGTAGGTTTACCAACCTAAACAAAACGCATGTCCCTGTCCTCTTTTCAAATGAGGTGGCCGATTTAAACAGCCAGAAATACATTTTTTATTAAGAAATAATAATTTTTCTTTGATTTGTTGTTTCTAAAATGGGCCTGGGTAATTGCTAAATATGTCCAATAGATGGCAGCATATGACCACAAAGCATCAGTTATAGGCTACAATTTGATTTGTTGTTTCTAAATGGCCTCTGGGTAATTGCCTAAATATGTCCAATAGATGGCAGCATATGACCACAAAGCATCAGTTATAGGCTACAATTTGATTTGTTTGTTTCTAAATGGCCTCTGGGTAATTGCTAAATATGTCCAATAGATGGCAGCATATGACCACAAAGCATCAGTTATAGGCTACAAGCAGCAATCTGATTAACATAAATTAGCATGCAACCAAAGGACTATATGTCCCATGATTTTCTAAAATGGTCACTCATTACTTTAGTTAGCTATATATCTCGTATTAGGCCTGTGATGCTTTTGGGAAGAGCAATTAAATATGCGGACTATAGCAGGTGTTGAACCCCTGGTAAATAATCACTAGTCAGATGCGCTAACCTCAACCCTAGTATTCATGTGTTATAAAAAAATGTTCTTAATATCTGATATTGGGGAGTAAACAACCTCGGAAATAGAAAAGACGAGAGTGCATCTTCCAGCCCTCCTATAAATTACATCATGCAAATGTACCTCAACATTCCCCTCGCTTGTGCTAGAAGGCAGAGTACTCGCTGCCGCTGACGGCACAAGCTTTTTATCGGGGCTGAGTTGGCTACTTGTTCGAGAAGGCAGAGTGCCGCTGCTGGTGATGAAATATGACAATGAATGTACTAGGAAAATAAATTTTCCTCGACCAGAGGTGACTCAATTAATGTTAATTGGTTGGGTCTAATGGTCGTCTCACGCCGAACTGCGCATGTGCAGGCCGTCAAATCAAAGGCACTCCTTCCTTATAAAAGTTGTTTTTGACTAACATGAAAAATGTGTCAGTTTGTTAAACTACTACTAAGACAGAACATTTCTAAATGAACAACTACTGGTACTCCTTGTATATAGTCTAGTTATTACCTCAACTACCTGGTACCCCTGCACATTGACTCAGTACTGGTACTCCTTGTATATAGTCTAGTTATTACCTCAACTACCTGGTACCCCTGCACATTGACTCAGTACTGGGTACTCCTTGTATATAGTCTAGTTATTACCTCAAACTACCTGGTACCCCTGCACATTGACTCAGTACTGGTACTCCTTGTATATAGTCTAGTTATTACCTCAACTACCTGGTACCCTGCACATTGACTCAGTACTGGTACTCCTTGTATATAGTCTAGTTATTACCTCAACTACCTGGTACCCCTGCACATTGACTCAGTACTGGTACTCCTTGTATATAGTCTAGTTATTACCTCAACTACCTGGTACCCCTGCACATTGACTCAGTACTGGTACTCTTGTATATAGTCTAGTTATTACCTCAACTACATGGTACCCCGCACACATGATCAGTACCGGTACTCCTTATAGCCTCATTATTGTTATTTTATTTATGTTACTATTTCTTTTTTTTATTTAGCTAATTTTTGTTACTTTTTAACTAAATTGTTGGGAAAGGGCTCGTAAGTAAGCATTTCACGGTAAAGTGTACCACTGTTGTATTCGGCGCATGTGACATACAATTTCATTTGATTGAATGAACGAACGGTCGTCTCACGCCGAAACTGCGCATGTGCAGGCCGTCAAATCAAAGGCACTCCTTCCCATATAAAGTTGTTTTGACTAACATGAAAAACGTGTCAGTTTGTCACTTTCACGAGGTTGAAAGTAATAATGTGTTCAAATACTAAAGACAGAAACATTTATAAAATGAACAAATCAATCAATCCAAATTAGATTGTCACATGATCCTAATACAACAGGTGTAGACCTTACTGTGAAATGCTTACTTACGAGCCCTTAACCAACAATGCTGAGTTAAAAAATGTTTTACTAACAAACTAAGGAAGTCATTTTTACTTCTTTGACTTCTCAAACCCTAAACCCTGGCCTGGTCTGCTTCATATGCGTACCACACCAATATAATTATTTTTTTTACATCAGCAGTTGTTCACAAAGTGCTTATATAGAAACCCAGTCTAAAAAACCCCAAAGAGCAAGCAATGCAGATGTAGAAGCACGGTGGCTAGGAAAAAACTCCCTAGAAAGGCAGGAACCTAGGAAGAAAACCTAGAGAGGAACCAGGCTCTGAGGGGTTGGCCAGTCCTCTTCTGGCTGTGCTGGGGGGGAGATTATAAGAGGATATGGCCATTAAGGCCAGATCATTCTTCAAGATTTTCAAATGTTTTATAGATGACCAGCAGGGTCAAAATAATAATCACTGTGGTTATAGAGGTTTGCAACAGGTCAGCATCTCAGGAGTAAAATGTCAGTTGGCTGTTCATAGCAGAGCATTCAGAGGTCAAGACAGCAGGAGTGGTAGAGAGGGAGAGAGAAGGGAGAGGGAGAGAGAGAGGGTCGAAACAGCAGGTTCGGGACAAGGTCGCACGTCCGTTGAAACAGGTCAGAGTTCCATATCCGCAGGCAGACCAGCAGAAAACTGGATCAGTCACATTACATTGACATTTTAGTCATTTAGCAGACGCTCTTATCCAGAGCGACTTTACAGTTAGAGCATACATTATTTTTTTTCATACCCCCTGTGGGAATCGAACCCACAACCGGTGGAGCATGTATCGACACTGATAGGATCGAAAGAAGGGGAGCGCAGCAGCTATCGGATCAGTTTTGTCCATTCAAATCTTTCCATAACATTAGAATTATTTCACAATACTGACCACGGATCAGCTTCTAGAAAGATATTACTACCTACGGCTGCAAATATTGAGGTAGTTTATTCTAGTGCTTACCCAATAAAAATGCACTAAAATCACAGCTTTGGCACATCATTGTGCACATGTTAGGCTACACATCATGAAATATATTGAGACAAATTACAGACAGTAGTCTACAAGTAGCAAAATAAAACTAAATATATTGAACATGGAATATATTTCAATATGATTGAAATAGGCCTATAGCCTACTGTTTATATTTTAATGCAGTCATCTCGGTTTTTCATTTGAAGCATAATTTGTGTACTTCCCCTGTTTGAATCAATTGCAAAGACAATTGGGCAACTTTGTATTTGAAGTCAACTTTGTTCTGAATTTATCTGCGGTCACAGAGAGACGGATAAAACCATGTGATTCTATGTTTAGCGGAGATCTTCTGTGTATAAAGTGACGCGGGAGGGCAAAAAAGCATCTAACGACGCACTTGGCTGTTCTACAAGTGGTTTGAGGCAGGTGTTAGAATATGAGCGTTTTCAAGTGCAACGTTAATAACGATGGTTTGGGGGAAACAGCTCAGAGATTTAACAATGCTTCTACGAAGGATTAATGATGAACTTGGCCTTAAGATGCTTTATATATATATATATATATATATATATATTGATGTCACAAATGTATCATGTGTACAGTTCTTATTAAAAATGTAGTTATTTGTTACATTTAACTGTGTAAAACCTAGCAGTACTACTTATTTCTCTGAGAGTGAGGCAGGATATATAGCATTTTGCAAAAAAAATGAAATGATGCCATTAAGTGATTGATTTTAATCAAACACATGCCTGTCATTGAACAACACCTTGCCATGATTAGCTAGTGAAAAAACACAAACCATTTATTGATAATTTCTTTAAACAATAGAAGCTAATTTAAACGAACATTTCTGAAAATGGAAATATAGCATTTGGAATGAAACTCTTGTTATGTTTCCCCATCTGAGCTCAGAGTAGATGAGGAGATGTAATGTTTGTCTCTGTGTTGAAGCCCAATAAAGCAGGAGAGACCAGCCTCCCCTGTACCCAGCTGTGTGTCCATGAAGAGTGACCAGTCTATGGGTCGTTTTATAGAGTTTTCTAGTGAACAAAGGTAAGAAGAACTCATGGGTCATGGTTCAGTGAGTTAAAACAACCTGTCTCTAGTCATTTCCTCCTCTCCCATTTTCACATTTATTTTTGTTGTTTTCATAATCCATAGGCTAATCCTTTTTTCCATTTTTCATAGTCCTAAAAAACATATTAAACTAACACAACATTCCTCCCTGTGTGTGTGTGTGTGTGTGTGTGTAGTGTGTGAGTGTGTGAGTGTGTGAGTGTGTGAGTGTGTGAGGTGTGTGAGTGTGGTGAGTGTGTGAGTGTGTGAGTGTGAGTGTGAGTGTGTGAGTGTGTGAGTGTGTGGAGTGTGTGCAGTGTGTGTGTGTGTGTCTGTGAGTGTCTGTGAGTGTGTGTGTGTGTGTGTCTGTGAGTGTGTGGTGTGTGTGTGTGTGTGTCTGGTGAGTGTGGTGTGAGTGTGAGTGTGAGTGTGAGTGTGAGTGTGAGTGTGAGTACTCCCTGGATGAGGAGATGTAATCTCATGTTTTGTCCCCAGAAACCAACAGGAGAGATCAGTGTCAGAGATGCTCAGTGGACAGTCTTCCCAGAGTCATCTCATAAAACAGACCTGGACTCCATATTCAGTGTATGTGGTCCTGTTATGTACATTTGTTTTTGTTTACCTCAACTAAAGTTGATCTGTCAATCATTCATTCATGTGTTAATGAGGAAAAGCATTTAGTCTCGGTTGCTTAACTTATTTACTTGATTTATTTCAGTTGCTCCCAGAAGGCTTTTGAGAGTCAGAAGCAGGATAAGGAAGTGGTGGATGCTTGGAAGATGAGAAGCAGGAGAGCAGTGCCAGAGAGGGGGCTCTGAAGATCACACTGCACGTTCCTGAGGAAAATGAACCAGAAGGAGCTTGCTGACACATGGAGAAAAGTAAGAGCTGTCTGCCTCATGTTGAATGCTGTTTTAGAACATTTAAAAGCTGTAGCTAAAGTACAGCTAAGTAGCTGTGTAACTCAATGATATTGTAGCAGCCTTAACACAACACCTAGTGACCTCATCAATAGCAGCAGGGATGTGTTGTGTTGATTAATTGAGAGAGAGAGAGATATTTTTGCCAATTACACTAGTGATATATTCATGGATTTAGCTGTTGAAATTCCTTCCCGGGGACCCTCCTACTGGCTGTGGGCTAAGCCACCGATGTCTTCATATCTAGGGGAGAGAGGAGCTGTACCCCTGGGGAAGGAGAGAGGAGCTGTTACCCCTGGGGAGAGAGGAGCTGTTACCCCTGGGGAGAGAGGAGCTGCTACCCCTGGGGGAGAGAGGAGCTGCTACCCCTGGGAGCTGAGAGGAGCTGTTACCCCTGGGGAGAGAGAGAGCGTGTACCCCTGGGGAGAGAGGAGCTGCTACCCCTGGGGAGAGAGGAGCTGTTACCCCTGGGGAGAGAGGAGCTGCTTTCCCATGGGGAGAGAGGAGCTGCTACCCCTGGGGGAGAGAGGAGCTGTTACCCCTGGGGAGAGAGGAGCTGTTACCCACTGGGGAGAGAGGAGCTGATACCCCTGGGAGAGAGGAGCTGCAACCAGGAGAGACTGCGACCCTGCTCAGGAAGAGCTTAACTATTGGTGGTTGTTGGGGCACGTTTGGCAGGAGCTTCAGTGATGAAGACTGCTGAATTTTGCTGATGTTTCACAATATAGCCATGGCCGTCTCAGTCACCAGGTCTCAACCCAATTGAAGACAACCATCAACAAAACACTAAATTATGGAATTTCTTGTGGAAGAATGATGTCACATCCCTCCAATGGAGTTCAAGCCACTTTATTTTTCTTATTTTTAATTTTTCAAACCTTGAAATAAACACTTTAATGAACACCACAAACACTTGATGTTTAGGGATGGCACACACATAGGGAGACAGTTTGTGTTCCTTCTCACATATGCACCTAGGAAGATGCAGTGTTTCTCAACCTGTCATTTTACATAATGTTGCAAAGACACACATACCATCAAAATTAATCCATAGACTTTTGTCCATATTTACAGAAGGCTGTAATTTCACAAATTGTTCCTATATTGAAAGGACATAGGGAAAATAAAGTCAAACATTTCAATACAAAATAATAAAAACAATCACAGCATTACTCAGTCTTAATGTATTTTAACCATATTAAACCAGTTTAATCAAATTGTTTTCATTTGGAACACTAAATCAGAAAACTACATTTGGAGTTCCAGACACTTGTAGAATGTATGCCAAGGCACATTGTAAGAGCTATAAAGAGACAGGGAGTGGGAGAGAGAACAGGTAGAACCTGATATGGAAATGAGCAGAACAAACTAAAGGAACTTTCCACCACCGAATGATCAATTCCAGACTCTACTTCTATTGAGAGACATATAAAAGGTAGACGACGACGATTGTTATGATATTAATATAGTTGATGATATTGTTATGTGTATTCATTATAGTTTATGATATTGTTATGTGTATTAATATAGTTGATGATATGTTATGGTGTATTAAATATAGTTGATGATATTGTTATGTGTATTAATATAGTTGATGATATGGTCCGTTATGTGTAATAATATAGTTGATGATATTGTTATGTGTATTCATATAGTTGATGATATTGTTATAGTGTTATAATAGGCCTACTCTCCTTAACATGTTTTGGATATAAATTAGATGCGTGCGGGTGAATTCGTTCTGTTTCCATCTGAGTGCCCCAGGGTGATCGCTCCTACACTATCTAGAATATAAAAGGGTTCTTTGGAGCTGTCCCCATGGGATAACCTTTGTAGAACCCTTTTTTGGTCCTAGGTTAGAACCCTTTTGAGTTCCATGAAGAATCCTTTCCACAGAGGGTTCTACATGGAAGCCAGAAGGGTTCTACCTGGAACCCAAAAGCGTTCTCCTGTGGGGACAGCCAGAGGACCCTTTTGGAACTCTTTTTTCTAAGAGTGTTCTGTATCATAGGTCTATAGACTTGTCTTCTCAAAAACAGGCCTTAAAACACAACAAGCAACAACATTTTCTCTTTCTAATCTACTGTTAACTCTTTTCACTCAGGAAGGTATGTTGTGTGAAAGAGAGACAAATAAATACTGTGGAAAGACTAACAACAACTAACACTTCCTCAAAACAGGTTGTGTGTGTTCATTAGTGCCCACCGTAGCAAAACGTTTGGCAAACAGAAACCGTTTAGGTCACGTTGTACAGCGTTTGGAGTAAACTGTTATGCAACATTTTTAAAACTGTTGGCTGTGGTGTAAACTAATGAATACGACCCAGGTTGTAGCCTACAACTCGGCTGTTGATGTCTGCCTGATGCTTGAAACCTGAACTTAGCCTGAGGGGTGTACTATGATGCAAGCTAGATATACTGGTTTTCTAAAGTTAGCTTCAGTTAGAATTCACATTCCAGCTCAGGGCTCACCCATAAGAATATACAGAGCGCTAGTTCATCACGAAGGTGCTCTCTCAGCAGAACTGTAGATTTCTCAATGACTTGACATGTTCTGGTTGTGAATTCAGGCTACAAGGTAAGAATCCTGCCAGGAATGATTGTAAAAGTGTGTAGAGAAATTAAATGTAAGGTGTAATTTTTAGTACAGTGAATGGGAAGTAAAAAACACTCAGACCTAACAGTCTACTTCTACTGAGACACGGTTTGTGTCAGTCTAATCATACAAAAATAGTGATACACTGAACATGGGCAAGTCAAATTCAATATATCAATATTCAAGACTCAACCTTTGCAGAAATCAGAATCACCTTTATTCGCCAAGTACATTTGCACATACATATGTAGGATCTTAATTTGAGCCAGTTTGCTACAGCAGGAAAATATTCCTGCAGCAACAGGAAATGTGAATTATTATGTGAATTATAATTAATGGACATTTTTGTAGCGGTTGATACATTTTTATTAAGCGAAACTCAAGTCTGGCATTTGTAAGTGGAAATTACAAACTTCAGAAGCCTTTTAAAACCTCAAATACACTACAAGTTTTACATTTCCTGCATTGCGCGAAAGTTATCTGCAGTGGGGGGTGATCAAAATTAAGATCATAATCTGTACACATAATTCTACATGGTGATAGTGACAGACAACATTAGAGAAAGAATACAGACAGAAGAGTTTAAACACAAATGTCTGTACAACATTATACACAACTAGGTAGAGTGAGCATAGAGCTATAAGATAATGAACAGTGGATATACAGATATACAGTACAGTGGGAATACAGTTGATATACAGATATACAGTACAGTGGGTATACAGTTGATGTACAGATATACAGTACAGTGGGTATACAGTGGATATACGGTGGATGTCCACATATACAGTACAGTGAATATACATATACAGTACCAGTATAAATATATATAAGAGAGATTGAACAGAGTGCTAATGCAGTATAGTTCAGTTATTTACAGTGACTTGGATTCAGAGATGGTCCCTGATGTGGTGAGCAGAGATGGCTAGAGTGTATAGTCCTTTAGTCTCTATTGACCAGATGTAGTGTACAGTTCAGAGATGGCTTGATGTGGTGTGCAGCATAGAGTGTATAGTCCTTTAGTCTCTATGGACCAGATGGTAGTGTACAGTTCAGAGATGGCTTTGATGTGGTGAGCAGCATAGAGTGTATAGTCCTTTAGTCTCTATGGGGCCAGTTCAGAGATGGTAGTGTACAGTTAGAGAGATGGCCTTGATGTGGTGAGCAGCATAGAGTGTATAGTCCTTTAGTCTCTATGGACCAGATGGTAGTGGACAGTTCAGAGATGGCTTGATGTGGTGTGCAGCATAGAGTGTATAGTCCTTTAGTCTCTATGGGCCAGATGGTAGTGTACAGTTCAGAGATGGCTTGATGTGTGTGGTGAGCAGCTCATAGAGTGGTATAGTCCTTTAGTCTCTATGGGCCAGATGGTAGTGTACAGTTCAGAGATGGCTTGATGTGTGTGGTGAGCGCATAGAGCAGCATAGAGTGTATAGTACCTTTAGTCTCTATGGACCAGATGGTATTGTACAGTTTCAGAGATGGCTTGATGTGGTGAGCAGCATAGAGTGTATAGTCCTTTAGTCTCTATGGACCAGATGGTAGTGTACAGTTCAGAGATGGCTTGATGTGGTGAGCAGCATAGAGTGTATAGTCCTTTAGTCCTCTCTAGATGGTAGGGCCAGATGGTAGTGTAGAGTGTACAGTCTCCGGCTCCAGAGATGGTTTGATGTGGTGAGCAGCATAGAGTGTATAGTCCTTTAGTCTCTATGGACCAGATGGTAGTGTACAGTTCAGAGATGGCTTGATGTGGTGAGCTATAGAGTGTATAGTCCTTTAGTCTCTATGGGCCAGATGGTAGTGTACAGTTCAGAGATGGCTTGATGTGGTGAGCAGCATAGAGTGTATAGTCCTTTAGTCTCTATGGACCAGATGGTAGTGTACAGTTCAGAGATGGCTTGATGTGGTGAGCAGCATAGAGTGTATAGTCCTTTAGTCTCTATGGGCCAGATGGTAGTGTACAGTTCAGAGATGGCTTGATGTGGTGAGCAGCATAGAGTGTATAGTCCTTTAGTCTCTATGGACCTGGTAGTGTCAGTCAGAGATGGCTTGATGTGGTGAGCAGCATAGAGTGTATAGTCCTTTAGTCCTTTAGTGTCTATGTACCAGATGGTAGTGTACAGTTCTAGAGATGGCTTGATGTGGTGTGCAGCATAGAGTGTATAGTCCTTTAGTCTCTATGGACCAGATGGTAGTGTACAGTTCAGAGATGGCTTGATGTGGTGAGCAGCATAGAGTGTATAGTCCTTTAGTCTCTATGGGCCAGATGGTAGTGTACAGTTCAGAGATGGGCTTGATGTGGTGAGCAGCATAGAGTGTATAGTCCTTTAGTCTCTCTATGGACCAGATGAGTGTACAGTTCAGAGATGGCTTGATGTGGTGTGCAGCATAGAGTGTATAGTCCTTTAGTCTCTATGGGCCAGATGGTAGTGTACAGTTCAGAGATGGCTTGATGTGGTGAGCAGCATAGAGTGTATAGTCCTTTAGTCTCTATGGACAGATGGTAGTGTACAGTTCAGAGAGGGCTTGATGTGGTGAGCAGCATAGAGTGTATAGTCCTTTAGTCTCTATGGACCAGATGGTAGTGTACAGTTCAGAGATGGCTTGATGTGGTGTGCAGCATAGAGTGTATAGTCCTTTAGTCTCTATGGACCAGATGGTAGTGTACAGTTCAGAGATGGCTTGATGTGGTGTGCAGCATAGAGTGTATAGTCCTTTAGTCTCTATGGGCCAGATGGTAGTGTACAGTTCAGAGATGGCTTGATGTGGTGTGCAGCATAGAGTGTATAGTCCTTTAGTCTCTATGGGCCAGATGGTAGTGTACAGTTCAGAGATGGCTTGATGTGGTGAGCAGCATAGAGTGTATAGTCCTTTAGTCTCTATGGACCAGATGGTAGTGTACAGTTCAGAGATGGCTTGATGTGGTGTGCAGCATAGAGTGTATAGTCCTTTAGTCTCTATGGGCCAGATGGTAGTGTACAGTTCAGAGATGGCTTGATGTGGTGAGCAGCATAGAGTGTATAGTCCTTTAGTCTCTATGGACCAGATGGTAGTGTACAGTGGTCAGAGATGGCTTGATGGTGGTGAGCAGCATAGAGTATATAGTCTTTTTAGTCTCTATGGGCCAGATGGTAGTGTACAGTTCAGAGATGGCTTGATGTGGTGTGCAGCATAGAGTGTATAGTCCTTTAGTCTCTATGGGCCAGATGGTAGTGTACAGTTCAGAGATGGCTTGATGTGGTGAGCAGCATAGAGTGTATAGTCCTTTAGTCTCTATGGACCAGATGGTAGTGTTACAGTTCAGAGATGGCTTGATGTGGTGAGCAGCATAGAGTGTATAGTCCTTTAGTCTCTATGGGCCAGATGGTAGTGTACAGTTCAGAGATGGCTTGATGTGGTGAGCAGCATAGAGTGTATAGTCCTTTAGTCTCTATGGACCAGATGGTAGTGTACAGTTCAGAGATGGCTTGATGTGGTGTGTATAGTCAGCATAGAGTGTATAGTCCTTTATTCTCACTGGGCAGCAGATGGTAGTGTCCTCAGTTCAGAGATGGCTTGATGTGGTGATGGTGAGCAGCATAGAGTGTATAGTCCTTTAGTCTCTATGGGCCAGATGGTAGTGTACAGTTCAGAGATGGCTTGATGTGGTGAGCAGCATAGAGTGTATAGTCCTTTAGTCTCTATGGGCCAGATGGTAGTGTACAGTTCAGAGATGGCTTGATGTGGTGAGCAGCATAGAGTGTATAGTCCTTTAGTCTCTATGGACCAGATGGTAGTGTACAGTTCAGAGATGGCTTGATGTGGTGTGCAGCATAGAGTGTATAGTCCTTTAGTCTCTATGGACCAGATGGTAGTGTACAGTTCAGAGATGGCTTGATGTGGTGTGCAGCATAGAGTGTATAGTCCCTTTAGTCTCTATGGGCCAGATGACCAGTTGGTGAGGGCTACAGCATGGGGAAAGAAACTGTTCAGATGGGGGTCTATAACATCCAATCACATAGGTTTACAGCAGCTGGCAGATGCAAAATCATCGCTACTAACTCAAACTTCCTTGGTTTAAATACAATTTCTGTAAAGATAAAAAGATATATAATTTATAAATCATGAGCCTCATCTTGAAGAGTCACCTGCGACAGCAGTCATATGAATGCTGATCTGGGATCAGTTTTTCCTTTTAGATCATAATGAAACAGATTAAATTGGACAGGGGGGACCTGGTCCTAGATCAACACTCCTCCTCTGAGACACTGCCTTTATGAATAAGGGCCCAGGAGTCAGCAGGACCAACTGGAAGTCGCTCTGGATAAGAGCTTCTGATAAATGACTAAAATGTAAGTGTAGTATGAGTCAGCAGGACCAGGAAACCAAACACATGGTGTTGTAAAGTCTAGTTACAGCAGGTGGTCACTGCCATCTAGTGGAAGATACCATAAAACACTTTATTATCAGGATGGGGAGGTGGCTGAGCTGAAACAGGAAGTAAATGTTTCTTTTGTACAGGATCCATTTTGAGACGACCGCGCAGAAAACACTATATGGAGAGAACTGAAAAATAAAGTAAGTATTTCTGAACAATAATCTATTCTAATGGACAGAGTAAGAGAATGAATACCTGGAATGAGATAGTACTAGTTAGTAGAACTGCTACTTGAGCTTAGTTGCTGACAGACAGCAGTTTTCAAAAGTGTTATAGGTCACATGTTATCAGTCAAACGTCTGGTAAAGATGGTGGAGGAGCTTTTAAATGATAGGGTTTTATGTTTATCTCAGGGTTTCTCAATCCTTTTGTTCTTGCCCAGGACTTACACACCTGATTCAACTAATCATCAAATATTTTAAGACAGTTTAATTGAGCACTGTTAACAATTATTATAGGCCTACAGTAAATCATATTTCGGAGAGAAAAAACACAACTAAACCTGGTTTCGAGTAAATTATAAGTTTAGCTAAAATAATGTAAGAGATGTCTTGAAGAAGGACTATAAAAAAATTGAAGCAAGATTTGGCACAATGTCAGGAGTTACTGCAATCACATGCAACTGACTGTTAGCGCCACCCTCTGGTTACTATTGGTATATAAAGGGGTGAGGCCATGACTGCAGTTGAAACTGAAAATAACAAAGTATCTGTACAGGGGCCATTTTGAGATGACAGAGCAGCTCATAGTTTAATCTCTAAACTGCAACGCAGATATGTGGTCGTCTCACCTAGCTACCTAGCTATGAATGCATTTACAGATACCATATCTTAATTTGACCCAGTTTCTCACAGCAGGAACATAATCCTGCAGCAACAGCAAATGTGCATTTTTATGGGGATTATAATTAAGGGGCATTTTTTGTAAGGGCTGATCCATTTTTCATTAGGGCAAATCAAGTCCGAAACTTGAAGTGGAAATTACCCACTTTAGAAGCCTTTATAAAGCCTTGTAGTGGTTTAATAATTTCTTTAAACAATAAAAGCTAATTTACCAACATTTCTGAAAATGGATATATAGCGTTTTGGAATGAAACTCTTCTTATGTTCCCCCATCTGAGCTCAGAGTAGATGAGAGACGTAATGTTTGTCTCTGTTGTGTTGAAGCCCAATCAAGCAGGAGAGACCAGCCTCCCCTGTACCCAGCTGTGTGTCCATGAAGAGTGACCGGTCTATGGGTCTTCCTATATTCTTCAGAGAGGGAGACTTTTCTACTGAACAAAGGTAAGAAGAACTCATGGGTCATGGTCAGTGAGTTAAACAACACTGTCTCTAATCATTTCTCGTCTCCCATTTTACCATTTATTTTTGTTGTTTTCATAATCCATAGGCTAATCCTTTTTTCCATTTTCATAGTCCTGAAACAATATTATACACACACAACATTCGCTTTGTGTGAGTGTGTGTGCACTCCCTGGATAAGGAGATGTAATCTCTATCCTGATTGCCTAGTCACTTTTACCCCTACCTACATATTACCTCAACTACCTGGTACCCCTGCACAATTTTTATTTTATTTGATTTCACCTTTATTTAACCAGGTAAGCCAGTTGAGAACAAGTTCTCATTTACAACTGCGACCTGGCCAAGATAAAGCAAAGCAGTGCGATAAAAACAACAACACAGAGTTACATATGGGGTAAACAAAACGTACAGTCAATAACACAATAGAAAATCTATATACAGTGTGTGCAAATGTAGTAAGTTATGGAGGTAAGGCAATAAATAGGCCATAGTGCAAAATAATTACAATTTAGTATTAACACTGGAGTGATAGATGTGCAGAAGATGATGTGCAAATAGAGATACTGGGGTGCAAATGAGCAAAATAAATAACAATATGGGGATGAGGTAGTTGGGTGGCTAATTTTCAGATGGGCTGTGTACAGGTGCAGTGATCGGTAAGCTGCTCTGACAACTGATGCTTAAAGTTAGTGAGGGAGATAATAGTCTCCAGCTTCATGACTAAAATGTAAAAATTTTAAATGTAAGTCAAGGATCGGTAGGATAGTGAGTTTTACGAGGGCATGTTTGGCAGCATGAGTGAAGGTGGTTTTGTTGTGAAATAGGATGCCGATTCTAGATTTAACTTTGGATTGGAGATGCTTAATGTGATTCTGGAAGGAGAGTTTACAGTCTAACCAGACACCTAGGTATTTGTAGTTGTCCACATACTCTAGGTCAGACCCGTCGAGAGTAGTGATTCTAGTCGGGTGGGCGGGTGCCAGCAGCGTTTCGGTTGAAGAGCATGCATTTAGTTTTACTAGTGTTTAAGAGCAGTTGGAGGCTACTGATGGAGTTGTTGAATGGCATTGAAGCTCGTTTGGAGGTTTGTTAACACAGTGTCCAATGAAGGGCCAGATGTATACAAAATGGTGTCGTCTGCGTAGAGGTGGATCTGAGAGTCACCAGCAGCAAGAGTGACATCATTGATATACACTGAGAAAAGAGTCGGCCCAAGAATTGAACCCTGTGGCACCCCCATAGAGACTGCCATAGGTCCAGACAACAGGCCCTCCGATTTGACACATTGAACTCTATCTGAGAAGTAGTTTGTGAACCAGGCGAGGCAGTCATTTGATAAACCAAGGCTATTTAGTATGCCAATAAGAATGTGGTGTTGACAGAGTCGAAAGCCTTGGCCAGGTCAATGAAGATGGCTGCACAGTACTGTCTATTATCGATCGCGGTTATAATATCGTTTTTCGGACCTTGAGCGTGGCTAAGGTGCACCCATGACCAGCTCGGAAACTGGATTGCATAGCGGAGAAGGTACGGTGAGATTCGAAATGGTCAGTTATCTGTTTGTTAACTTTCAAAAACGTTCGAAAGGCAGGGCAGGATGGATATAGGTCTGTAACAGTTTGGATCTAGAGTGTCACCCCCTTTGAAGAGGGGGATGACTGTGGCAGCTTTCCAATCTCTGGGGATCTCAGACGTAACGAAAGAGAGGTTGAACAGGCTAGTAATAGGGGTTGCGACAATTTCGGCGGCTATTTTTAGAAAGAAAGGGTCCAGATTGTCTAGCCCAGATGATTTGTAGGGGTCCAGATTTTGCAGCTCTTTCAGAACATCAGCTGTCTGAATTTGTGTGAAGGAGGAGAAGCGGGGGGGGGGCCATGGGCAAGTTGCAGCGGAGGGTGCAGAGCTGGTGGCCGGGGTAGTGGTAGCCAGGTGGAAAGCATGGCCAGCCGTAGCAAAATGCTTGTTGAAATTCTCGATTATTGCAGATTTATCGGGTGGTGATAGTGTTTCCTAGCCTCAGTGCAGTGGGCAGCTGGGAGGAGGTGCTCTTATTCTCCATGGACTTTACAGTGTCCCAAAACATTTTTGGAGTTAGTGCTACAGGATGCAAATTTCTGTTTGAAAAAGCTAGCCTTTGTTTTCCTAACTGCTTGTGTATATTGGTTCCTAACTTCCCTGAAAAGTTGTATATCGCAGGGGCTATTTGATGCTAATGCAGTACGCCACAGGATGTTTTTGTGCTGGTCAAGGGCAGTCACCAGTCTGAGGAGAACCAGGGCTATATCTGTTCTTAGTTCTGTATTTTTTGAATGGAGCATGTTTATTTAAGATTGAGAGGAAATTACTTTTAAAGAACAACCAGGCATCCTCTACTGATGGAATGAGATCGATATCCATCCAGCATACCTGGGCCAGGTCAATTAGAAGGCCTGCTCGCTAAAGTGTTTTAGGGAGCGTTTGACATTGATGAGGGGGTGGTCGTTTGACGCGCGGACCCGTTACGGACGCAGGCAATAAGGCAGTGATCGCTGAGATCCTGGTTGAAGACAGCGGAGGTGTATTTAGAGGGTAAGTTAGTCAGGATGATATCTATGAGGGTGCCCCATGTTTACGGATTTAGGGTTGTACCTGGTAGGTTCGTTGATAATTTTGTGTGAGATTGAGGGCATCTAGTTTGGATTGTAGGATGGCCGGGGTGTTAAGCATATCCCAGTTTAGGTCACCAAGCAGTACGAACTCTGAGGATAAATGGGGGGCAATCAATCACATATGGTGTCCAGGGCACAGCTGGGGGCTGAGGGGGGTCTGTAGCAAGCGGCAACAGTGAGAGACTTATTTCTGGAAAGGTGGATTTTTAGAAGTAGAAAGCTCAACTGTTTGGGCACAGACCTGGATAGTATGATAGAGCTCTGCAGGCTATCTCTACAGTAGATTGCAACTCCACCCCCTTTGGCAGTTCTATCTAGACGGAAAATGTTATAGTTGGGGATGGAAATTTTCAGAATTTTTGGTGGCCTTCCTGAGCCAGGATTCAGACACTGCTAGAACATCAGGGTTGGCAGAGTGTGCTAACGCAGTGAATAACTCAAACTTAGGAAGTAGACTTCTGATATTTATGTGCAAGAAACCAAGACTTTTGCGATTACAGAAGTCATCAAATGATAGCGCCTGGGGAGTAGGAGTGATACTGAGGGCTGCAGGGCATGGGTTAGCCTCTACATCACCAGAGGAACAGAGGAGGAATAGAATAAGGATACGGCTAAAGGCTTTAAGAACTGGTCTTCTAGTGCGTTGGGTACCGAGAGAATAGGGGGCAGATTTTTAACGGGCGTTGTAGAATAGATTCAGGGCATTATGTACAGACAAGGATATGGAAGGATATGAGTACAGTGGAGGTAAACCTAAGCGTTGGGTAACAATGAAAGAGATAGCATCACTGGAGCCACCGATTGAGCCGGTCTCGGCGTGTATGGGGTTGGAACAAAGGAACTATTTTGAGGCAGTTTGAGAGGGACTTGGGGTTCTACAGTGAAATTGTATAATAAGAACTAACTGGAACAGCAATAGGCAAGGCATATTGACATAGGAGAGAGGCATAAAGCAATCACAGGTGTTATTAGAGAGAGCTAAGACAACAACTGGTAATGGCGATAAAGTTTGTGCTGAGGCTAAACAGATAAACAGGACAGGGTAACGTGTAAAGGAACAGTCCCAGCAGGCATCAGCTGTGCAGCTGAGTGATCATAAGGTCCAGTGAACAGCAATATGTGAGTCCGAGAGCAGTTTCGAATTTGTGCCACAGCACAGGCGAGCAGGAGAAGAAGGCTGTTGATTGCGTGTGCTAGCGGCCGGGGCTAGCAGATGGAACTCCGTGGTCGTAGCAACGGGAAGCCTGTTGAAACAACAGACGATTACGTCGGCAGACCAGTCGTGATGGATCGGCGGGGCTCCGTGTCGACTCTAGGAGGTCCCGTCCGGTTGACAGAAAGGTAGATAGCCGGAAGATGTGCCTAACTCAAGGCTAGCTCAAGGCTGATTAGCCAACAACAACATTCATTTAGTTGCAGCTAGCTAGTTGCGATTGTCCAGTGATTCAGTGATTCCGGCAGAAAATCCGATTCTGGGTCGATAACGCGCTGTGCAGACAGTGAAGACTGGCCGATAATAGTCCAGGCTGGAGCTGGCTGGTAGGTATTTCAGTCCCACGGACAATGATGAAAAAATAAAAATAGGCTAACGGTGGCTAATAGCAAGTAGCTAGTTAGCTGGTTAGCTGGCTACTCCCGTTCGGTAGACAGAGAGGTAGATAGCCTCGAGCAGGCCCATATCCCGGGCTATACTGGTGCTTGCTTCTGGGGCAGTGGTGATTAGCCTACAGCAACATCCATTTGACATCCATTCGTTTGCGGCTAGCTGGTTGCGATCCGGTGTTAAGGTCCAGTGATTCAGTTATTCCGCCAGAAAATCTGATGTTCTGGGTGAAAACCCGCTAACCGCTAACGGTGGCTAATAGCAAGTAGCTAGTTTAGCTGGCCAGCTAGTTTCAACTGGGGATTCTAGATAAAGGTGAGTAAATAATAGAATCCTTTCCACATTGAGTGAGGCGGGTGGCAGGAAAGTATATTTAGTAGAAGGATGAAAAGTGTGATAGGGAAATATATACGTAAAATACAAAAAAAAAATAGGCTATTTACAAGGACACACAAGATAACACGACTGCATTGCTACGCCATCTTTATATTTCAATGCAGTCATCTCGGTTTTCATTTGAATCAATTGCAAAGACATTGGCAACTTGTATTTGTAGTCAACTTTGTTCTAAATTTATCGCGGTCAAAAAAGAGACGGATAAACCCATGTGATTCTATGTTTAGCGGAAATCTTCTGTGTATAAAGTGACGCGGGAGGGCAAAAAAGCATCTAATGACTCACTCAGCTGTTCTCACGAGTGGTCTGAGGCAGGTGTTAGAATATGAGTGTTTTCATGTGCAACGTTAATAACAATGTTTTTTTGAAACAGCTCAGATTTAACAATGCTCCTACGAAGATTCTAATGATGAACTTGGCCTTAAAATGCTTTTGGGAATCCGGACCCTGAATAAAAAACATCTGCTAAATGTTAAATGACTAAAAAATAAAATGTTAATGTTTTACATACAGATCTCATATTACTGTATTTATTATTATTTTTTAAATATATTTAAATATCATTTGTACAGTTCTTTATTAAAAATGTAGTTATTTGTTACATTTGACTGTGTAAAACCTAGCAGTACTACTTATTTCTCTGAGAGTGCGGCAGATGTACATTCAAGAATTAGTTGTCACTGTGTGTTAACCACAACCAACATGCTGTATCTCTGTTTAGGGTCAGTGGGTCTAAAATGAGTCTGTCTGGGAGAGAGAGGAGGGGTCCCTGCCGACATGCTGTATCTCTGTTTAGGGGTTAGTGGTCTAAAATGAGTCTGTCTGGGGAGAGAGGGGACAATTTTCTACTCTGAGACGCTTTGTGGATATGGGCCCAGATTTCAAAATATTGTTTTAAAAAACAACGAAATTTTGTTTTACATAATAATTAAAAAAGAATATTACTAATGTAAGCCACTGTAAAGACTTGGTTTAGTTTATTGTGTGGCTCTGCTCATGTCCGCGTTCTGGAACTGTCCGCGTCCCCGTACAGAACTGTCCGCGTCCACGTACGGTTTGGCGCCAAGCATATCGTCCAGTTACTCGCAGAGTGGACTGAGGTGATCTTGGGGAACAACGACGGAGTTCGTTACAGTGTTGAGACACCGAAGTTTATTGTTCAATTTGCTTTTTTGCGTAATGGTCAGTGACAGTATGAGTGTAGCCAGATCCTTTTCACTCGCTATTCTTGTTTAATTGTGTGGTTCACCGGATTCGTCATCATCCTCGAGGGACAGACGAACGACCTGCTAGCTAGCCAAGCTAGTCGGTACAGCTAGCTAAGCTAGCTACTCTACCAGCAGCATCCTAGTTATCCTAGCTACCACTACATCATCACCGGCTGCCTGCATTTCTTGTGGACCGATGGAGCTCCCTGGTTGTTTCTTCCACCTGTTAAATACCGTGGAGGGCTTCTCCCTCTCTCGTTGACGGATGCTGGCTTCCTACGCTCCCCTCTGTCCGGTTCTCCTCTCTTCACTAGATGGACGGTAACTTTAGTGTTTAACCCCTCTGTGTCCAAGGACCAAACTTTTTAATAATATTTTCGGGCGCCCCAAGGTTTTTATTGTTTGTAAAACTTTAGTGGAGAGCTCTCAATTTGCCGGATTTTAGGTATATAAAGTGCCTTCAGAAAGTATTCACACCCCTTGACTTTTTCCACATTTTGTTATGTTAAAGCCTGAATTTAAAATGCATAAAATTCAGATTTATTTGGTCACTGGCCTACACACAATACCCCATAATGTCAAAATGGAATTATGTTTTACGAAGTCTTTACAAATGTAATTAAAAATGAAAAGCTGAAATGTCTTGAATCAGTAAGTATTCAACCCCTTTGTTATGGCAAGCCTGAAAAGTTTCAGGAGTAGAAATGCGCTTAACAAGTCACATAATAAGCAGTAGGAGTGCGTGGGTCAAATCACTGGGGAAGACAAGCCAGAAAAATACATATTACAATCTACAGTTGAAGTCTGAAGTTTACATACACCTTAGCCAAATACATTTAAACTCAGTTTTTCACAATTCCTGACATTTAATCCTAGTAAGAATTCCCTGTCTTAGGTCAGTTAGGATCACCACTTTATTTTAAGAATGTGAAATGTCTTTCATCACATTCCCAGTGGGTCAAAAGTTTACATACACTCAATTAGTATTTGGTAGCGTTGCCTTTAAATTGTTTAACTTGGGTCAAACGTTTAGGGTAGCCTTCCACAAGCTTCCCACAGTAAGTTGGGTGAATTTTGGCCCATTCCTCTGACAGAGCTGGTGTAACTGAGTCAGGTTTGTAGGCCTCCTTGCTCGCACACGCTTTTTCAGTTCTGCCCACAAATTTTCTATAGGATTGAGGTCAGGGCTTTGTGATGGCCACTCCAATACCTTGACTTTGTTGTCCTTAAGCCATTTTGCCACAACTTTGGAAGTATGCTTGGGGTCATTGTCCATTTGGAAGACCCATTTGTGACCAAGCTTTAACTTCCTGACTGATGTCTTGAGATGTTGCTTCAATATATCCACATAATTTTCATTCCTCATGATGCCATCTATTTTGTGAAGTGCACCAGTCCCGCCTGCAGCAAAGCACCCCAACAGCATAATGCTGCCACCCCTGTGCTTCACGGTTGGGATGGTGTTCTTTGGCTTGCAAGCAACCCCCTTTTTCCTCCAAACATAACGATGGTCATTATGGCCAAACAGTTCTATTTTTGTTTCATCAGACCAGAGGACATTTCTCCAAAAAGTATGATCTTCGTCCCCATGTGCAGATGCAAACCGTAGTCTGGCTTTTTTATGGCGGTTTTGGAGCAGTGGCTTCTTCCTTGCTGAGCGGCCTTTCAGGTTATGTCGATATAGGACTCGTTTTACTGTGGATATAGATACTTTTGTACGTGTTTCCTCCAGCATCTTCACAAAGTCCTTTGCTGTTGTTCTGGGATTGATTTTCACTTTTCGCACCAAAGTACGTTCATCTCTAGGAGACAGGACGCGTCTCCTTCCTGAGCGGTATGACAGCTGCGTGGTCCCATGGTGTTTATACTTGCGTACTATTGTTTGTACAGATGAACGTGGTACCTTCAGGCGTTTGGAAATTGCTCAAGAGTGTGCAAAGCTGTCATCAAGGCAAAGGGTGGCTACTTTGAAGAATCTCAAATATAAAATATTTTTTGATTTGTTTAACACTTTTTTGGTTACTACATGATTCCATGTGTGTTATTTCATAGTTTTGATGTCTTCACTATTATTCTACAATGTAGAAAATAGTAAAAATTAAGAAAAACCCTTAAATGAGTAGCTGTGTCCAAACCTTTGACTGGTACTGTATATATGTATTTATTTTTACACATACACTATATATACAAAAGTATGTGGACACCCCATCAAATTAGTGGATTCGGCTGATATTTCAGTCGCACCCGTTGCTGACAGGTGTATAAAATCGAGCACACAGCCATGCAATCTCCATAGACAAACATTAGTAGTAGAATGGCTTTACTGAAGAGCTCAGTGACTTTCAACGTGGCACGGTCATAGGATGCAACATTTCCAACAAGCTCGCCGCCATTGGACTCTGGAGCAGTGGAAACACGATCTCTGGAGTGATGAATCACGCTTCACCATCTGGCAGTCCGACGGACAAATCTGGGTTTGGCGGATGCCAGGAGAACGCTACCTGCCCTAATGCATAGTGCCAACTGTAAAGTTTGGTGGAGGAGGAATAATGGTCTGGGGCTGTTTTTCGTGGTTCGGGCTAGGCCCCTTAGTTCCAGTGAAGGGAAATCTTAACGCTACCGCATACAATGACATTCTAGACGATTCTGTGCACAAAGCAAGGTCCATACAGAAATGGTTTGAACTGGAAGAACTTGACTGGCCTGCACAGAGCCCTGACCTCAACCCCATCGAACACCTTTGGAATGCCTACTGCGAGCCAGGCCTAATCGCCCAACATCAGTGCCCGACCTCACTAATTCTCTTGTTGCTGAATGGAAGCAAGTCCCGGCAGCAATGTTCCAACATCTAGTGGAAAGCCTTCCCAGAAGAGTGGAGGCTGTTATAGCAGCAAAGGGGGAACCAACTCCATATTAACTGCCCATGATTTTGGAATGGAGATGAGATTTTGGACCAGGAGGTGTAATGAGATGTTGGACCAGCCAGCAGTGTAATGAGATGTTGGACCAGCAGGTGTAATGAGATGTTTGGACCAGCAGGTGTAATGAGATGTTGGCCACCAGCAGGTGTAATGAGATGTTGGACCAGCAGGTGTAATGAGATGTTGGACCAGCAGGTGTAATGAGATGTTGGACCAGCAGGTGTAATGAGATGTTGGACCAGGTGTAATGAGATGTTGGACCAGCAGGTGTAATGAGATGTTGGACCAGCAGGTGTAATGAGATGTTGGACCAGCAGGTGTAATGAGATGTTGGACCAGCAGGTGTAATGAGATGTTGGACCAGCAGGTGTAATGAGATGTTGGACAGCAGGTGTAATGAGATGTTGGACCAGGCAGGTGTAATGAGATGTTGGACCAGCAGGTGTAATGAGATGTTGGACCAGCAGGTGTAATGAGATGTTGGACCAGCAGGTGTAATGAGATGTTGGACCAGCAGGTGTAATGAGATGTTGGACCAGCAGGTGTAATGAGATGTTGGACCAGCAGGTGTAATGAGATGTTGGACCAGCAGGTGTCCACATACTTTTGATCATGTAGTGTCTGTTTGGTGAAGTAATAAAGAAGGTGTAATATTTTGGGTAGATGTTCCTAGAACAGATTATAACTATATATGGACATATTATAAAGTATGTGCATGAATAGAATGAGATTAAGGATTAAAGTGGAACTGAGATGAGGAAGTGAATCAGTAGGCCAATGTGACCAGGTGTACAATGTGATGATGTTACAAGTAAGTGTCCATGTTAAATCCACTTCAGTCAGTGTAATGAGATAGAGGAGACTGGTAGGGGGGTGGGGAATGCAACTCAATATTAGGAGGGTGTTCTTTCGTGTTTTTTACACTGTTTGTTTGTTGCTTTATGTAATGGCATATTTAAATGCTTTGTGTAATGTAATTTAATGCTTTGTGTAATGACATAATTTTAATGCTTTATGTACACTGAGTGTACAAAAACATTATGAACACCTGCTTTTTCCATGACATAGATTGACAGGTGAATCCAGGTGAAGATATGATCTCTTATTGATGTCACTTGTTAATCCATTTCAATCAGTGCCAGGCGCACCGATTTGTATCAAGAGACTGCAAAGACGCTGCTGGGTATTTTCGCGCTAAACAGTTTTGTGTGTTTCCTGTGGTCTCAAGAATGGTCCACCACCCAAAGGACATCCAGCCATTTTGACACAACTGTGGGAATCATAGGAGTCAACATGGGCCAGCATCCCTGTTGGACGCTTTCGACACCTTGTAGAGTCCATGCCTTGACGAGTTGAGGCTGTTCTGAGGGCAAAAAGAGAGGGGGAGGAGGTGCAACTCAATATTAGGAGGGTGGTGTTCTTAATGTTTTTTGTATACTCAGTGTATGTTTTTTTTGCTTTATGTAATGGCATATATTTTATTGCTTCATGTAATGTGTATTTTATCTATTGAAATATAGTTTTGATATATTTTAAAATGTAGTTTCATGGGGATTTATTATGTTTCCAGAATCTCCAACCAAACTCGGAGATCAGTCTCTCCAGTACCCAGTCATCTGTCCATGAAGAGTGACTTCTCTATGGAACGTCCTATACATTTTAGTGATGGACCAGTGACCTTTGACCCCAGGTAAAAATGTATCATATTACTATTGAAGATTGAAGAATCTTCAAGATCTGAAACCAGATGTATTTTGTGTATCTGAGTATATACTGTAAAGCATCTGCTTATAATTAGTTGTTTATGTCATATATTTTAATACACTGAGTGTACAAAACATTATGAACACCTGCTTTTTCCATGACATAGATTGACAAGGTGAATCCAGGTGAAAGATATGATCTCTTATTTATGTAACTTGTTAAATCAACTTCAATCAGTGTAGATGAAGGGGAGGAGACAGGTTAATGAAGGATTTTTAAGCCTTGAGACAATTGAGACATGGATTGTGTAAATGTGCCATTCAGAGGGTGAATGGACAGGGTATGCCTTTGAACGGGGTATTGTAGTAGGTACCAGGCACACAGGTTTTTGTCAAGAACTGCAACGCTGCTGGGTTGTTCACGCTCAAAAGTTTCCTGTGTGTATCAAGAATGGTCCACTACCCAAAGGACATCCAGCCATTTTGACACAACTGTGGGACGCATTGGAGTCAACATGGGCCAGCATCCCTGTGGGACGCTTTCGACACCTTGTAGAGTCCATGCCCCGACGAGTTGAGGCTGTTCTGAGGGCAAAAGAGAGGGGAGGTGCAACTCAATATTAGGAAGGTGTTCTTAATGTTTTGTATACTCAGTGTATGTTTTTTGCTTTATGTAATGGCATATATTTTATTGCTTCATGTAATGTATTTTATCTATTGAAATATAGTTTTGATATATTTTAAAATGTAGTTTCATGGGGATTTATTATGTTTTCCAGAATCTCCAACCAAACTCTGAGATCAGTCTCTCCAGTACCCAGTCATCTGTCCAATGAAGAGTGACTTCTCTATGGAATCATCCTATACATTTTAGTGATGGACCAGTGACCTTTGACCCTAGGTAAAAATGGTCAGTTCATCATATTACTATTGAAGAGGAGAATCTTCCAAGATCTGAAACAGATGTATTTTGTGTATCTGAGTATATACTGTAAAGCATCTGCTTATAATTAGTTGTTTATGTCATATATTTTAATACACTGAGTGTACAAAACATTATGAACACCTGCTTTTTTCCATGACATAGATTGATAAGGTGAATCCAGGTGAAAGATATGATCTCTTATTTATGTAACTTGTTAAATCAACTTCAATCAGTGTAGATGAAGGGGAGGAGAGAGGTTAATGAAGGATTTTTAAGCCTTGAGACAATTGAGACATGGATTGTGTAAATGTGCCATTCAGAGGGTGAATAGGCAAGACAAAATATTTAAGTGCCTTTGAACGGGGTATGGTAGTAGGTACCAGGCACACAGGTTTTTGTCAAGAACTGCAACGCTGCTGGGTTGTTCACGCTCAAAAGTTTCCTGTGTGTATCAAGAATGGTCCACTACCCAAAGGACATCCAGCCATTTTGACACAACTGTGGGACGCATTGGAGTCAACATGGGCCAGCATCCCTGTGGACGCTTTTCGACACCTTGTAGAGTCCATGCCCCGACGAGTTGAGGCTGTTCTGAGGGCAAAAGAGAGGGGAGGTGCAACTCAATATTAGGAAGGTGTTCTTAATGTTTTGTATACTCAGTGTATGTTTTTTGCTTTATGTAATGGCATATATTTTATTGCTTCATGTAATGTATTTTATCTCTTGAAATATAGTTTTGATATATTTTAAAATGTAGTTTCATGGGGATTTATTATGTTTTCCAGAATCTCCAACCAAACTCTGAGATCAGTCTCTCCAGTACCCAGTCATCTGTCCATGAAGAGTGACTTCTCTATGGATCGTCCTATACATTTTAGTGATGGACCAGTGACCTTTGACCCTAGGTAAAAATGTATCATATTACTATTGAAGATGAGAATCTCCAAGATCTGAAACCAGATGTATTTTGTGTATCTGAGTATATACTGTAAAGCATCTGCTTATAATTAGTTGTTTATGTCATATATTTTAATACACTGAGTGTACAAAACATTATGAACACCTGCTTTTTCCATGACATAGATTGATAAGGTGAATCCAGGTGAAAGATATGATCTCTTATTTATGTAACTTGTTAAATCAACTTCAATCAGTGTAGATGAAGGGGAGGAGAGAGGTTAATGAAGGATTTTTAAGCCTTGAGACAATTGAGACATGGATTGTGTAAATGTGCCATTCAGAGGGTGAATAGGCAAGACAAAATATTTAAGTACCTTTGAACGGGGTATGGTAGTAGGTACCAGGCACACAGGTTTTTGTCAAGAACTGCAACGCTGCTGGGTTGTTCACGCTCAAAAGTTTCCTGTGTGTATCAAGAATGGTCCACTACCCAAAGGACATCCAGCCATTTTGACACAACTGTGGGACGCATTGGAGTCAACATGGGCCAGCATCCCTGTGGGACGCTTTCGACACCTTGTAGAGTCCATGCCCCGACGAGTTGAGGCTGTTCTGAGGGCAAAAGAGAGGGGAGGTGCAACTCAATATTAGGAAGGTGTTCTTAATGTTTTGTATACTCAGTGTATGTTTTTTGCTTTATGTAATGGCATATATTTTATTGCTTTATGTAATGTATTTTATCTCTTGAAATATAGTTTTGATATATTTTAAAATGTAGTTTCATGGGGATTTATTATGTTTTCCAGAATCTCCAACCAAACTCTGAGATCAGTCTCTCCAGTACCCAGTCATCTGTCCATGAAGAGTGACTTCTCTATGGATCATCCTATACATTTTAGTGATGGACCAGTGACCTTTGACCCTAGGTAAAAATGTATCATATTACTATTGAAGATGAGAATCTTCAAGATCTGAAACCAGATGTATTTTGTGTATCTGAGTATATACTATAAAGCATCTGCTTATAATTAGTTGTTTATGTCATATATTTTAATACACTGAGTGTACAAAACATTATGAACACCTGCTTTTTCCATGACATAGATTGATGAGGTGAATCCAGGTGAAAGATATGATCTCTTATTTATGTAACTTGTTAAATCAACTTCAATCAGTGTAGATAAAGGGGAGGAGAGAGGTTAATGAAGGATTTTTAAGCCTTGAGACAATTGAGACATGGATTGTGTAAATGTGCCATTCAGAGGGTGAAAGGACAAAATATTAAGTGCCTTTGAACGGGGTATTGTAGTAGGTACCAGGCACACAGGTTTTTTTGTCAAGAACTGCAACGCTGCTGGGTTGTTCACGCTCAAAAGTTTCCTGTGTGTATCAAGAATGGTCCACTACCCAAAGGACATCCAGCCATTTTGACACAACTGTGGGACGCATTGGAGTCAACATGGGCCAGCATCCCTGTGGGACGCTTTCGACACCTTGTAGAGTCCATGCCCCGACGAGTTGAGGCTGTTCTGAGGGCAAAAGAGAGAGGGGAGGTGCAACTCAATATTAGGAAGGTGTTCTTAATGTTTTGTATACTCAGTGTATGTTTTTTGCTTTATGTAATGGCATATATTTTATTGCTTCATGTAATGTATTTTATCTCTTGAAATATAGTTTTGATATATTTTAAAATGTAGTTTCATGGTGATTTATTATGTTTTCCAGAATCTCCAACCAAATTCGGAGATCAGTCTCTCCAGTACCCAGTCATCTGTCCATGAAGAGTGACTTCTCTATGGATCGTCCTATACATTTTAGTGATGGACCAGTGACCTTTGACCCTAGGTAAAAATGTATCATATTACTATTGAAGATGAGAATCTTCAAGATCTGAAACCAGATGTATTTTGTGTATCTGAGTATATACTGTAAAGCATCTGTTTATAATTAGTTGTTTATGTCATATATTTAATACACTGAGTGTGTACAAAACATTATGAACACCTGCTTTTTCCATGACATAGATTGATAAGGTGAATCCAGGTGAAAGATATGATCTCTTATTTATGTAAGTTGTTAAATCAACTTCAATCAGTGTAGATGAAGGGGAGGAGAGAGGTTAATGAAGGATTTTTAAGCCTTGAGACAATTGAGACATGGATTGTTGTGTAAATGTGCCATTCAGATGGTGAATAGGCAAGACAAAATATTTAAGTGTCTTTGAACGGGGTATGGTAGTAGGTACCAGGCACACAGGTTTTTGTCAAGAACTGCAACGCTGCTGGGTTGTTCACGCTCAAAAGTTTCCTGTGTGTATCAAGAATGGTCCACTACCCAAAGGACATCCAGCCATTTTGACACAACTGTGGGACGCATTGGAGTCAACATGGGCCAGCATCCCTGTGGGACGCTTTCGACACCTTGTAGAGTCCATGCCCCGACGAGTTGAGGCTGTTCTGAGGGCAAAAGAGAGGGGAGGTGCAACTCAATATTAGGAAGGTGTTCTTAATGTTTTGTATACTCAGTGTATGTTTTTTTGCTTTATGTAATGGCATATATTTTATTGCTTCATGTAATGTATTTTATCTCTTGAAATATAGTTTTGATATATTTTAAAATGTAGTTTCATGGGGATTTATTATGTTTTCCAGAATCTCCAACCAAACTCTGAGATCAGTCTCTCCAGTACCCAGTCATCTGTCCATGAAGAGTGACTTCTCTATGGATCGTCCTATACATTTTAGTGATGGACCAGTGACCTTTTGACCCTAGGTAAAAATGTATCATATTACTATTGAAGATGAGAATCTTCAAGATGTATTTTGTGTATCTGAGTATATACTGTAAAGCATCTGCTTATAATTAGTTGTTTATGTCATATATTTTAATACACTGAGTGTACAAAACATTATGAACACCTGCTTTTTCCATGACATAGATTGATGAGGTGAATCCAGGTGAAAGATATGATCTCTTATTTATGTAACTTGTTAAATCAACTTCAATCAGTGTAGATAAAGGGGAGGAGAGAGGTTAATGAAGGATTTTTAAGCCTTGAGACAATTGAGACATGGATTGTGTAAATGTGCCATTCAGATGGTGAATAGGCAAAGACAAAATATTTAAGTGCCTTTGAACGGGGTATGGTAGTAGGTACCACAGGCACACAGGTTTTTTGTCAAGAACTGCAACGCTGCTGGGTTGTTCACGCTCAAAAGTTTCCTGTGTGTATCAAGAATGGTCCACTACCCAAAGGACATCCAGCCATTTTGACACAACTGTGGGACGCATTGGAGTCAACATGGGCCAGCATCCCTGTGGGACGCTTTCGACACCTTGTAGAGTCCATGCCCCGACGAGTTTGAGGCTGTTCTGAGGGCAAAAGAGAGGGGAGGTGCAACTCAATATTAGAAGGTGTTCTTAATGTTTTGTATACTCAGTGTATGTTTTTTGCTTTATGTAATGGCATATATTTTATTGCTTCATGTAATGTATTTTATCTATTGAAATATAGTTTTGATATATTTTAAAATGTAGTTTCATGGGGATTTATTATGTTTTCCAGAATCTCCAACCAAACTCTGAGATCAGTCTCTCCAGTACCCAGTCATCTGTCCATGAAGAGTGACTTCTCTATGGATCATCCTATACATTTTAGTGATGGACCAGTGACCTTTGACCCTAGGTAAAAATGTATCATATTACTATTGAAGATGAGAATCTTCTAGATCTGAAACCAGATGTATTTTGTGTATCTGAGTATATACTGTAAAGCATCTGCTTATAATTAGTTGTTTATGTCATATATTTTAATACACTGAGTGTACAAAACATTATGAACACCTGCTTTTTCCATGACATAGATTGATAAGGTGAATCCAGGTGAAAGATATGATCTCTTATTTATGTAAGTTGTTAAATCAACTTCAATCAGTGTAGATGAAGGGGAGGAGAGAGGTTAATGAAGGATTTTTAAGCCTTGAGACAATTGAGACATGGATTGTGTAAATGTGCCATTCAGAGGGTGAATGGGCAAGACAACATATTTAAGTGTCTTTGAACGGAGTATGGTAGTAGGTACCAGGCACACAGGTTTTTGTCAAGAACTGCAACGCTGCTGGGTTTTTCACGCTCAAAAGTTTCCTGTGTGTATCAAGAATGGTCCACTACCCAAAGGACATCCAGCCATTTTGACACACAACTGTGGGACGCATTGGAGTCAACATGGGCCAGCATCCCTGTGGGACGCTTTCGACACCTTGTAGAGTCCATGCCCCGACGAGTTGAGGCTGTTCTGAGGGCAAAAGAGAGGGGAGGTGCAACTCAATATTAGGAAGGTGTTCTTAATGTTTTGTATACTCAGTGTATGTTTTTTTGCTTTATGTAATGGCATATATTTTATTGCTTCATGTAATGTATTTTATCTATTGAAATATAGTTTTGATATATTTTAAAATGTAGTTTCATGGGGATTTATTATGTTTTCCAGAATCTCCAACCAAACTCGGAGATCAGTCTCTCCAGTACCCAGTCATCTGTCCATGAAGAGTGACTTCTCTATGCATCATCCTATACATTTTAGTGATGGACCAGTGACCTTTGACCCTAGGTAAAAATGTATCATATTACTATTGAAGATGAGAATCTCCCAAGATCTGAAACCAGATGTATTTTGTGTATCTGAGTATATACTGTAAAGCATCTGCTTATAATTAGTTGTTTATGTCATATATTTTAATACACTGAGTGTACAAAACATTATGAACACCTGCTTTTTCCATGACATAGATTGATAAGGTGAATCCAGGTGAAAGATATGATCTCTTATTTATGTAACTTGTTAAATCAACTTCAATCAGTGTAGATGAAGGGGAGGAGAGAGGTTAATGAAGGATTTTTAAGCCTTGAGACAATTGAGACATGGATTGTGTAAATGTGCCATTCAGATGGTGAATAGGCAAGACAAAATATTTAAGTGTCTTTGAACGGGGTATGGTAGTAGGTACCAGGCACACAGGTTTTTGTCAAGAACTGCAACGCTGCTGGGTTTTTCACGCTCAAAAGTTTCCTGTGTGTATCAAGAATGGTCCACTACCCAAAGGACATCCAGCCATTTTGACACAACTGTGGGACGCATTGGAGTCAACATGGGCCAGCATCCCTGTGGGACGCTTTCGACACCTTGTAGAGTCCATGCCCCGACGAGTTGAGGCTGTTCTGAGGGCAAAAGAGAGGGGAGGTGCAACTCAATATTAGGAGGGTGTTCTTAATGTTTTGTATACTCAGTGTATGTTTTTTTGCTTTATGTAATGGCATATATTTTATTGCTTCATGTAATGTATTTTATCTCTTGAAATATAGTTTTGATATATTTTAAAATGTAGTTTCATGGGGATTTATTATGTTTTCCAGAATCTCCAACCAAATCTCTGAGATCAGTCTCTCCAGTACCCAGTCATCTGTCCATGAAGAGTGACTTCTCTATGCATCATCCTATACATTTTAGTGATGGACCAGTGACCTTTGACCCTAGGTAAAAATGTATCATATTACTATTGAAGATGAGAATCTTCAAGATCTGAAACCAGATGTATTTTGTGTATCTGAGTATATACTGTAAAGCATCTGCTTATAATTAGTTGTTTATGTCATATATTTTAATACACTGAGTGTACAAAACATTATGAACACCTGCTTTTTCCATGACATAGATTGATAAGGTGAATCCAGGTGAAAGATATGATCTCTTATTTATGTAAGTTGTTAAATCAACTTCAATCAGTGTAGATGAAGGGGAGGAGAGAGGTTAATGAAGGATTTTTAAGCCTTGAGACAATTGAGACATGGATTGTGTAAATGTGCCATTCAGATGGTGAATAGGCAAGACAAAATATTTAAGTGTCTTTGAACGGGGTATGGTAGTAGGTACCAGGCACACAGGTTTTTGTCAAGAACTGCAACGCTGCTGGGTTGTTCACGCTCAAAAGTTTCCTGTGTGTATCAAGAATGGTCCACTACCCAAAAGGACATCCAGCCATTTTGACACAACTGTGGGACGCATTGGAGTCAACATGGGCCAGCATCCCTGTGGGACGCTTTCGACACCTTGTAGAGTCCATGCCCCGACGAGTTGAGGCTGTTCTGAGGGCAAAAGAGAGGGGAGGTGCAACTCAATATTAGGAAGGTGTTCTTAATGTTTTGTATACTCAGTGTATGTTTTTTGCTTTATGTAATGGCATATATTTTATTGCTTCATGTAATGTATTTTATCTATTGAAATATAGTTTTGATATATTTTAAAATGTAGTTTCATGGGGATTTATTATGTTTTCCAGAATCTCCAACCAAACTCTGAGATCAGTCTCTCCAGTACCCAGTCATCTGTCCATGAAGAGTGACTTCTCTATGGATCGTCCTATACATTTTAGTGATGGACCAGTGACCTTTGACCCTAGGTAAAAAAATATCATATTACTATTGAAGATGAGAATCTTCTAGATCTGAAACCAGATGTATTTTGTGTATCTGAGTATATACTGTAAAGCATCTGCTTATAATTAGTTGTTTATGTAATATATTTTAATACACTGAGTGTACAAAACATTATGAACACCTGCTTTTTCCCATGACATAGATTGATAAGGTGAATCCAGGTGAAAGATATGATCTCTTATTTATGTAAGTTGTTAAATCAACTTCAATCAGTGTAGATGAAGGGGAGGAGAGAGGTTAATGAAGGATTTTTAAGCCTTGAGACAATTGAGACATGGATTGTGTAAATGTGCCATTCAGATGGTGAATAGGCAAGACAAAAAGATTTAAGTGTCCTTTGAACGGGGTATGGTAGTAGGTACCAGGCACACAGGTTTTTGTCAAGAACTGCAACGCTGCTGGGTTGTTCACGCTCAAAAGTTTCCTGTGTGTATCAAGAATGGTCCACTACCCAAAGGACATCCAGCCATTTTGACACAACTGTGGGACGCATTGGAGTCAACATGGGCCAGCATCCCTGTGGGACGCTTTCGACACCTTGTAGAGTCCATGCCCCGACGAGTTGAGGCTGTTCTGAGGGCAAAAGAGAGGGGAGGTGCAACTCAATATTAGGAGGGTGTTCTTAATGTTTTGTATACTCAGTGTATGTTTTTGCTTTATGTAATGGCATATATTTTATTGCTTCATGTAATGTATTTTATCTATTGAAATATAGTTTTTTGATATATTTTAAAATGTAGTTTCATGGGGATTTATTATGTTTTCCAGAATCTCCAACCAAATTCGGAGATCAGTCTCTCCAGTACCCAGTCATCTGTCCATGAAGAGTGACTTCTCTATGGAACGTCCTATACATTTTAGTGATGGACCAGTGACCTTTGACCCTAGGTAAAAAACTGTATCATATTACTATTGAAGAGGAGAATCTTCTAGATCTGAAACCAGATGTATTTTGTGTATCTGAGTATATACTGTAAAGCATCTGCTTATAATTAGTTGTTTATGTCATATATTTTAATACACTGAGTGTACAAAACATTATGAACACCTGCTTTTTCCGTGACATAGATTGATGAGGTGAATCCAGGTAAAGAAGATATGATCTCTTATTTATGTAACTTGTTAAATCAACTTCAATCAGTGTAGATGAAGGGGAGGAGAGAGGTTAATGAAGGATTTTTAAGCCTTGAGACAATTGAGACATGGATTGTGTAAATGTGCCATTCAGATGGTGAATAGGCAAGACAAAATATTTAAGTGCCTTTGAACGGGGTATGGTAGTAGGTACCAGGCACACAGGTTTTTGTCAAGAACTGCAACGCTGCTGGGTTGTTCACGCTCAAAAGTTTCCTGTGTGTATCAAGAATGGTCCACTACCCAAAGGACATCCAGCCATTTTGACACAACTGTGGGACTAATTGGAGTCAACATGGGCCAGCATCCCTGTGGGACGCTTTCGACACCTTGTAGAGTCCATGCCCCGACGAGTTGAGGCTGTTCTGAGGGCAAAAGAGAGGGGAGGTGCAACTCAATATTAGGAGGGTGTTCTTAATGTTTTGTATACTCAGTGTATGTTTTTGCTTTATGTAATGGCATATATTTTATTGCTTCATGTAATGTATTTTATCTATTGAAATATAGTTTTGATATATTTTAAAATGTAGTTTCATGGGGATTTATTATGTTTTCCAGAATCTCCAACCAAATTCGGAGATCAGTCTCTCCAGTACCCAGTCATCTGTCCATGAAGAGTGACTTCTCTATGGATCGTCCTATACATTTTAGTGATGGACCAGTGACCTTTGACCCTAGGTAAAAATGTATCATATTACTATTGAAGAGGAGAATCTTCTAGATCTGAAACCAGATGTATTTTGTGTATCTGAGTATATACTGTAAAGCATCTGCTTATAATTAGTTGTTTATGTCATATATTTTAATACACTGAGTGTACAAAACATTATGAACACCTGCTTTTTCCATGACATAGATTGATAAGGTGAATCCAGGTGAAAGATATGATCTCTTATTTATGTAACTTGTTAAATCAACTTCAATCAGTGTAGATGAAGGGGAGGAGAGAGGGTTAATGAAGGATTTTTAAGCCTTGAGACAATTGAGACATGGATTGTGTAAATGTGCCATTCAGAGGGTGAATGGGCAAGACAACATATTTAAGTGTCTTTGAACGGAGTATGGTAGTAGGTACCAGGCACACAGGTTTTTGTCAAGAACTGCAACGCTGCTGGGTTTTTCACGCTCAAAAGTTTCCTGTGTGCTTCAAGAATGGTCCACTACCCAAAATAACATCCAGCCATTTTGACACAACTGTGGGACTAATTGGAGTCAACATGGGCCAGCATCCCTGTGGGACGCTTTCGACACCTTGTAGAGTCCATGCCCCGACGAGTTGAGGCTGTTCTGAGGGCAAAAGAGAGGGGAGGTGCAACTCAATATTAGGAAGGTGTTCTTAATGTTTTGTATACTCAGTGTATGTTTTTTGCTTTATGTAATGGCATATATTTTATTGCTTCATGTAATGTATTTTATCTCTTGAAATATAGTTTTGATATATTTTAAAATGTAGTTTCATGGGGATTTATTATGTTTTCCAGAATCTCCAACCAAATTCGGAGATCAGTCTCTCCAGTACCCAGTCATCTGTCCATGAAGAGTGACTTCTCTATGGATCGTCCTATACATTTTAGTGATGGACCAGGGACCTTTGACCCTAGGTAAAAATGTATCATATTACTATTGAAGAGGAGAATCTTCTAGATCTGAAACCAGATGTATTTTGTGTATCTGAGTATATACTGTAAAGCATCTGCTTATAATTAGTTGTTTATGTCATATATTTTAATACACTGAGTGTACAAAACATTATGAACACCTGCTTTTTCCGTGACATAGATTGATGAGGTGAATCCAGGTGAAAGATATGATCTCGTATTTATGTAAGTTGTTAAATCAACTTCAATCAGTGTAGATGAAGGGGAGGAGAGAGGTTAATGAAGGATTTTTAAGCCTTGAGACAATTGAGACATGGATTGTGTAAATGTGCCATTCAGATGGTGAATAGGCAAGACAAAATATTTAAGTGCCTTTGAACGGGGTATGGTAGTAGGTACCAGGCACACAGGTTTTTGTCAAGAACTGCAACGCTGCTGGGTTTTTCACGCTCAAAAGTTTCCTGTGTGTATCAAGAATGGTCCACTACCCAAAGGACATCCAGCCATTTTGACACAACTGTGGGACGCATTGGAGTCAACATGGGCCAGCATCCCTGTGGGACGCTTTCGACACCTTGTAGAGTCCATGCCCCGACGAGTTGAGGCTGTTCTGAGGGCAAAAGAGAGGGGAGGTGCAACTCAATATTAGGAGGGTGTTCTTAATGTTTTGTATACTCAGTGTATGTTTTTTGCTTTATGTAATGGCATATATTTTATTGCTTCATGTAATGTATTTTATCTATTGAAATATTGTTTTGATATATTTTAAAATGTAGTTTCATGGGGATTTATTATGTTTTCCAGAATCTCCAACCAAATTCGGAGATCAGTCTTTCCAGTACCCAGTCATCTGTCCATGAAGAGTGACTTCTCTATGGATCGTCCTATACATTTTAGTGATAAATCAGGGACCTTTGACCCCAGGTAAGTTACTGGTCAGAATTTATAATATTACTATTGAAGAGGAGAATCTTCTAGATCTGAAACCAGATGTATTTTGTGTATCTGAGTATATACTGTAAAGCATCTGCTTATAATTAGTTGTTTATGTCATATATTTTAATACACTGAGTGTACAAAACATTATGAACACCTGCTTTTTCCATGACATAGATTGATAAGGTGAATCCAGGTGAAAGATATGATCTCTTATTTATGTAACTTGTTAAATCAACTTCAATCAGTGTAGATGAAGGGGAGGAGAGAGGTTAATGAAGGATTTTTAAGCCTTGAGACAATTGAGACATGGATTGTGTATATGTGCCATTCAGATGGTGAATAGGCAAGACAAAATATTTAACTACCTTTGAACGGGGTATGGTAGTAGGTATTGTAAGATTAAGCTGATATACAGGTCGGATTCTGAATTGTGAAAGGAAGCCACATCCCTACGTATAACAGTCTGTATAGTTTCTGACACTGACTCCAACTGAGGTTCCCAATGTGAGGGGTTTGGAAATAGTATATGAGGAAAATCTGTTTCATATTGAAAATGATCTAATAACTTCAATCTTCTATGATAGAAGTGTAGATCCCTCCGGAGCTCCCTGCAGTCCACCTGTTTAGGAGTTGGTATGAAAGTCAGTCCTCTTTCTAGAACCTCACTCTCGGCTTGGTTGAGCCCAATGGGACATTGCTGGTCAAGACCTCAAATCGGTTGTGAAGTAGTATGGACATATTGATGGAACAAGGTCACTAAACTGGTGGTTAGACAGGGTAGATCCAAGAGCAGGCCTCTGCTGTCATCTAGAGGGCGTTTCTCTGTACTGCTTGACACATGGAGACTCAATGGAGGCACAGTGCAAAGTGCTCAAAGTAAGGCCCAAACAATTGTTTGTCAGGCTGGGATCTATAAAGCAGTATGTTCTTCAATTAGATGCCAACTAATATTCATACAGGGACAATAGGTGGGGCAGGAGGAAGAATGGTGTGTGATTTTCAGAAGAATTCCCCTTTTTTCTTTGTAGCTTCAGATTGAGATTGTTGTTATTCTCCATTGTTTTTTCTTCAGTGAGCCACTCTGGATTCTCCAAGAGGAATACTCCCTCTATTCTCCACTAGAGAGTTGGAGCTCCATGCTTTTGCTGGGAATTGTCCACTGTTGGTATACATTTATTTGGTCCCCAAAATACCAAAATAAAAAGGTGTATTTGTCTAGTTTTAGCTGAGTCCCCAGTTAGCATCCATGTGGCTCATTTAAAAGTTTCAACAACAAAAAAACGTACTCCTGACGTTTCACCACAATAGGCTTCTTCAGACAATGGTACAAAAAGTAGCCAAACAAAGCCAAAGGAGAGTGATGAGCAGCAGCAGCAGCATCATCAAACCAGCGAGGCCGCCGGCAAGCCCAACAGTGATGATGCTGCCGAGCTCCAGTTAGCTCCGTGTGCAGAGCCTACCCACCCTTCCACAAGCACCGCCAGGATAATGGCTCCACAGCCCCCTCCACCTCCGACTGTTCCTGACTATCTTGGAACAGAGGTGCCAGCCCAGATTAGCCTAGAATCCTACCGTAGCCGCAGGTTTTCTGTCCAAAAACCTTCATTTAATAGCAACTGGTTCATAAGAAGAGAGTGTCTGGAATACTCGCTTACTGAAGATGCTGCATTGCTGAAAGTTCTGCGTGGGGTCCATCTATTGGGAGATGGCTAACTAGTCTGTATTTTCCACTGATTCATATGGATGCCAGTGCACACATCGGCTGTAAAAGCGGGTAAAAACAGAAAAGCATATAACTGTAGATTTGTGGTCTTTACTCTGGTGTGTTTCAGCAGGGTGAGGTCAGAGAGAGATGCTTCCAAGTCAGTATTTTTTCTGAACTCATAAAATCCTTTACACAATCTGATGGGATGAATGTTCACTTACTTACATAGCCGAGTCCTTGGCACAGGGATACATTCGGTCCTCCACTTCCCCGGTTCCTCGAGTTTCTTCTTTGTGAAGAAGAAGGACCGGGGTTTGCGCCCGTGTATTGATTACCGTAGTCTCAATCAGATCACGGTTAAGTACAGTTACCCTCTTCCACTGATTGCGACTATGACGGAGTCATTATGCGGAGCGCAGTTCTTCACAAAGTTGGATCTCAGGAGCGCGTACAATCTGGTGCGCATTAGGGAGGGGGATGAATGGAAAACGGCATTTAGTACCACCTCGGGTCATTACGAGTATCTCGTCATGCCATACGGGTTAATGAATGCTCCTTCAGTCTTCCAATCCTTTGTTGACGAGATTTTCCGGGACATGCATGGGCAGGGTGTGGTAGTGTACATCGACGACATCCTAGTGTACTCTTCTACACGAGCCGAGCATGTAGCCCTGGTGCGCCGAGTGTTGAGAAGAATGTTGGAGCATGACTTGTATGTCAAGGCAGAGAAATGCCTGTTCTTCCAGGAGTCCGTCTCCTTTTTGGGTTATCGGTTTCCGCGTCTGGTGTGGAGATAGAGGTAGACCGTGTGTCGGCCGTGCGTAATTGGCAACTCCAACCACTGTAAAAGAGGTGCAGCAGTTCTTGGGTTTTGCTAATTACTGCCGGAGGTTTATCCGGGGCTTTGGACAGGTTGCAGCTCCCATTACGTCCCTGCTAAAGGGGGGTCCGGTTCGTTTGCAGTGGTCAGCTGAGGCGGACAGGGCATTTTGTCAAATGAAGAACCTGTTCACCTCGGCCCCGGTGCTGGCGCATCCGGATCCCTCTTTACCATTCCAAGTAGAGGTAGACGCGTCCGAGGCCGGTATTGGGGCAGTCCTGTCACAACGGTCCGGCACGCCACCTAAGCTCCGCCCCTGTGCGTTCTACTCCAAGAAGCTCAGCTCGGCGGAGCGCAATTATGACGTTGGGGACAGGGAGTTGTAGCTGTAGTCCAGGCCCTAAGGTGTGGAGGCATTGGGCTTGAGGGGGCTCAACACCCTTTCCTCATTCTGACTGATCACCGTAACCTGGAGTACATCCGGGCAGCTAGGAGATTGAACCCTCGTCAGGCTAGGTGGAACATGTTCCTGACCCGGTTTTTTTTTAAGATCACATACATCCCAGGGTCCCAGAACGGTAAGGCAGACGCCCGTCCCGGCGGTATGACACAGAGGAGAGGGCCATTGAGCCTACTTCCATACTGCCGGAGTCTTGTCTGGTGGCTCCGGTGGTATGGGAGGTCGATGCGGAAATCGAGCGGGCACTGCGTACCGACCCTACTCCCCCCGAGTGTCCTGTGGGGCGGACGTATGTTCCGCTCGAGGTTTGTGATTGTCTTATTTATTGGGCTCATACATAACCCTCCTCTGGACATCCAGGTATTGGCCGACAGTGCACTGCCTTAGCGTGAAATACTGGTGGCCAACGTTAGCTAAGGATGTGAGGGTTTATGTCTCCTCCTGCTCGGTGTGTGCCCAGTGTAAGGCGCCTAGACATTTGCCCAGGGGTAAGTTATATCCCCTGCCCGTTCCACAACGACCATGGTCCCACCTCTCAGTGGATTTTGTAACCGACCTACCCCCTTCCCAGGGGAATACCACCATTTTGGTCGTTGTGGATCGGTTCTCCAAGGCCTGTCATCTCCTCCCAATGCCGGGTCTCCCTACTGCCTACAGACCGCCGAGGCCCTATTTACCCACGTGTTCCGGCACTATGAGGTCCCCGAGGATATTGTGTGTCTGACCGAGGTCCCCAGTTCACCTCCAGAGTCTGGGGGGCGTTCATGGAACGTTTGGGGGTCTCGGTGAGCCTTACCTCGGGGTACCACCCAGAGAGCAATGGGCAGGTTGAACGAGTCAACCAGGATGTGGGTAGGTTTCTGAGGTCCTATTGCCGGGACCGGCCGGAGGAGTGGTCTAGGTATATCCCCTGGGCAGAGATGGCCCAGAACTCTCTCCGCCACTCCTCCACCAACTTAACACCTTTCCAGTGTGTTTTAGGGTATCAGCCGGTCCTGGCACCGTGGCACGAGAGCCAGATCGAGGCCCCCTGCGGTGGACGAGTGGATTCGGCGCTCGGAGGAGACGTGGGACGCTGCCCATGTCCATCTGCAGCGGGCCATCCGTCAACAAAAGGCGAGCGCCGATCGCCACCGCAGTGAGGGACCGGTGTACGCACCGGGAGATCGAGTCTGGCTCTCGACTCGAAACCTGCCCCTCTGCCTGCCCTGCCGGAACCTGGGTCGGCGGTTTGTGGGGCCCTTTAAAGTCCTGAGAAGATTGAACGAGGGTGTGTTACAGGTTACAACTGCCTATTGAGTACAAGAATATTAACCCCTCGTTCCATGTGTCTCTTCTCAGGCCGGTGGTAGCTGGCCCACTTCAAGAGATGAGATAGGAGAGACCCCCTCCGCCCCCTTTGGACATCGAGGGGGCCCCGGCGTACAGGGGCCGGACCATCTTGGACTCGAGGCGCCGGATGAGTGGTCTCCAGAGTATCTCGTGGAGTGGGAGGGGTACGGTCCGGAGGAACGGTGCTGGGTGCCTAGGAGGGACATTCTAGATCCATCCCTCCTGACTTAGTTCCACCGTGGGCATCCCACGCGCGCCGGGTCCGCGTCCTCCTGGCCGTCCCCGAGGCCGGGGTCGGCGCACGGCTGGAGCCACGCGTCAAGGGGGGCGGTACTGTCACGGTTTCGGCCGAGACTGCTCCTCCTCCTGGTTCGGGCAGGCTTCGGCGTTCGCCGTCCCCGGAGTACTAGCTGCCACCGTTGAATGTTTCGTGGTGTGATTGCTTTGGTCTGTCTTGTACACCTGTGTATGTTTGTGTTCTGATTACGTGTCCTATAAGTTCCCTGTTTGGTATTGGTTAGATTGTGTGTTGTTGTCTGCCTGTATTTTCAGAGCTGCGTTTTGACGCTCTGTTTGTTTGTTTAGTTTTTACGCATGGTTTACGTATTCACTCGCCTCTGTTTGTTTCGAGGCCGTGTATTGTAATTTAGCACTTTTGACTAGTAAAGTCTGTTGGACGAAGCCTCTGTGTCCTGCGCCTGACTCCTCCACCACATCCACATCGGTTCTACTGACAGCACAACAGTATCGTACCACATGGATATGCACGTTTTTTCTATTCAGAAGTTGAAAGAAATTCGCCGCGAATATTATCGTTCAAGCAAGAAGAAGGAAATAAAGAGAGGTGAGCAACATGTTGAATATGATGTATTTGTAGCATAGTTAATGTCGTATCGGGTGAATGGTGGCCATTATTGCTGTCAACAAAGAGTCCGCTCAAGCTGCACCGTGTTAGAGGCTTTATTAAAATCATGAGGTTACAGCATAAGTTACAGACCCGCGGTGTCCGGAGAGAACGGCGTCTCAGATTGTCATGGCCGTTCCAACTTTCTTCTTCGTTTAACCCCTATTTATAAACAATGCAAAAAGAGATGGGTGGCTCCCTCTTCTGGCCAATCACCAGTCTCCCCTGTCTACAACACACACTTCCTGTCTGTTGTATGTGACGTTACACTAAAACATTCCCTTTTGATACTAACATAAACAACATTCCATTTCTTTCATGAAAACACATTAACAAAGACATAATCTTCATATACGATATTAACTATTAAATGCATTACAGAAGTGTAACGTTAGATCAGCTAATGTTAACCTGTCCGTTTGTTACTTTCTTTGTGAATTAATGAACGAATTGGCTTGAATCCTGTGCTATTTATTCGTTTGCATTGTTTTTGGTTTAGTTTTGTAGCTAATTCTAACAGACAGGCATCAAAAATGTATGGGCAATATGAAAAAGGATATAATATTTGATCAAAATCGCATGTTGCTGAGTGCTTTTACTTAAACCACACTCAGTAAACACATTGTAACATTAAAAGGTTAGACATGAAAGCTAGCTACCTAGCGAGTCAGTTATTTTCAGTAAATGAATGAATAAGCTTGGTCCCCATTGCTTTTGCTCTATAGTTGTCACCAACACGAAGAGAAAAAAGGACTTCATGTTTCTTCCAAAGAAAAGACAAGGCAGAAAGTCAGACAGAGCCAGAGGGTTCAGGTGTGGAGAGAGCAAGAGAGAGCAGAGAGAGACAGCAGGAAGACCATTGGAGAGACTGAGAGTGATGTCAGCCAATCCCGGGAGGAGCCACGGTGCAGCCAGTGATGAACATGGACCCAAGAACTCTGATGGGGGACAGGAGGAGGAGCTTCAAGGCGGCCTGGTACCACATCCACCCTGGCTTCAAATTTCAAACAAATCAGACTCTGTGTTTTGTTTCGCCTGTATCAGAGACTGTATTTGATTCAAAATTGGGTTTTAACAACTGGAAGAAGGCAACTTACAAAGACGGGGGGATTTGCAATTCATGCAAGGTCTGAGCGGCACAAACAAGCAATGATTACATGGAGAGTCTATCAGAAAGCTGTAAAAAGTAATGCAACACTGGTAAATGCCCTAAACAAGGAACACAACAAACAGGTTCAAGAAAATGGGGACTATATTAAAACAATAGGAGGAGAAGTACTGCTACTTACAGCCACACAAAACATTGCACAAAGAGGACACGATGAGTCTGCAGAGTCTGATAATAAAGGGAACTTCATGGCAATCCTAGAAACAATAGCTAAGCATGACACAACTGTGGAAAAAAAGGTTGACTTCCATTCATAATGCAAAATACACAAGCAAAGGGATTCAGAATGAGGTTCTGAGTTGTTTGGCAGACATGGTTCCAACAGAGATGATAGAAGAAGTGAAAGACAGTGAGGTCTTCAGCATAAATGGCAGACGGAAAACAAAAGATGTTAAAACAAAAGGATCAGATATCTCCAGTACTCAGGAACTATTTCAGTGGAGCTGTCCATGAGAGCTGTCTCCACTTTGAATCGGCTGATCCACTAGATGCAGCAGGGCTTTACTGACTAAATCATACACATATTAGAAAGTCATGGTTTTGAATACAAAAAACAACCTAGTAGGCCAAGCATATGACGGTGTCAGCTTCCTGCCTCCTGTTTGTCTCCGGGCCTCTAGAGTCATCTGTGTTCCCCTCTGCCTTAGTTCTTCCTCGTGTGTGTCTTATTAGCTTTATCCAGGTCACCTGTGCCTTGTTTCCCCTAGAGTATTTTAGCTGTGTTTTTTCCCTTGTTCCTCACTTGGTTTCTGAGTCCTGGCTATGTGTCTCCTGCTGTGTCCCACAAAGTCTTTCCGAGTAAGCTTTTCTAAGTTATCTTTATTTTGTTTTTCTCCCCTCGTGGAGTTATTTTGTTTTGTCCTCCTGTTTTGTTTACTGTACCTCTGTTAGTATACCTCTTTCTGAGAAGAACTTTTGTTGGATTATTTTTGAAGTGCAAAGAAATACCTTTTTTTTATTAAATCTACTTTGCCTGGAGTATTGCCTTGGGTGTTTCGTTTGGGTCCTACTATACCTCCTCTGTGGCTAAGGGGTAGAACACCCAACTCTCCACATCTGAGACCTGAGTTCAAGCCAGCTTGTGACACATTTGTTTAAGCCTAGTGTTAGGTGTTCTTGGTTAAATGAATTACCCTATGTGAATTTGTTGGATGGTAAGAAAGTCAGGTAACAGCGAACCCTGAAGCATTTGAGGTGAAACCATTGAGGGCTAAAAGTTGTTTTGTTCTAATAAAACATATGATATAAGGGGTATGTTTATGGGAATATCAGATTGTGATGATTATATGATGACTTTGGATAAGCATGAACATAAGATTAGATATGACAAATATAATGTAACTTTTTATGTACCAGTTAGTAAGAAAAGCAGGACTTTGATGGTTAAAAGATTAGCTTTTGACCTGGCAATGTAACTATGGGGAATTTTAGAGATATTTGGAGGGTTTGTGGTGATGAAATATATATTCTTACCCTATGGATGGACAGGATGTTGTTACATGTCAACGTTGAAGCTTCCATATAAGGCTTTTACTATTAAAATAGGGGTAGCACCGGACACAGATAAATCTGAAGCTAGGTTTGAAATTGGATGAAAAGAGACATGGCTACATGTCATAGTCTTCAAGCCTATCATTGAAGTATAAATCTAAGGAGAAGGGGGAACTTTTTCCATGGTATGGTGTAACATTTGGGAAGATCATATTGATAATGTTAGTTATACTTTGAGTCCAGATAGTTCAGATATTATCACTAGGGTTATATATGCATTGAAGAATATAAGGGATGCATTTGGTAGATCTGAAGGAGCGGAAGTCAGCGAAGACTTGGTTGCAAGATCAGGTAGGCCAGTAGGGGCAGTGATGGTTCAGATTTTAGTTGCAGCTTTGATAGCACTGTGTGTGAGGTTTGTGTATTTGTTACTGACCTTGAGAAAGCTATGATATTGAGATAGGTTGGAGAGTGATGCCTGGAGACAACACTCAGATGCCGTTGTTGACTGTTCCTGATCTGGATGAAGATGGACAAGTAGAACTGGATGATAAATATCCTTTTTGATTATTTGATCTTTTTTTTTTTTTTTTTTTCAATATTAGGGTGATTTTAGTATGATTTTATGAATCAAAGGGGGGAAGTGTATGAATGAATAATTATCCTAGTTCATTATTCTATCATTTAATGTGATTCATACATCATTTATATATCATTTTTATATTCTTAGTTGATATTGATGTTTAATTTGAAAGTGTTGTTTTGCAAAAGATACTGTTTGGTCTTTTCTTTTCTTCCAGAAGCATTTGGGGGAACATGTGGAGATTGAAATACTCAAACAAGGACAATATGAAGGGACAATATGAAAGGACAATGACTGGAGGAGATGAAACAAGAAAGGTGTGGAGAGATTCCGATTCCATCATCAACAATCCATTGGAAGTCGAGACTACGGGGAGATGAAGTGTAGTGGACTACATTCCAGTGTCTGCAATGAAATATAGACATGTGTAATACATAATTTGTGTCATATTCTTAGGTATTAATTTTTGTAGAATGATATTTGATGTTATTGAATACATGTGAGGATCTTAGATGTTTTTGTTATTTCGTTGATGCTTAGGGACAGGGAGTCTAAGCAGGGAGAGGTCCACTGTAGGGTCCAATGGGTTGACCAGCCTGAGAGTGGACATTTTTGGATAGTATTTTGTTTGCAGGGGCTTACATGTGTATTTAATTGCATCATAGTTTCAAATGCATTTACATGGTTTATGAGTTTATCTGGAGTATCTAGGTGGTTGCCTGGGGCAGAGGGACCGTGAGAGAATTTTACTGTCTTAATTGATGGATGGATGGATTTGGAACGAAGGTTGCCGGACAGTTTTTCGCTCTTACACTCCATAAAGATTTGTTCATATTTCATAGTAATGTATTCACACTTCATAAACAGTTATTCATATTTCATAGAATGGTATTTACACTCTAGAGAAAAAATGTTTTTTGGTTTAATGTTAAAGATACTCAATAAGATAAATTGTCACTTGTCATAATCCTATTCTGTTTGTTTTCGAGACTGTTTAGTCTCGAAGGGGGGAATATCGTATATGAAGATTATGACGTCGTTAATGTTTTAAGTGGAACCGGAGAGGACGTGATTTTAGTATCAAGAGGGAATGTTTTAGTGTAACGCCACATACAAACAGACAGGAAGTGTGTTGGAGACTGGTGATTGGCCAGAAGAGGGAGCACCCATCTTTTTGCATTGTTTATAAGTAGGGGCTAGACCAAGAGAGGGCAGAGCGGCCATTGCAATCTGAGGCGTCGCTCTCCGGGTGGGCATGTCACCTGTAACTTATGCTGAAAGCTTGTGATCTGAATAAACCTTATGATCAAAGTTCAGTATGAGCGGACTCCTTTGTTTATCAGCAATAATTGCCAGCACTTACGCGATACGGCACCATGATTAAGAAAAATAATGAATGAATCATGAATAATAATGAGTGAGAGAGTTACAGAGGATACAACAAAACATGCTAACCTCTCACCATTAACCTCAAATAAAAGGTGACATTACTGTACTGTACTGTACTGTACATGTACTGTCGACAAATATGAAACATTCTATCTCAATCCAAAAATGCTGGAGCATAGCACCAAATTTAAAACTGTAAGCTTCACTGTCCAAACACATATGGTGTGGACTATGTGTGCCTGGTAAACACATGTGGATCTGGTGAACAGTTTTCACTTGTTGACCAACTACAGGAATACTGACCTCAGAGTCTCCAGTTTACAGTGGGAATTCCTCAGTCCAGCAGAGAGCAGCTTCACTCCTGAATCCTTCAGGTCATTGTTACTCAGATCCAGCTCTCTCAGGTGTAAGGGGTTTGACCACAGAGCTGAGACCAGAGAAGTACAGCCTTCCTCTGTGACTAGACAGCCTGACAGCCTGCAAAGAGTACAATCATATTAAAACCACACTGCAATTCTTTGGTGGTGAAAATAGTGGCAGTATATTTTTTCATTCATACTAGTGTCCTGAAACCTGCCATTTATATATTATTATTAGAAGAAAAAACAAATATTGCTTGTAGAGAGAAAAATATAAAAGTACAAATATTTGAGTAGACTGACCAGAGCAGTTTAAAAAGCAGTATCAGTCAAAAGACAGACAGTGAGGTATCATATTTAGATTGTATTGAGTATACAGTCCACACTATATCTATTTTGACAGTGAAGCTAACATTTTAAATGTGGCTCTATACTCCAACATTTGGATTTGAGATAAAATGTTTCATATGAGGTGACAGTATATAATGTCACCTTTTATTTGAGGGTATTTTAATACATATCTGTTTCACCATTTAGAAATGATACCACTTTATGTATCTAGTCCCCTATTTTGAAGAAGTCATAAGTATTCTGACCAATTCAATTATAGTGTATTTAAGTAGTCAGAAGTTGGAGTATTTGGTTGTAAACTCATTGGTTGCATTTGCAGTTTGTTTTGGTTGTGTTTTTGGGGTTAAGAAAAATCATGAATGAATCATGATTTAAAAATGAATGAGAAAGTTTAAGGGGGCTACAAAAAACATGCTAACCCCCACCATTACCAATAACAAGGGGGGTATGATCTTTTTTCCTCTGTAACTTTCTCATTCATCATCATTCACGTTCATTTTATGGTTATTCATAATCATGGTAGCATCCACATAATGTAGAAATGTTCAGAAACATCTTCTATTCTTACTGACAATACAAGTGAAGTGACTCCAAAAAGACAGGAATTATTCACCATTTAGTTTCTATTGGGAAAAACATCATCCAAAACACAAACCAAGACAAACTGCAAAAGCATTCAACAAGTTTGTAGATTCACAAGCTTGATGTAATCCTGCAGGTAAGGAATAGGGACCAAATACTAAACTTAAGACTACTTAAAACAATGTAAGTGAATAGTCCAAATTAATACAACTTTTTTAATGGGAGCACTAGACCATACAGTGCTTTTATTTCTAAACAGTGCA